>JAULUF010000027.1:7185000-7785000 GCA_031834385.1 Semotilus atromaculatus | reverse complement strand
ATAGGCAGGCAGTACTTAACGGATACTGCGTAACCGCGTTAAATATTTAAATACAAAACTAAAACACAGTGAATCAAAATAAAATGTTCATCTGTGAAATGAGCCTGTGACATGTTTTGACTCCACCCCTCAAAGAATCGGAATCGAGAATCGAAAAGAACCGAAATCGAAAGGAAGAATCGGAATCGGAATCAGAATCGTTCAAATCAAAACGATGCCCAACCCTACTTGAGACATAACCTACTATGTTTGCTAGGATACTTGCCAAGACGGGGATGTTGACTTGAAAGAGAACCCAATATTTGCACGCTTCAAGAGCTTTGCCAATTTAAACATTCAAGCTCAAGAAGACGCAAAGGAGAACTTGTGCACGCTGTGAGAAGATTTATGCACTCATCCGAAGCGCGCACACACAAATCTTCTCACAGCGTGCACAAGTTCTCTTTTGCGTCTTCTTGAGCTTGAATGTTTATTTTGGCATGGCTTAAATTGCTTTAGTTTAAACACAGATAGCAACGTGTGCTGTTTCAGTCTCACCTGCACTCGCGCACTATCAACACCTGGGTGATGATGGCGTAAATGACTAGCCATATTAGAGCATAAGGCACTCCTATTGAAGAAAGTTTTTTAAAAAGTGACTTTTGTCCACGTTTTTTTCAATTTATCATCACTGTTGTAAAGTAGGCCTAATGAGAAGCAAGAATGCATATCCATCGACAGAAACATACATTAGCCGAACTCTGTCTGTTTTACGCGTTGTGTTATTTTCAATAAACCATATTATAGATGCGTCGTCATATTAAAGATGAACCGCGGTGCAATTGTGCGCAGAACCGTGGAGAACAGTACGGTTACATTTTTAACTGAGAACAGTTACACCCCTATTATTTACACTATGTAAACATGTATGCTTTAATATATACATGCTTTTATGTTAAGAAAAAGAACATGGTGATCAGATCAAATATAAAATCTTAAGATAAACGTAACGCACACCTTAACGAAAACCTTTTGCAGGCTTGGAACACTCAATTATAAAATTATATAGACTCTAAATGGGGTATTCTACATGTGTGAAAGGACAAATGTCAAATTCATGTCTACTACCACTCTGACGCAGTCCATCTCTATCTAAATAATCAAAAACAGACAAACCGGTTCCACAGAGAATATTAATCTTAACTCTTTCCCTCTTCATGTAAATTTTTGTCAGAACAAAATGATAAATCAATGGATTCAACAAACTGCTGCCTGAGCTAAAGTTCTGTCTCAGTCTTATGTTCATGTTTTTATTTTATTTATTATACAACTTTATAATAAGCAGAGTAAAATACAATCAGGTGGTCATAAATGACAAAATAAACACAGACAGGTAGATCAGGTCTTCAAACTGAAGGGTGTTCCTGGAGCCTCTGTGCTCTCTTTGCTTTCACACAAGGAAACCATTTAAACTCAAAGCTAGTTTTCATGTCTTTGTGTTTATTTATTTGTAAAGTAGCCATGCAATTGAAATCAGTCAGTCGATCATTATGGCAAAAAAGAAAAAGAAAAACCTTCCTGCAGAACCATCTGCACTATCCCTATCCCTTACATATGTTATGTTGCATTACCTCATCACGCACTGTTTTGCTAATATGCTAATGTTATGTTCCATTGTACTATTGTATGTAATGTTATGTTGTTAGGATGATGTTATGTACTGTTATGTTGCGTTGTATTACTGTTATGAACCGCTGTGTATTCATGATATTGTAGTTAATGTTATGCATTATGTTAATGTTACATTGGATTGTATTACTGTTATGCACTGTTCTGCTGTCAAGTTAATGTACTGTCATGTTGCGTTGTTAATGATACATTGTTATGTCATGTAAATGGTATGTTGCATTAGTTATGTTGTCATGTAAATGTTGTGTTGCTTTGTATTACTGTTATGTAGTCATGTTATTGTCATTTTAATATAATGTTATGTTGTGCTACTGTTATGTCATATATAAATGTTACTGTATGTTGCATTACTGTTATGTCACGTAAATGTTGTATTTATTTGTATTACTGTCATGTAGTCATTATTGTCATGATCATGTTATGTTGCGTTTGTGTTGTGTATCTGGGAAACAGTGATTTTAAAACCCATAATGGGTCTGAAAACAGCCAGGTCAACTTATACAAATCACATAACGTTATATCACAAGCCACGCGAGTAGAGTAACGTCGTTAGCTAGCTCGACAATCACTGATGCTGGCTTACCACCTAAGTTACCCAGACAAAAACATATTTTACTAAAATACCGTTACAGTTTTTTAATCCTATAAAACAAGTAAATATATGACTTGAATGACAGCAGTCATCAACATTTTACTACAGTTTTGTATAGTAGCAAGTAGATGCTATTTTGATGGGAAAGCATTGTTACCATAGTAACTGACATAACTGACAGCTGCCTACCCAGACAGCAGTTTGTGCTTCATCACACAATGCGTTCACCGCTGCCAGAACACACGTATGTTGTCTATGTAGGCAGCAGGTCAGTGTGTTTTGAGCCAGCCGTTGTTTGTTACCTTCAGAGCGATGTTGATGGGCGTATTCCTGCCTTTCCCTCCTCCATGAGATGATCCAGAGCTGTTACTGGCCGACCTGTCTCTGCCGTCCCCGCTCTGAGCCGCTCTCATCCCGAACCGGTGCTGCTGAGCCGCGCCGCGCCGGCGCCCATCGTGCCGGCCGTCCTTCGACATGAGCCCGCGGTAAAACGAGCGACTTTCAGCGGACAAGAACTTCGCAACCAGAGGGCGAGAAATCAAACAGGCCTCCTCTTCTTTTACACTGAACACTCACGGGTCGTGTGGAGCGCGAGAGGGAATGTGACGCCGCCCGCTGGACTGGAGGACCGCACTGCGCAGACCTTCAATGGTAACCAACACAGAGTTCCCGTCAAAACACACCATAGTTACTAGTTAGTAGAGGTAGTTGTAGATGATTATATCATAAATATATAATAACGTTACATGATTTGAGATGATTAACATTATTTTCCTTTTTTTTCTAGTGCTTTCTAATCGATTAATCTCGATTAAGCAAGTTTTTGTTCAATATAAATGTATATAATAATGTAATAATAATAAATGTATATATAAACGTTTTTGTTTATATAAATCTATATTATATGTGTGTGTGTATGTATGTGTATACACTGTAAATACATTTATATTATATGAACAAAAACTTATATATATATATATAGCCTATATGAAGGAAAATGTAGGTGAAAATAACATAATATAACGAGGTGGAGAGATTGCAAATAATGTTTTTGTGCAAAATGTTTTTTGTTTTTTTTAGATAATGTAAATTTGGAAAATATATTGGAAAATATATAAAAGTAGGCCTAATGATTTTAACAATGTGCACATGGTGAAAAATGATTTAAGATTTAAATTGGACAAAATATGTATTTTAGGCCCAAAATTATTAAATGTAATTTATTAATTACATAATTATGATTTTATTTGTTTATATATATATACACAATAAATTAAAATAATTATTTAATAAAAGGATTATACTTATTTTGACTTCATAACTTTAAATTATTTTTTTAAACTTTTGATATTGGGATGAAGGGTGTTCCCCCTAAATCCTATTTACAGATTATATTAACTTCCAATCAAATACATACTAAGAAAGTGTGTGGTTTTTGAGTTTTTACAATAACTAAATGTATTCACCTTTATCTAGTTATATCTACTATATCTCAAAGTACATTACCTTGCAATTTCTTTCAAATACATTTTAAAACGACAGAAACAGCTAACAGTAAAAATGAAACCTTCTAATGTGCAAAAACAGCAAATTTAATGTTTCAGTCTTGAACTTTTCAGCATGCTGTTTTCAGTGACTAACCGCTGTTGTTGTTTTTAATAGTCAGCTACATTAAACCAAAGTCCAGGACCCAATAATGGATTCAATTTCACTGACACTATATATAAAAAAAAATACCATTCCAGGAAAAACACATACATATGATATTATACATAATTTGAAAAGATTTAAAGAATTTTTTTCGTTGTTCCATCTGTGCTGCAAAAGCTGCACGGAAATACATTCATTGCATTCACATCTATCTTTAACAAAGGCCTTTTCATTCATAAACATTTGCAACCAAACACAACCATTCCATCGAAAGACTCATTTCATCCATTGCAATCACAAAAAAAAAAAAAAAATCTGATCCATTATCAATAAGTTAATACTCCCAAAACAGAAGCTGCCATTTTGTGAGAAAATATTCATCTAAATTGACAAGAGCTGCCAGAGATTGTAAAGTAAAATTATTACCAATTCTATTAAAAACATTGCTATTAAATTTAAAATTCCTCAGTTCAAGACCGCCGGTGTCTTCTTTCCTCCTGAACAGTAAAAAGCATGAGTTGTAACTAGGGATGCACAATATATCGGCCTCCATATCGGTATTTTGAATGCTATCGATATCGACCAGATAAAAACTTTTTTGACCAAGATCTTAAAGCTGATAATGGATTGATTTACTATTATTATTAGACACTTCAGATGGCTCTCAAAAATATCAATTGAGATTTAGGTTTATCGGCCAACAAATCAATTATCGGCTTTGAAATATAAAGAATTATCGAATTATCGTTAAGAAAAATCGGGCAAAATTTTCATATCGATGCATCCCTAGCTATAACTATGATAAGCTTAAAGTCATAACTGACGAGTAAAAAAAAAACAGAAATCAAGGCCACATGTGAAACTTTCATCCAAACAACAAAGAAAAACCAATTCGAATTGTACTGGTACATAAAAATCATGTATTAATGTCCATGGAAATAAAAACCATTGTGGGGGGGGGGGGGGGGGGGTAACACTGAATGAAACGGAAGGTCTACCCTTCAGAGGTAGGTAGAGCTGTACATGATAATTCCTAAAACAAAGCAGGATTGCAGGAGAAGAAAAAAAAAACAGGGAATATTGCAGATATGCAGTGATTTAAGCTAATTCATGTGCTGGTGCTACAATTACCGGACATTTCTGAAAGAGACAAAGCATTATTATTTTTTTTCCACAGAAAAGCAATTTAAAGCACATACAGTATTTTACATTTCATCTATACTTGTATATAAAAACAAACTAAGAACAAAAAAGGTTAAATCCCTCAAATTAGGACTGACATGAATAAATGGTAGTAAGCGGTCAGTAACTGGAAACCACAAGACAGAGAATCGAGTCGAGATTTACAAATGAGCAATGATGCGTTTCCATATGCTCCACGCGGGATGTCACCGGATTTTGATTACACGTCACCAGAAAGCTAGAGCGAAACGGATAGGCCATTAAATACACATCAAATCTAGAGTAAAAAAAAATTAATAAAAAGCCAGCTTGTCTATGAAAAAACACCTTGAACTAAAAAGGAATGCATAATGAATTAAAACCAAAGGGCAAGTTGTGTATTACAAACTTGACAGGAAAAAATATATATGTACAAATGTTATATATACATATACACACATAGTTGAATGTATATATTCATGTTCTATATATGTATATTCAACCGTTCATTCTCGTTGAAGTAAGCCAGTGGCCTGGTAGGGCAGAGGGTCCCTTAGAGCACCAAAATGAGTGACGCAAGTCCACTTCTGCACAGCGCTTTACCTTAAAGTCCGAATCAGGCATAGACTCCACCTTAGAGCAGGACAACCAATCAGAAATCATCTTCTCGTCCGTAAATGAGTGAGTGTGTGTATAGAAAACATATGCATACATCAAGTCATGTGTCTTAAAACATTAGTCCAGAGCCCCCCTCCCTTCCTCCCGCCCCACATAAAAGAACACCCATGTAGGCAAGTCTGTAGTTGAAATCCTTATGGCAAAGAGTTTGTGGCAAATTCTCCTTTCCCCGCAGTGTAAATCCCCCACTGCTTAAAAACAGTCTGGTTGGCAAGAAATTTTCATTTTCTTGGACATTCAGTCTGGGGGAAGAAGGTCATGCAGGCGAAATCTCTCTCTTATGTATGGCCGAACGTCCTCATTCTGGAATAAAAACACACAAAAAAATACAAAGTCAACAAAAACGCAGTTGTACACAACACCTTAAGATGGGCTCAGACTACAGGAATTTCTTCCTTCAAATCTTAAACCTGCACACAATACAAGATTCAAAAATCGTGGCACATCACACACAACTAAGATTATCATGCCAGATTTAGCACCTCACGTGATCTCAAGAGGAAGCGGATGTAAACAAATGGATACTGTAACTTGCTAAAGACATTATACAGGCAAGCACATTTCAACCAGCCGTTCCTTCATCTCTGTTGTCCACCGGAGTGTTCACGCGCTAGAATATGCCTGTGATTGGCTACAAAAACATGTTATAAATAGATGTCTTTGACGCTCTTCACAGAGCTTACAGATACACACGTGAGCGTTTGAAAGCAGGCGTGTATCAGCTGATCTCTAAAACATCCGCTGATAAGACGGATCCGCTGATACACGCCTGCTTTCAAACGCTCACGTGTGTACAATTATTTTGAACTTGAGTGCCTGACACCTGAACCCAAAACAAACAGAAATTAATCTGACGCAGATCATGTATAATCGTGGCATTACAGACGACGGCCAGTTTCTCAATATTGTTTTGTTAAAATGCTTTAGTACACAGAAAAGTTGACTGTTAATAATAAAAAGTCAAAAAAAGTTTTTTAAAAAAACCCCCAAAAAACTGGTACTATCTAAAAAAAAAAAAAAGGATTATGGATGTGCATAGTTTGAGGTATTAAAATGATTAATTGTTATTATTATTATTAAATTAAATTGTAAATAAATCTTGTTAAAATAAATGTATATAAGCATTTTATAAAAAAGTACATTCAATTTAAAACAATCATGAAGGTATAGTTTTTTTAATTTTTTTTTATTTAAAAACAATTAAAACCAAATCACATAATGAAGGTATAGTCTTAACACTAAAGTTTTTTAATGTTTGGTATTAAATTATAGCAATTATTCTGTAAATCGGCTTAAATTTTTTTTTTTTTTACTTTTAATAATAAAAAAATGTAGTAAAATAAAGTTTGTGAAAAAAGCCCTGGTATTGCAAGCAGCACACAAAAGACAAGACGCACATACCAGTTCTACCAGCTTCTCCAAAAACGGCACCAGCTTTAGGAGCTCATTGTCATTCTTGTCCACAAACCAACTCTCAATGGGGATCCCATTGGAAAGCTGCAACGAGAGAAGCACATCCTGAGCTTTACATACTAATAACTCAGTGGAGACCACATCAATGAAGGTGAAACCCAAGGCGGCTTCACGAACCTGGTAGGCAAAAGCCTGAGGAGAGTTGTCTATGATCACCGTCTTGGAGAGATCCCTCCCGAGGATGTTAAGATCTTTGATGTAGTTGCCTTGGACGCATACGCAGTGCTCGCGAAACAATCTGTGCCTGAGATACGAGGGGAAGAGCACTTAATACTCACTTTAAACATCATACAACTTGAGGATTCACACACATTTGTTCCCATCACACCTCCATACTATTAATGCAGCTGCAATTTAATGCATTTAAACTTCACTTTATATATTTATTTTGAAAGAGCACCTGCTTGAGACAAGACACAAAAACAATTTTAAGCAACTGACCTAACCAACTGTTTTTTAGGATCCAAGATGTTCAGCAGCTTGTCAGCATATACCTTCTTGGAAGCAGTGAAGAGTATAATCTGCAGATAATTCAAGGTTATGTCATCAATGCCAGTCAGAGGTGTAAACAGTAGACTACATCATTGACAGGATATTCATGAGGGTAATTTTTTTTTAAAATAAATAAAAGCATGAGAAGACCAACGACTAGGAATGCACAATTTTCAGCTACCAAATTTTTTTGTCCGAAATGGTTTTGAAGGGCCAAAATCATTGCCCGACACAGTCACGTTAGATTAGTGCTCCGATGACACTTTATTTTTCAGCGTCTATTTCATGCACACGTGGATAAACAGTTAAACATGTCGGTTTAATGTTACACATGTTATTAATAGGGCTGTCAAATTATTAATCACGATTAATCGCATCCAAAATAAAAGTTTGTGTTTACATAATAAATGTGTGTGTACTGTGTACAATTATTATATATATATATATATATATATATATATATATATATATATATATATATATATATATATATATATATATACATACACGTGCATTTATATATTTAAGAAAAATGTGTTATTTATATATAAAATATTTATATATAATATAAATTATAAAAATCTATATATAGTATATACATGCAAATATTTCTTAAATATATACAAGCATGTGTATGTATTTATATATATAAAATAATTATACACAGTACACACATTTATTATGTAAACAAACTTTTATTTTGGATGCGATTAATCGCGATTAATCATTTGACAGCCCTAGTTATTAAATAAACCACTTTCATTTTCTGAAAATTTTAATTTCGGCATTTAGGAAAAGAATTACGAAATCATTAAAAAAAAAACAGTGAATGGCACCATGCGAAATTATGATTTTTAAATGGTTTTAATATATCCTGCAGCCGAAAACAGTCTGATAATGCGGTTCATGGATTCTTTATATAAATAATACAATATCACAGTTTCCAGAATAAATCAAACCAGTTCAGCAGATTTGTGTGCATATATATAAAATATTAGGTACTTTTCATGTGCATTGGAAACATTGGATTTGAGCCTTTATTGTTTTAATAAATGAATGGGACACACAATTGTATGTGCTGATTGCTGGGACTTTGCACATGTGCTTCACAACAACCTCAAATAAACAAAATGTTTATTCAAAGATTTCATAATCATGTCAACTCCATTATGGAACTGAAAACAAAAACAAAATAATAATAAAAACACCTCACTTACCTCATAAATCTGAGACATGCGTTCCAGGAATTCTCTAAAGAATGGCCGTAACCGGACGTACACCTTTTGGGAATAAGAAAGCAAGTCACTCTAACAGAGCTATGTGCAAAGCCATACAAATGTGCAATATTGATTGTTTGAGATGCTTGTCCTGTACCTGGTAAATGACGTCTTGGAAAAGCACAGGGAAGGTCAAAGCTGCATCCTCCAACTCATTGAGGCTGCAGTGGACCAACGTCTCATCCTGGAATAAAACCACAGTGACGGCTTGATCTTTGCATCCAAAAGAGCTTGCATCAAACAACTAAGACCAGAGTTGAATGCCAACGTACCAGATCCAGGACGAGGGAGAACTCAGGCGTGCTCCTGGTTTTCAGAGGGAGCGCAGGCTTACGGGTGAGCTGCTCTTCAGTCAAGGGTGGCACGTGTTTGATAAAGAAATAACTGTAAGATAGAGACAAGTTAGCACACAAGCATGCGTCTATATTGAAGTTATTCAGATTTAGAGCATGTTGAAATTAGGCTCACGGGTCAAAAACTTCCCAGTCCTCTTCATAAGTCCCCTCTGGAGGAGGAGATGGCGGGACATCCGGGTAATTGCTGTTGCATCCTACGGCTAACGAAGAGAGAAAATGTGAGGATGGTCATCTTCAGGCAGCGGTACAGCTGGAGAACATGCCAGACACTCACCAGTTAGAGGAGGCATGTCAGCCTCTGTGACGATCTCTCCTTCCTCTACCGGTGTGTCTACGAGAGGCAGCGGTCGAGGGTTTAGTGCGGGGTCAAAGGTCAGGTCTCGCCCGTCGGTGGTAGTGCTGGTCGGGGTCTCCTCGAGCTGCTCCATTTCGAGCTGCTTCACGATCTCCTCAGCTTCCACCGCCTGACCCGGGGAATCAGAGCCCGCTGTAGCTGGAGGATGAGGACGGCTCAGTTTAACAGTGTGATGAAATCAGAGAAAACTCACAAGAAATGCTGCAATTTCATCGGTAAATGGTAAAGGTTTCAGTTTGCAGGTGTGACTGGTCTCAGACAGCTGCGAAGTCTCTGCGTGTAACCCCTACATGTGATAATATTTTGACCAGCTGAAAACTCATTAAGAGATTATAAAATGTGTAAAGGAGTCAAACCAGCGACAGGAATCACACACACAGATCTGCTGCGAGAAGATGCAGGTTATGAAGATGCACGACTATGATGAGAAAAAATAGGTATGCCTGAGAATTCTGTCCTTTTTAGGGTCGTAGAACCCAATATAATGAAATATAACTAGAACCATTCCTCACGGTTCTTAGAACCATAATGTCTAATTCGCTATTTGGCTATTGGTTAGTATTTTATGGTTACACTTTATTGTAAGGTGACAGTTACATTGTACTTACTCACAAGTACTGAGTAATATCAATTAACTACATGTACTTACTATAGAGTTATGGTTAGGTTTAGGGTTAGTTACTTGTAATTGTGCATAATTTACTGTTATTACTATAGTACGTACATGTAGTAACATGTAACTACATCACCTTAAAATAAATAATGCTAAAATAAAATGTTTCAAATATCCTTTGGAATATTGTGTGCTGTTGAATTGTACACAAAAAAGGCCAGTTCAAACCAAGAATGATAATATCAACAGCATTGCACAATAATGTTGTTTATTAGAAGTGTTATTTACTGCAGTTTTGTCGTCTGCCCGAGCTTTCTGCTAAAAAGTGGATTCTTTTTAATCCTGTGTGTATTTTAAATAGTTATTTTTAAAAAGCCTGTCACAAGATGGACTTCAAATTGGAAGTTATCACAACACTGATATTTTTTTAAAGCATTTATTTCACGAATTCAGTCTTAAGAAATAGTAAAAATTGTACGAATATTTTTTTAAACTTAAAAATAAAGTTAAGACAAAAAAAATAAAAAATCAGTTAAGAAGAATTTTATTCTAAATATTTCATCAAACTGGCCCCAGGAATATGTATAAATAAAATAAATATGGTCAATATGGATTTTGTGTTTCATGATTTCATGCTTCATTTTTATTCGCACACATTTTTGTATATCAAAAGGACTGAAAAGTTGTCACTTAGGCACATGCGTTTAATCAGCTGACAAGTGCGATCACAAGCCCTTACCGTTTTTGTTGGCGGGTGAGAAGAAGCTAAAAACGGGAGAGAAGATGGTTCCCAGGAGGGTGGTGCGGGGAGGACTGCTCGGGGTTTCTGCCTGCACCTCCAGCTTCCCGTTGGGCTTCACTGGTATACTCTGACCTGTCATAGTATCTGAGCAGAAGAAAATGAGAAACATTCAGCAAAAATAGATCGCTGACAGCCTGCATAACCGTTCACAACAACGGTCATTTACATACAGAACTCTTAAAAGAAGAGCAGCCTGTTTATCTGTGAGTCAGCACTCCTACCTCCATTGACAGGGCCTTTCCTGCGGGCTCTGGGGTTTGCTCTGCTGGGCAGGTTCCCACCGGTCGGAGTGGATGTGATCAGATTACTGTCCGAATCACAGTCTACACGGCTTCTCTTAGCAGGAGGGCACTGCTCCACCTGACATTAAGAAATACAGCTCAAATCAAACCGCACTTGTGTCGTGAATCATCTCAAAAACCACTTTAAAATCCTAACCTTGACAGCATTGCCTCTGATGAACCGTTTGATGGTGGAGAAAATCCCTGTGTCTCGTTTCTGCATCTTGCCGTCTTCGGAGGGCAAAGTGTGTTCCACCTCGGAGAGCTTCCTCTTGGTCTTGGCAGTCCGGGCGGACGGGGTGGCGCTCCGCTGCTGAGATGCCTTACGCACTCTCAGCCTCATTGTCCCAAAAGTCACATGTAAGACTGGAAAAGACAAAACCAGTTAATCTAGTGGGAAAAAGGTGCAGGGCAGCACCATGCATATTTGCATAAATTTCATTTTAAATTTCAATACCGCTACATTAATAACATTGAATGCGAGATATTCAGCCTGTTGGGAAATTCCATTCCGGAAATCAGTCATGGCAACTCAAGGAAAACAATCGGATCTCTTCCCTGCTGCCGTTGACAAGAAAGGTCTGCACAGCACCCTACTGCCTGTCTTTAAGAGTGCCACAAAAAGAGGGGGAAACCATCACCCAACCAATGGGGATTTATGTCAGCGCAAACTATTGAAGACTGTAATGGGTTAAAACTGGAGACACCTGGTTGCAAACCTTCACGCTCTTGCGTATGGGATTTGAGAATAGAAACTTGGAACAGCGTCCAGTGATCGGATCCGTCTCAGTTGTTATCTTATCAATAGCCTAAAAGTGGCAAAAGCCCCAATGATAATATTGCTGTGTAATTATGATTTTGCATTTGATTAATTTAATATTTAATTAATTATTAGATAAATGACTTAATATTTAAAGGAAATGAGAATTCTGAAGGACATTTAAGCCATGCACATTTGTCTAGATCAGGTAGGGATATACCGTAGGGCTGTCAAATTAAATTTGATTTAAAAATATTTGTTGAATTTAAAATAAAACCCACATTCGAATGAAAAAATGGTGCATTCAAATTTTAGGTGTGCGTCAGGCAGCCTTATCAGTGGCGATAAAGATGCGCTGATGTGAGAGTCACGGTTGCCTTTTAATGTTTTTCTTAGCCAATCCAGTTGAACCCACTTGTGCGCAGAAGATCTTGGCCACATCAAAACCGTGACCGAGCCGTTCACACAGAATGCATTTTCTGCGCTGCTTTTCCATTGTTCTCTATGTAAAGCGCTAGACTGACATCTTTGACCATTGCACTCATGTCTTGCAAGACAGAGCAGCATGTTTAGAAAGCCATGTAAAGTTAAAAGTAAAAAAATAAAAAATAAATCCTGTCTCGAAAGTCAAGTTGTGGGGGATCCATTCCACTGCATGTTTTTATATGCACAAAGCACTCTGTGTGATCAGCTCTTTGTATTAAACTACACATAAATATACAATGCTGTTTTATTCATAATTGTTTATGAATTGTTATTGTTATTTCATTGCTTTGAATAAACAGTTTCGTGCGGTGAAACAGTCACTGTGCGGATTAGACCAGTGCTGCATCTTCATGAAAGTTTATCCTCTGCACGTGTTTTTAAGCCTTGCGAATTTAAATATTCAAGCACAAGACGACGCGAAATAACTCATTTCTACTTACTGTGTGAGGAGTTTTGTGCGCACATCCAAAGCTTGTGCCTGCAAGCCGCGTTTTAGACAGCGCGCAAATACTGTATTGAGTGCTCTTTCACCTTTAAATCACACAAAATGACATCAAAATGCAAATAAGAGAGCGAGTGACAAATATCGGTATCAGCCAATTGTTGTTTGTAAAAATCGGTATAGTATCGACCAAAAAATTCGGTGCATCCATAAGATGATCACCAGTAAACTGAATCACTTTACTACAGCGTTAATTAAATAATCCATTATTTATCGGCTTTAATATATAGGCTTAATACTCTTATCTCGAGCCATAACATACGTTTTTTTAGATATATATCAGCCGATATATCGATATATTGGGGTCGAGAGGCTCTGGGAGTTCTTGAAGGAACCGTAGGGGTTTGTTAGTTAGTCATTTTATTTTTTGTCAAGTAGGGGTGTGCGATATAAATCTAAATCGTCTGCGATAATATCGTAATTGTTGTTTTAACGATGTGTGATTTGACATTATTGAGTATAGCCTATCCCTCACACACACCCAAAGAGTGCATGCACACTCTACGTGATGTAGTCTTGTAGATTAGACTAGTGCGGGTGCGCATTTAGAGTACACACTTTTATATAGTCTTTATTTATATAATTTGGTAATAAATATCACAAGAGTGCAGTTCTTCTCCAAAACATCAGCATTATAACATTTTCACCAACGAAAATAGTTCCAAACTAAGATGGTCAAATGCTTCTGTCCTTGAATGAATCAGCCGTTTGAATGAATCGGTTTTTATCTCAATGATTCGCTCATTAACAGTGACTTGCTTCCACCTGCTGGCAGTTTCAATTTCACATTTCAAGTATCTTTTCTTGTTTTAAATCATTTTAAATATTCAATATTGTAAAGATTAATTTTGTTGATACTGATTTCATTTGATTGGTAACAGCCCTATTGTGTCTTAATTTTATAATTGATATAATAATTTGATTTATCATTTTATAATTATGCATGGATATAATTAGGTACAAAAAAGTACAATTGCCCATATTAGGTAAAAATCTAATTGAAACAAATTGGAAAAAATTATTTCTGTCACTGCTGTGAACTGACCACCACGCAGAGTATGAAGGACATCAAAAACTTCGGCTGTCCAATAAAAACAGATTTTTGTGTCAATATCACACACCCCTATTGTCAAGTAATTTTATTCTACAGTTTAATTGTAATTTACAACAGTAGGCTAATATATTTGTCTTCATCCTTTTAATTTAAGCTAAAACATAAAGATGAAATATTTCATCTATTTACAGCCACGTCATGTGACCATTAACGACATCAGAAAACCGTGAATGTACAAAGGTGCTGTTAAATTATTAAAATAGATTAAATATTAGGGGGTAATAAATATTACATCTAAGGGGTTCAGTTGACAAAAAACATCAAAAAGCACCAGTTTATGGTTCTTTTTGTAAAACACTTTCTAGTTAAAAAAAGAAAAGGAAAACCTAGTGACATTGACACAAAGGATTATTTTATTATATTTTTAGATAATAATTAAAAAAATATTATATTATATTATATATATATATATATATATATACATACACACACACACGTAGTGCTCTAATACCTCCAGGATTAAAAAAAAGTTTTTTCTATATTTTAAATATTTAGAATGAGCTATTAAACCACTGCATCTTAAATATTTAATCAGATTTAAAAAAAAACAGCAGAGTGTAGTGTGCTGGTGAGAATTTACACCATAAGTGTGTGTGTGTGCATAGAAACACAGGTTCCACTATATTCTACAGTAATAATGATGCGAAATAAATGTGGTAATAGACCGAAGTATCGGTTTTTATTTTGTGTGTTCATAAAACCATTGGTATGTGCCGTGGAAACAAACTAGTGGAAGTCTTCAGATGTGCTGAAGTGGGCGGGGGTGAATCATGTCTCCTCTGCTTGTTGAATCTAAACAAATGTAGCTTGCCATTAGCCTGCCGGTCATTTCTAGCACATTTCCGTGATGTAAAACGTGTTACATTTATGAGCCAACACAACACATCACTAAAAATATTAGCTACTTTAGTATTTTTTATCAGTTTGCACAGCTCGCGCCTCCAAGCTGCATTATTAAGCAAAAAATGGTCGCGCACAAGTTAGCAAGCAGCCAATCGGTTTTAACATCAAAGCAAAAAAAAAAAAAATCGCCAACAACAGTCGCCCGTAAAATAGCACCAGATTTCAAGCTACCCACGTCATTTTTCCCCGTTTCAATAGCACATTTTATTTTGTTGGGAATATTTGAGCACGAGGGTTTTTTAACGACTAACGCTAACAGATGACTTGTTGGCTGTCTCGCGACACCCGCGCTCTGCGTCTCGTTGCTCGCGCTCCAGCGCACGAGCCTTTTTCACACTGTAAACACGCACGGAAAAAGAGACGTTTTATTGATCCTATGATGTTATATTTATAAATTAGTATAAATAAAAATGCCGTATAAAACATTAGCACTGCTCCGTCTTCATCTACATGAAGAACATGTTCTCACATAAGGAGGGGGCGAGTCGTGAAGACGCGAGATTTCAAAGCACTGCGACCGTGGCGTAGGGTTAAATATTTATTTTTGCCTGTATGTGATCAAAATATCTTCGGTAAAACACTTACATGCCAGGGGTCGCGACGACACGATCCAGAGATGGTTGTGGATCTGGCCACGGCGGCTGAAGCGGCCCGCGCGAGTGTCTGTCGGTCGCTTCTCTGGCCGAGAGCGAGTCACTGAGCGACAGATAGATCTGATACAGCTGCTCGGGACGCCATTTCCCGCCTCCTCTCAGAGGGATTCTTGCAAAGAACCCGGATGATGCTGTGCACTACCGCGCATGCGCACAGATACTGGCGGAAGGCGGCGGAATGTCAAACTTACAGGATAGGGGACTCTATCTATCTATCTATCTATCTAAATATTCAAGAGTCAAAATACACACTTCATAAAGAACCTGTTCTTTATTTTCACATTTTAAAAATGCATTGCTTTCTGAATGATATGAAAAAGTTATGCAAGGACAGCTCACAAGTAGAATGTTTTTTTATTTTTATACATGGATTTTGAGGCCAAAACTATTTTATAGCACTTTAATTAGGAATTGTACAAAGCTAGCAAACTATATTATAAAGCAGGCATCTCTGGATATTAATTTTTACTCTGTTCCCTTTAAAGGTTTGTTCTATTTCATTCCCAAATGCATGATGGTCCGGTATGGACCTGGGCCTCCCCAAATTCCCCTTAAGGAAGAAAAACAAAAGGAGGAAGAGAAAAAAAATGTCAGGCTTATAATCAAAAGGGTAAGTTGAGATCAGTACTAGATCAGCAGTACTCACTTGAGAAGTCCATGCCAATACAAGTGAGGCATGACATCAGCTTTCATGTGGTACATGATCCTGCTCTCTTTACTTTGGTCCACAGGGAACGTCTCCAGCGGCTGCCCGTCATAATCAAATTCTGCCAAGATGACTGTGTTGTAGCTTGTAACCAGAGGGCATGAGGTGTAGCCATCATACTGCAACATGCACAAAACGGTTAGCATTTATTTGTATTCATTTTATTTTTAAGCATGAATTTAAACTATAAACTACTTTAAACTTCAAACTACTTTAAACTTCACAAGTTAAAGTTTGTCTCGACTAACTTTTTAATCTAGTTTATTATTATATCCTTAATCCAATTAATGTATGAATATATGCATTATCGTACATATGAATGTACTTGCTACTTATATGTGTAGTTATATATGAAAAATGTATATTTATGGAACAGCATACCACCATACTACTTGCACTATTTCTGTATAGGCATGAAATACGTCTGTCTGAAATACGCGTCTAATTGGTGACGGCTAAAAAAGTACGCTCTATATAGTATCAATAAGGGTAGTATGAATGAAACGTACTACATCCGCCATGTTGCAATTTTCATGTGATCATGGGACTACAGAGGTCGTCGGGGACATTAAACGTCATCAGTCGAACAGGTGAACTCATTTAGTCACTAGTCCGCTTTCACAGCCTCGTTGTGTTTATAATC
Source organism: Semotilus atromaculatus (assembly GCA_031834385.1). Lineage (NCBI taxonomy): Eukaryota > Metazoa > Chordata > Actinopteri > Cypriniformes > Leuciscidae > Semotilus > Semotilus atromaculatus. The sequence continues at coordinate 7,767,835 of JAULUF010000027.1, read as the reverse complement.
GCGCTCTTGCCAACTATTATAACTCGAACTTTCAGGAGAAAAAGTTTTTAAACAAAGACTGAAAGAGTTGTCAAGCTAAGCTGTAGTGGAAGTCATGCAACAAAAATACATTATCACCGCACCACTCTATATTAGGATAGGATCTATGTCAGACTCAAAGCCAGTATGCCGTATGATTATGTCATTGTTTATTTTAACACTGCGCCCCCTGGTGGTGTTCAATTGGATAACACAGGAAATAGAGAGAGGAGCAAAAATTTTTTGCCAACTGTATAGCACTTCCACAGTGGCAAAGCACATTAATGTTTATCCTCAAACATACTTACTGCCTTATCTGGCGTCTGTTTCTTCAGAACTCTGCTCACAGTTCGGTCGAGTACAGCAGACTGTGCAGCTGCAGAACATTATAGTCATGTGATTCTCCTGGTCATCTCATTTCAGTGAAACTCTCATTACATAAATCGTCTCTAAACGAATGGCAAATCACTTCACAAGAAACTACTAATTGTGGAAAAGGGGGGAAAAAACTGGTTCTAGAATCTGTCTGATGAGTCCTGATAATTAAGAAAAGGTTTAATGAGCAAGGACTTATCTCCTACTTTCCCCAGAGAGCACCACGATAATTACATAATATCAAAAACACATTTATAATCAGAAAATGTATTTAAAGAAGAGTTTTGTTCTGTGTTTTACCTACTGCTGCTGCTGTTTTGGACGTGGGTAGATTGGTGCAGTCTCCGATACCAAATACATTAGCATACGTCTTATGCTGAAGGTTGTACTTGTTTACATCCAGCCAGCCGCCCGCATCGTCCAATGAGGAGCCTTTCAGCACTGCAGGTGGTCCCATCGGAGGGGTAACGTGGATCATCTCGTACTATGACCAAGATGAAGGGTTCGTGATACACTCAATCTACAGCAAACAGAACTGAATCTTTTTTTTTGTGTGTGTGTGTGTGACAAATTTTACAATTGCTACCTTGAAAACCTCTGTCTCCCCAGGTTTGTCCAGATTCTCAAAAACAGCTTCCTGTTGGTCTGCCCTGACCTCGATGAGGTTCTGCCTGAGGTTTACATTAAGGTCCCGTTTCTTCACAATCTCCCACAAGGCATCTGCATATTTCTTGACTCCAAACAGCACTGGTAAGGAGGTGTTGAATATAATGTTGGCTTTGGACCTTTTTCCTGTCTAAAAACAAAACAAAACATTGTTTAAAAACGTTATCAATTCTTTGATTATTATTGGTCATTTGGAGTCTTAAATGTATTGTGACAGTACCATGGTACTGTGATAGTTTTAAGTGTTAATACTATGGTACTAAATTATATTAATTTACCATTTTGTTTACATGGCTCTCCAAGCTACTTCGAATTATTTAAAAAAAACATGGAATTGCCATGAAACATGTACAAAATACATGGTGTTGCCATGATATATGCCCAAAAACATGGTATTATTCTTGGTTGTGTCCACAAATCATGGTATTACCATGCTACATGTCCAAAATACATGGTTTTACTATATGATATATGCCCAAATCTTAAAAAAATCTTAAAACCTTATTCATGTCCACAGAATATGGTATTGCCATGATACATAAACAACAAATACATAGTGTTACCCTAATATGCCCCACAAAAACATGGTATTACCCTTGTTTGTGTCCACAAAACATGGTAATGCCATGATATATGCCCCAAATCATGATATTACCCTTGTTCATGTCCACAAAACATGGTACTGTCATTATACATGTACCAATATACATGATGTTACCATGATATGTCCCCAAAAACATGGTATTACCATATGTCCAAAAATATAGTAATAGCATGATATTTCTGTAGGTGTATTAATAAAAAGGTGATGATTATGTACAATGGGATTTACAACACAATGCATAGATCAAGAATGAAACCTTTCTCAGGAAGGTATCCGAGAGATACATGATTTTCTGAGGAGCTCCTGCACATTTGACGGGAGTGTTTGGGAAGGTGAACAAAGCATTTCCCTCCTTAAAGTTTCTCAAGGCATTCCACGTCTTTTCCACAGTTTTCACAGAGTAGTTTGAACCAATTTTGGGATGTTCAAACGCTTCTGGCAGGCCCTTGATCTGTAATAAGCAGAAGGAATTCAATTGGATTGATGCTTTGAGAAGAAAACGTTATCTAACGTACCACTTTAAATTGTTAACTCAGGTTGTACAAAGGTTGAAACTGCACTTAATCTTTGATATCAAGCCTTACAGACAAATGTAATTAACATGACATTAAGATTGGAAACATCCTCTGGAGTGATGTGGCAATAACACCACACCCGAACTGTTAATAATAAAAGACACAAGAATGTTTCCTCTCATTTAAAACAAGCACTACATCCAGTAAAGGTTTCGAAAACTAGCAATTCAGTCTATATGAATGACATTCATAACGTACCTTTTCATAGTGCAGTTCAAGCCCAAGAGCTACAATCAGATAATCATAGGAAATCTGAGAGAAGAAAAACAGTGACATTTAATTAGTAAAAAATACTAAAGCTAGGTTTAGTTTGATTGAAGTGGGCATTCTGAATTATCTTGCAATTTAACAATGGTAATATGACATTCCTTTTGGTTTTGCAACATGTTCTACTCTGATTATTTTATAATGACACACCTTCAGGGTTCAATAAAATGTGCACTGTAATCTTATGCAAGATCACAATGACGCCACAAAAATCCCCAGCATTTCCCTTGTCAAAAAGACCGTTTTCTATATTAATCATTATGCAGAAAAGCACTGCTCTTTCACAACGCTGACACACGATACTCTGAGACACGTTAATAGTGTAACTATCAACTTAAATACCGTTCAATACCTTTTTCCCAGAGTCTGTGAGGACAGTGTTGTTCTCAGGGTCAAATTCTGCCACTTTGGACTTGACCCACGTCACCCCTGATGGTATCACGCTCGCTGTTGATCGCGCAGAGGAAGCAACCGTTTTAGCCCCTGCGCCAACTAACGTCCATATAGGCTGATAGTAATGCGTCTGGAATCAAAAATGCATTAAATGTCATGCTGAGTTTTGAAGAATTGAATAAAAGTCTCTTCTGCTCACCAAGGCTCCATATATTTGATCCAACACAGTAAAGACAGTAATATGTGAAAAAATATTACTATTTAAAATAACTGTTTTACATTTGAATATATTTAAAAATGTAATTCAGCATCATTCCTCCGGTCTTCAGTGTCCCAAGATCCTTCAGAAATAATTCTAGTATGCATTTTTTTTTATTATTATCAATGTTGAAAACAGTTATGTTGTCACATAAATGTCATTACTGTCACTTTTGATCAATTTACAGTAATGTGTCCTTGCTAATTTATTTAAATACAAAAAAAGTGTTACAGACCCCAAAGCTTTTGAATGGTACATGTCCATACAGTGAACATGCACTAAACAGGAACTTGTTAAACCTGAATCCCAGTATGTGACGCCTCAAGAACAACTAGGCACAGGGTGGTAGTTCAACTAAAAATGCTCTGCTGCATTGTACCTCACTAGGCTCCACGATGGCCACGTTCTCCGCGCCAACCTTTCTTTTCAGGCGTGCGGCCATGGTTATGCCACCGCTCCCTCCACCGAGCACGAGAACTTTGTAGTGGTCTTTAGCGGCCAGCCCAGAGCTTGTGTGAATCTGTGAGTTCATGACAGAGAAAACTCTGCCGTACTGCCTGGACAACAGCAGCAGCTGCGGGTGAAGAACGCCTGCCATGCTGAGCACTGAGGGAAGGAGACCAGACGGAAATATGCAAACAAGACACAAAACCCACACCGTGACAAACACAAAACACATTTTTTTTAATTCTATTAATCGACAATAAAAAAAAAAAGTGTTATATATATATTTATTGTTTTATTTTGATCCCATTTTGATTAGGTTTTGATCCAATATCTTGTTATTCATCATAGCCAGCACATAAATCTGGAGCCCCATACAAGAAACCGATATCATGGCCACAAATTAAAGGGATAGTTCACCCAAACATGAAAATGTTGCCATCATTTACTCACCCTCATGTTGTTCCAAACCTGTATGAGTTTTTATCTTCTGTTGAACACAAAAGAAGATATTTTAAAGAATGTTGGTAATCAAACAGTTGACGGTAGCCATTGACTTCCACAGTAGGAAAAATATATATACTATGTAAGGCTACTGTCAACTGGTTACCAATATTCTTTAAAATATCTTCTTTTGTGTTCAATCGAAGAAAGAAAATCATACAAGTTTGGAACAACTTGAGTTTTTGTAAATGATGACAACATTTTCATTTTTGAGTGAACTATCCTTTTAAGAATGAGTTGCCACGACTTAATAATTCATGTCCTTGTTTTATTCATTTGTTCCCTTGTTTGAATTTAGTTAAATCTCCAAACATATAACACTTTAAAGAGGTTGTGCTGACAGGTTCTAAAAAGGTTCCCCCTTTTTTTGTGAAGTTCCCATTGTGTAATCTTGTCTTCTTGGAATAATGTAAAATTGCAATCTGTACTGTAATCTTTAAAAATGAAAAGAATGCAAATAGTATACTACATATAGAGAGCTTGCATGCATCTACTCGCCTTTTTATTTTCAAAGCTGAGCGTAGAAAGAGTCCTCACGTCTGTTTGATGAAACACCGTGGTAAAATACTGTAGTCAAAAACATATTCACTATCATTCCAACCCAGCACATACAGTTAACATAAAGCTGAGTCATGATACCTGGCATTTTATATGGATGTGGCTCAAAAACTATTGAGCTGCCTACCTAGACAGCATTTTTTTATGTCTCAAAACCAGTTGAACAGTCATCCTAGCCGTTTTGGACATCATTGTTTCTAATCATTTAGTGAGCAGCCTATCTGAACAGTCTTTTTCTGTAGTCTATTATACTGTTATGAAAGGACATTCCATTATCAATGACAATACAGCCCCTTTTTGTTTTCAATTCCAATCAATAACATTTAAGCATATAAATGTAGGATATAAACAAGTTATATATCTGGAATTATTATTTTTACGCTTCAAGTCAGCTGTATAGCCTACATGCGTAGTCAAATTGCTAACAGCAGTTGTGTACAGGATAACAATAAACAACATATTCCTATACACGGTGTAGTAGTAAACCCTTATTTTTGACACATATCAAACATTAAACTAAGGTAAAATAAGGTCTTACCAGAGTCAAAGAGATGTCCAGGTCTTGCAACTGTCAACTGTCACTGCGGTTTGTTTTCCTGGTTCAGCTCAGTTTGACTTATGGACTATATTATTCGACAGTCAGTAACGTTGCGCGATGATGTAATCTGTGCATGTCATAAATCTTTATTCAAGCTAATTCTTATTTTATAGCGCTCGATCTATGTCCGTTTTACGGTAGTACTGTACGTAGGCTATGAACTTTCCACGCACGAGCAAACGAAAGTTAATATCATGCCGTAGTCGTCCAGAAGAGGTCGCTACTGCTTTTCTATCAAAGGTGCTGCTTATTGTTATTATTATCAAACGTTACTGAATTATTAGACTGAATTACAGCACCCATCATACTGAAGACCAATAACATTAAATAGCCTCACTTTAAACATACTAATTAAAATCTCAGATAAATTAAATTACTTCTTATTATAATAACACTTTAGCTATAACAAGTTCTATTTTTTTTTTTACACTGATAACCCAAAAAGTTTTTAAAAGACGTTCCCAATAATCCCTGGCACCTTTTGTAGATTGGTATCATGGTATTAACATTATATTAGTTAAAAATATCGCTGGTCATATGCAGTCAAATATTCAGAATACAGTCAAATATTCAGACTACAGCTAATTAGCATGTTTTTATAGGCTACGATTGCTATCATAAAAAAATATGAACAAGTTTGTTCTTAAATGAAAACCGAATGTATTATTCATTCACGGTTTGTTTACGTTTTGATCGTAAGCTGTAACCTTCCGCAAAACGGTTGTATATGCGTGCGCGCGCGTGAGAGCGCGAGAGAGCAGGAGGTGATTTAAGGATCTGTCTAGTGTTTTCTCTGCTTAATTTCTAATGGACGATTTACTTCACCCTGTCTCCGTAGCAGAACCATAAATGAATGGATGGAGCTTGTTTTCGGTAAGCGCTGTATGTTGTACATTGTATGTTGTGAATGGTGGATCATGATAGAGTGTTTATACACCGCATTTATGAGCGATGAGCGTTACAGCATTTGTCTGACGGGCACCCGTTTCTTGCAATGACATAATATTGGCTTGTTATGGCATTCTCTAGCAGATTTTATTCATAAAATGTAAATTTATTGTAATTATCTTATTTGACATCTGTGTGCCACTTAAGGTTGACCAATTGACTATATACGTTAGCCTAGGCTTTCCAGGTTACAGATTTTACCTTGGCTATTTCGTCTATTTGGGCATTGAATAATGGTAATAGATTCTGTATTCAAAGATATTATAAATATTTGATATATTAAATACATTTTATATCGAATTTATTTTATTTTTTTATTTTATTTCAAATATATCAACTGTAATATGTGAATGATGCTTATATATATATATACTCATAACAATACATTTTGATTAAATTAAATGTCGATTATTTATTGATTTCAAAATATATCTAGTGTAATGTGTTTGTGATGCGTAACTGTAATTATAATTTTTTATTTAAAATATATTTATTTTATATGTATATATTTATTTCATATAGTATAATAAATTTAAGGAAGATTATAATATATATATATATATATATATATATATAGTAATGTGTAACTATATAATAATAATTGTTAATAATTGAACTATAATTATTGCGTATATTATACTTATAACAATTAATTTAGGTAAAACATTTTTTTATCAAATGTTATGTATCCATATTTGGAATTGGATTCATATTTATTAGCCTATATCATTTTGGCAAATTCCATACTATATTCTATACTCTCATTCCATTGCAGATTTATTGATAGGTTTAGAGGACAGGATGGTCAATATATGAGAGTCAACAGTGAGTCACTTTTGTATTGGACCGTAGAGCTCTGCAGGCACGCTGCTTACGAACTTTCAGCGTTGATTTCAATGGAAAACGGTGGTCCTGAAATACCAAACATTTTGGAAGTCTTTCTTACTACAGTTCAGGTCTTGGAGCTTTTATTAAGGAGCTGATGATATAGGCTATACATTATCAGGTGTGTTAAATTATGGAGACATCCGAAGTGTGCAGTACTGAGGTATTCCATTTTACATTTATTTTCACATCGAAACAGGGAAGGTTACAACCTTTCACATCTACATTCAGTGTAACGTCCAGCCTTTTCTATAAATCGTTTTGTCACGTAAAGCCAGCATATGGCAGGACGCTGCAGCCCTGCAGCTCTTCTCGGATCACCTGTGTTTACTGCATGCCAGCATCAGCAACCCTGCAGTGTTCCCGGTGGAGAGTGTGTGTTCCCAGAGACCTGACGGGTCTCCTGGCTGCGGCTCCTCTGGGCTCTCATTAGGACGATGTGGGGGAAGATACGCTGTGTGCGTCAGGCATTAAACACAGCTAAAACTGTTTTCTACTTTAAAAGACAATTGCATTCTGGTGTGTGTTACTAGCTAATCAACTGCTATGCTTTCCAATCCGAGTAAACAGGCCTATATGAATTACAATGGCTTTATAGGAAAGTGTTTTGTTGGGAATATCATTGTTGGTCTGCCTCTTTGTATAAAATCTCTATTAATATGATCTTCAAACCAGCCAATTTAAATTTGATTGTTTCTATAATGAAAATGATTCAGTGGAAATGGACTGTTGGACTCATGGGTTCATGTTTTTCAGTGAAACCCTTAGGACCCGTCGGAGATGGCCTGATGTTATGGCAGTTTGGAAGAAGGACATTCGCATTGGTTAGTACAGTTAGACATGAACAAATCTATAAACACATACAGTAAACTCATACTGGCATTCATGTTTATGTTGAATGAATTCAAGTCTTTCCAATTGTCTTAAAGGGATAGTTCACCCAAATATGAAAATGATCACCATAAGTTACTCAACCTCAAGTCATCCTAGGTGTATATGACTTTCTTTCAGTCGAACACAATCAGAGGTTAAATTAAAAAAAAATCCTGGCTCTTCAAAGCATTATAATGGGAGTGAATTAGGAGTAAATTAGATTTTGAAGCCCAAAAAAAGCGCATCCATCCATCATAAAAGTAATCCACACGGCTCCAGGGTGTTCATAAAGGCCCTCTGAAGTCAAGCGATGCGTTTTTGTAAGAAACTTTCCATATTTATAACTTTATAAACTATAGGCCAATCACTGGTTTCCAGTAACGGCCATTCACGCGCTAACAAAAGAGTCGAGTTCTGGCAGAAGGGTGACCTCTGACCCGGCGGATGACATAGGCGTAGTGTAAGCTCAGGTGAGAATAGACAAACACAGAAGCGCAGAGGATAGAGCAAAACAAAATTATTTCAATTTAAGAGAAGAGGAGCTTGAGTTTAATAGTTGATAATAGTTTATAAAGTTATAAATATGGATCTTTTTCTTTCTAAAAACGCATCGCTTGACTTCAGAGGGCCTTTATTAACCCCCTGGAGCCGTGTGGATTACTTATATGATGGATGGATGCGCTTTTTGGGCTTCAAAATCTCATTTACTATTCACTCCCATTATAAAGCTTTCTATAACCTTAATATAAGGTATTTTTTAATATAACTCTGATTGTGTTTGGCTGAAAGAAGAAAGTCATATACACCGATGGCTTGAGGGTGAGTAAATTATAGGATCATTTTAATTTTGGTGTGAACGATTTCCTTAAAACCATGTGTCCAGTGAATTTTAATTTATTTTCATGTGTTGTTCATGTAGAGAACTGTTTGGAATATAAAAATGAAATTTATTGATGACAGTAAACATTTTATATATATATATATATATATATATATATAATATTTTACATGTTATATATATTTTAAAAGTAATTGTTGAGAAATTATTAAAACAAGCATAACATTTTGGCGAGACAGTTAAGTAAATTAACATAGTGCATAAAAAAACTCATGCTCATTACTGTCATTTGAAGAAAGAAAACATACAAAAATACATTATTTTAAAATGACAATATTACAGTAATGAGAATCATTATTGAGAATAATGGGAATCACAGAGTCATTACAGTCATGAAAATATAGTCACAAACAATTCAATATAAACATATACATATAAACATGATGCTTTCTCTTGGGCAGTTACTTCTCTGTATCTGTACGTCTTGTTACTTCTGTTTTGGTTAACTCTATAGGTTAACAGTAACCTAAATTGAGACCTAGTCCTATGATCAACCGTAGACACCACAAAGAACCAGATAATTACAGTGTTTTGCAGTTCCCATTCTGTGAAACACAAGAACTGTTCTCACAATCCACACTTCATTTCTGAATATAATGTTTATTGTTAGCCACAGAATTCATCTACGCCGTGTTTGAGCTGAGGTCTTGTGCTCTTGATAGGTCTTGTTGCCTAGAAACCTTGATGACACCCCCCCCTTGTGTGCTCTTGGTTTCACTTGCAAACAAACAAATCAAACTCGTTTTAATCCCCAGAAATAGTTAGCCTAATTAGTGCTTTAAAAGGAAGGGATGGTTTATATCCTCTTTCTGTGACATCACTCATTGCTCCTTTATTCTCTCATGTGCTGCTCCACAGAGATAAAGCAGACGCTTTGCTGCTATAGGGATGCTGACGTGAAGTGCACTACGTGTTTATGTGTGTGTGATTATGGGTAGGAAAAGGTAAACGGATCTGCCAATGACGCAAGGTTTTGCCTTGACCTTCGATAAACCGCAGATCGTTTCTTGCCCTTGGGCGGCAGAGGCAGTTCGGTTCTTTATCTTTTTAAAAACATGATCTGGCCGTCTGGATGGATAAGTGCTCATAACTGCTGGGACATGAGTGTGAGACCTGCAGGTATTTTTCTTTAGTTTTTTTTGTAACTTTTGTGTTGAGGTTAGCTGTTGTAATACGCTAATGTTGCAAGTGGAAAGTTGGGAAGCCAGTGTTGTAAGAATGTTGCATGAGTTTTCAGCGGTGTGTGAGTGCACAAACAGGAAGAATACACACGCCTCCATGTATTAGTCACTGAGGTCATTTAAAGATTTTGTGCATGCTCGGTGTAGCCTACTGTAACACACTCGTACTGTCATTTCCATAATTGTTGAAATGTTTGTCAAGGAGCCCTTATGCAAATTCAAGAGGGGGAAACTTTATCCCCTACTCTTACAAATAAACTACAAACAACATTTTTGTGAGTTTAGCCCATGTCTGCTAGCTTTATGCTCGTCAGAAAAATAAACTTTTAGCAGATGTACATGTTTAATTTACAGTCTCTTCTAGGAAACCGAAGCAAAAATATTGATGACTTACCTTGCACTCAAACTTGTAGCGTAAAACGCACATAGCCAGATTATTCTAAACGTTTACAATAACTCACAATTCTGACTTTATTATAACACGCAATTGGGACTTTATATCTCGCAATTCTGACTTTATATCTCGCAATTCTGAGAAATAACATGTACTGTAAACTCGTAATTGTGAGATAAAATGTCGCAATTATCTTTTAAAATGTTGTATTCTGTGGCAGAAACAAGCCTAACTTGCCTGAAGCTTCTAGCCTAACTAATATAAATATAAAAGCTTATTAAAGACAAGTAAACAGTCAGTAGATCAAACATACAAATGAAATAAACACTACTTTTTAGGTTTTTCAGGTAGGTCTGACAGTAGTTTTCAGGTATAGAAATTGAGTAAATTAATCAAATATAAATCTTCATTGTATAAATTAATTATAGATTAATCCTTAATAAAGTTACAAAAGTTATTCAGTTAAGAGCAGTGAGAGATTTTTTCTTTGTCTTTTGTTGTTTGATCAACAGTTAAAACAGACAGCAGCAGGTTTATTAGGCTGCTGTCACTTTAAGACCGAATGCACGGATCCAATATACTGATACAGAATCTGCACAGAACCGTAGCTTAACTCAAGAACCTGAACCATTGTTCAGTATAGGCAAGTTGTATGTGTCTTTCTTTTTGCCATGTGTCATTGGTGTGTCAAATTTGTACAAAGAGTGTTGAGTGTAAGCTGGTGCATCTCTGGTTGTGGAAACTCTTCAATTATTAATGGTTGGTGATGGTTGTAGCACCTGAGCTGAATGAGGAAACAATTCTCATGTTTCACAAAGCTGTAGCAGGAATGAACCAATTACCGCAGAAATGATTGACCTATTCTGATAAAGGGTTGAGTGTTTTTTTGATAAAGTTATGCTTTGCCAAACCAAAATAAATGCAGAAGTCGTGAACAATTAGTCTGTGTTTTTTCTGCTAAAGACCTGTAGGTTTAGCAGAAAAACCCAAACTCTAGTTTGTAGAGCATTTTTTCTACAATGCATGGGTGTTATGGGTGTGGCGTGCAACAGTTAAGTCTGTCATATAGGCTACTTAAAATTATAATAAGAACATTATATTTGTGCGCTTGGGACGTTTCTTTTAATGATGAGACTTGGTTTTGTAATCAGGCTCTCCAAAATTATATAAAATTTGGATGAAAAAACTGTAGCCTAAAGACATTAATATAATGCACAAAAACTGCTATAGCTCAATAACAAAACAAAACAAATGCTGTTATTACAGTCCATTACTCTTTTAATGCATTTAATGTCTCCATAATATAAAACATTCAATATGAATATCCCACATTTCTGCCACAATCCCATGGTTTTAGTTAGTTTTACTACAGTAAATCATGGTAAATATTGGGGCCTTCTAACTATCGTTGTGGCTCAATATTTCTCCTGTTTTCCGCATCAGTGTTGTTGAGAATGTCATCGCGGTTTCATCTGGCTTTAAACTAGTTTAAATCACCAAGACATTTGTGTATTTGTGTATGGGAGACATCTGTGCCAAACTCGAACGCTCACTGGATCTCACTGTATGGCAAGCCGTTTTGATTTTTATTAATTCACAGGATATGAATTCTTTATATCAACAATTACATTTTTACTAGTTAAAATGCTAATCCATGATATCAGAAATTGGATTTTTACTAGTAACAATGGCTATTTTTGATATCAAGAATTACATTTCCACTAGTAAATACATGAATTCTTGATATCACTCACAGAAATCAAATTCTTGATGTCAAAAATGTAATATCAACTTGTAAAAATTATAATTCTTGATATCTGTAATTGTAGTTTCACTAGTTAGGCTACATGTCACCATAGGCTGCCATTCAAATTCAATTGTTGATATCAATAATTGATTTCTTACTATTTATTTCACATATCAGAAATGCAATTCTTACAAAAATCATAGTTTTTGATAGGAATAGGAATTTTTCCCTCGTCTTATAGTCCACTCAAAAATGATCAGTTTGATCATTATTCATGTCAGAAGCGCAAACAGTGTGGGATCTAGAGACTCGATCTCTGCTAAATTTCGATCGATTGAGATAGATCATGTTTCACGTGACGTCACCATGATGTTATAGTAACACAAAGGACATTTTACAGTAAATCCTCTTGCGGTTGAACAGTACATGATCCAACATCTTCAGCAATTGAGTCACAGACTATAAACACATGAGATACTATGACAAGGATTGAGGTTGAGTATGCATTATGTTGTGCTGCAAGGCTCCATGTTATTGTAAGGAAAACAAATCCAATACTCTTCTTACATTTATGGTAAAAGCGTACATCACAATAGTGTATAAAAGACTATCACAACTTCCGTTTCATGCTAAATATTCTTCTAGGTCTTCCGAAACCAAGTACTGTGTCTATAATGCCAGACGCCTCCCTAACTCCTCAGTGAAGAGCTAGTAAATGATTAGGAGTAGTTTTATGCTAATAAGCGTAAGCCCTGCAGGTGATGAAATTTCACAGACGGGACACGTCTCAATCTTGCGCACTCACAGACAAGTGTAGGCAACGTCTGCTGCGTTGCTCAAACTAGCTGCCCAACAGAAAGCAAACTATGCAGTACTTCATGGTTTGTTAATGACTCTGTAATTTGATTTGCACTGAAGTTAGGGTTTAATCTAATGCCTGAACGTTTGTCTGTGCCACTCGAAGAATGACATTGCAAACAGGCAATGGCGCTGCGATGGCTATGGATGTTAGTACCAGGGAGAGGAGGCTGGAACCCACGCTCGAAATCACCCGGACAAGGTAGAACTTCAAGGACTTGTGGGATTGGGAGGGCGAAATGATAAACAGGGGGAAATATCCTGGAAGAGCTGGATTACGTCTATGGAAACTTCTTCCAGGAGATGTTTAATTTCTAAGAATCAATGATAGGTTCTCAATTACACTCTTTCTATTTGAACTTCCCTCATTTGGTGACTGATATTCACTGATGATGTCATAGACATCGCTCTTGAGACATCGCTGTTAGTGGCTTTTGAAAATATTGAGTCCATTTATGGCTCCTCGCTCACTTCCAGAAAACAAAGTAAGAGGAGATTATGAGGAGTAGGCCTATCTTTTTAGTGGACAAACTAATCCAGACTGACATTGAGATTCACATTGGATCTTGGTTTTGGGTGTTTGTGCATGTTGTTCTGAAAGTTCACGTCTGTTGTATTATTCTATGGAAATGTACTTGTAATGGTGCCTCAGGTGTTTCTTTCAATAATTTACTAAACTTAACTTCTGTTCAACTCTAGAGGAGGAACGACATGTTCGAGCCAACGATCGGGACTACAATGAGAGGTTCAGTTATGCTGTAAGTCTAGAAATATATTTTATTGGTAACACTTTACAATAAGGTCCCATTAGTTAACATAAGCTTAATGTGCAATACATTTGTCATAGTATTTAAACATTTTTCTTGATGTTAGTTAGTTCATGTTACCTCAGTTCCATTAAATAATATTAACAAATGCAACTTTTGATTTTAATAATAGATTGAAATGAACATTAATGGTACAGAAAGCGATTTCTGAGAAACACTGTTGATATTTAACATATATTGAATTAACATACAGTACACAATTATATAGTAAATTATATACAATCAAGAACAGCACAGCAGCTCCAGACAAACAATGGCATTCAAAACTCTCATGTTACTATAGCTAACATTACAACAACAGCAGATCTTGTTTCAGTGAAACATAGAAAAAAAAAAAAAATTGAAATAGAAAGCTTTTCTAATATTAACGCGGGTCCTAAAGCCCTTGCCCGATCATGACCCTTCTTTTTCCTGTGATATTCCTCTGAGCTTTTCTCTTTTGTAATGTCTCTCAGCCATCTCTCTTTTTACAGTCTTTCCTCTTCCTCTCTCCTCCCCCCTCTTGAGTGGACACACCCCCTGCTGCTGATTGGCTACGAGTGTGTTGTGCTGCTCGGTCCGATCCACTTTCTACATCGTTTCTCAGAAATTGCCTACTCCACCTTTAACTGAGATTAATGAATGCTTTCTAAGTTAGTTCATTATTCATTCAAAATAAGTGATAAACTACTTCTGTTCACCAGAAAATCTTGAAAAAAATGGTTTAGACAAAAAATGAAGTTTTTTGAGAAAAAATCTCAGCCTTGGAGAGTATCAGACACTTCTAATGTTCAAAATGTTTAAAAACCCTAATGTTCAAAAACATAAAAAATCTTACCACTCCAAACTTTGAACAGTAGTGTCTCTTTAAAGCACTCAGGTCATCTTCTTTTGTTTTACGATGTGCTATTAAAAGAAACTTTTCTTGTATTGTAATTGTCAGTTAGAATTCAAATTCAAAGTTAGAATTATTTTCTTTTCTATGATTCTTTCCCAGGACAATTGCATCAAGACAGCAAAATACAACGTTTTCACCTTCCTGCCCATTAACTTGTTCGAGCAGTTTCAACGTTTTGCGAACGCCTACTTCCTAGTACTGCTGATACTGCAGGTTTGCCAGCCTTTTAAGGTCACTTATGAAATTACTGAAGATAAATCTGGGGCCTCATTTATAAAACAATTTGATCCTAAATTTCATGGATTTGGATCATTACACTGAAAATGTAGTTATGTGTATGGCAACTGACAATGTCGTTCCAAACCTGTGTGACTTTCTTTCTTCTGTACAACACAAAATGACTTTTTTGACCATAAAATGAAAGTCCCTGTGGTCCATTGTTGGTTTGGACCCCTCTGACTTTCACTGTATGGACAAAAACAGTCCAAAATATCTTCTTTTGTGTTCTGCAGAAGAACGAAAGCCATACAGGTTTGGAACAACATGAGGGTAAATAAATGATGACGTCATTTTTATTTTGGGGCGAACAATCTCTTCAATGTTATACAACGCTAATACATTGTTGTGTGTTCTAGTTAATTCCAGAAATATCATCTCTTTCGTGGTTCACCACCATTGTGCCTTTGGTGTTGGTTCTTGCTATCACAGCTGTCAAAGATGCTACTGATGACTATGTGAGAATCTATTCTTGTCCTGTTTATCTTTACAACTCTGAATACTGCATTCATAAAGGTAGACCCCTGTATTTGGGATGCCTGAAATAAGCTAAACCGATGTTTGTTGTAATTTATCTCTTTTGGATTTTAGTTCCGCCATAAAAGTGATCAACAAGTCAACACCCGGCAGTCTCAGGTACTCATCAAAGGAAAGTAAGTGCATTTATGCCACACATCAGCATTTTCTGCTGTATGTCTTGCTGTTGAGACACAGTTATTGAATTGTAAATGCTTTAAGAGATTTTTAAGAAATTAATAATGATTGACCTGTAACACATGGAAATATCTCTCTTTCAGACTGCAGATTGAAAAATGGATGAATGTAAGAGTGGGCGATATCATCAAACTTGAGAACAATCAGTTTGTTGCTGTAAGTTTGAATCTTTTGCTAATATATACTGCCTTTAGTATGGCAAATATAATAAATATAGAGGATATGGTAATCACATCATGTGCGTTGTACTCCAAAGAGTTAAACAACATCAGATATATTATTTTATGCCAATCGCTTCAAGGGCCCTATTTTAACGATCTGAAATGCATGTATCAAGCGCGAAGCGCAAGTAACTTTGTGGGCGGGTCTTGGGCGCTGTTGCTATTTTACCGGCGGGATAAATGACTCTTGCGCCCGACGCAAGTTTAAAAGGGGTTGGTCTGAAATAGCTTCATTATTCATAGGTGTGGTTTGGGCGTAACGTGAAATAAACCAATCAGAGCGTCATCCAACATACCCTTTAAGAGCAGGTGCGCATGTTGCATGGCGGATTGTTATTATTATGGCGGATTTACCAGGCGCGCGCCAGGAGCGGTTCACAGCGGTGATTTCGCAGCCTTCAGATTTTTTTTTTCCTGGTTCTTGATGGACAAACTAATTTGTCAGATGTCCTTATATACATATGTGTCTTGGCACTATTGGGCAAACAGGTCTGAACCGTCATTACTACAATTAGCCTGAAAAATTTGGGTAAATGTGTAAGCTAGATTTAGGCCTACATTTATTTACATCTTCATGGACACCACAATGATTTCCCTTATGTGTTAATATAATGTATGATTTGCAAAAATAAAAACTGCTGCATCTGTGTTGATGAGAGAAGCAAAGTGTATGCGCGTTGTGCACCCGCTACATTATGGCCAAGCATGCGCGCTTAAAATAGCATTATGAACAACGCGCAACGCGCCACTGACTTTACACTAGGTTTTTTCTGGTCAGTGGCGGAATTGTTTTCTGGAACTGCAAAATAGCACCAGG
Organism: Semotilus atromaculatus; assembly: GCA_031834385.1. Taxonomy (NCBI): domain Eukaryota; kingdom Metazoa; phylum Chordata; class Actinopteri; order Cypriniformes; family Leuciscidae; genus Semotilus; species Semotilus atromaculatus. The sequence continues at coordinate 7,751,058 of JAULUF010000027.1, read as the reverse complement.
GATTGTTTGCGCCGAAACACGCCTCCCTTTTGCGCCGACCCGCCCAGGGAGCGCAAGTTCATTTCCTAGTTTACCGACGTGCGTCTATGGAGGTAAAATCCCGCTTTGCGCGGGTGCAAAATAGGAATGATACATGCATCAGTGTACAAAGTAATTTGTGCCGGGTGCAAGATAGGGCCCCAAAGGTAATGAGCAGATTTAACCCTAATTTATAAACTTTAATTGTCAAAAACTGTTCTGAGACTGATTCATTTCAATTAGTGAAACTATGGTCAAGATCCAGACTCACTTCCATGTATGTCTTTAAGGTCAAAATCATTAGTTTCTTTCTTTTTTCTTTGGAATGAAATAATTAATTATACTTGTTAAAACTGGTCTGAAGATCATCAGTCAGTTTTGCTTAAAAATTTTTTGCAATGAAATTGAAATAATAATGTTATAATTAGAAATATTAGAAGTTTTGGGGTGAATTGAAATAATACATATTGATATCTTGATTTTTAGTGGGTTTAGCTTTTTTTTGTTTGTTTGTTTAATTTGAAAAAGTAATCTTGAGGACCCCTTAGCATTTTTTTGAATCCCCGGTTGAACATTTAAAAGTTATTTCCATAAATGTAATTGAAAGTTTGGTGGCGCCAGAGGGTTGCAAAGAAAGATCTCAAAATTGCCATCAGGAATGTTCAGTCCTTCCCCAATCACTGCACCAAATTTCGAGATTTTGATGATCACAATATGACTGGCATTATCTGACTTTAGTAGACGATAGCACCGTATTGTAAAGAGTGGAGTAGACTCATCCAGCACATGATTAATGAGTTTTGCACAGCTTTCAGTGTCCGCTCTCTCTCCTGTATACAGGCTGACCTTCTCCTCCTCTCCAGCAGTGAGCCTTATGGACTTTGCTATATCGAGACTGCAGAGCTAGATGGGTGAGATGTTTTCTGTGAAATGGGTCTGGTGGCGCTAATATTGCGTGCTTCACTTCCCTTTGGACGTGTTCAACATCCAGCACAAGCATCTCAAATTCGATTTTGTGACTGACCGTATAGCAGTGAGAGCATGACATGATCATGAGGCTCTTTCATTCTATCGACTCTTTCCAATTCCAACAGAGAAACCAACCTGAAGGTGCGCCAAGCCTTGACTGTAACCTCAGACCTCGGGGACGATATTGCCAGGCTTGCAGGCTTTAATGGTAAAGCTTTTATTCAAACACACACCATTAGTGCACCATCAACAGAAATGAACTTGAGTCAACACGAGTAAACATAAACACTTATTGCACTCGTCACGTCGAATTAGATCGATCTCTGTGGCTTTCTCTCACGGGACCTTTGGTATGCTCGTGTATTTCTTTCGAAGGAGCGTTTGTAATGAGATTTGTAATGTTTTCGCTTGGATTCCATTAAAGTTAATCTAGTGTGAAACCCCTGCATTCTTGAAATTGGAAAAAAATTATATTGGCTTTAGTACTATTTCCAATGCTTCTAATTAGGATTAGGGATTTGAACACACTCATTCCATATTGTTTGTAATATGAACATGAGCGATAGTTCAAATTATATGGCTTTTATGGGGTGCTTTTAATTTAGTGTATGACCAAACATCAAAAATCCCTTTAAAATTTCATTAAATGAGGGACCTGAGCCATATCTAAAGAACAGAATAGACGGTATGCATTGACGTCAGTTTTGCGCCGGTACAGCCCCCCTCAGCCAGACTGGATCTAATTGGGGAAACTGCGAAAACAGGAGTAAAACAAACGGTTATCAGTTTAAACTAAAGGTTGGACTCGATATTGTTACGATGTAGCAGGAATGAAGCAGAGAGTGAATCCAAACACAAGCACTTTAATAATCCAACAAACCGGTAATCCAGGGTAAACTCAGAACAAGGTACTCAGAAGAACTAGGAACAGCTACAAGCAAACATTAAATAACAACTGACAGCCAACAACTGAAACACAGGGGTTTAAATACACAGACAAACAAGCTAAACAAGATAACAAGGGGGCTTGGTTAATAAGAGACACCTGGGGAGACTAATAAACATAGACGAGGAACACCTGTGGACACAGAGCAACAACATAACAAAAGACAAGACACATGGCAGGCTCACAGGACAAACAGGGAATCACGTGATATACAAGACACAACAAAAACCCACACGTAACAGATATAGTGTTCCTTACTACTTAAAGGAGTAGTTCACTTTCAAATAAAAATGTCCTGATAATTTACTAACGTAATGCATCTCAGAGATGGTACAAGAGATGGATTTTTTTGTTGTTGAAAATGACCGATCGTTTCACTAGATAAGACTCCTATTTCTCGGCTGGGATCGTGTCAAGCCTTTGAAAGCTGCATTGAGACTGACATTTGAACCTTCAAACCGTTGGTTGCCATTGAAGTCCATTATATGGAGAAAAATACTGTAATGTTTTCCTCAAAAACCTTAATTTCTTTTCGACTGAAGAAAGAAAGACATGGACATCTTGAATGACATGGGGGTGAACTAATCCTTTACTGATCCATGGATATTGACATGGAGGCAGGAATCATGTTTCTTGACATTTGAAATACATGAAGCAAATTTGCCTGTGAACACTTTATATAAATACAATATAGGTAGGTCTAAATCCAGGTGATCACTTATATCAATGTTATATATATATATATTCATATCGTTCAAGCCCTAAAACTTGTACAGTTATTTTTTGCAGTGTTGGTTTAAAAACATCCAATTATGCCGAATATATGATGGTAAATATTTCATTGATGAGTTTAAGATAAGAATTGTCAATACAATATATAACAATACAATATATTATATAGGGTATGATTTTCCCCCTAAATTCAGCATATTGACACAAAATTATAAACTGCAAGTCCACCTTTCGCTGCCTGGAGTTCGGTAGTTTCTATGAATTGCAGCGATCCATTTGCTTCTCTTTTCTGTAGCTTTCGGCAGTCTGTAAAAATATACCTCAGATTTCTTGTCAAATCTTTTTATACAGTCAATACCAAATCTCTTTCCTGTTTTAGATGTGTTTTGTGTGTTCTTCTCGGCATCATGATGAAAAACATTGCAGCCACTCAGTCTTTTTGCTTCGACTTCGACTTCACGCGCATACCATCTATAGAGATTTTTAGTGGACTTTCACTTTTGGTGGACTTTCCAATTGGTGAAAGTGTCTAATGATAAACAATGATGTGATAAAAAAGAAATAAATCCTGTCAAATGTTGTCTTTGAACGTGTCTCCCAGGGGAAGTCATCTGCGAGCCTCCCAACAACAAACTGGATAAGTTCACAGGGACTCTATACTGGGAAGATAATAAGTATCCTTTGGACAACGAGAAAATGCTCTTGAGAGGCTGTGTGCTTCGTAACACCGACTGGTGTTTCGGCTTGGTCATCTTCGCCGGTACATTTCTCTTTAATATTCCTCCATTAATTGTCCTAGCCGAACGGCATTTTCACAGATGATCGATTAGCTATCTTGAGTAGATGTTCCACAGAGACGTATTGATTGCCTAGCCTCATCTGTAATTAATGTTATTATCTATGCTTAGCTCCTCTTGCACACCGTGATCTGTCCTGAGATGAACTCTGTTCTGATTGTCTCCATCAGGACTCCAAACCAAGCTCATGCAAAACTGTGGGAGGACGAAGTTCAAGAGGACCAGCATCGACAAACTGATGAACACCTTAGTGCTGTGGGTGAGTGTGTGTGGAGCATGCTGGGAATGATCGACATGTGGCATCTCACTTACTCATGCCGCCAGCCTTTCAAAAGGGCAGTTCATTTTGTTATTGTAAAACGCTTTGCATGCGTTAAAGGAATAGTTCACCCAAAAATTAGCATTTTGTCAATTACTCAATCTCTTGTCATTCCAGACCCATGAAACTTTCGTTCATCTTCGAAACACAAATCTCTGAGAGATTTCTGTCCATAAATCTGTTCATCATATAAGCGATCGTGTTTCTTTTAGAAGACTTGGATTAAACAGATGGATTCATGAACGTTTTGAAGCCTCAGAGTTTTGGGTGAATAGACTTTCAGTGGAGGGAAAGAAATCACTCAGATGTTATTTAAACCATCTTGATTTGTGTTTCAAAGATGAATGAAAGTCTTTGGAACGACATTAGGGCGATTAAATGATGAGAGAATTTTAATTTTGAGGATTGAAAATGATTCAGTAGCGACATATTTCCTGGTTTTCCAGATCTTTGGGTTTCTCATCTGTATGGGGATCATCCTGGCCATCGGAAACACCATTTGGGAGCAGAGTGTTGGCAGCGACTTTTGGGCGTATCTTCAGTGGAAGCAACTCACGATCAATGCAGTCTTGTCTGGCTTCCTGACCTTCTGGTCCTACGTTATCATCCTTAACACTGTTGTGCCCATCTCACTTTATGTTAGGTAGGTCAGATCATACAATGTGCTGGTAAACTGGTTTTGCTTCAGGACCTGGATTTCACATTAAACATGAAGTATGTATTTTAGTCATGGACTAACTTAAGCCTTGTCTGTGAAACCGGGGGTGTAACTCGTAATTTTACCTTAATGTCATAATTTTGATTCTTTATCTAATAATTGTGATTTTAAAAAGCATGCTGTGGTAAATCATAGTTTGAATGCAGTAATTATGACTTTTTATGTCCTAATTATGACTTCATCTCATAATACTTTTATAACTTAATTATAACTTTATCCCCCGGTTTCACAGACATGGCTTAATATAGTCCAGGACTAAAATACATGTTTGAGGTGTTTTAACTGAAAGCAACGTATCTTAAAATATGTCATGGCCATTGTTTTGTCTCAAGATACACACCAGTAATTTTTTTTTTCTAAGGCACGTTTATAAAAGCTTAAATGCCCTAATTTAACTAAGGCCTAATCCTGGCTTAATCTAAGACCTGTTTGTGAAACCGGGCCTATGTCAATTATGTATTTTGTAATATCTCATAATTTAGACTTTCTATTATTTTTATATATTTTTTATACACAAAAAATGTACAAACAAAAAATCTTACAGATAAATAAATTACATGTGCAGTAAGCGATTTCTGAGAAACATATTCTGAGTTAATATTTGCAATCGCAAACACACCTCTCCCTTCATTGCTCTGCCCCCAAAATAATGAACATGCCACGAAACACAGGCAACCACTAACAGCTGCCGCATCAGACAAGTATGGATGAATCAGCTGTGATTCAACAACAACAGCAAATCTTAGTTCTGTGAAAAAGATTTATTGAGCAGAACAAAGCAACCTCAGCGTCCGTTTTCAGATATCTGAAAAGCTTTTCGAATATTAACACGTCCTAGATCTTGCTCATCGCAACCCTTCTTCTTCCAATTATATTCCTCTGACCTTTTCATCTTTGGCAATATCTCAGCCATCTCTTTTTCCACAGTCTCTCCACAAATGTCTCTCTCTCTCTCGCTCTCTTTCTCTTTCTTTCTTTCTCTCTCTCTCTCGCTCTCTTTCTCTTTCTTTCTTTCTCTCTCTCTCTCGCTCTCTTTCTCTTTCTTTCTTTCTCTCTCTCTCTCTCTCTCCTCCCCATCATGACCCCTTTTGCTGACTGTTTTTGTGCTCCGTGGATCATTCCGAGTAACTTTTATTCTTCTATTTTCACAGCCAGGTCTATGTACAACACAAAAAAAATGTCCACATATACAGAACAGACATCTACCAAATATTCATTAAATTGTTTGTTTTGGTGTTGATTTAAATGTTCAACAGTGTTTCTCAGAAATCGCTTACTACACCTTTAAGGACAAAAAAAAAAGACTTAACATAAAGCTTACTATATTACAGCGTAGAAGTTTTGCGGCTGGGCCACAGTTACTTTATAAACTGGGACAGACGAATGTACTACAGCCGTAAGGACACTCCCGCCGAGGCGCGCACCACCACCCTCAACGAGGAGCTGGGCCAGGTGGAGTTTATCTTCTCAGACAAAACAGGCACCCTGACCCAGAACATCATGGTGTTCAATAAGTGTTCCATCAATGGGAAGACCTACGGTACGCTTCAACACCTTCTGTTATACATCCACACTTAAGGCTTTATTATGCTTCTGCGTCAACTCCACGGCGTAGCTACGGCGTCGTGGCTGTTTTATGGTTCTGCGTCAGGTTGCGTTGCATCGCGTTGAATCTGACCAATCACAGCCCTTGCGGTCTGCGTCGCCTCGACGCGTAGGTACAATTTTTTGGAGGTGCACGTCGAGCTACGGCGGAGGGGTCGGACAGGGGTTCGCGGCGACGCAGAGGGGTCTGCGGGGGTACGCCGTCGATTCGACGCAGAAGCATAAAACAGGCTTTACAGACACATGTAGATATATGCATTAATAGATGTGATTTTGTTTGTCCAGGTGATGTTTATGATGAGTTTGGGCATAAAGTGGATATTACAGAGGTAATGAAACAAGTTGTTTATTTAAATTATTTCAAATTGTTTTATTTAATAAAACAAAAATATTACTTTCAAAAACAATAATTATGTTGGCTTTCAGAATGTTCTGACTCCGTGTGCTATATATTTTCGAACGGATCCGATCCGACTTGCGATTTTCATTAAACGGACGATCAAAACTACGAAAAGGTGCATAGAGGGTCGGTCAAAACTTTTGTACAATAAGACTTATAGGGCCCTATTTTAACAAGCTGAAACGCGAAACCCAAGTAACTTTGTTGGCGCATCTCGGACGCAAATCTCAAATGGGTTGGTCTGAAGTAGCTACATTACTCATAGGTGTGGTTTGGGCATAACGTGAAATAAACCAATCAGAGCGACATCTCACCTTTAAAAGCAGGCGCTTGTTCCATGGCGGATTGCTATTATAACGGCGGATTTGCCAGGCGCACGCCAGGATTGGTTCACAGCCGTAAAAGACAGAGTAAAAGTGACATTGTATGGGGATGGGAGAAACCCACCCAAATTAGCTTTGGTTAAACAGGCGTATAATAATTTGGGTAAATGTGTAAGCTACATTATGCCTATTTTTCACATCCTCATGGATACCACAATGATTTCCCTCGTGTGGAATATTTTTTCTTGTAATTATGTATGGTTTGCAAAAATGGCAATTGCTGCGTCTGTGTAAATGAGAGAAGCAACGTTACATTAGCTGCAAAGCTACATTATGGCCAAGCATGCGCCCTTAAAATAGCATCTGAATATCGCAGAAAACAATTCCGCCACTGACCAGGAACAACCTAGTTTAAAGTCAGTGGCGGAATTGTTTTCTGGAACTGCAAAATAGCACCAGGGAACGTTTGTGCCGGAACACGCCTCCTCTTTTCGCTGAACCGCCCCAGGAGCGCAAGTTCATTCCCTAATTTACAGACGTGCGTCTGTGGAGGGAAAAGTCTGCTGTGTGTCGGGTGCAAAATAGGAATGATACATGCGTCGGTGTACAAAGTCAAGCTAGGGCCCATAGAGTATTTAAGCTGTCTGTCAATAGTAAAGCTTAATGACTATCATAAGACAACATGCTAATTCATGTTAGCAATGTGGTAAAACATGTTAATTTATGATAGCAACGTGCTAAAACTGTTAACAACATCCTAATTCATGCTAGCAAAGTGATAAATAATGCTAACTACATGCTAATTAATGTTAGAAATGTGTTAAAACATGCTAATTCATGCTAGCAGCATGTTAAAATATGCTAGCAACAAACGGTGTTTGGTAACATTTAGATTAGGGAACACATTCACTATTCACTAGTTTCTTATTAGTCAAGTCAATTTTATTTTTATAGCGCTTTATACAATACAGATGGTTTCAAATGCCTTTACGGAGATAACAGGATGATACATTTTGACTGTTGTTCATATTATCAATCAATCAATAATTTATTTCTAAAGCACATTTGAAAACACCAAAGTGCTTTACAGACTCAACAAAGTCAGCATGTCAACAAAACTACAAACACCAAAAAGCACAACAAGACACTCAACACCACATGTACCTAAGAGCAGTTAAAAACAGCGGAGAATAAATAAGTCTTCAACATAGATTTAAAACACTCAATGGAATCACAAGATTTGATATATAAAGGGAGACTATTCCAAAGACTCTCCAAAGGATCGATCTCCCTTAGTTCTCAACCGAGATTTTGGAACCTTCAAAAGCAAACTTTGAGAAGATCTTAGTGGTCTAGTGGCACAATGATGCTGTAAGAGACCAGAAATGTATACAGGGGCAAGCCCATGTAGGTCTTTAAAGACTATTAAGAGGACCTTGAATTGCACCCTATACTAGCATATTGGCTGTTTATTAGTACTTATAAAGCACATATTAATGCTATTCTGCATGACCATTTTCTACATCCCTTAATCCCACACAATACCTAAACATAACTACTACAGCATCTAACTTACTCATAAATACCTATAATTTTTTCAAATATAATAGACAAAAAACTGATTTGGCAGTCACACTTGTCTCTGACTCTTGTAGAAAACTCCATGTGTAGATTTCTCCTTCAACCCACTGATGGACCGGAAATTCCGTTTCCATGACAGCAGTTTGGTTGAGGCCATCAAGCTGGAGGAGCCTCTGGTGCAGGAATTCTTCCGTCTGTTAGCGCTCTGCCACACCGTCATGCCAGAGGAGAGAAATGAGGGTAAACTGGACCCCAAACACATGAAATATATCTTCACATCCTAGTAGCACTTTTGTTGTATATGCAGGAGAAGAGATTTTGAGTGGACTTTGATTGAAATGCCTCCATGTTGAAGGGGAGCTGGTGTATCAGGCACAATCTCCGGATGAAGGAGCCCTGGTTACTGCTGCACGCAACTTTGGCTTCGTATTCCGGTCTCGGACGCCGGAAACCATCACTTTATATGAGATGGGTCAGGCGGTCACCTATCAGCTAATAGCCATTTTAGACTTCAACAACATCCGGAAGAGAATGAGCGTCATTGGTTGGTTCTGATTCATTTGTTTTTTAAATCTTCAAGACATTTTAAATGAAAAAAACATGCAAATATATATATTTTTTTGTAATCTTATTCACAATCTTGTATTGTCTGATACCTTTAATATTTCACAAAAGCTATGAATCATCCCTGACATAATTCTCTCTTATGGGTCTGTATGCATAATTCATCCATTCACATAGAGGAATCAATAGCTTGCTGGTCTGTTGAAACTGTTTTATTGTATACTTGGATATTTATAAGTAGCACTCATTTCCTGTCTCTTCCGCAGTGAGGAACCCAAAGGGGCAGTTGAAGCTTTACTCAAAAGGAGCCGACACTATTGTCTTCGACAGGCTGGACCCATCAAATGAAGAGCTTGTGTTTACTACCTCAGAGCACCTTAATGTGAGTCTCTATTGTTAAGCCATCCTTCCCTGTAGAAAACATCAGCTTAGCTTAGCCCTATGTTGTGGATGTTGATCCCTAGCTAGTATAGTACTATGGTGTGCTGCCACTAACAAAAACGTGTCAAAGGAGTACCATGAATGATATTACTGTTTTTTTTTTTTTATCTCAATCTTGATGTGGCACCATGGTAATATCATTTGTGGGCATGTATTGTGGCGATGACATGTTTTTTTTTGTGAATGTACCATGGTAATACTATGTCATTTGGTTGAGATAACATGTTTAAACCATGTTTTGGTCCATTTACATACCATGTCAATTAGATGCAATATCATGGTAAGACCATGGGGGCATTTACCATGGTAAAATGTACTGTTGTAATACCATCCTATTTGAATGCAGCACCATGATTAACCATGTTTTGCTCATGTGCTGTGATAATACCATGTTATTTGAATGCAGCACCATGTTAAAACCATGTTTTTGCTCATGTGCTGTGATAATACCATGTTATTTGAATGCAGCACCATGTTAAAACCATGTTTTTGCTCATGTGCTGTGATAATACCATGTTTTTTGAATGCAGCACCATGATTAACCATGTTTTGCTCATGTGCTGTGATAATACCATGTTTTTTGGATGCAGTACCATTGTAAACCATGTTGTTGAGCATTTACTATAATAATACCAAGTGTTTTTTGGGCATTTGCTACAGTAATACCATGTTTGTTTTGCCATTTACTATAATAATGCCATTATGGATGCAGTACCATGGTAAAACAATGTTGTCGGGCATTTACCATGTTAATACTTTGTAACTTGGATGGAATACCACAGTAAGACCATGTTTTGGGGCATTTGCCATGGAAATACTGTCTTGTTTTCTCCACATGTTCTGGGTACTATGTTATTTGGATGCATTACCAGTATCATTGTAAAACCATGTTGTTTGGCATTTACCATGCTAATGATATGTTTTTTTGGATGCGATTTAGAAATACCATGTTTTGTGGCATTTACCATGTCAATCCCATATAATTTGGATTTTACATGGTAATACCATGTTTTTAGGCATGTACTATAATAATAACATGTTATGTAGATGTAGAACCATGGTAAACATTTTGATGTGATATCATGGTAAGGCCATGTTTTCGGGGCATGTCATTTTGATGTACAGTAAAACCGTGGTAAAACCATGTTGTTAGGTGTTTACCATGATAAAATCATGTTATTTGGATACAGTAGTGTGGTGAAACCATGTCGTTGGACAATTACCATAACAATACCATGTTCTTTCATGTTCATTTTACCATGGTAATCTTTGTACTTTTAGGCTAAATCAAGTACTTTGAAGTGCCTCATAACCTTGAAATAGTATCAAAATACCGTGGTATTACTGTCTGAAACTCATACTGTTACCAAACTTTGGCCTTATTCAGGTATCACTAAAAACCTTAAGAATTATAAGCTTCAGCTTATGCAGATTCTTGTATTTTTTTAAGTCTTTTCATTTGGTGTTTGTTTCTACTCCACTCAATGCGCTTGAGAATCGTGACACTTAGAGATGTAGACACACCGTTCCACTTGACAAATTACAGCAAATGCACACCGTGAGTCAGAGCGGCACAATCGATACAAACCAGGCTCATTTTCTCCATGGCTAAAAGCTCTGTCTTAGTAGAGATAATAAGCTTTATTTTATTCAGATCAATTCCATTAAGTTTCTTGTAGGCTTTTCAGATGAAAAACACTTTATACAAACACATTTGGTGGCTCCAAGCAGTGTGTTTCATTAATGTCCTTGCCTGCACATTATTGTTAGCATTTATATTAGCTACTTCGACAAAGGTTCTTCTATTGCAAAAACCAGAAGAATTTCCTCAGAAAAAGTAAACGTGTAGTTTTTAGCTGTAAATATTATCAATGAAATCAACCTCTCATACCATATTCAAAGAAACAATAACGCTATTGTCTAGAGCTCGACTGATCAGTCTAAAAGCAGCCTATGGGCCGTACTTATTACAGATTACGAGACGCTGTCCATTATTCATGTCTCATTTATGCTTTCTGCGGGTCCTCAAAGTGCAATAAGACTCACGTCACTGGAGCTACCGGTATGCCAGTGGGATAAAAATAGCAAATTATGATAGCAAACAGATCAAATCAGATGGGAAGAACTGCGTAGCGTGCTCCTTATTTTCACTGAAGAAATATTTGATGTAATTGTAATTGACTGAGTTTCAAGTTTCATGGTAAGAGATACATTTATCCCTCTGCTAAATGAGTGTCCTCTGTGTGGTAGGAGTTCGCCGGGGAGGGTCTGAGAACATTAGCGCTGGCGTACAAAGACCTGGATGAAGACGTGTTTGATGAATGGATGAAGAAACTGCTGTTCGCCAGCACGACACTGGACAACAGAGAAGAAAAACTCGGGGCTCTGTATGAAGAAATAGAGCAGGGCATGATGGTGAATGTGACTTTATTATTATTGAGACCATCTATTTATCTGTCTGTTTATCTGCCTATCTATCTATCTATCTATCTATCTATCTATCTATCTATCTATCTATCTATCTATCTATCTATCTATCTATCTATCTCCATCCATTCATCCCACAGATTTTGTGCTCACACCCAAAGTGCCTCCTCTCAGTACTAAATTGATTTCTTTTTTGCTGCTTATTGCGCTTAAACAGTCAAATACACACAAAATAATGTCAAATAAATAAACAGTTGAGAAAGAAAACGCATGTGTAACAGTATAATGGATCCGTGCATGCGTCAGGTCTTAAAGTGACAGCAGCCTAATATACCTGCTGCCAAATTATGAGATACATTTTTAAATCTCTATATCGCAGGTTTTCCCCATGGTATCAATGTCAAACTTGTGGCCAGTGAAAATGCTGAGTGGCTAGTAACTTTGGAAAACCATTAGCCAACAGTGGCTCGTGAGCAAAAGAGTTAATGTCAAACACTGATGCTAACGCTTGTCTTATGCAAATATTATACAACAAAAGTGTCAAAACAGTTTTTACACAATTGTATGTTCTACCGCACTGTCTAACCACACACTTAAAAGTATGACGTTTTCCATCATTAGTGAACTACATAGTTTTCAATTGCATAACATTAGTGTGCAAATTGAGACACAGCTTAATCTACAATAGAAAATAAAAAATCCCAGATGAATCATTCAGTCATTCACAATGATTTCATACTGCGTTATGTTACATTTTGCTTTTGAAACAATGTCTCTCATTTCCCTGAAGCTGCTTGGTGCTACAGCGATAGAGGACAAACTTCAAGAAGGAGTTCCAGAGACGATTGCCTGTCTGACCTTGGCCAACATCAAGATCTGGGTGCTCACCGGAGACAAGCTAGGTAACCAGTGCTAATGAGAACCTATAGCATTCATCGAAGACCTAATTGAGACAAATTCTCACCGTCTCGTTCCTGTTGTGGTTGCAGAGACGGCAATGAACATCGGCTACTCGTGTAACATGCTCAGAGACGACATGGACGAGGTGTTTATAATCTCAGGTCACACCATGCTTGAGGTTCAACAGGAGCTCAGGTAACGTTTAACTTAAAAAAATTTACTTCTTGGACAAAGTTTAAAGGTCTTACCTGTTTTGACACATTGAATTGAAAAAAAAATTTGTTATAGTAAAATAAAAGGTCATTTTCTGATGCTTTGTGCAAAGGACTGCTAAAGAGAGAATCATGGGACCCAGCGGAGAGAAATTCGGCAGTGGCCTTGACATGGAAAAGACAGAAATGTACTCAAGTGACTCCGTCTTTGAAGAGACCATCATCGCAGAGTACGCTTTAATCATCAACGGACACAGTTTGGTAAGGGCCTCCGTCTGGGTCCTGAAGAGGATTTGACTTAATTGCTGTCTTAATAATGTGTTGCTAAGCTCCTAACTATGGTCGTTGTCTTCAAAAAAGAACATTTGGTTCAGCACTATCCTGAATTTTTTTTTTTAAGGTAGAGAGTGCCTGAAATTGGTTTTGCTTGGATAACTGTCCTTGAGGTCAATGACATCAACTCAAGACTCTCACAAATTAACTTAAATGAAAGAATTCTGCCGACACATGCTGACAGCGTATAAATGTCAGTAAACGTAAGGTTTGTGTGTATTGATCTAACATGAAGGCCCATGCCTTGGAGGCAGACCTGGAGCTGATCCTGGTGGACGTGGCGTGTCTGTGTAAGACAGTGATCTGCTGTCGGGTCACTCCACTGCAGAAAGCTCTGGTGGTTGAGCTCATAAAGAGACACAAGCAAGCCGTCACTCTCGCCATCGGGGACGGAGCCAATGACGTCAGTATGATCAATAGTAAGATGTCACTTTACTGCTAATCAATGCCATAATACATTCACAACTCCAATCCAATCAATCTGTCTATCTGTCTATCTATCTATCTATCTATCTATCTATCTATCTATCTATCTATCTATCTATCTTCATGTTTCTATCTATCTATCTATCTATCTATCTATCTATCTTCATGTTTCTATCTATCTATCTATCTATCTATCTATCTTCGTGTTTCTATCTGTCTGTCTGTCTCTATCTATCTATCTATCTTCATGTTTCTATCTATCTATCTATCTATCTATCTATCTATCTTCATGTTTCTATCTGTCTGTCTGTCTCTATCTATCTATCTATCTATCTATCTTCATGTTTCTATCTGTCTGTCTGTATCTATCTATCTATCTATCTATCTTCATGTTTCTATCTATCTATCTATCTATCTATCTATCTATCTATCTATCTATCTATCTATCTATCTATCTATCTATCTATCTATCTATCTATCTGTCTGTCTGTCTGTCTGTCTATCTATCTAATTCTTAAAGGTGCCCTAGAATGGTTTTTATTTTTAGTGTATAATGTTTTCTGGGTTGCCCTTATAATGTTAGTATGTTTTTTAGATCAAAAATAGTCATAATTTAGAAATAAAAGGCATTTTTCCAAGCCTGATTTTAGCCTCTGATTCGAATGCTCTGTTTGAAGGGGCGTGTCTCTGTGTGTAACCGGCCTCTGCTGTGATTGGCTGACATGCTTGCAAATGAAATAGCTACAAATTTTACATGTGAAACTCTCTCGCATACTTTTACTACAGATATTATACGTTTTTACTATTACAGCTATCGAGATTAACTAATCGTGAGATGTTTTTAAAGTATTTAGATCTATTCCCATCACATAAAATGTTGCCGTGATGAGCATTGAGCAAACAGATGACAGTGTGTTGATCGCGAGAATAAAGATCTTATCATTGCAACGCAGTTTCTGCACTCTCTCTAATGCTTTCACCAATGCAAACACGATGATGTAAATACAGTATTGAACGATTTTGAGAGAAAGATTACCTGTCTGAACTTGAACAATTACACATCAGAAAGTGTTGCTTGGTAGCTCGATCGATCGAGGCCAGCTCTGTATTGGCCCAAGTTGAGGAAACAGTCTCGTCGGTGAAATGTTTGGAAATTTCCAGAGAAAATAAAATTAACCCATTGTTTCTTCAGTGGCTCGGATGAAGGAACTAAATACCTTTGTGTTCATTTGTACATCCAAACACTGATCCACTGCCATGCTTCGGCTGCGCAGTCCCGCCTGTCATTGAACATGGGCTGGCATATGCAGATTTTTGGAGTCGTACATATTAATGATCCCGACTGTTGCGTCACAGTCGGTATTATGTGGAGATTCGCCTGTTTTTCAGGGGTGTTTTTCAAAAACGAGATTTAAATAAGAGGGAGAAAACAATGGTGTTTGAGACTCACTGTATGTCATGTCCATGTACTGAACTCTTGTTATTTAACTATGCCAAAATAAATTCAATTTCACATTCTAGGGCACCTTTAATGCACTGTGTGATCAGGTGCTTGTGACATATACGCCATATGGCTGAAATATTGGATGTAGATGCACTTTTGGTCTAATAGAGTGGTTGCTATGGAAACATGCTGGGCTTTTTGGTCTGTAAAGATGTGTGTGTACGGTCTGCTCTCCCCCAGCGGCACACATTGGTGTGGGCATCAGCGGACAGGAGGGCATGCAGGCGGTGTTGGCCTCTGACTATTCCTTTGCCCAGTTCCGGTACCTGCAGCGCCTCCTGCTCGTCCACGGGCGCTGGTCCTACCACCGCATGTGCAACTTCCTCTGTTACTTCTTCTACAAGAACTTCGCCTTCACACTGGTTCATTTCTGGTATGGGTTCCTCTGTGGATTCTCTGCCCAGGTAAATATTTCAGCCTGTGGATGAAATATGCATATGATTTCAATTGAAGATTGTAAATATATATGTAATTGTTTTTTTTTTGTCATTGCAGACGGTATATGACCAGTGGTTCATCACACTCTTCAACATTGTCTACACTTCACTTCCTGTTCTGGCCATGGGCCTGTTTGATCAGGTAAGCCTGGTCATGATGTCAGTTTTTGGTCATGAAAGCTGGATTGTGTAGCAGCACCAAACACTGCAATCCATGCCTTTTAACATTAAGATTGTTGGTTTTGCAGGATGTGAACGAGCAGTACAGTTTACGCTATCCAAACTTGTACAGACCTGGGCAGCTTAACCAGCTCTTCAACAAGAGAAAGTTCTTCACCTGTACGCTGCAGGGGGTCTGCACCTCTTTTGTCCTCTTCTTCATCCCATATGGAGCGTTCATGACCGCTGTGCGGGATGACGGCGCACACATCTCTGATCAGCAGGCTTTCGCCGTCACCATAGCAACCTCTTTGGTCATTGTGGTCAGTATACAGGTGAGCCAATTTAACAACTGTGCTTGTTTACTCAGTCCATTAAAATAGCTGCTTCAGAAATAAATTACAAAACGGTTTTTCTTTTCTCTGTTTCACTGAATTTCCTATTTATTTTGACTGTAGAATCTAAAAGATTGATGTTAACCCAAACTTTAACCAACAATAGGTGAATTTGAGAAACAAAAGTGTATGTTTTGTTTAATAAACGTGCTTTACTAATTGTATATAAAGATGTTTTAAAAAAAAATCATGACATTCAAACACAATTACCCTAAATCTCATTCTCTTTTCTGAAATTTAGAAAATAAATGTACTTAATTGTCATGAAAATATCATCATGCAAATAATCTTAATGGTCTTAACAAAATCCTATATTTATGTTAAAGATGTATGTCGACCTCGATCTGAAGGTTTATAGGCAAAGAATTTCATAACAGCTTCAGTTCCCACTTCCCAGGCATTTATTTATTCCAATCAAATCCACAAGAAGTTTGTTTCATTATGTGTAGGTGTGGTTTCTGAAATAAACAAAGGAATAACAATGAATAAATTCAATAAATTTCTCAAATATTAAGTATGATGCTTGCAAATATATATTGCAATAAATAAAAGCAACACTTAATTGAACATAAAGTAGTACAGAATGAAATTAAACTAATTACTACTAGGAGGAGCTCTTACTCCAGTCATAGAACAGAGACGATGACATGCTATTGTGCTAAACACATATCATATAGGCCTACTTGTTATACATCACGTAAATGAGCAGCATACATCAAGTTCAAACTGTACATACTAGTATGATAACAGCGCAAATAGTCTCAGCCTCAGACGTCACACCCACGGACCGCTGGCTGAACGTCTGATGCGTATGGCACACTTAACTGGAAACACTTCAGGGGTTTCAAAGTCGTCATCTGATTGGTTGAATTCTACAGGATGTCCGGGAGACGTTTGTGTTGCGTTCTTTAACAGTCCGCCTGGAAACAAAGATGCCGTGATGCCAAACCCCCTTATGGAAAAATAAAGCCGTCGTGTTTACAACTGTGACAATGTGCACTCATCAGGATCAACTAAACGCTGGAATTTCAAAAGTATTTGAAGTATGTAAAGTTCACGCCATAGGCTGTTTAAAATACGTCCAAGAGATTTAACCATGTAGGGACATTAATGTTACGGCGTTACACTCCCCTAAACATGACGTGGAACAAAACGAACTGTGATTGGTTGATTTACATGTCAGTCAGAAGGCCTCTGGGCGGTCCTTGGCCAATGAAAGCTGCTATGACTCTGGCTACGCGAGACTACAGCGCAAATATTCCAGCGTCGTAGCCTTGAGTTTGAGTTTAGTGATGGGGTGATCTGGTGCCAGTACAATAGCATGTAAGGTGTCAACATCCAGTTTCCAAGCTTTGCGAAGGCGACCTCCTACCCAAATTATTCAGCACTTAACCCACTGCTCAAGTGTATAACCTTCCTAATTTGGAGAGCATGGACTTCGTCAGTGAAACTATCCTGTGGGCTTGTCTCTGAAGAAGCAGTTCAGGATCAATGCGCTGTGAAGCTGACATTGGGGGGGGCAACTCCCCATGTACAGACTATAAGGTAGCTTGGACTAGGTTTGCTCATGACTTTAACTCATTCTTTCTTATTCTCATTCACCTCTTTGAAAGCTATAATGGGAATGTCTCTCAAATGTGCAAACTTGTGCTGCAGGATTGGATTGCTTGTCAATGTGCTGTAAAGGCAGTGTGTATCTTGTGACAAATGCTCGGATTCACAGAGGTAGACACTTCCAGTGAGACTGATGCACCCTGGATCTCTGCTACCGTTCGACTAATTGAGGGCAAGTGATTTATCTGCCTTTTCCAGATCACGGTAATGCACTGCGGTGGGGAGCATTATTGTCCTTTTAGACCCATCGTCTAGAATGGCATGTGTCCAATATTCTAGAGTCTGACCTGAACCACTTTCAACATGACTGTGTTGTTCACCATAATTGGAACATGGCTTTTTGGGGGTGCAGTTTGTAGGCTCATGTCATCTTCCACATTTCCAGAATCTGTCGTTGTCCTTTTTCATGCTGTCATTTTTTAACAGTTGAACAGTCCAGAGACAGTCCCACAACAGAGACTTGGGCACAGGATTGCAGTCAGTGGAGTCTCGGGCTGGAGACAGGACAGGACTCGAACACACACAGACGCACAACACAACAGGGGAGAAACAAGACACAAGAACAAAACCACTCAAACATTTAATAAGTACAGGGCAAACACTAGAGTTATGTGACTGAAAAACGAAACCTATAAATATAAGGAAAAATATAAGGAAAGAAAACTAAACTAAACACTTAAAGTAATTGACTGAAGTGAAACAAGTCCACGACAAGAGAAAGCTTGGCTTTAACCAAAGTAATAGATAAACTAAAGTGTATTTGGGGTGCCTGAAAACACGGTCTCCATGTAAGAACACAAGAACACAAATCTCTGAAGACGATGATGTCATGCACATGTGTATTACTTGTTCAGTCTATAGTGTTTCATCGCCATCTAAAGGCCTGGCAGCGTTTTTAGTCTTTTTTGTGGATCCCTGTGAATGGGGATCGGTACGGTGACACCTGTACGAGGAAAACTTCTCTGTTTTAAGCATAAAGTTGTCATGTAAGCGTACCCTAAGAACACTGAGCTTCCCACTGGTATTAATTCTCGTAAATACAATCTTTAATTATGACATGACTTGAACGCACCACATGAACTTGTTCGGGCGTGCCCCTGACTCCTTCCACATGTTATGTCACAGACTAATTCAAAACAAGAGTTTAACAGGAATTCTATACAATCTATATTAA
Organism: Semotilus atromaculatus; assembly: GCA_031834385.1. Taxonomy (NCBI): domain Eukaryota; kingdom Metazoa; phylum Chordata; class Actinopteri; order Cypriniformes; family Leuciscidae; genus Semotilus; species Semotilus atromaculatus. Next base: position 7,732,064 of record JAULUF010000027.1, on the reverse strand, counting down.
TAATATTACATATTGTTGAAATATTACATTTTGTTTCAGATTGGGCTTGACAGCAACTACTGGACCGCTGTGAACCATTTCTTTATATGGGGCAGTCTAGCTGTTTACTTTGCGATCCTTTTTGCATTGCACAGCGACGGCATTTTTACCATATTCCCGAACCAGTTTCCTTATATAGGTAAGAATTTCATTTGTATTTGAATTCCTTAACAACTAAGGCAGTTGGTCTTGGACTTCACACTGACATCTACTGGTGTGGATGTAGAATCATATTTTTGCTGTAAATTCTATTGTGAAAACCATATTCACAGCATTTTGTAATCAATGATTGCATCATTCTGCGACCAAAATGGTCAGATATTAGCGAGTAGTCAACTGGTCATATAATCTCAACAAGAGGGGGACCATCCGCTTTTTCAAATATTACTGTTAAGTTCGATATTTTTTTGTTTGATTGTAGGTACTGCACGTAACTCTCTGAATCAGAAGATTGTGTGGCTGGTCATCCTCCTCACCACAGTCGTGTGTATAATGCCCATGGTGGCGGTCCGATTCATCAGGACTGAACTCTATCCCACACACACTGACAAGGTTTATACATATACACATGAGTTTTACAGCAGTGGGTAGAACCAAAAGAATTAATATATCCTTATGAATGAGTGAATACACTACCGTTCAAAAATTTGGGGTTATGAAGATCTATTAAATGTTTTTGGGTCTCTTCTGCTCACTAAGGCTGCATATATTTGTTCAAAAAAAAGGATAAAAATATAAATATTGTGAAATATTTGTACAATTTAAAATAACTCATTTCTATTTGAATATATTTAAAAAAGTAATTTATTCTTGTGATGAAAGCTGAATTTTCAGCATCTTATTGCTGAAATGTCAAATCTTATTGCTAATTATTTTCATTTCTTATTATTATCAATAATGAAAACAGTTGTGCTGCTTAGCATTTTTGCGGAAACCATAATAAAAAATTGTCCAGGGTTCTTTGATGAATAAAAAAGTTAAAAAAATTACTGTTATTTTAAATAGAAATCTATTGTTACAATACAAATGTCTTCATTGACACTTTTAAACAATTCAATGCAACCTTGCTTAATAAAAGTATTAATTTCTTTCTTAAAAAGAGAAAATCTTACTGACCCCAAACTTTTGAGGGGTGGTGTACGTTTAACGAGCTGTGGAAACCGTTCTCCCTCCCGCAGGTGCGTTTACTTCAGCAGGCCACTAGGCGGCAGGGTCCTCAAGAGCAGAACCTCAGGAGAGTCCGCAGGACGAGTTCTCGGCGCTCGGCGTACGCTTTCGCCCACCAGCAGGGATACGGAGAACTCATCACCTCCGGCAAGAACATGAAGGTACCAACATCCTCTACTTCCACGTATCCGCTGTCCTCACCGTCGAGAGGCCCTGCGGACGCCAACCTGGTGAAAAACACCACCAATGCGGAAGAGACCACCTCAACCACCTCTAGATTTAGGAGGGAAAGCCACCAAAATCAAGAGGTGACGGTGGAAGACTTGGAGGCCAGATAAAGGGCTGTTTTTCTTTCTTTGCTTAAGGAAGAGGAAATAGTGCCCGTCTTTAATGTGAGATAATATAATGGATTTTGGGCAGACACACTCTGGGCTCCCAGAGATGCCCGTGGGGCACGGCCACACATGCACAGGAGACTCCAAAGAGCCAGCACAATGAAGCACAGATTCCTAATTTCCTTCAACTAATTTTCACTCTCATGCAAATCTGTTGCCGTCTCACAAGGCGCCCGTTCATTGAATTTGAAAACGAGCCTCAGATTAATTTTGTATTCTCAACGATTCGAACGTTTTCTCAGAAAGGCACCGTTTTTGTATTTCGAGTTCTAAGAACTTCCCTTTATGCAGTCCTATAACCGGCACAATTTTAAACACGAGTTTACGTTCAACAAATGACATCGGTCTAATAAGACTAATAAGGCATTAGGGAGCAAATGAGAACATGCGTGTGAAATAATACCTCTTGTTTTGTTATAAACAGACACAACCATCTGCAGTGGATATGTTTATGGTCCTGGAAGTTGCTTCTACACGCTCAGTTTACTAAAGCACACCCAAATGAATCGTGCTACTGGATGAGTACTAACTATTAGGAATGTGCGAAATCAATGCCTCAGAGAAAAAGCACTGGCTGTGGCTGTAAATCTTGCGTTGGCTTTGCAAAGCAAACTCGAGCTTTTTCAACAATTGAATGAGTTTTTTAAAGATTTTCAAATGCCCAATTTGGTTTTAAATATACCTCTTTTTATAAAAAAAGACAACATCTTAGGAAGTGTAAAAACATTCCACACTTGTCCATAGTTAGTGCTTTTGCATGCAGCTCAGCGAACCGAGAAGACTTTGAGTCGTGCCTTCCATCAAGCGATAGACTGGAGCATTTACACGATTAAACTTCTAGAATACCACATCTATCTACTACAAAGGTCTATAAAGTGGGCATTTCTTTCAAACGATCCTTTACTGAAGGAACTTTTGTGCCTTTTTGTTTTCCTTTCATCAAAGGAAGTACTTTCAGTTCTGTTTGACGTTTGACACGTGTCGGCATTGTATTTTTCTCTGAATGTATCACAGGCATATTAGCTGGTCATTGCCCTCATTAACATGGATCATATTTTCTAATATAATTTATTTGAAGAGGGGCGTCGTGCAACATTTCCTTTTTATGAGTGTACAGTTGACGTTATTTTAATGCTATGTTAAATATATATAACGAATGTATAAGATTTTTCTGCTGTACAATTTTGTCCACAAAGACCATGCAGATTGTTTATTGGTTTTATTTAAATGCATGGATTTTTATACAATTCATTGTAATTTTTTATATGATATACATTAAATGGCCATTGTTTAATTTATTTAAAAATGAATGGTTTGCCTTCATGTTTCATATAACGATTGTTTTACTAGAGTTTTTTACTCGAGTGCTGTGTATTGTTGCTAAGGTGTTGAATGGTTGCCAGGGGGTTGCTATGATGCAGTATGTCTAAAGGTGCGGGGTCACATTTATGACATTTTTGGGGAAATTTCACGAGCAAAAAAGGTAAATTGTCTATTGTCAACGCCTCATGCAAAATTCACTGTCTCGTTACGTAGATTCCTATTGAAATGGTTTCTCCCGTGAAAGAACGGAAAGCACCTTAAGTGTAATACTTACACAATACTTAACGCAAGCATGAGCAACAATAATAGCGATGTTTATTGCTTACCGTAGTAAACACCACTAATGGCATGTTTATTATTAAATGAAAAAAGTAAATGATGAGGCTTGGAAACATTTAAATGTTTTTATTGAATGTTGGATATTGACCTTGAACACTTTCAAAGTAGGAATGTATAGAGCAATTCTTGGTACTTCACTAGTGTTCCCTGACAACCTCGAACTGGGTATAAAATGATCACAGATTTATTCATTCTTTCAAAACGTACAGAGTAAAAATGCCCATTCAGAGTTTATAAAGTCAGTTTCCCTTTCATCAGATTTGCCATCACACACAACACCTCCTATTTCTGAGGCCACAGGCTTGATTGTGTTGCTAAAATGACAGAAAATAGCTCTGCTACTTTTCATTCCTCTATGAAAATTGCCGCCCCTCCTCCCGGCTTTGTCACGAATAAACTCTGCTTTTCCAGAGCGGCTCGACGGGCGTCAGGCATGTAATAACGTGCACTCACGGTTCGGAGGAAAGAATCTATCTTTTCCCCGGGTACCATGGAAACCGTGCACCCTCCCCATCCTGCTCCGGTCAACCTCGACCCCACGGCGCCCGCCTGCCTGCGGAGAGAGGAAGAGGCTTCGCTAAAACTACAATTCATTAGACAGACTCCAGCAATTTCCACACAGAAGCTCAGAGATGTGACTCATTTGGCGTCACAGAAGAAATACACTGCAGGTTAAAAGTGAATCAACTCCGATTCATTAAGATTTTAATGAATAATGTATCGAAGATACATTTATTTGATTAAAAGTACAGTAAAAAATTTTTTATAATAAAAATAATCATTTTAAAAAGTATAATAAAATGATTCTGTTTAAAACTTTTAAAATATTTAAAATGTAATTTATTCCTGTGATAAAAGCTGTATTTTCAGCATCATTACTCCAGTCTTCAGTGTCACGTGATCCTTCAGAAATCATTCTAATGTGCTGATTTGATGCTCAAGAAACTTATCAGTGTTTAAAACAGTTGTGCTGCTTCATATTTTTGTGGAAAACATAAAGATGAACAGAAAGTTAAAAAGAAAGAAACAATAATGGCAGCTTTGCATCACTGGAATAAATTACATTTGACACATTTTTTTACTGGATTTTTGCTCTGGTGAGCAGAAGAGACTTTCAAAAAACATAAAAAAGAAATATTCCAAACATTTGACCAGTAGTGTATGTGAAAAGAACCCCCCCCCCCTGCTCCCCTGTGAGTGTATAATGTGTGATCTGTCACTCACAGACAGATGTCCACCAGCTGGTCCAGCTCGGGGCAGCTGCACTCGTACAGGTCTCTGCAGCTGGCGTGGCTTCGGTTCATCAGGTCGCCCAGCTGAGCGACGGCGTTGGCAGGAGAAGCGTCGCACACGGCCTTAAACTGCAGGACGCGGGCAGCCTCGCCGTACACGTGTCTGGCACGCTGGTACAGTTTAAACTGAGTCGCTGAGGAACACACAGAAGAGGATGTAGTCTAAAGCAATGATATATAATATTGGTAACACTTTACAATAAGGTCCATTAATCATTTTTCCGATAGGGATTTTAAAAAAAGTCATGAACCGTCAACCAGATACAAGATGAAGCACAACATTAGAAATGTTGGTAACACTTTACAATAAGGTTTGTTAGTTAACATTAGTTAATTACATTAGTAAACATGAACTAATAATGAACTGCATGTATACACCATTTATTAATCTTTAATGATAATTTCAACATCTACTAATACTTGTTATATATAATATAATCTTGTTAAAGGAACACTCAATAAAAATGTACGGTAACAATTAACTAACCATGAACAATACTTTTGTTACTGTATTTGTTCATCTTTGTTAACGTTAGTTAATAAAAATTCAGCTGTTCATTGTTTGTTCGTGTTAGTTCACAGTGCGTTAACTAATGTTAAAGGTTTAAAAACTAATGGTTTTTTTGGGGGAAATAGGCTCATTTTCCAACTCCCCTAGAGTTAAACAGTTGAGTTTTTGCCTGAATGGATTCGAAAACGGTAAAACTCAACTGTTTAACTCTAGGGGAGTTGGAAAATAAGCCTATTTCCAAAAAAAAAATTTGATTTGCAAAACGGCCGGCAGATTTTGAAAAAACACAACTCAAATGGTCCTACCTTTTTTCCTCCAACGCTGGCCCTGATTCGCACGAGGGAGAGGGGGGGAGGGGGGTATCGTACGACCGTTTGATTGACAGACTTACTGTCCAATGATTCTAGGTGGTCTTGGAAATGATTGGCTGGAGTTTTTCGAGTCCTGCCCGTTCCACAGATGATTAAATTGCTTAATTTTCATTTCAGTGCTTCTAACTCAGTGGGTTATGAATAGGATTTCAAGTGATTTTGAAAAAAATGGACAAAAAAGAGAATCACATACCCCACCTTTAACATTAGTTAACGCACTGTGAACTAACATGAACAAACAATGGACAGCTGAAACTAGTTAATACATTACCTAATGAACCTTATTGTAAAGTGTTACCGTACATTTTTATTTGAACAAAAAAGCATTCAGACAATAAGACAAAAGGTGCAAGACTGTTACTTAAAGGCTTTAAAGAGGGAAAGAACTAAAATCCCATGAAGCATTGTGAAGGACAAATTAAAAACGACGGTGAAATATAAAACCACTCATTTAGAGTAGATCATATCTATAGAAGCAATATATTTAAATGTGTCGCAAAAGCATTACCAGAAAACGTACGATTATTTCCCCAGATTTCAAGCTCCTCCTGTTGTCTTTAGCGGCTCTCTCACCATGTTGTGTGTTGGCGCTGAGGATGTCCTGCCCCAGCTGTTCTGCGCTGATACCCAGAGTCGCGCAGATCTCCTGTGTGCTGTAGGGCTCGGGGTGAAGCACGTCCTCCAGCAGCTCCAGCATCTCCTCCAGACTCGCCCGCAGCTCCTCCTGCAGATCGCCCAGCTTCAGCAGACGCTGCCAGTCCACACCTCGCGCTTTAGCCAGCATCTGCACACGTGCACACCTTCTAACACCAATATACTCAAGCAAACATCTGACATTAGCGTGGGAACTAGAACAACTTTTGGGAAAAAACTGAAAAAGCTTAATTATTGCTTAACTGCTTCTGGATTTATAGATCTATAGATTCAAATTTGGGGTCAATTTCAACTAATTTCAAAAATCATCTCAACATCTGCAGATTTAAAAAAAACTTTTTATTGTTGCCCTTAAAATACCACATATATTTGGTTGCAGCGCCACCTACTGTAAAATAATGTTAAATGTACTCAGTCTTTGAGCTACTTTTAAATTCACCACTGCGGGCTTATAACCAAACATCCCAAGTGTTCACTATTACGATTAAAACTACAGAAAATATACACTGCAGAAAGGGTGCATTAAATCAATCAAAAAGATTGACAAATTTTACATTATGTTAATTTATGTTAAGACTTCTATTTCAAATAAATGCTGTTCTTTTGAACTTTCTATTCAAAGAATCCTGAAAAATGTATCACAGTTTCCACAACATTTAGCAGCACATCTATTTTTAACATTGATAATGGAGTGATGAAGCTGAAAATTCAGATTTGATTATATTTCACAATATTACTTTTAATTTTTTACTGTATATCTGATCAAAGAAATGCAGCCTTGGTGAGCAGAAGAGACTTATTCCAAAACCCCAAACCTTTAAACTGTAGTGTACTTTTTTGGTGAACTTGCAAAAAAAATATATATATATATTACAAAGACTAAACTTTCATTCTAGATGTGTTTTTTTTTTTAATATCATTCTAGAAGCGTCCCTGACGTTCAGACCTTTGTGGCAATGCGGCACTCCACCACCCTCATGTTGAAGTGCGATGAGGCCGCCTTGTTCATCTCCACACAACAGTTGGCGATCACAAAGAACGCCCCATCGGGCAACCTCACGTCTGTGGCTCGCAGCGGGGTAAACTCGATCAGCTTCGCCTTGAGGGATAAAAGTCAAATCAAGCTAAATCCTCATAAACACATTTGTAATGTAGATGCATAGTGTTAAAAATGTCAATGGGTCAATAACAAACAAGAGGTTAAAAGATAAGATTGTGCCTCACACATGTGCCTTAGAAATGTACCCTTTGTATTCATGTTGGTTTTATATGGTAAAAAAATAAAAAAATTCGAAAAAGAAAAAGAAAAATGTCATGTGGTGTAACCAAAAATAAAATAAAATAACACATATTCCTTTAACCTTGAATACATGTAACATTACTTTAAAAACGTTTTTAAATACTGTATTTTTTTTTTTTTTTAAGTAAAACATCATTTTTATACAAATATCATGTATTTTTCATTAATAAATGCCAAAGTTATTTGGGTCGTTGTACTATATGACATTTTTAACAAGTAACAGCTTAAAAATTATTTTAATGAGACATTTTGTCTTCATTATAATATCAAGATGCAACAGCCTGACAACTTGACTATTCCCCACAAAAATATCATAGGTCATTTTATGAATTTTAACATGTTTGTCATATAAAAAAGGTATATTCGATCACTGTATGTATGCATGTATGACGTGCATTTTTAATGTATTTTTAAAAAAATTACATACACACACACACACACACACACACAAAAAAAAGCGTCATACCATCGACCCTTCAAAAATGAATAAAATACCACGTATCGCATACTGTTAGAACAAATATGAAATACACGTGGCTTACTGTTCCCTCCTCGGCCAGGAAAGAAATGGACTGATCCATCCCTCCCCCCTCAGTGCCAATATAACGCTCACACTTGGCACACGTCTCCGCGAGAGTCACCTGAAATGAAATCAAAGCGAGCACATCTATGATAAGCAGCAGTTGTATGTAATGCAGGTTCGAGGATTACATTAAGGACTACCTTAGAAAGAGACTTCTGATTGGCCTCCATGGTGACCAGACCTGCACAGCACACCAGGGCACTGGAGCTGGAGAGCCCTGAGCTGGCCGGGATAGTCCCGTCTACCACACAACACATCCCTGCCAATGAAGACAAGCTCAAGTGCTCCTGCATACACATGGTCAAGGGTCAAATGACTGATTATAATGCAATAATGCAAACATGCATTATGTGTGTCATTAAACACCCCACCTGGATTCCTCTCACTCCACAAAGGAAGTAATAGTACCATTGAGGATTCTCTCTGTCAATCGTGATGCCATCAACAGACACAGTGAAATCCCTGTAAGAAGGAAATAATTATGTGTGAATAAATTAAGTGAGTGAGTGAATAATAAATGAGTTAATGAATGAATTAATAAGTGAGTGAATAATGAATAAATAAGTGAGTGAGTGAATAATGAGTGAGTGTGTGTGAATAAATTAAGTGAGTGAGTGAATAATAAATGAGTTAATTAATTAATTAATAAGTGAGTGAATAATGAATAAATAAGTGAGTGAGTGAATAATGAATGAGTGTGTGAGTGAATAATGAATGAGTGAGTGAGTGAATAATGAGTGAGTGAGTGAGTGAATAATGAGTGAGTGAGTGAATAATGAGTGAATAATAAATGAGTTAATTAATTAATTAATGAGTGAATAATGAATAAATAAGTGAGTGAGTGAATAATGAATGAGTGAGTGAGTGAATAATGAATGAGTGAGTGAGTGAATAATGAGTGAGTGAGTGAGTGAATAATGAGTGAGTGAGTGAATAATGAGTGAGTGAGTGAATAATGAGTGAGTGAGTGAGTGAATAATGAGTGAGTGAGTGAATAATGAGTGAGTGAGTGAATAATGAGTGAATAATAAATGAGTTAATTAATTAATTAATAAGTGAGTGAATAATGAATAAATAAGTGAGTGAGTGAATAATGAATGAGTGAGTGAGTGAGTGAATAATGAATGAGTGAGTGAGTGAGTGAATAATGAGTGAGTGAGTGAATAATGAGTGAGTGAGTGAGTGAGTGAATAATGAATGAGTGAGTGAGTGAATAATGAGTGAGTGTGTGTGAATAAATTAAGTGAGTGAGTGAATAATAAATGAGTTAATGAACGAATTAATAAGTGAGTGAATAATGAATAAATGAGTGAGTGAGTGAATAACGAGTGAGTGTGTGTGAATAAATTAAGTGAGTGAGTGAATAATAAATGAGTTAATGAATGAATTAATAAGTGAGTGAATAATGAATAAATGAGTGAGTGAGTGAGTGAGTGAATAATGAATAAATAAGTGAGTGAGTGAGTGAGTGAATAATGAATAAATAAGTGAGTGAGTGAATAATGAATAAATGAGTGAGTGAGTGAGTGAATAATGAATGAATAAGTGAGTGAGTGAGTGAGTGAATAATGAATGAATAAGTGAGTGAATAATGAATGAATAAGTGAGTGAATAATGAATAAATAAGTGAGTGAGTGAGTGAATAATGAATAAATAAGTGAGTGAGTGAGTAAGTGAGTGAATAATGAATAAATAAGTGAGTGAGTGAATGAATAAATAAGTGAGTGAGTGAGTGAGTGAATAATGAATAAATAAGTGAGTGAGTGAATAATGAATAAATACGTGAGTGAGTGAGTGAGTGAATAATAAATGAATAAGTGAGTGAGTGAGTGAATAATGAATAAATAAATGAGTGAGTGAGTGAGTGAGTGAGTAAATAATGAATGAATAAGTGAGTGAGTGAGTGAATAATGAATAAATAAGTGAGTGAGTGAATAATAAATAAATAAGTGAGTGAGTGAGTGAATGAATAAATAAGTGAGTGAGTGAGTGAATTAATAAATAAGGGAGTGAGTGAGTGAATAATGAATACATAAGTGAGTGAGTGAATAATGAATAAATAAGTGAGTGAGTGAGTGAATAATGAATAAATAAGTGAGTGAGTGAGTGAATAATGAATAAATAAGTGAGTGAGTGAGTGAGTGAATAATGAATAAATAAGTGAGTGAGTGAATAATGGAGTGAGTGAGTGAGTGAATAATGAATGAATAAGTGAGTGAGTGAGTGACTAATGAATAAATAAGTGAGTGAGTGAGTGAGTGAATAATGAATAAATAAGTGAGTGAGTGACTAATGAATAAATGAGTGAGTGAATAATGAATAAATAAGTGAGTGAGTGAGAGAATAATGAATAAATAAGTGAGTGAGTGAGTGAGTGAATGAATGAATAATGAATAAATAAGTGAGTGAGTGAATAATGAATGAATAAGTGAATTAATGAATAAGTGAGTAAATTAGTGAATGAGTAAAAAATTAATGAATTACCTGAGTGAATGAATGAGTGACTGAGTAAGTGAATAACAAACGAGTGAGTGAGTTAATTAAGTGAGTGAATAACTGAGTGAGTGAATAATGAATGAATAATTGAGTGATTGAGTGAGTGAATAAGCGAATGAGTAATTTAATTAATGAATTAATAACAATTAGTTGACAATATGTGACCAATTAAATTGTGAAGCACAGAAGATAAAGAACATTGTTACTCACTTGTATTTGGGGTCAGTGTTGGACAGCTGGATTGTGTGGGAGTCACTGACAGAAACTGCAGCAAGAATATTCTGCTCTATTGCCATTGGAAGGACAGCATAGCCACAATAATCAATATGCTCACCTGAAAATGATAAGATTTATGATAAAACATAAAATGTAGTGCTAATGGTATTCGTTATGTTTACACACTGCTTGCAACCCACCGATCAAATTCACCCTCCCTGGAGCACGAGCGTAGAAGAGAGGCATTTGTCCATATTTTCCATGAAAAGCCTCTTTCAGTTTTTGCAACCTAACAAAAAGAGGGGAAAGTGTATGTCTAACACAAACAAAAACAAACATTAAAGTTCAAATAAAAAAATAAGATGTAAATCGACGTGACGAGTTGACTCCATTCATACACAATCAAAGTTTTCCGAATAGCTGCACGAAGTGTCCCGAACAGTCACAACTTACCTTTCATTTCCACTGAGCAGCACCTTGATTTTCGGTGGAATTGTGGCCATTGTGCCGTTTTTAATCTTTGTTATACAGTGAGTACCCTATGCAGGAGTGGACACACACAGTACAAGTGCTGTCAGCTGACTGTCATACCCGGAATCATGCGTCTAAAACCTAAACAATACGGAAGAAACTGACACGAATCCCGCAAACTGGATTCGGAAACACTCGGAATTAATCGGAGATGCGCGCGCATCGTACAGAACGCGCGGCGTGATGTCATAACGCTTTGCCGGCGAGCATTGTGGGTAGGAGTCTCTCTCTCCGGTCAAAATGTCTGACATGGAAGATGATTTCATGTGCGATGATGAAGAGGATTATGACTTGGTACGGCTGTCTAAAATAAACTCAATTGTAAATGCATGTAATTCAATGCTAAGCAAATGTAGCGACCTCAGTAAATGTTGTTTAGCCTGTTAATAGGGACTTAATTTCGCAATGGTGTTGTTTAGCAGGTGGCTAGTTTGCTAATACTGCAAAGACTAACGTTAAGTCAACAAATATGACAGACAGCCTTCTTTAAGTTGGTTTATTTGAAGTTTCGTAAGAAATGCGATGCATTTACAAACCCGCTTCCTGATGTTGAATCTCGTTTGTATCTATTGATAACTTGCAGACTCATGTGAAGTTGACTAAATTATAGATAATGTGCTTCTAGTTATGAAACTGCATCATATCCGATTTCAGTTTGTTGTTAAATAGATTGTTACGTACATATGTATAGATGTACAGTTGTAAATAATCTTAGCGTATCTATTGTCATGCAGTTGTCATAATCATAACAAGCATGCACCATTAAGCTGTGCAGTATCCTTCAAGATGTTTTTTCAGGCAAATACTTTAATTAATCCTTTATGATTAAATTATCCTTTAACTGTAATTAACGTTACACATATCATTTGTTTGCTTTCACTTCAGGAATACTCTGAGGACAGCAACTCTGAGCCCAATGTTGATTTGGAGAATCAGTACTACAACTCTAAAGCCCTCAAAGAAGACGATCCTAAAGCAGCCCTGAGCAGCTTTCAGAAGGCTAGACGCTTTCTGTTTCTTTCTGTATCTGTACTGTACCTTTGAATAGGTGTAATAATCCCTATTTTCTGTTTTGCAGGTGCTGGAACTGGAGGGGGAGAAAGGAGAATGGGGGTTCAAAGCACTGAAACAGATGATTAAGATCAACTTCAAACTGGTGTGTAACAATAGTAGCACAATATGTTGAATAAGATATAAATCATTTTCTTATTCCCCTGTATTGTCTAACTTTTTTTTTTTTTTTTGCGAACTAAATGTAAAATAATACAATAAAAAACAAGTTAATGATGTACTATTTAATTTTATTATTCTTATTTTTACAGACAAATTTTCCTGAAATGATGAACCGGTACAAACAGCTTTTGACGTATATTAGGAGTGCCGTCACCAGAAATTACTCTGAGAAATCCATCAACTCCATTCTAGATTATATCTCAACCTCCAAACAGGTATTTAATACATTTTAAACTGCTGTGATCAGTAATATATAAATATTTAGGGGTGTCGCGATATACAGTTATTGACGATAACCGTGAAATTCAAACCATAGAATATCGATATCATGTTAATTAAGGGTGTGACAATATATCACGATAACTGCAATATTTAAAACGAGGAATACACACATGATTATATGACACGTAAATAATCCAGGGTCAGCAACAGCTCCAAATGCAACATGTTTTTCAAGCCCTTATTGGTTATTTTAGTAAGATTAATGTATATTCATAATGCAATGCTAATCGACATAGCATTTGTAATAAAATAATATAAAAAAGCCACATCAGTTCACAGAAGGAAGTTGTTTCAATCACTCGACTGACTCTATAACTCGATTTTGGAGTAAGATATGCAGTTATTCTCATAAATTGTATTTTGATGCTGTGCTAAGCTAAAAACGGTTAGCATTTCAGTCTCCTCTAAATAAAATCACATAGCATCGTCTTAAAAATGATCAGTAAATCTCACAATTTTTTTCAGTGATTTAATAAATTCTGGCGATATGACAACAAGCTGCCAAATGTTCTTTTCTCTGTAAATTCTTTTAAATTAGTCTACAATGTTTGAAGTCCAAAGGCTTCATGGACTATGTATTTTAATTTGGCTATGCGATTTCTTGGATTTGGGTTTCAAATGGGGACACAAGTTAACAAGTTAAGCTATTAGTTGTGTTTAAAACTTATTTATAATACTGTTGAACTTGACAGTATTTTCTCTTTCTGTCTCCTATTTCTTAGGCAGTGTCAAAGAAGCCAGAGAAAGCCAGAGTCTCAGTTGTTGTAATTGTTGTATGTAATGGTGTGATTCATTGGTTAAAAAAAGAAAGCAAAACACAAAATAAACAAACTATAGATGAATTTGACTGATAACGTAGTCAAAACATTTTTTTTAAAGGTTTCTGTAGATATCGTAATATATCGTCACTCACTCGAATTCTTTTGGCCACGATAACTGTTGTGTTAAACTGATATCGTGACAGCCCTAACACACACACACACATACACACACTTTATAAATAAAAATTAAAGATCATTATGTTATTAAAGATAATCAGTTAATATTTATCTATTTACCTTTTTTTTCCAGATGGACTTGCTTCAAGAGTTTTATGAGACCACACTGGATGCTTTAAAAGATGCCAAAAATGACAGACTTTGGTTTAAAACTAACACCAAGGTTTGTGCTGTGTATTTAAATGGTCTGTTTTATATTACAGATATACACTTATGTATCAGGAACAATAATATACACAGTACTATGATAATAATTGTCTCAATGCAATGCTCTTTAATATTGACCAGCAAACTGCGGAAAGGATGTGTAATTCAAGAATACTGCTGACTTCTGCTCCTCTGTTTCATGTAGTTGGGAAAGTTGTACCTGGAAAGAGAAGAGTTTGGAAAGCTCCAGAAAATCCTCAGGCAATTGCACCAGTCATGTCAGGTAGAGTAAATGATCAGTGTCGCATAAATAAGAAAACCAAAATGTCAATGTCTTGACAAAAAAAACTGATGGATGTTGTTAATTAGACGGATGACGGAGAGGACGACTTGAAGAAGGGCACTCAGCTGTTGGAGATCTATGCTTTGGAGATCCAGATGTATACGGCACAGAAAAACAACAAGAAACTGAAAGCCCTCTATGAGCAGTCATTACACATTAAATCAGCCATCCCACATCCACTCATCATGGGAGTCATCAGAGGTATTTTACACATCGTTAGTTTATTTTAATACCAAAGATGTAGTTGTTAAGATAAACTATTTGAAAGTTGTTGTTTTTTTATTTTTGGGGGTTTTTGTATAATGAAACTTTTGGGGGTTTTTTGTGTGTACTTTTGTTTTGTGTATACAATTGGAGAGTGAGTTTTTCGCGTATAAAAATAATATTTTTTGTTTTATGTACAATTGGAAAGTTTTATTTTGCTTTGTGTATAAGCATGTTTTTGTTTCTGAAAACCAATTTGTTTTTTTTTGTTTTCTATTTATTTACTGTGTACAACTGGAAAGTTTTTTTGGTTTATGGTGTACAATTGGAAAGTCCACTAATTTTCTTTGACTTGTGACCAGTGATGGGAATAACGGCGTTATAAATAACGCCGTTACTAACGGCATTACTTTTTCCAGTAACGAGTAATCTAATTGATTACTCTTCTCATCTTAATAACGTCGTTACCGTTACTGCCAAAAAATGCGGCGTGTTACTATAACTGATGAAGCTGTTTTTTTTTCATCAGACCAACTAGATCTCTGAGCGAGAGGCAAATACTTTTTTTACTGTTCTTCCTTGGTTAGTGGGCAGAGCACGAGACAAGTGCATAAATGTTGACGATTGGCTGAGGTAGAGTAAAATGTCATTGTAAGCCAATCAGAGGTAGAGTTGGGCGGGTGTTTGAAAGCACGCATAGTAGTGATGGGCATTCGGCTCTTTTGACTCAGCTCACTGAAAAGAGCCGGCTCTTTTGGTTCACAAACGGCTCTTTAAATGACTTTGACTATAATATTTAAATTTGTATTACATAATTATTTAATTTCTATAGGCTAAATTTGTAAAAATAGAGTCGGCTCATCAGATATGCGAGCCAGCTCCCGACGTTCACCTAAAAGAGCCGGCTCATTCGCGAATCGCGAACGACCCATCAAAAGCTCATTCGCGAACGACCCATCATCACTAACGGCTAACGCTCATGAATTGCGAACGACCCATCATAACGCATAGTCGGACAGGACAGGACACCCAAGGAACAACACAAGCCAGTCAGTCAACGAGAGACAGGTATGGCGACGAGCCCAAATAATCCAAAAGTAGCCTTCTCTAAATGGAAGTATAGACATTACTTTTTCCTTCAAGAAATTAAAGGGCCGAATCTGATTGGAGGCTAGTCACTTTGTCCCACAGCAACATTTTTTTTTTTTTTTAGATGTGTGTACAATGTTTCATGTTTCTGTTAATAATGTATTGTATTAAGTGTTCATTTCATTATAATATTCAGATTTATCATAAATAATTGAACATGCACATGTATTTTAAGTTCCGTTAAAGAGGGGTAGAGGTGGGGTCACATTTGAGCATTTAAAATTTAATTTTACTCGAAAATAACGCAATAGTTACTTTCTTAAGTAACTAGTTACTTTAAAAATTTGTAACTGAGTAACTAATTTAGTTACTTTTTGGAAAAAGTAACTAGTAACTGTAACTAATTACTTTTTAAAAGTAACTTGCCCAACACTGCTTGTGACGTGTTCTCATTAAATCATCCAGGTTGATGCTGCACATTGGTGGTGGTTGAGGAGATTCCCCCCTTCCTTGTAAAGCGCTTTGAGGTCTCAGATAAAGCGCTATATAAATGTAACAAATTATTATTATTATTATTTCTCTTCAGAATGTGGTGGTAAAATGCACCTGAGGGAGGGCGAGTTCGAGAAGGCACATACAGACTTTTTCGAGGCGTTCAAAAACTATGACGAGTCTGGAAGCCCCAGACGAACCACTTGTCTGAAGTACCTGGTCTTGGCCAACATGCTGATGAAGTCTGGAATCAACCCATTTGATTCTCAAGAGGTATGAGGTGGCAGTCATGCACAGGCCCACATGGAATCTATCTAATATTAAATCATATATTAAATATTTTGGTGTATTTGCTTTCATTGACCAATAAGTATGTTGGACTCTTTCACTTAACATTTCAACTTGAAAAGCAACTTATTTTCCCTCCAGAATTAGTGCAGAAAAGCACAACACTGCAGATTCTATCTGGGCCTGGTCATAGGAGGTCAAATTTTGTGGTCTATAATATAACAAAAAAAACTAATTATTTCTATGTGGCTCTGTGATTAGGCAAAACCTTACAAAAATGATCCAGAAATCCTGGCAATGACAAACCTAGTAAGGTAAGCGTGCACAATACCACTTTTCATTTATCCAGTCCTCTACTATTTTAACTCAATTTCTATGGTCCGAATGGATTCATTTTATGGTATTAATTTCTTATCATTTGTCTAGTTCCTACCAAAACAATGACATCACAGAATTTGAGAAAATCCTAAAGACGAATCACAGCAACATAATGGACGACCCCTTCATCAGAGAACATATTGAGGGTCAGTTTGGGTGGCTTTTGGCTTCCTTGTACAATACATATTCTAATTATTTCATAAACTCATACATCAAATGCTGGAGTCATATTTTTATTTTTCCTTTTCCCTTCAGAATTGTTACGGAACATAAGAACGCAAGTGCTCATCAAATTGATTAAGCCTTACACTAGGATACACATACCATTTATTTCAAAGGTAAATCTAAATTATATTCTAGTTATTATATTATAGTAAATATATTATATTATTATAACATGCTTTTATGTCCCTGTTTTTCTTTAGGAATTGAATATTGATGTTTCAGATGTGGAAAGCTTGCTTGTGCAGTGTATTTTAGACAAGTAAGTTTAATCTTATAGTAATTTTTTATATAGATTTTTGTATAAAAAAAAATTACAAATGTTTTTTTTATACTCTCACTGCAAATATATAACATATTAATCTGATGCTGTATGTCTCTCAGCACAATCAACGGTAGAATTGACCAGGTCAATCAGCTGTTGGAGCTCGATCACCAGAAAAGAGGCGGAGCCAGATACACCGCTCTGGACAGATGGACCAATCAGCTGAACTCTCTCAACCAGGCCATTGTGAGCAAACTGGCTTGATTTGACACTGACGATCCCGGAGAACAAATTCACTTATCATGCAGCCGGTCGATTCGAGGCTGTCAGTGACATTAACTACTTTCAAGCCCTTTACACCTCCGATCACAGATTGACTTGAAGCGGGAGCGTAATTTGGCTAGTTTGTATTTTTACAGCTGTAGTCACTTAAGTCAGTTTTAAATGTCCTTAACAAAGCAGAAGTTCCCACAGGATGTCTGCTGTACTGATTTGTTAGGTCTCTAATATGAATATGTTTGCATCACCTGAAAAAAAGTTACTTCAATAACACATATTGGCACTTGGCAGACATTTTAAGTTGTTTGTCTTAAATGGAAAGCGTGAAAAGACGTGCTGTGTGAAATTGAGTCATTTATCTGTTGAACTCTGTCTCTTGTTAGAGTCAGCATGTTTTACTTGGTTTGCATAAGAATCAGTTGAGTTTTATGCTGTTGCACCGCAGCACATGCGTATCGAAAGTGCCGTCATTGCTAGAATTCCTCACCAAACTTTACAGATCTGTTGAAACTTTAATGCTGTCTGAGCTCTTCTGTTTCACTTTTCAACAACAAAAATAAAGAATGCATTTGTTGCTTCAGCGGAAAATGTGTTTGGAATGGTTTATGGTTTTATGTTTTATAAGCAATGAAGTTTATCTCAATAACACAGACCAACATTATACAGCTTTCATATACAGGCAATATTTCAACTGGTTACAAACAAAAGAAGAAAAACCTGAATAGACAGATATATTTTCTTAATCAGATCACAGAAAATATGCATACACTATACGGCCAAAAGTCCTCAGATGGAATTACCAATCCCATTAAATACAATGGGGTTTCACATCATTTAACAATAAAACTATTATATTTTAAACAACGTGTTATGTAAAGTATTTGAAAAAAATGATGCATATATAAACCAAATGTATATACATCATCTATATAATTTTATAAACAAAATATTAAGAATTAATTACAATGGGATTTCACTTTTGGAACTTTCCAATCATTTTATTTTATATTTAATGCTAATATAAATATTATATGAACACACACAATCCTTATAAATTGTATATGCAACCTAAAAAAAAATATATAATGTTATTATTACTACTATATACTTTTATCCGTGATTGAGAAGTACATTTCTGTCAAAAAGAGGTGTAATTTTGGATGACATTTGATATGCCGTAACCATTGGCTGTAACGTTCACGTGACGTCGTCGCTCCCGTCAGCCAATCAGAATCCAGGACTTTTGCCGCTGTTTAGAGCGCCATGTTTCAATGGACGGATACTATCATCAATACATTTGCTGTAATATCGCATTAAACGAGTTTTACCATCTGATTCTGTAACGGCTGAACAGAAATTCACTGAACGTTTATTTATCATGCTTGTATCATTTCATATCAATATTGAGGTTGTGAGTCACCGAGACACTGTAATGTTCCTCATAGAAGCACTTTATTTCGGATTATTGTGTTAATGTGGCTCTGCGGCGACTTTTGAAAGACTTTAAAGGTAAGAATATACTATTTAAACACAAATACCGTTTATATAGTGCTAAATGAAATGCATTTCTGCTGCGACACTCCGAATAATGTGTTATGGTTTGCAGAGAAACTATAAATACAGTATTAACAATGTTTTATGATGCTAACTTATATACGCACTAGCATATAGCTATAACGTTAAATATAGGAAAGCAGTTGGTTTCGTTTTTTGAGTTGGACTGGTTTAATGAAGTGGTTGCTGGTTATTTCCTGTCTCCTCTCAGGTCAGCAGGATGTCCATTGATTTTGACAGTGCTGCTTTACAGACCCAGCAGGAGGAAGAGGAGTATGATCAGGAAGACTACGCCAGAGAACAAGAGGTATCTGTCCCGTTACTGAACACTGCAGTTATTTCCCAGTAATACACAAACACACACACCAAACTCGCATCTGTCATCAGTGTACTGCAATACATGCTAAAGACAAAAAAAACAAAACAATCTGATAAATTGTGTGCTGGAACATCAAGGGCTGGTTATTTTAATCTAGTAAGTTATATTAGAAAGTTTTAAATTAGACCTGTCAGTGATATTATGATTGGAAGCCTCGACTTACTGTCGAAATTGACTGTTTATGTCATAATTTTGACTGTTTAGGCTATATCATAGTTTTTACTTTTCATCTTATATGACTTATGCTGCACCAGAAATCAAATACTTTCCTACTATATAGTTTACGAAAACAGTACGCCAACACAGTATGTCCGGATACATAGTGTTCATAAAACAGTAGGGGAAAGTCCCTGGATGACCTACTACATCCGGTGAGATTTTAAAGAGCACATTCGATGGACACTTTACTATCCCATGATGCCACGGGAGAGGATTTGAAAAAAACAAAACAATAATTAGGCTTTAAACAACAGGCTTTTACATCCAAATTTCATTCATACTACCATTATTGATTCTAAATAGAACATATTTTTAACGGTCGCAAAGTAAATTTAAATGTTGTACCTACTCAGACAGCATGCGATTTCGGACGCTATGTTGGTGTCATAATTTTATAACAGTTAGTGTCATAATTAAGATTTACAAAATATAATCAGAAATAGACTACTGTGATTCCATTAATAAACAATGCATCTTTCACTCTGTTAATGTCTGTCTGTACTTCACATGTAAATCATTGATTGCACATGCTATGCTTCAACTAGTTTCAGTATTTTCAACTAGTTTCACACTGCATGATTTTGGCAATGATTTGGCCAACTGAGACACATTTTAAGAATCTTTATATTCTTCAGTTCCTAGGCCAAATTCTGAAGTCTTTGATCATTAGATTGACATGTTCACCGACAGCCGGTTGGTCCACACATTTTACGCACCACTTGGTCCACACACACACATTGTTGTTGTTTTTTTACACCTCCCATAGTCTACATTATTTATATATAAATTAAACAACAATGTTCCCAACACTGACCCCTGGGGGACTTTAAGTTTGATTTAAGGTTTTGCAATTCTACATATTGATATCGATTATGTAAATAACTATTTAACCAAGAAAGTGCAGTCCCCCTTATACCATATTTGTGTAATTTCATGAACAATAAATTATGGTCCACTGTATCAAATGCCTTTGTGAGATCCAAGAATATCTCCACTGCATATTTTTTATGTTCTATTGCTGTTGTTATTTCTTCCAGTCTACAAGTTGAATAAGTGCATGTGAAGTTGTCCTATTAGCCCTGAAACCATATTGCAATTGTTAAGCCTTGAAGATACTTTTTTTTCTGGTATATTTGAGAACTGGGAGAGCACTGAAACTGGTCTGTAGTTTGAAAGTATATGTTTTTCACCAGCCTTGTATATTGGTATCACCTTTGCCTAGGGCTGGGATAAACGATTATTTTTTAAATGATTAATCTAGCGATAATTTTTTCGATGCATCGATTAATCTAACGATGAATTTTTCCAGTCTGATTCGATTCTGATTCAATCATCTCCCCATTAATTTACTAATAGCAATTTATACATGTTGATTTACATATCTGAATGGAAAAAAAAACATGAATTCCTTAACATTGCAATATATGTTTATTGAAAAGACGCTCTCAGTAAGTATAACAGCCTCCTGGGGGGTGCAGGGGGTTGTATTTTTCTTGTGAAAGTAACTTTCCACATTATTCTTCTTATCCCTGAAAACATAAAGTACACACACACACACACATTAAAATAAATATAATAATAAACCAACAACAAAGAAACACAATATACGATTTTTTTTATGTATCCACCTCAGCCTACAGGCTATGCCCATTGATTAAATATCAACAAGTAGGCTAATCAAATCCTATGTGTGTAACATAAACGTCACTTGCGCAGTCACGGCATGATAGTGAACGTGGTTACATGTAGGGACTATTACGGGCGCCAATATTCTGTTTAAAACTGGAATAGCCCTGGCATGTAACTGTGCTGCTAAGTATAATACACCATTGACGTGAAAAACAGAGCGTTGCTATGGATTCTAACCATAGACTAAAAAAAGATGGACGACGCCCCCTCGCTCTCTTCCATTGGTGAGAAGTGAAGCCGCCAATGTCCCGATACGGCGCTGACATATTGGGACTTGAGTCTGCGCAGTAGCGATCTCGGGACCAGACCTGCGCAGTAGTGAGCAGGAAGTAAAGCCGCGAAATCAACGCCCCACCTTCACTCTCCCAGCACTTTTTTTTAAGTGGCCGATATCTGCTTCGTTTCTCCGTTCTGCTTCAGTTTTGATGTCTGTTGATTGTAGTACGACAAGAGGCTTGTTAAAATAAATACAATCTCCTCAGTCCTCCGAAGATCCCGAAAAAAAGTCAGTTGGCGCTTCAGTGGCTATTTCGCTCAGAGAACCTGTCAATCACAGCTGTCAATCATGACGTTACACCACCGTTTTTATAGTATCACGTAACTAACTAAAAACAAACTTATTTTAAAAACAGACACTTGAACTTGCATCAGCATGATACAAACAACAGCAAATGACAGAAACCACCTTTGGAAAAAGATATTTGAAGTGTAATTTAATTGTTTAGTTGGTCTCACGTCCCATTGAATAACACGGGGAGGCAGGGTTTATGACCTATACTAGGACCAGTCACTGGGGGGCGATCGAGATGTTTTGGCTTCACTTTTCAGGGCTTGTGCGGCACGCTTGATTCTAACCGTAGAGACGGAACGGACTATTTTCTTTAGCGGAGGCAATACAATCGTTTTAAAATCAATAAACTTCTTTTTAAATCAACATTTTGAGTCAAATTATTGATTTATTTGGTAGGTAGCCATGTAATAAGCGAGATAATGTAGAGCGAGGCGGTTGTTATAGCGAATACAAACCCTTCAGGCTGATTCAAGACCCCTCCGCGGTGTTGTATTCGCTATAACAAACGCCTCGCTCTACATTATCCCTTACTATTACAGATAGTAATTAATTACACAGAAAACATACACTGTAGTCTAAAACTTTAGGTGTCGACAACGTATTATAGCCTGCTCCAACATCGAGTGCACACGCAAGGTCTCTCACTCATTCTCCCTCTCTGCCGTGGCGCGCTACGCGGTTTGGAGCTGTCTCTGTCTCGCATGCACGCTCGCTCGCTCTAGATTCCGGGAGATTTGAACTAATTTGCGGTATAAATAGTCTATCACAAGTGGCTCAACAGGGAGATCTATATAGATAAACTCATCTTTCAGGCATTTGACCGACCGGGTTGACACTTCAACCTGAGAAATCGGGGAAGTGGCGTGTGAAACCAATCAAATCCGTGTGTCTCACGGCCAATGCGTGAGAGTTGGCAGCTCTGACTGGTGCATTGCCGTGGTGCTAGAATGGAAGGGCATTTCCATTTTGCAAAGACGACATATCACGGAATTATTTCCTTTTAAATGAAAGAATTCCCATACTTAAGAGGAACGAGTGCGAGTCTTGCACTTCTGAAAGTCTGAGGAGGAGTCACTCGTGTTGGTACTACTCTCCGCCATCTTTGTTTTGGGTCTGACGAAACAACGCGCATATTTTGCATCGACGTATTTTTTGTTAAGGACATTTTTGCGTTGTCCCAGCCCTACCTTTGCCATTTTCATTTTATCTGGGAAAACTACAGTTTTTAGAGATTGATTACATACATGTGTTAAAAGGTTTAACAACACAACCAATAATACTTTTAACCATAAACATGTCAATACCATTCCAGTATGTGGACTTTTTACTCTTAAATGTTTTAACAATCTCAATAATTAATTTTTCATCTATTCCCTTAACAAACATAGATTCACTAATGTTTACATTCTTACTTAACACATCATCTATACTGCCAGTCTTTGCAAGCTCTTTTGTTAAACCTGGATCAACTCCAACAAAAAAATAATTAATTTGCAGCTAAGGTGGCGTTCTTATTATTCTTACGTTTCTTCCTCCATATGGAAGTCTATGGCAGCCCATAGAACCGCTTGTGGGAAAGTTATGAAATTTGGCACACTGATAGAGGAAAGTCTGGAAAGTCACCATAGCAAATTTGGAGTCTCTAACTCGATCTCTCTAGCGCCACCAACTGTCCAAATTTTCACTCATGTTTATGCTAATAAAATTCCTTAGAATTTTTAAAATAGATTCCTTGGCTCAAGACGACTCGATTGCATCATATGACGTCATTTTCCATCCAGATCTTTTTACCAGATCAGCTTCAGACCATGCAGACAAAAAGTTATGAAATTCAAGTTGATTCGTCAAACCGTTCTTGAATACCGTGCAAACAAATTTTACTTAGCGCTTGCAAAATCATATGTAAGGCCGTATCTCCGCAACGCTTTATTGTATTCAGACCAAACTTGGTAAATGTCATCACAAGCAGGACCTGAGTCTGCATTTTTCTTTCGGCACAGCGCCACCTACTGGTCCAGAGATTCGAAAAATTGCTATTTTTGGTTATAACTTCTGAATGGTTTGTCCAAAAATTATAAAAGTGGTCTTGTGAGATTCAGGGCGTCATGCCGAGTCGACTGATATCCAGTTTTTCCATGTCGGCCATTTTGGGCATTGGCCATTTTGAATTATGTACTAAAATGCTGTATTTTATGAACGCATTAACGTATCTTTACAAAACTTTGTATGGTTTATCTGCACAATGCTCTAAAAGATTCTAAGAAGTTTCGGACCAGCGCCACCTGGTTAGCGTTAAATTAGCACTTAATAAACATTTGCCAATATCTTTAAAACCGTTAGACCGATCAAGACGAAACCACCGTCAGAAGTTTGGAAACATAGGTCGTTGGCTATATGCTAATGCTCAAATGTCAAAATATAAATAGTAAGTGGCATGAAAGTGCAAACAAAGTAATTTTTTTATGTGTTTATACATATAAATGTCTATAACTCCAAAACAAATTTAGATATTTTCACCAAATTTGGAACAATGGAACTGCGGTGGAACTGCACCACTTGGTGGCGCTATAATACAACAAAACAAGGACATTGCCATTAATTAAAAAATAACATCATGATATTATGCAACACTTTACGAATGCATTGGTGTACCATTACAACACTCTCTATATGTCTTGATCATCCATTAAATCATACTTTTAGTTACTGTGTAATAGTGTGTATATATGATTTTTCAGCCATTTTGCCTAAAATCATTTTTAAAGGTGCCCTAGAATGGTTTTTATTTTTATTGTATAATGTTTTCTGGGTTGCCCTTATAATGTTAGTATGTTTTTTAGATCAAAAATAGTCATGATTTAAAAATAAAAGGCATTTTTCCTAGCCTGATTTTAGGCCTGAGCCCAAAGGCTCTGTTTGGAGGGGCGTGTCTGTGTGTAACCGGCCTCTGCTGTGATTGGCTGACATGCTTGCATATGAAATAGCTACGAATTACATGTGAAACTCTCTCGAATACTTTTACTACAGATATTATAAGTTTTTACTATTACAGCTATCGAGATTAACGAATCGTGAGATGTTTTTAAAGTATTTAGATCTATTCCCGTCACATGAAATGTTGCCGTGATGAGCATTGAGCAAACAGATGACAGTGTGTTGATCGCGAGAATAAAGATCTTATCATTGCAACGCAGTTTCTGCACTCTCTCTAATGCTTTCACCAATGCAAACACGATGATGTAAATACAGTATTGAACGGTTTTGAGAGAAAGATTACCTGTCTGAACTTGAACAATTACACATTCAGAAAGTGTTGCTTGGTAGCTCGATCGGTCGAGGCCAGCTCTGTATTGGCCCAAGTTGAGGAAACACTCTCGTCGGTGAAATGTTTGGAAATTTTCTAGAGAAAATAAAATTAACCCATTGTTTCTTCAGAGGCTCGGATGAAGGAACTAAATACCTTTGTGTTCATTTGTACATCCTAACACTGATCCACTGCCATGCTTCGGCTGCGCAGTCCCGCCTGTCATTGAACATGGGCTGGCATATGCAGATTTTTGGAGTCGTACATATTAATGATCCGGACTGTTGTCCGGACACACAGTCGGTGTCATGTGGAGATTCGCCTGTTTTTCAGGGGTGTTTTTCAAAAACGAGATTTAAATAAGAAGGAGAAAACAATGGTGTTTGAGACACACTGTATGTCATGTCCATGTACTGAACTCTTGTTATTTAACTATGCCAAAATAAATTCAATTTCACATTCTAGGGCACCTTTAAATATCTTTTAAAAAAAATACCCAGCCACGTTGGTATGTCTTATTGTATTCTTTGTGCTTGGCCCCGATAATTGCTGCTTGCAGCTATATTTTATTTTTATATCTGCTAAAAGTTATTTTGACAGCTTTTAGTAAAGAAAAGCTTATTTTTTTATTTATTTTTTTATCCTTTTTGTGCGTCTTCAATATTGTTCACTGTAATGCTAAAATCAAGTCCTTCTGTCTGTAAAATTCTTTGATATGGGCTGCATGCAATTAACCATTAATATGTGCTGGAAGAAATGGAAGTGTTAGATTTAGTGTTTTCTTGTCATTTTTGTTTCAGCGTTAGCAAAAAAAAGGGCCTTACAGCTGACTTTTACTGTAGTCACAAGGCCCACATTGGTTGAATAAGACTTTCTCATGGTTATTCATATTAGTAGTTAAAGATTCTTCTGTTTTTGGTCACATGCAGTTACCGTGTTGGTTTTTAAAGGGCAGATCTTCTCCAATCAGAAATGTGTGTGTTCTGACTCACCTCACAGCTATCAGCTCCATGAATGAACATTGGCTGTCATTGGTGCAAGTGCAATGCAGTCAGGTTAGGTGTGTTTGCTGTGTTTCCACTGCCCTACATACTCTGAGCTCTTAACTGAGAGATAATGAGAGATTCTGTCTCTGGGTAAACCGTTGCACTGAATGGAAGGAAAAATCATAGGCAATTTTCATATGGATTAGAATCGGAGAGCAATAGTATGAAGTGAATGGAACCATCGATTTTGATGTGCATCACATGCACTGTCATTTTCACCGGCTGTGTGTCTTTTTTGTCCATCAGAGGAGGAATGTTTCTGCTCCAGTTAACTGAAGCATATATTCTGACCCCCACAATGGGCCGACCTCAGCCTGGACACACGAGGATTGCTTAGTTCCTCGTTTTCTGCTTTCTTTTCTCATATGACTCACACTGCTGAAATCCAGTATTGCACACAATACTCCTTCAGTATGTCATTGAGTCCAAGAGCTCCTGCAGTAGCTGTCGTAGGAGTGTAAATGCGGGAAAGTTTCATTTCCGAGGGAACGTTTCAGGATGTGCAAGTCATCCAGCAGGAGTTATGGAGGGTGAGTTTGACTGTCTGTCCTCTGATATGTTTTATCATGAGTTGCTGAAAGTTCAGTGTGCTAGGCTCCTTTAAGATGCCTCAGGGCCATGTGTTGGTGTGAGAGTTCAGCGAGTCTGTAACCAGGCGGGTGTGTTTTTTTAAACGGTTGCTACGGGCCCTGCGCTGAATCGGTTGCTTACACATGCTTCTTTCATTTCTCATAGTTTCAGTGTGTTTGCCTTTAAACTCAATGTTGTATTGATGTCAGCTGATTTTAATCACCAAGCAAAGAAAGTTGTCATGGTCAAACTCACAAAGATTTGGTATCTCTGAATAGCAAAGAATGTCTTTTTTTCTGACTTTCACAAATTTTGTTTGAGGAAAAACATAAAAATATACTAATTAGTTGATTAGTTTGTAAACAACTGTATTTAGCTTTGTTTTACTTCAGATGACAAGGAAATTTCCATTTAAGTTGATATTAAAAAGCTAATCCCAACACTCCTTCTCTCGAATGGCTCAGGCACTGCAGAGCGCAGTTTATCTGGACCAAGATAATAACATTGTCATAGAATAAAGAAAAGTTGTCATATTTTAAAAGAATTCGGGTCTCCTCAAGTCGATTCGGTAAAAGCACATTAAAATTAGCCAAGATCCAAAGCTGCAAATAGCAGTAATGTCATACTAATATCTCCAGAAGACCTTGGGTTTTCGCATCCAAGTGTCCCCGAGAAGACCTTGCGCCTTAACAGTCTGGCAGAGGTGAAAAAGCCTCATGGCTACGGTTCTGAATGATGGGTTTCTTGTTTCAGCTCCACAAGCTCCTGACTGATCTCCCTGATGATATGCTGGATGACAGTGGTGACTGCTCCTCACCTGAGCTCCACCGCTCCACCTGCAGTCACCCAGAAGACAACAACAGGTACACTGTACATACCAAAACTACTGCTTTACTGATACATCGCCATGGCCGATATGATTATTTTTCAAGTTCTCTGTATCGGCAATACATTTTTCTGAATGGCCGATAAGTGTTGGAAGCGGGACTTTTATTTTGTCCCAGCGGCTGAGCGCACAAGACACACAAGAGCTCCCAGTCTCCATCTTCATTAGTTTACTGGTCTAATAATTGTCGGCATTCAGGAAAACACATTTTAATATATTTAACATCATAATATCTAATAAACATTTACTGACTCATACCTCATAAACTTGCAGTCCAATTTGTTTGATATTGTGCGCAGCTTGAATATAAACTGCATTACTGATTACTTTTTTACTTACTAAATTCTATTTCAACCTCAACCAAGGATAGACATGAAACTGCTCTTTTAATTCTTTCAAATAATATAAAATTGCATAAATCATTCTTGAACTGACCAGAGTATTTCAAGGGAGAAGGTTACATTAAAGCATTATGTTAACATTAGACGTAAAATTTTGATGTTAAATCCACTATTGTTTTAAATAGAATTGTTCTATAGATTCTACAGTATTTAATGCAATTACATGAGAAGTAACTAATTAATTACAGAAAAATTAAGAGTAAACCCTTACTTTAGTTTTTCAAGGGAAAAGTAATTAAAATGATAGTAATTAGATTACTTAGTAATGCATTACACCCCAACACTGACGGTGCGTGACTTCCCAGACTTACTTAGTGCACGTTTGGTGCAATTGTTTGCTTTAGTTATTTATTTATTTATTTATTTATTTATTTATTAAACTAATAGGATTATAGAATCAAGAAGTTGCTATCTGAAGTATAAATCAGTTTTTTTTATAATTATTTTTTATCAATTTCAAATCACTTTTGCATTTTAGTACATATTGTGTGATATAAATTTAATTGCAGTTAATTGCAGTGTTATTTACTATATTTAAATGAAATAGAGCAATGCCATATAGTCCTATATCTGCCATCAGCCACCCTGCTCTCTAAGATCCAAAAATTCATATCGGCCAACCTATAATCAAAACACCCTTATGCAACACTTAACTCAAATACCTGTTTCATAAAACATACTGTACATAAATGTATTGGGTTGTCTGTTTGTCTTTCAGACCGCAGCCAGCCTGGACTGTGCCACAATGGGAGCATCCAAGACCTTCCCATGAGGAAGTGAGTTCATCACTTTAATTTTGAGGGGCATTGAAAGAAGGAAAACGGTCATGTGAAACTAAATTACGGCTGGTGCATTTAATATACTATAACAAGTTTGTTTTTCTTGCATGTGTTACAGCACTATGAAGAGCACGATCAAGGCTCTTACCATGAGGACTACAGTTATAGGAGTCACACGTCTCAGACCAACAGTCACCCTCATCACCTTCAGACCGAGACAGAACTTTTACCCACCGGCTGGGATCCGCAGAACGGACAGAACTACCAGTACCAGAGAGGAGGCTATGCACACTCATCCGCAGGCACGGACGAGTCCCACGCCACCGACTTCTCCACTGGGGACGGGCCGGAGCAGGACGCGTACACTCATAACGCTCTTCATCACGGGGCAGTTTACCAGGGAGACGAGGCCCAGGGAGAGCATAACGACATCAGAAACCACTTTCAGGTGAATGTCTGCAGCCGATCTTTACTTCATTCATTACAAATAGTTTGCCCATTTAATAATTGTGCACATTTGTGAAGGTTTTTGATAATGGAGGACCTGTGAACAAACCCACTGACCACTACAAGGCCAGTTACCACCCACATCAACCTCCAAATCAGCCGAAGATGTTCAATCCTCAAGTGAGCAGTCAGAATGGCCACTTTGACCAGCTTCAGAGGGACTTCCTGGACTCCACACAGAGTGAGATACCGTTATACACTACTGTTCAGAAGTTTGGGGTCAGTAAGAGTTAAGGTTTTTGAAAGAAGTCTCTTCTGCTCACCAAGACTTTTATTTGAAGTAAAAACAACAATATTGTGGAATATTATTACAATTCAAAATAACTGTTTTCTGTTTTAATGTATTTTAAAATGTCATTTATTCCTGTTATCAACGCTGTATTTTCAGCATCATTACTTCAGTCTTCAGTGTCACATGATCCTTCAGAGATCATTCTAATATGACGATTTGCTGCTCAAGATACATTTCTTATCAATGTTGAAAACAAATTTTGGAAACCGTTATAGATTGATTTTTTCAGGAGTCTTTGATGAAGTAACAGCATTTATTTGAAATAGAAACAATGTAAAAGTCTTTACTTTCACTGTTAATGAATTAAAGGATTCATTTCTTTAAAAAAAAATCTTACTGACCCCAAACTTTTAAACTGTGGTATAATTAATAATATAATCTAAAATTGATCGAAAACAGATATTTGTAATGACTATGTGTGTTGTATGAATGCGGTTCAGATACATCAGAAGGGCAGCAGCTGTCGCAGCTACAGATTTTAAACCGAGCTCAATCCAGACAGATCGAGGAGCTGGAACAGAAACTAGAGGACTGCAGGAGGAGGATGAGATATCTGGAGCACCAGTTCGCCATCGTCAAAGGTCCGATTTATACGATTAACGCTGTTTTAAATTCAGCTCTGAGATGAGCTTCAAAAAGGTATTAGCCTTATAATGCATAAAAAACGATACTATTTTTATATTCTGGGTCAGTTTTGAGCCAGTGAAACGTAAGCTTACATTGTTTTTTTTTTCAATGAAAACTATTTAGCTGATGTATAATTTCTCATTAATGAGTGAATGTGAAAACATTTAAAAGTTTTGCATGTTACAATGTCCTTACAATACATACTTTTTCATTTAAAACTTTGGATATTGAAATTATACACGAAACCAAAACGCATCTTAATACCAGCTGTAAACAGTTTGGGTCTCATGAGTTTTAATACTGTTTGTTTTCATCAAGATGAGAAGGACGGGCTGGCGGTGTCACTGAAGGAGTCGAGCGCTCTGGTGGAGGAGGCGAGAGCGAGAGAAGCTCAGCTGCAGGGGAGAATCAGATCTCTGGAGAAACAGATGCAGTCTCTCACAGACCGAGAGCAAGAGGTACGAGCTCATGGTTTCCTCATGCACAACATGAGCAAGTCAAAGTCAAATCATGCATTTAGGGCTTGTTAGCACACTGTGTGAGAACCCTTGTAAGAGAGGAAACGTGTGCGCACACAGAGCGTAAAGCAGCAGCGTGTGGCCGAGGCTGCGATGGACAGCATGAAGCAGCAGATGATGGAGCTGTGCCGCTCGGACACTCTCGCGCGAACACGTGAGCAGCACGATAGAGACACAGCCGCCATCCGGGAGCAGTCTGAAGCTAGACTGCTCACACTTCAGCAGAAACTAGACGCCCAATCACAGAGTCTGAATGAGCAGGTCAGAGATATGAAGATATGAATTATTCCTGAGTGCAGATTAACCCCTTACAGGCGGTATTCAGCAGAGGGCAGTGCAGGCCTGTTTTTTTTTTTACACTGTGTGTGTTTCTCAGACTGAGGCAGGCCAGCGTTTGCTGGATCAGGTCCGGCAGCTGGAGCGTCAGAGGGAAGAGGATCAGGTGGACCGAGCCTCTGTGATCAACACCCTCACACAGCGCCTGGAGGAGAGCCAGCAGCAGTGTGCCAAACTACTCCACACTGGTATGTGGCATCCCGCGTGCTTCTGTTTATGTTTACTGTTGTGATTGCTGGAGTCTCATGGGTAATCAAATGGACCAGTAATCTTTTTCTCTTGCAGTTAAAACAGTTCAAGCCTTACAGCTAAACTGCAATGACTCAAATACATATTTGAGCAACGGTTAAGAATCCGGGAACCTTTAATAGTATTAACTTACCTGAAGGTGGTTGGGTTTCTTCAAATTGTCTTATGATTAATGTATTATTATTATTATTATTATTACATATGCATTATTATTACAATTATTAAATAATCATACATAATAATAATTATTATTATTTATTAATAATAAAAACTAAAATTTTCGAAAAACTAAAGACTTTTACTTTGATGTATATTTTTCTCTTACGTTCTCTTTAAAATATACATATTTGAAATAATACTTTATATTATTATTTAATACAATTATTATATTTAAAATAGTTATTGTGATTAAAATATTAAAAACTTTCTTTGTTACCCTAATGTTTTATTTAAATCATTATCATTTATTCATGTTTAATAATAAAACATAAGTATGTTTTATTACAATTATTATATTTTAAAAGAATATAGTATTATAATGTAAATATACGTTTTATTGTCTTTTTTATCTTTTAAATTTTTTACTCCTGTTCCCTATTTTTTTTATTTTTTTTAAAGTTTTATTATATTTGTATTGTTTTTGTTGTTGTTGTTTAAATAGTCAAGTTTAATACTTTATTGCAATTAATAGATTTAAAAATAAGTTTTATAATAATAAAAAAACAGTTAATTTCTTTAGTTTTATCTAAATTATTATTATTATCATTTTTTTTTTTTATCATCTTTTTTTTATCTTTAATTTTATCTAAATTCTTTTATTTTTATTTATTTATTTTGGTACAAAAGTAAAGAATATGGACTATTTTATTTCCCCCCAGAAATCAATTTATAAGGTTTCTTAAAGTGAAAACTCTTTTGTTTTAAATAAAGGAAGATCATGTTTTCAGCATGCTTAATGAATGCTCAGAGGAAGTTTGGTCTCCCATGTGCCGGTTACCATTTTCCCAAAGCACCTTCTGTTCTCTGCAGGCTCTGTACAGGAGATGAGCCAGTTACAGATAAAGCTTCAGCAGACCCAGTCTGCTCGCGCCATCGCTGAAGACATCAACAAAACCCTGCAGGTCAGTCAATCCACTGCTGTTGGAAAATAACTCATGGGAAACTGAAGCTGTCCTTAATACAGCTACAAACAGAGCCTGTGTGTTTCTTCTCTTAACAGGAGGAGTTGACTGAACTGAAGGAGCAGATAAATCTCTATGAGTCTGCCATTAAACATGGAGCCCTGTCATTAGAGTCTAATAGAGACTGGGAGAACCATCTGTCTGAGTCCTACATGGACCTGGGGATCAAGAAGTCCAAGTGGAGAAATGGATGCATCCACAGGTAACGTTATATTATACAGTAATGATCCAAACTGCGTTGCTGCATTGTATATTGTGAAATCTTATAATCATAACTTTGTTACACTCTTTGTTCCAGGACACCTCAGATTGCAGAAGCAGGAGACGCCAACCTGCTGAAGGAGGACGTGGTGCGGGAGCTGAGGAGCGAGCTGCAGCGCTGCCTCGTTCACCTGAAGACCAAGCGCCTGAAGATCTCTGAGCTGCAGGAGGAGCTGCGACGCTCCCAGAGCAGAGCAGAGCAGGCCGAGAGGATCACACGAGACTCTGAGGTCTGACCTACAGCAGATCAACCTGTGTGCTCAATCTGATGTGGTGGATGCTAGACTCACACGCTCTGCGTTTTCTACAGGTGAGGGACGGCAGCTTGGAGAAACCCCTGGAAACCACTCCCAAAGACCTCCTCAGACTGCAGGAGGAGCGGACGGTCCTGCAGGAGAGAGTGGAGGTCAGAATACCTTTGGGTCCCGTTGTATCATCACAAAGTTAGAGGACTTTTCTGTCTGGATCAGTGTTATTGTCAACTAAAATTCTTAAAATAATTTTTGATTACTGAAATAATTTACTGAACATAACTTCTATACTATAGATGACATTTTTTTACTTAAACTAGAAAATTAGAAATTTTATGTTTGTTTATTTTAGGTTTATGTTTAAGTATGAGAAACTATTGAAATAAATACATGTAATGTTTTGTATAAATGTATGTAGAAGTAAATGATTAGAGAGAAAAAATCTCTAAACATTTAGAGAGTTAAATATAAATATTTTTTGAAAGAATATGTATTAAATATTTTTTTTTAAACATTTATTATCAAATAAATGAAGAAATCAAATATAAATTTTTTTTTAGGAATAAATCACTAAACATGTAGATAAAATGTTTAAAATAATCAAAACCTTTGACCTTCATGAAACAAACCAATTGAAAATTTTAATATTCAGTTCAGCAACAAATTAGAATGGTGATAATATAAATGACGTATAAATATATTTTGGCCTTTTGTCATTTATTGATACAGACATGAAATGATGGGGTGAAAAGTGTTGTTTTCATTAAATAAAACTATTAAAATCATTTTTGTTAATTGAAATGAAGCCAAAATAAACTTAAAAAAAAACATAAATGGAAATTAGAAATGTTGCCTTGGAGTTTGTTGAACTGAAATTTAAAAAGGGAATTAAAGCTGAACAAAAATTTTTTTATGACGAAAGCACATAGCAAAATGACTCAAACTTAAAATAAAATTCTAAATATGAATAAGGACTATACTAGTTTAAAAATAATACTGCAATAACACTGGTCTTGATCTAATTGTTCTAAAAGAAGTCATTATTTAATGAGCTAGTTGTTGGATGACCATCCTGAGCCATCTCTATTGTGAACGACAGGCTCTGGAGAAGAGGAACCAGGATCTGAGGCAGAGTGAAGAGAAGGTGAAGGCCGCCAACTCTGAGCTCTGCACCAAGATGAGAGAGATGATCCAGGAGCTGGACCAGGAGAAACAGGAAGCAGCAGAGAGGTCACACTCATTCATTTTACTAAGAGGGGTCAGGGCTTAATCAAGTGAGAGTTAATTTGACGCTAGCGCACCGTCTGTGGAGCTTCATATCTGAAATGCTTTGTGTGTGCAGATATGAGCGGACTCAGCAGCAGTACAGGGATGATGTGGTGCATCGAGTCCGTGAGGAGCTCATGCAAGAGCACACGGCTCACATAGAGCAACTCGCCAGCCAGCATCTGCAGGACATCCAACAGCTCCAGTACTTCACCTTTAACCTAC
Organism: Semotilus atromaculatus; assembly: GCA_031834385.1. Lineage (NCBI taxonomy): Eukaryota > Metazoa > Chordata > Actinopteri > Cypriniformes > Leuciscidae > Semotilus > Semotilus atromaculatus. The sequence goes on along the minus strand of JAULUF010000027.1, from coordinate 7,697,516 downwards.
AACCAGTCTATTACTTCACAATGGACTACAATACATCCTTTATAAAGCACAAGTGCTGACTTTCATTAACTCCGGGTCCTTCCGCAGGTCAAAGATGGCTGATCTCAGTCAGGAGGTGTTAGCTGTGCAGGAATGCTACATTTCTGTTTGCAGAGAGAAGGACAAGCTGGAGGAAAATCTCCAAAACAAGCTTGAAGAAGAGAAGAGATTGAAAGAAACTGAGGCAAGCACTAGATGCTGAATATTTATTAGAGTTATTTATTTATAGTAGGTTATTTGTTGAATAATTTAATTATTTTGTTACTCATTTTTAATTCATTTTTAAGTTAAATGTATTAATTTGTTTAATTTACATTTGTTTATTTGTAATTAGTAATTTGTTATTCATTTATAAAATAATTAATTTATTTACATTTTAATTAAGTAATTATATAATAATTTTAATTAAATTTTTTGATTTGATTTAATTATTTTGTTTATATAATTAATTTACTATTTAAAAAAAAAAATATATATATATATATGTAAGGAATAATTGACGACAGGCCGTTGAATTATTAGAAAAATAATGCACACCCGAGGTGGTAATGCGGTCACGACACGAAGCGGAGTTACACCTCGTGTGCATTATTTTTCTAATAATTCAACGGCCTGAAGTCAATTATTCCGCTTATACTACAGTTACCACACCTCGAAACATAGTTCAAATAATGTATTTCAAGACGTTTGTAAAGTTTTTGTCATTAAAACGCTCTTGTATGTAGGACTAATTTCCTGCGCATCTAATCCCATGCCTCCGTTGCTAATTCCAAAACGTCATTTTAGAGTTAGTAACGGAGGTTTGAGCCTCTGATAGCAGAGAAGCAGACTAATGCTGGACACACTCAACGACTGGCTGAAACACTCTCTGACTGTTCCATCGACTACAGCAGATTTTACACTCAGACTGTGGACACCCAAGACTGAACGCGCTGAACACGCGTTTGGGCATGATCAATCATACATTACATCCATAACCGGCCTTACAGTATAAGTGTGTCCCCGGCTTTATGCAGTTATTAATGCAGTTATTAGAGAGGGAGAGAGGAGCAAATGTGCGTCAATATTATTATTTATTAATTAAATTCGTTTTAATTAGTTCTTTCATGTTTTTTTTTCTTCTAATATTGACAGTAGACTAGCCCAATAAATGAAACACAACGTCCTTTTAACAACTATAGGCTTATCAATAATTATTTATTTGTTATAGCCTATTATCTGCAATAATTACGAAAACCCGTGCAGCAGGACTATCAATTTATTTATATAGGCCTATTCAGTTTAATTTTCTATTGATTATAGATAGGACTATACTTTATTTATTAAAATTAAACTGCATGTTTCCAATGATTGTGAAGTTAGACATCGAAAATGGCAGATCAAGCGCATGTGGCTACATGTTTTTCTTGTTATGAATTGTATCCTATTTTCCGTTATTACAGTTGACTACGCGAAGTGATATAGAACTGTAATGCGGTCAAGACGTGCTGGAACTACTATAGCCGTGCGTTTCCCTGAAAATAATTGCACACCTTAGAACGTTCTCAACCAATCAGAATCAAGCATTCAACAGCCCTGTAGTATAAATATATATATGTGTGTGTAATTTTTTTTAATGTTTTTTTTAGATTGTCCATTTCTGTCTAACTGGGTAGACCAGACTCTTCTGAGAGTCAAAAGTCTGTCTGTGTGAGACGATAATATTTGATCATGTGTGTTGGTGTTGTAGTTAAAGAGGAGAGAGGAGAGTGCGGGCGCTCTGGAGTCACTGAGGTCTGAACTGGAGTGTCAGCATCGGGAGGACGTGTCTCGGCTCAAAGCCCAGTGGAGGACACACACACAGGCTGAGATGGAGCTGCAGGTCAGAGAGCAGCTGGAAGCGGTCAGGAAGAGCTGGCAGCAGGAGCAGGAGACGGTTAGTGATGAAGGGCTGTTTACGTCACTGTTCTTTCTGCACTGTGCCAAGACAGCGTGATCTTACTAAATACCACTGCTGTGCCATTCAGATGTAGGCCAAATGCTCTTATATTTTCTTTGCTTTGTTTCTTTTGTATTTTATTTCATCTGGCTGTATGCGTTTCATCTGTCTCTTTGTTTGTTTGTTTGAATGTTTGTTTGTTTTTTGTCTGTATGTCTTTCGGTCTGTCTTTGTGTTAGCTGGAGAAGTCCTGGGCTCAGAGGTTACAGGAAGCTGAGGAAGAGGTCCGGAAGGCCAGGCGGTCAGACACCCGTGAGGGAGCGTGTCAGACCGGCTCGCCTGAGTCGGCGGGGCAGCTGATTTCAGCGGAGGACCTGGAGGTCCAGCTCAGAGCTCAGAGAGAGAGCCTGCAGCAGGAGGCCTCGTCCGCCCAGGCCAGAGCCGTGGAGGAAGCAGTACGACACGCAGAGAGAGAGCTGCAGCAGAAACACACTGATGACATAGCGCTCCAGGTGTGACCGATTTTCAGCTCTTAACATTAAATACTACCATTTTGGCGATATGGTCATAAAAATTATCATGATAAAATGTTTCAAATCAGTCGATTTTAATAATAGGCCTATGTCACACTTCCTGCTTCCGGAACGCGGAGTAGGGATTCAGAACTTCCGGTCAACAGTATTTCTCGATAAGGATTTAGATTATCATCCATAATGTCTAAACCATCCGAGGTAGACTGACCACGAGCTATGAGGTTGTGAAACGAAGGTTTTTGCTCCTGTAGAAGCTATAAGTTCGTATGAAATCAACCTTGTTTTAAGAAAAACAAGTTTTAACCGCGATCTTATGAAAAAATACTACACTACCCACAATCCTAAGCGTAGCAGCAACGTCTGCTGATTGGTCCAACTCACCATAGAAACGTTTACCTTACTGGCGAACGGCTAGAGCTATAACAACAGTGACAGGCTACACCCGCAGCTGTTGTCGTAGTGTACACTTTCCTCAGTTTTGACGTTTCCACTTGAGAGTTTTCATTTACCATCCGATCCACATCGTCATGTGACTTCAGGCAGGTTGCGGAGAGATTTGGTCGAGCGGTATCTATCGGACTCCGCCATTGTAAAAAGCTACCCGGAAGAGCCGTATCCCTACTAAAAGACGGACTTCCGGTCTTCAAATTTTAATAACCCAAATAATTTATCACCCAGCCTTACATTTACATATATTATATTTTAAAAATGGACTAGTTCATCATGACCCATGCCTACAGATTATAAAGCCCACTGTATCATATTTGATACAAAAATGTCTAGGGCCTCTAAATGATCAACATGATCAACTTTGTAGAGTAACTCTTGTACACAATCCTCTACATGCCTTCTGTCGTCTGATTGATGGTTTATAATTGTAAGTAAATGGCCTTTTATTATAATTCTACAAACATCCCCCTTCAGGTTGTGGTACACCAGTCTTTACTGATTTTTATAAAGTAAACATAATAACTTATAAATTGTTTGTAATATTTCAAGATGAACACTTACTGGACTGAAGCAACTTAGGTTTATTTGATTTTCTATGCATATAAAAACGAAACAAAAAATGTTGAAATGTAAGTATCAAATATGAACATCAGGTTTTTGAGGAATGTTTATTTGTCCATCATTGTGTTGCATTGCTTTATATGTTTTTGCCCCCCCCCCCCCACAATAAAAACTACAGAGCTTTGATCATAAAACTAAGCATTTAAATATCATCTTGCTAAGACACATTATTTGGAGATAAAGAGTGACAACTGATATTTATATGCATTTTATGTAAGTTATCCGTTATATTGTTATAATGATCTCATTGATTTACATTTACGAGTTATCAGAATTTCATCTTTGCCATATAAATATCAGCATTTGCACCAAATTGCATGTTTTTGCTCCGTTTGGGCCTCTGAATTAAATCGAGGTGTTTTTCCTCCTCGAGTGTGAGCTCCATATTCTACCTACAACATACAAGCCATAAACGTTTCATTTCGTTTAGATTTGATCTAATGGTTCAGTAAACTGTTTCTATTTCTATTTATACGTCAGGCTTTACAGGGTTAAAAATAATTTCTGCCATTTCTTAGGTTGAAGGTGCGATATCAAGGGCTCGTTCTCGATGGCTCCAGGACTTGACCTCCCTCCCAGAATACAAAAGCAGCCTGCAGACAGAGAAGGATGAATGGGAGCGACTACAACAGCAGCATGTCCAGGAACAGGTATTTGTTGTATTGGCCATTCTAAAATAATTCATTATTAATTATAACTAAAATATTTAATTTCGGAGTTGCTCAACACTCTCCTCCTAAACCCCAGGTGTCTTCAGCCGTCAAGGCAGTGGAGGAAAGGTTGCAGGACACGCTCCGCACCAGATGCACCGAGCTGGAGCAGTGTAACAGGAGAAACGGGGAGCTCCAGGAGGAAGTGCTTACCCTCTGCACCCGACTGGAGCGCTCATGCCAGGAGCAGGACGCCCTCATCAAAGCAGAGCTGGCTGCAGCCCGAGACGTTTGGATGGAGGACCAGCAGGAGGAGATGTCCCGCCTCAGGGCGCAGCTCCAGAGAGAGCAGGACCTGGAGCAAACTGACACAGAGCTGCAGAAAACCCTCAGGGAAAAGGAGCAGGAGTGGAGGGCTCAACAAGAGATCAGGTTCATCATAAACTTCATAATTACGAGGGTTTGCTAAGGCAAGCTTGGACAGACTGATGTTCAAGCTAGGCTTTTTTGACAGCAGCCAATAAGCAACAAACTAGAACACACTAAAACCACAGAGTATTCCTTAGCAACTACACACTTGTAGCAACACCCTGGCAACCACCCACAACATTCAGCATTTAGCTGAGCATATATATATATATATATATATATATATATATATATATATGTATGTATGTATAGTAGTGTGTATATATATTAGTGTGTATATTAGTGTGTATATATATTAGTGTGTTAGTTGGACTGATCTGTATTGGTATTAGTAGCATTTATATTTTCATTTTAGTGTAAGTTTTAATAATTGTGTTTTGTATGTTTGCCATTTTTATTAGTTCTATTTATTTTCATTTTGCTTCTATTTATGTATTTTGTCTATTTAATTTATTTTATTTCAGTTTAAGTACTTAAGATTTAACTTATTTCAGCATTTCTAAACTAAAGTTTTTAAGTTTGTGTTTCATTTGATATTTAAATTGTATTTTATTTCAGCTTTATTCACATTTACCAAAAAGGATATATTATAGTTTTAGTTTACAATAAAAACGCATATAAATAGTATAATAAAGATTAAATATTTAATGTGATATTTTAATAATAGAAGTGTATATAAGTGAATTATTTATTTATTAAATATTGCTGTTCAATGATATTACAATACTTTTTTAGCTGCATAATTTTGAAATAGATTTATATAACATTTTTCAGTTCAGTTGAACAGCATTTAGTATTTTTAATTTGCTATTTGCTAATAATTAGTGATGCTCCGATTGATCGGCCGATATTGGCTAAAAATAGCTTGATCGGCGAACCCCAAAAGCACCGATCAAAAAAGCCGATCACGTGACGCGCGACTTTTTTCCACCTGCATGCATGCGCACGGGCACACAACATCAAAGCGAAGCTTGCCAGTGTCAACATGAGTTCTCCCTTCTGGAAGTTTTTCCAAGTGTCTGACAGAGACGTTACTAACAGCGAGAGTAAATACATTTGACTAAACTCTTTGATCACTTGATAAAAAAAAACACACATTTCAGCGCTAGATCGTCTCTTATTTAACAAATGACCAAAATGAACGCTCTGCTAGTTAACTGCAGATTAATTAGATGTCCGATGTTCGCGGGACACGAGTTGCATATGCGCTTGATGCACGTCTCATAAATCGTTAAAAAATGTAAACGTCTGGGAGAAAGAGAAGAGAAGACATATAGATCTATCTGAATAAGAGTGACGACGCGAAAGAGCTTTATTCGGTATATTACACACACACACACACACACACACACAACCGACGCGAAGCGTGCAGCACTGCACATAGAGTGCTATACAGCGCGCGAGCTCTCTTTCGCGTCTGAATGGACAAATACACACACAATTATGTCTAAATGTCAGTTTTGGAGAGTATTCGCGTAAACACACTCGGTTATGTCTTTACAGAGCGTACAGTTGTGAGAATATCGGACGTGCATCAGTGCAATTGGATCTGCACACTCGGTCTTAAAGTAACAGTGCGTAATAAACCTAATGCCGTCTGTACACTTAATATTAATCAAACAACAAAATAAAAAGAGAAAAGCATTCACTGCTCTTTTAATAGCTTTAATAAGGATTAATTATATTTAATTTATAGGCTACAAATAAATATGTCTGCTTGAAAGAATACAGAATGATGCATGTAGCCTATGTTAATTAAACAGTGCATCATTCATTGAAGAAAAACAGACTATTTTACTTTAGGAGAAGTGTTTTTATTTAATTTTAAGATATTATTTTATGTCACAGTGCTAAATCTGTGTCTGTATTGCATGTTCAATCTTTAAAAATGATTCATATTAACAGGTTAATAGATGTTTTCTACAGGAATATATAATGGGTTTGGAAATTTTAGAGAAATTATAAATTAATGCATTACAATTGAACTAAACCCATTATATTTTAGTCGACTAAATCTACTGTAGATTTAGTCAACTACATTTTTATTGTATTTCGTCGACTAAAACTAGACTAAAACTAAAACAATTCAGATGACTAAAATAACTAAAACTAAATGGCATTTTAGTCAAAAGACTATGACTAAAACTAAATCAAAATTTGCTGTCAAAATTAACACTGCAGTATATTAAGAGGCTACAATTTCCAAGTATGCCTAAGTGTAACTTGATCCCATTAAGCTGATCTAATGTGTGTTGGTCTGCCTGACCCCTCTTTGTTTGGAATAATTGTATGTTCCTCTACCTTATTTGGGGAAGATGGCTTACAGTAGCCTTAAGTTATCTCTTTTTCTAAATACAATTAAATAAACACTTGGTGGTTCTTCAAGATCTTGACTGCCTATTTATTTCTACTGGTTTTTTTTCAATACAGTTCATTCATAGGTAGTTTCATTTCTACAAATGGTGCAAACTCTGCTAGATTATAGATAAAAGATTCCCATTCCCCTGCCATTCTGTGATCGGCAGTAATCGGCAATCGGCAGATCATGATTTTGGTGATCGGTAATCGGTGATCGGCCCCAAAAATGCTGATCGGAGCATCTCTACTAATAATGCAATTTTTATTTCTATAGCTTTTTTATCAAATCAGTTTATCAATAGAAGCACAATCTTGGAGCATAAAAGGAATCAACTATTGACTCCTGAACACAAACCTTCTAAATGTATGAGCTTATGTATCAGATGTGGTGTTTTAAAGGACTGTTGTTTTGCAGACTGCAGGAGGAGAGGCAGCGGGTGCTGGAGGAGGTGCTGGAGGATCTGAAGGAGGGAGTGAAGAGGAGAGGCAGTCCAGATGAACACAAGCTCAGCAGTGTGCCAGGAACCGTTCGGTCCAGAGTCTGGGAGATCTGCAGAGAATCACTCACTCAAGCCGTCAGCCGAGCCAAGCAGGAGTGGAAGAAGGTGCATATATCTCATTACACTATTTTGAAATGCTGCGTCACTGTAATGAACACAAGTTCCCTGTTCTTTATTATACGTACACAGTAATCATATTTATGCAGTCTCTAGATCATCGGTCTCCACCCAGAGAAACACATGAAATATTTTATTTCTCTCACTCCTCAGAGCAGCGAAGACAAGCTGAGACGTGTGCTGAAGGAAACCCGGGAGCGTCACGAGGCAGAGATCGGTAAGGCCCTAAGCACACACACACACCTCACACACTGCTGGAATCAGTACCTCCTCCCTCCTCACCGCTTCCTCGCCCTGCAGCAGGTCTAACGGCCCAGAGGAAGCAGGGGGAATGCACTGAGCCTCTGGTCAAACTCCAGAAGAAGAATCAAGAGCTCCAGAGACATCTAGAAAAGGCCTGCCGCCAGCTCCAGAAGAGCGTCCGAGAGCACAAGAGCACCCTGCAGAAGATGAAAGGTGCTCAGTGTGAGAAACTATGCCCCTCACTAAACATTTTGAACTATCAGTAAATTAATTGGGTTTAGTCAATTAATCAAGTATTATTCTTTATAAATTATAATATAATGTAAAATAATTATGAAAAATAAGTTATCAATTATAAAGCCATAAAACGGTCAATTATAAAGTGTCTAAAAGCTGCTCAGGCCAATAGCAGTCAATAGGGGTGAGCCTAAGAGAATGACAGGGAGTGAAGGAGGAAAATATTCAGGCACACCCACAGGGACGTAACTTTATTATTGATTGGCACAAATGGACCCTCATAAGAAGCAAATGGCATGTGTTTTTTTTTTATCGTTGTTTTTCATGTCAAATCAGATGCGCACGAGGCAGACCTGCAAAAGGAGCAGCAGGCTCATCTCAAAGCCCTTGAGGAACTGAAACAAACCTTAAATGCAGAAGCACATTCAAGGTTTGTAAACACTTCAAGTTTGTTTGTTGTCTTACACAAGAGCAGCGGGCCTTAGACACTAACAGTCTTCATCAATGTTTCAGCAGTTCAATCAGCCAGCAGAATCTTCAAGCAGGACTTGAGGAAATGAAGGAGCAATACATGAAAGCAGTGGAGAAAATCAGAGGTGAGTGCAAGGCCTCTATACAGATGCTTTACTGAACTAATCACATTTTATTCCTCATTAAAAAAAACGTTCTTCAATAAGACCAGTGTTGGGGAATATCTACATTTTTAAGTACTGTAGCAACGCAACTAAATTATTTTTAAAATGGTCTAGATTTTACAGTAATAGATATGTTTAAATAAATTATTTATTTTATAGTTATTTTTACACACTTGAGTAGTTTGAATGTAGTTACCTTCACCCTATCAAACTTGTAGAGTAGCTAACTACTAAAAGTGATTGTCTGTAGTTTAACTACTTTGAAACTGAAGCTAACAGTTAACTCCGATTTTATTTAATTGTTATTTTGTAGGCGACATGCTGCGTTACCTGCAGGACAGTAAAGAGCGGGCGGCAGAGCTGATCAGGACTGAGGTCCTGAGGGAAAGGCAGGACACGGCCCGACGGATGCGCAGGTACTACCTCACCTGCCTGCAGGAGCTGCTGGACGACGGAGGCCAGGCCGCGGGGTATGGAGACACCGACGATCTCCTCTCTCTTACTCTTACTCTGCTTTGCTCTTCATTCTGCACTTTTTCTTTCTCCAGGGCAGAGAAGAAAATCATAAATGCTGCTAGCAAACTGGCCGCCATGGCCAAAGTCCTCGAGACTCCGATGGCCAAACGCAAGCTTTCAAGAACGCAGAGCTCTCAAGGTATGCTTGCAACTCTCTAAAAGGTGATGTGTGATGGTTCTTCTGTTAAACTAGTCACCTAGCGGAATAACAAAAATAAAGCATGTCACAAATACAGCGCTTACAGGTGCTTGCGAAGGCACGTCTCAACAGGTTACATTCAATAAAGGCTAGACACTGTCTAGAACAAACATGAGCGTCTTACTTATAATAAACCGTTGTCATTTGAACATTTGTCTTTCTGAACGGGTGCATAATGATGCCGTTTTGAAACGTCCATTGTAGCGCGTTGTGTCGCAATGCCCTGTTCGCTTTGACGTGTTCATGGCCTGGGTAATCTTTGAAGGTCTAAATGCTGTGAATTTTGATACAAGAAGCTGAATGTCTTTTTCCATGTAATGTGTCAGTCAGCTAAACGCCTACAGTGGCCACGCCCCCAAACTCCCTATAGAGGGAATGCATTGACATCACTTTCCCGCCAGAACACGCCCCCTCAGCCAGTCTGAGGGGCTGCATGACTGGATTTAATAGGTGAAACTGTGAAAACGCAAGTATAACAAATGCTTATCAGTTTAAACTAAAGCTTGGACTCGATATAGTGTTCCTTACAACTTACCAAAGATTCAGTGATCCATAGATATTGACATGCAGCCAGGAATAATTTTTCCTGTCATTGATATGTCCCTGATTTTGACGCCAGGGAAATAGTTAAAGTAAATTTGCCTGTGAACGCTTTATATAAATACAATATAGGTAGGTCTAAATCCGGGTGATAACTTGTATCAATGTTATATATATATTGGGGCCGGGACTCGATTAAAAAAATTAATCTAATTAATTAGAGGCTTTGTAATTAATTAATCGAAATTAATCGCATTTTAATCGCATAAATATTTGACCTGAGAACAGTGTGAAGTAATTTTTTTCACGTGGATTTTTAGTATACCATTGAATAATGACTGAATACATAAGCTTAAGCAACAAAATATTGTTTATTTTTGTTCAACCAAGTCCAGCAGACCAGTGCAATTTTTGCCATTAAATGCAGCAATAGCATATTTAGAAATATAGTAGGCCTACATTTTAGAAATTCAGGTAGCCTATAGGTAGGAAGACCTTCTGTAAACTGTTTTTTTAAGTTAAAAAAGGTTTCCAGGGTGACGCGTCAGGCTTGGCATGTGATTCACCACAGCCAAAATAGCGCTGCATGACGGATGTAGCGCTTTTATTTATAAATATAAAAAAACTAGCTTACCATGTCATCAACTTTTTTCTTTTCCGATTCTCAAATATGAGTAAGTGAGTTTGTTTTGTTGTTTAAAAAATCTTTATAAATGATCTTGATCTGTAACGTGAGATGGGCGCCGTGTTTGGGCCGCAGTTCAGAGATTCCTGTCTGTTGGGTTTATTACAGCGCGTGAATTCATCAGTTTATCCCGAAATACATGAAAGTAAGTGGCCGGTGAACTGGGAGTAGAATAGAGTAGAATAGAGTTGACTTTATAGTTATTTACACTGTGTGTCTGATATGAATAAAAACCGTCGGCAAATATATTTTCCTGGGTTGTTATTGCTGCTTCCATAGACACCATTGTGTATTTTACAAACTATAAATGTGTTGTTTTGCTATAAATTATATTTAAATGACATTATGTGGTTAAAAACACTGAACAGTTGTGATCGCCTATGACAAGCGCTGAGCGCGTCCGTCTTTGGCTCAGCCACAGCGTGAAAGCACAGTTTGAATCTGGCAGTGATGTCACTTCACTGTACATTCGCTCCTTAGAGGTCAGCTGGTGCAGAGCGGGCCGAAATCACAATTGCTGATGAGATATAGGAAAATATCTAGTGGAAAATGAGAATGTTATTCATCCAGTGAGAAACGTTCCGCGGTGCAAAAATAAGCGATTAAAATCAGTTATCGCGTTAATTAACGCGTTAAAGTCTGTAATTAATTAATCTTAATTAACGCGTTAAAGTCCCGGCCCTAATATATATATATATATATATATATGTATCGTCCAGCATATAAACTTGTATAGTTTTTTTTGTCAGTGTTTATTTAAAAAGGTCCTATTATGCAGAATATATGATGGTAAATATTTAATTGATGAGTTGTCAATACAATATATAACAATACAATATATAAGGTATGATTTTCCCCCTAAATTCAGCATATTGACACAAAATGATAATGGCAAGTCCACCTTTCGCTGCCTGGAGTTCGGTAGTTTCTATGAATTGCAGCGATCCATTTGCTTCTCTTTTCTGTAGCTTCGGCAGTCTGTAAAAATATACCTCAGATTTCTTGTCAAATATAGTTGTGCAGTAAATCACAAAGCTCTTTCTCGTTTTAGATTCACGCTGAAAACAAAGGCTGCCGCTCAGTCTTTTTGCCACTCAGTGGGCGTAACCGCAGTCACTCCGGCCTCGATAGGTTGAAAGAGATTGACAGATCTGAGCGGACTGCTCTCAATGTTGCCTGGGAGGCTTAATTATTACACAATACCATTACAGTATACCATTCACAGGGGAGATAAACCTGTGAATGGGATACTAGTATCAATGAACAACAAACTGGTTTAAGAGAATGTATTTTTTTTTTTAAAGTCTGATATGGCACTTTTACCGTACTTTTACACTGTGAAAATTGATTTTTGCTTAGGTGGATCAGACAAAACAGACATTGGCTCTCCTGCTAAAGTGCTGGGTGCTGCGTTACACGGAGCTGAAGCCCACAAGGATGGTACGGACAAACGCATCCATCAGATCTACTGCCAAACGGACACAAATTATACATCCGTGACGGCTACACAGACGGGCATCAAACCTAAAGGCTTTGAACCAGATTCCCTTAAGTCTGCAGTGATCTGTGGATCTAAAGACTCTTTTACGGTTGGTCAGGTAACTCAGAAACACACACACTTTCATGATAGCGTTTTTAACAGCGACGTCAGAACCCCTAATATCACACTGAGAAAGCAGAGCAGGGAAATGTTCATGGAGGGCTTTGAGTCCGGAAGAGCAGAACCATCAGCCGTTCAATCATTCCTGATTGAAGAAGCGCCTGTTCGGGATGATGGAAAGAGTGACTGGAGTTTAACTAGTAACGGCTCCAACTTTATAAACAACACTCACCTGACGTCCTCCTATCCTGAGCCTGGGAAGCCTTTCTCATTGAACGGCCCGTCCTTGGGTGGTTTGGACTTTGGAAGCTCCATCGGTGATAACTCTGATGTTACGATATATAAGGAGATTGCTCAACCTCTGTCTTACTCTAAGCCCAGCGTGTGTGTGGACAGAAGAACAAATAAACACAGAGAGCCAATCCCTGGATCTGAGGGACATGGTGTCTGGAAAATGCGTCCAAAGAGCTTATTTTCAGAGTTGAAAGTGCGTCAGCAGGACAGTGGGTTCGACAGCCCGTTGGCACTGCTTCAGGAATGAAATTTTTATTTGTTTGTGCCTGTGCAAATATTCTTTGTATTTAAAAGAGTTAACCTTGTGCAATGTGTTTTTTACTTGTTTGAGCCAAATGTCTTTTGTACCCGTCTTAGCAGTTGTACTGTCAGTGCGTGAATTTGTTACCTTTTAACTTAATAAAACAACATAGTTTTACATTAATTAAACTGTTTCTTTTCGTTTCTGTTTCTTTCACACTGAATGAGCAAACCATCCTAAAACACAAGGCACAGAGTGACAGTTAATAGTGATTTTATATTCGTGACACCTGACTGCAGTTTATCCTTACGGATGTTTTATTTCCTCAGGCTGTGCCTCCAACCAAAGTCCAGTGCCAAGTCAAAGATCAAATAGAGCGCATATTGTTAAACGTCATTTGGGTCGTTCTATGAAATGGTTAGTTAGCCTTTTTTGCTTACATGAGGTTATTAATTTTTTGTTCGATTTTAAATATTAGACAATTATTAAATATACACTCTGACACACTATTCTATAACTCATATTAAATATCAGGCAAATAATGTCTTTAAGTGTTAATAAATTGTATTCATTAATATTATCTTTAAATACATTTTATATGACTGAGATAAAGGTAACAGGGTTGACCGGGTTCAGTGAAAAGATTTGGATAATTTTAATGCTAATATTTTTTATAATAGCCCCTTTTTATCATGGTACCAGGGTTGACATTTTGAAGGGAAATCAGGCAATTCAGTCATATTTTATTCACACTCATTTCATTCTAAACCTGTGACTTCTGTTCTGTGGAACCATAGGAACATGTTGTTTTTTGTTTTCCAAGTAAGTGTGTGTGTGTGTGTGTGTGTGTGTGCGTGCGTGTGTGTGTGTAAAAAGTATTTGGTTACGCTTTACTTTAAGGTGCTGTTATTACTTAATAAAGTCACATGTAGCAATGGCTCTATATAATAGTGCTACCAAGTATTTCTTTAAGAATCATCACATCATGAAAAAAAGACTACTTTAACATTCCTTTTCTAATAGTTAACTTGAAAAAATAAAGTTATGACAATATCATTTATAGAAAAGTTCATTACTTTAAATGAGGAAAAATGTGGTTGTAACAAGGACACATTAGAAATTTAATCTTTAAATTATTCACAATTATCTGCAATATACTGATATAAACACAATATAATATATTTAAGTGTTAATGATTTGCATAACGTTATATCTCAAGTAACAGTTTTCTTTGGCATAAACTGTGCTTCTCGGAGAATTGTTATTTCGACAATTACCCACTTTTCAGTTATCAATTATATAATACTACAGTATCATGGTAAGAGGGTTGACACTTTAAAGGGAAAATTAACAAATAAGTCATAATTTATTTAGGCTACTATGTTCTTCCAGCATGTAAAAAATTGGCAGGCTGTAATATTACTAAAATAGAAAAATAATGTAATGTAAAAAATAGTCTAGCAGGATTGGAACAACCTGAGGAAACCATGAGAAAGTAGCTTGTCTTCAAAGGGTAGATTTTTTTTTTTAAATAGTTTTAATGAAAAATAATAAAGTTTATAGAATTGTTAATTACTTTAAAAGAGGAATAATTTGGTAACAGTGTTGATGTCTTCGCTAATGTGAGCGTTGGCGTTTTTCGCGTCGCGTGGAGTCGTGACTCGTGAACCATGTAAACGCTGTTGCCGTTAATCAATACGACTCGCTTCATTTAATAACTCTGCTAGTACAGTACGTTCTCATTCCCTCAAAACAAAGCACCGCCTACACTGAACTTTATATCGAAGTGCTGCGCTCTTTAGAAAGTTGGTCTTACGGAAAATAATCGAATCACACTGCACAATGTTTTGGTTTTTTGTAAGTGCTGTTTTACTTTTATTTGCATTGAAATACCGTTATCCTTACTTTATCAAAGAGACAAAGTACATCTATCGAGTATTATTGGTTTCATATCGTATGACAAAATACGTCAAATCCAAACCTTGTTATACCTTAGTGGATCGATTCTTGGATTCGGTTCAGAAAAACCCACACAAAGCGTTCATTCGGTTCCAGGATAAAACATACTCGTATGTGCAGTCAGATAAACAGAGTAATAAAATCGCGAGGAGTTTGTTAAAACACGCAGATCTTCACGAAGGAGACACAGTTGCGCTTCTTTTTGGGAATGAGCCCATGTTCTTGTGGATATACTTGGCTTTAGCCAAGATCGGATGTTCTGCGGCTCTTCTCAATCATAACATCCGATCCAAATCACTGTTACACTGTTTCTCCTGCTGTGAGGCCAGTGTGTTGATCGCTGGGGCAGGTACACTTCAACGTTTTATTTGTCCAATAAATCAGAGCTTGATGTTTGCTACTAACTGTAATACGTGTAAGCTGTTGACTCAGTGTACTGTACAGTATGCTATCTCAGATGTCCTTTTTTTTCTGTTTGTCTCAACTGTTGGTGACTTAACACAAATGGAAGTGTGTCAAATTATTTTGTGATCCAAAAAATGTTAACCAAATAAACATTTGTGTATTTTCTCACTTAATGTGATGCACACTGAGATGCATTTTACAACAACAGTGATTTGAAACATGGACAACACTTAATTCAGGTTCTCAAATATGATTGGGGGAGCGGAGATACAGTCCAGCAACACAAGTTGTGTCTCAAATGATGCAATAAGAACTTATAATATGCACTGTGTATGTACTCAATCATGCAGTATATATTTTTTTATGGTTCTTTGTTTTAAAATTCAGGATTGTAGTCTCCGCTACATAAGGGAGGCTGCGACATTTGAATGCATGGTTGCATCCAAAATTGCATACTCTCTTGTGTGGGTGTTTTTTTTGAATAAGTACTTATTCAATCTGTAATCTGGAAACTTTTTCTTTTGGGAGTTTTCATTGTGAACACACTGTTTATACTACAAAAGCAAAGTGCATAAGGTCACAAATTGGGACGTGCCTTGGGACTTTTTGTTCTCACACGAAACTCTGAGGTTTGTACCGACTCATCAATCTTTAGCGGTTGGGGTATCATCCAGTGCTATTTTTGTTTTCTGACAAGTATCCCGTAAAGATAAAAAAAAAAAAAAACACTCATTGTTGGGTAAACTGACTAAATGAATCAAACTGAATATATACTTGTGTAAACACTCATGTAGAACTGCTGGACGCTGTCGAGGAGGTGCTTCCCGCGCTGAGAGAGCAGGGCATCTCCGTCTATATACTGACTGACCATGTGACCTCCGAGGGCATGAAAAGTCTTACAGACGAGATCAAGCAGGCCTCGGATGAGCCTGTTCCTGCACACCTGAGGGCCAACATCAGCTTCAACAGCCCAGCGGCGTACATCTACACGTCAGGCACCACAGGTGAGACTGGATTCAGCCATCTTATTCGGTTTTTGAATGAAGGTGTTTTTGCCCACAGGGGAAATGGATGAAAGTGTCAGTAATATGACAAATCTGTAATTAATAAATGAGCGCATGTGGGTTTAATGAGGCGTATCCCCTGCAGGTCTTCCAAAGGCAGCCGTGATCACTCATCGGAGGCTGTGGGTCATTACCTTCTTCCAGTTAATTTGTGGAGTGACGTCTGATGATGTGGTGTACGTCTGCCTTCCCTTGTATCACAGTGCTGGCTTTGCCATCGGATTCGCAGGTGCTATTGAAAGAGGTATGAAATCATAATTTTTTTTGTATTTTCATCATTGATAAGATAAAAACAATACAATAGTCTAATGTTTTGTGACAAATGTAACTAGGTGTCTTTAGAAAATTTGCTCTCTTTTTTTTTTGTTTGTTTGGTTTGGTTTTGTGTTTAGGAGCTACTGTTGTCCTGAAGAGCAAATTTTCTTCCTCTCAGTTCTGGGACGACTGCAGAAAATATAATGTTACTGTGATACAGTATATTGGAGAAACAATGCGCTACCTCTGCAATACACCAAAGGTATTCAAGCATTTAAGAAGCCAAACGGCACACAATATAGGCTAGTTGTCCTTTGAGAAAGGAGTAAAGAAAGAGGTTAAACTAATACATTTAATTAGAATCCAGTATGTCTGTTATGGACAACTAAAACACGCACCATGTTAGGAGTAAGCGTTGTCATATCAAAAGGTACTCTAGTATTCAAAATTTTGGGGTCAATAAGATTTTTTTAAAGAAATTAACTTTTATTCAGCAAGGATGCATTAAATGGACTAATAGTGACGGGTATTTATAATGTTACAAAAGATTTCTAGTACAAATGAATGCTGAACTTTCTATTCATTAAAGAATCCTGAAAAATATTAAGTGGCACAACGGTTTCAAACACTGATAATAACCAGAAATGTTTCTTGAGCAGCAAATCATCATATTAGACTGATTTCTGAAGGATCATGTGACACTGAAGACTGGAGTAATGATGCTGAAAATACAGCTTTGACATCACAGGAATACTATATGGACAAAAGGACTAAATACATAAACATTAATATGGAGTTCAATCTATTGAAAACGTTTTAAAAACAAACAGCTCTTCAGCTCAATTTGAATGAAGTGCCCATAGAATGCAGTTCATTTCAGGGGTGCGAAATGAATTTGTTCCCACCCCGAGTGTAAAACTAAACGTAATTGGTTGTAGCGAGAACGTACTACGATTGGTCAGCGCAATGTGGCTGTTATCTGATTGGCTTGAGTTGACGGTGGGTGGAGTCCACCTATTTGTGGATTTGTGTGCACGTCTTGACACTAGAAATGTTTCAAAAGGCACAAGAAGCGATCAACAAATGTGTGCAGTCATCCACAAATATATAGTAGTGATTTATAATTGAATGCTAGGCAGAGTTGTTTGTGCGACTGAAACATATTTGTAAATATTTTTATTTGCAAATCCCATTTTATTTATTTGTAGGGATGCTCCGATCAGGATTTTTGATACCGACTACCGATTTCTTGTCATGGTGATCGGCCGATACCGATCCTGATGCTTAATATACTTAAAGGTGGGGTATGTGATTTTCTTTTTTGTCCATTTTTTTCAAAATCACTTGAAATCCTATTCATAACCCACTTACAGCCCCTGAGTTAGAAGCACTGAAATGAAAATTAAGCAATTTAATCATCTGTGGAACGGGCAGGACTCGAAAAACTCCAGCCAATCATTTCCAAGACCACCTAGAATCATTGGACAGTAAGTCCGTCAATCAAACGGTTGTACCATACCCCCTCCCCCCCTCTCCCTCGTGCGAATCAGGGCCAGCGTTGGAGGAAAGAAGGTAGGACCATTTGAGTTGTGTATTTTCAAAATCTGCCGGCCGTTTTGCTAATCCCATACCCCACCTTTAATATAAGACTAAGATAAATACAAACAAAATGGAGAAGATGGAGCGATCTGATGCAGTTCTTATTAGTTCTTGCAGTTAAAAAATATTGCTGAAGTAAGAGTGTTGAACTTTCTTCTCCTTCATCCTATTCTTCTGCGTTTCAGAACGGCAGCACCGCTGAAAGGTTTGTTTGAGTGGCGCCCTCTACTGTACTGGCGTGAATTTACATTTTCTTCAGCCTGAGGCTTATTCACTTCACTTTTGGTGTGAAAGGGCCTTTAGATTTGCCAAAAACAGAACTTGTTTTTTGTTCAAACAAGTAACACAAAAGTAAAAAGTACTTTTTACTTTCCATAAAAAGTAATGCAGTTAGTTACTTTTAGGGACTAATAGTAATTTATCACTTTTAAAAGTAACTTTCCCCAAACCTGACGGTGGAATAGCTAGCAGGGATGTAATTTCATGAACTGACTTATTGCAAAGGTGACATTCTATCACAGTACCACACTTGAATTCACTGAGCTCTTCAGGACAACACCATTTTTTCACTAATGTTTGTAAATGCAGATTGTACAGCTAGGTGTCAGGAAAGAGGTGTGTCCCGATACAGTACTTTTGTCCATACACCATATGTTCAAATAGAAAAGTACTGTTAGATTTTGCTGTATTTGGCCGAGCAGTGGTTTGGGTGGCTCGCCAATGTATTAGATTTCTCCAATACATAAAATAAGTAAACTTGACCAGAGTTCTTGTGGGGAGAAGAATTTAATGAAGGTTGTAGTGTAGCAGTCCTTCAGCAGCGATGTTATCATGTCGCCCTTCAACAATCTTAACCCAAAGTTCTGTTTGCGAGACTTAACTTTATACATGAAGACATAGCCTATGGGCTACAAACAATAGAAACCTGTTAGGACCTCCCACAGGAGATTGATCTAACTTGCTAATCCACTCTGAGCAATGCTGATTCTGTTCATTCATTCACACCAATCAGTTTCTAAGGGCCATACATCTGAATGGGCCATTCATCTGTATGGGCCATTTGGCACACACCTTTGCAGACACAGATAAGAGTTGATTACATCTGAGGCACAGTAACAATGTAAATCCATCTGACTAAAGTTAACTGAAAATACACATCATCTTTCAGTACTTTTTATTGCAATATTATTTCACAATTTTACTGTTTTTACTGTATTTACCAATTCTTTAATCAGAAATTATTTTTTCAAAAATCTTACCGATCCCAAACTTTTGAACAGTAGTGTATGTTGAATTATTATCACATGGAATATGTGAAAAATAAGTTTTTATTGCAGTACATTTTTGACATCTTGGTCTTTAAAAAAAAAATAGCCAACATAAAATGTATTAAGATAATTTTTGGATGCAACAGTTGCAAAAATGGTGACGCATCTTACCCCACTGTTTGCTGTGCATACTAGTCTGTTTCTCATCTTTGTTCTCTTCCCACACAAGCGCGTTAGTGACCAGGTACACAACGTTAGACTGGCCATTGGGAATGGGATCAGGCCAGAGGTCTGGAGGACGTTCATCAGCAGATTCGGTCCTGTTGACATCAAAGAGTTCTACGGCTCAACCGAAGGAACCTTGGGCTTTTTGAACATCGCAGGAAAAATCGGAGCTGTCGGTAGAGTGGTTTTTTTACATAAGGTAGGCTTAACTAGTCAGTATGCGCTCTTTACTCTTTTGCTCGCAATTCATCAAATTTCTTATTTCATCTGTATAAAAACAATAATGTTGTTTCAGAAACTGCATCCATACTCATTGGTTAAGTTTGATCAGGAACGAGAGGAACCTGTAAGAAATGCAAATGGATTTTGCATAGAAGTAGCTAAAGGCAAGTAAAATAGTTCATTTTAATAAACAGTTCTTCTGAAGAAGCATGTTTGTATGCATATAAATAATATAAAAATTAATATATAAAAAAAGTAATAAAGCAAAATTGTTAGCCTTTTATTTTGAAGAATGTGTCATTGACTGTAATACAGGTGAGACAGGTCTACTAGTATCACAGATTACCCAGAAGGCCCAGTTTGCTGGATATGCCAGGGATCCGAAACAGACCGAGAAGAAGAAACTCTACAATGTGTTTGAAAAAGGAGACATTTACTTCAACTCTGGAGATCTGTTCAAGATAGATCATGAAAACTTCATCTACTTCCAGGATCGGGTGGGCGACACTTTTAGGTGAATAAACGCTATACAAAACTTTAAAGTTATACCTTTAATGGTGCAATCAAAAGGCAGAATTGAAAATAAATGCATGGTTCTGTTCTCAGGTGGAAAGGGGAGAACGTTTCCACAAATGAAGTGTCGGACATCTTGACTAATGCGACGAGTATCGAGGAAGCAAATGTATACGGCGTTGCAGTTCCAGGTTTAATGCTATTTCACTTCATAACTCATCCAGCTCTGTCATAACATTGGTTAATATTAGTATATTTCTTCTAACCTGACACACTTAATCTTTTGTTGAATTTGAAGGGTATGAGGGAAGGATAGGAATGTCTACCATCACATTGAAGAAAGACCATCAGTTTGAGTGTGATGGCATTTTTAGTCATGTGACCACTTACCTCCCCTCTTATGCCAGACCACGTTTCATAAGGATCCAGGTAACATCGTAATACAAAGCATGCCCAAATAAGCTCTCTTTAGGTAGTATCAATATATTTATGTACCATTTCATATTTCTGAATGCACTAAAATCTAAATAAGTCCATGTGTTTTTGATTGCAGAACAGTTTGGCTGTAACTTGCACCTTCAAACAGCTGAAAGGGAAGTTGGTAGAGGAGGGCTTCAACCCTGCTGCAATCTCAGATCCTCTGTTTATTTTAGATGAGAAGGTGAACAGCTACAGGCCGCTGACACATGACACATATCAGTCGATACTGGAGGGTCACTTCAGATTGTGAAGAGCAGGATTTGCTCTTTATAATATGCAATAAATTTATTTAGAGAAGTCAAATCTTTTATTTGTTCAGAGCCCTAAATCTACATTTACTCTTACAGGACAGTAACTGTTCAGAGATCACAGAATTAACACAAAACATTTTTGCAATTAAATTGTGGGGGGGGGTTATGTATCAAAGGAAATTTAAAAAATATATATATTTTGCATATTTCAAAACTGTTAAAGAAGTTTTCACATATGCTTTCATTTTATCACCCTTTCCTTCAGATGTTTTCTCTGACAAAAAAAATAATAAAATTTTCAGTCTGAAAAGTGTCTAGGAATTTGATACGTTCCCCTGTAGTCTGTAGTGAACATAGTTTTGTAAGAGTTTGCTGTAAGATGATTGGTTCCCACAGAAACCCTCCCACTTGCTCCTGTCTCAAATACTGAATTGGATGAGGGTTGCCATGTTGTGAGTTTAAAATATTCCCTCATGTAATATAATTTTTTTGTTAATTAGTAAAAGAAATCATTTAAAAAATGTCTCCGTACTTTATCCTGTTTTTTTTCCCAACGTTATTCTATTTTAAATGCAATGATCAATTATTATTTATTTATACAAAGTTTGATTTATTTGGTTTATTATGTTTAAAATTTATAATTTTAGACTATTTGAACACAATATTGTAATAAGCACACTTATGTTTCTATAACGACCTACTTAATATGTATTTTTTTATTAGCACTGCATGAAATCACACATCAAAACCTTTTTTTTTTTTTTTTCAACAAAGCAACAAGATTTCACTACATGTTCTGGAGAGCCAGATAAGCAAGTGTTTCTCACCCATGGGCCAATAGAGGACCTCAAAATGTCTTTTTCAATATATAAATTATTTCAAATAATTAAAAAAGTACTAAATCTGCTAAAAAATAAATAAATAAATGAAATGATATAATTAGGGCCCGAGCACCGATGGTGTGAGGACCCTCTTGGAATTGCTCTGTTTATGTGACATTATGTTTGTTACTCTGGATCAGGGCCGTAACCACCATAGGCATTGAGTATTTCTTTAAATAAAAAGACCTAAACTTTTTTTTTTTTTTTAAAGCCTTGGTCCCCTCCAATGTTTAGGCATGGTTATGGTCTTGCTCTGGAGAAAAAACTGGGGCTACATACAACCTTGGCAAACAGAACATTGTCAGCAGATCTTAAATGTTTGTTTGGAAAAATCATCTTTTTTTATATTAAAAATAGATTCTGGTTAAAGAAATGTGTATGTTCACATTGAAGCAAAAATGCTTTCTCTCACTCACAACTTGGTGAAAATGACCATGAATGTCTGCAGCAACTATTTCTGCTCCAAGAAAACGTACAGTAGCCTATGTGGCATCAAGAACTAAAATGCTTGTTACATATTTTATTTTCAAAATAATGTGTTAAATTAACTACAAAAAAAGCTTTATTCCGATTAATTAGGCATATTTTAATGAAATGACAGACGTAATCTATTTAATTAAAGCGAGCGTAAACAACCGCACCGAGTTGAAGAAGGATCTGGCAACCCGACGAGGCTCTTTGAGTCGGGGGTGGATCAGAATAATATTATAATCTCTCTCTGGAGCCCCAAAAGGGCTGAACTTGCATTTAGAGAATGTGGCCCATGAATTTTAAGACTGTGGAAGTAGTGTCAGGCTATGGCATCTAGTTAATCTCAAACCCCTAGCCTAGTATTGTACAAACTCTAGTAAGCATGTATATGTGGATGA
Organism: Semotilus atromaculatus; assembly: GCA_031834385.1. Classification (NCBI taxonomy): domain Eukaryota; kingdom Metazoa; phylum Chordata; class Actinopteri; order Cypriniformes; family Leuciscidae; genus Semotilus; species Semotilus atromaculatus. Next base: position 7,674,720 of record JAULUF010000027.1, on the reverse strand, counting down.
CTCTTCTCGCGGGCTTGGCTCTTCTCCCCGCGCTGCTGAAAACTTTCTTCCCGTATTTTTTCCAGGACTGCGTGTATATATACAGAGCGGTTGGATTTGGAATCCGATTAAATGTATACAAAAGGAAAACTCCATTCTATAGTATTGTGGACTGTTTTTTGACAGCAGTGAAGAAACACCCGCGGAGAGCGTTTATTCATTTCGAGGGGAAGACTTACACTTATGAGGAGGTGGATAAGGAGAGTAACAAAGTGGCGGATGCTTTGCGCTCGGTGGCCGCGCTTAAAGAAGGGGACACGGTCGCGCTCTTCCTGGGGAACGAGCCTCGGTTCGTGTGGACCTGGCTCGGCCTGGCCAAGCTGGGCTGTCCCGCTGCACTCCTGAACTTCAATATCAGATCCAAATCACTCCTTCACTGCTTCTCCTGCTGCGGCGCGAACGTGCTCATAGCAGCTTCTGGTGAGACATTACAGATGCATTCCTCAGAGCGCCTATACATGGACGTAGAGTCTACATACATGTCTACTATAGTCATGCTGCGAGGCCTTGGCACTGATTCCCAACCATTCTCTTAATGTGTACCCACTTTTGAGAAGTAGGCTAGGCCCTACTTATAATTTCTGTTTTATATATTTAAGAAAGCAGACTAAATATATATGCAATACGCATGCAATAAGGTAGGCTACATTGTGAATATAATCACTATAAGGGCTCAGTGATATTACATATAGCAGGGTTTCAACTTTCAATTAAATTTTTTTTCTTTTATACAATGTTACTACAAATATTAAGGATGCAATTTTTTTGTTTGTAATAAAGTATTTTATTTAGTTAATTGGTTAACCGGCATTCTTTCTGACACAACAGCGCATTGGTATGCAACAACACTGCGCAAGGATATGATGAGATGTGTGGCCTGTTGCGCGGAGCTATAGCTGAACAAACTCTGAGTTTCAGATTAGTTTTAGAGTTAACAAATCCAGATATATCCAGCCTGGTTTAGATCAGGTTCAGCGGTCTCACAAAGCTCGGTATAAACGTTTTCTGTCAAGGGTTTGATTCAGAGTTTGGGATTAACTCTGAAAGCGCGTGCACCTGAAAGTGTGACAGGTGCAGCAAACAGCCGATCACGCGGAACGTGGAGGAGAGCGTAAGCTTGATTCACGGCGCAATTCACTTCTCTTCTGAACATTAGAGATAATTTTGTAAAGTATCATGAAGTTAGGAGCGTTTACAAGGTAGGAATAAACACTGCAGCAGCGTAAGTTTGAAAAGGCAGCTGAAATAAAATATTGGACTATATCAATGCATGATGTGAATCAGACGACTAATTATAAGTTCACAAAGAGCTCAAATGAATACACGTTGTTTAAAAGCATTATATATGAATGCATTTAAAAGCCAAGTTTAATATTAGTTACTAGTTGTCAATTAATAGGCTAGGCTGTGGAAGCTTGTTTCCGCCACAGAATAATTTTTTTTTTAAAGATTGAGTCGAGACTTTTTATCTCGCAATTCTGACTTCATTTCTCAGAATTGCAAGATATAAAGTCGCGATTGCGTTTTAAAGTTGCAATTGTGTATAATATAGTCAAAATTGCGAGATATAAACTAGCAATTTTGACTTTTTCTCGTAATTCTCACCATTTTCACTTTATAACTAGTAATTGCGATGTAACTCGCAGAAAAAAGTCAGAATTGTGAGATAAAAAGTCGCAATTACCTTTTTTATTCTGAGGCGGAAACAAGCTTCCATAAAATTCATATTAATTAGCAGCAAAAGATGAGCAGTTTTTTCACAGGGGCAATGGCTTTATTGCATCAGATATGCCCTACATGTCACTTTGCTCACAGCTGATTGATCCAGTTTTTGTCTGTGAACTCTTACCCAGAATAAAACCTGTTCCGGAACAGGTTAGCCGTAGCGCAATGGGGATGAACCGTTAAAAACCAGTCCACCTTGAGCCCGAAAAAACAGAACTTGCTCAAACCTCGAAATTACCTGCGTAGAAACTGAAACCATCTTTGTGCAACAAGTGTTTCGCGCCATTGCTTATTTTTGGATTTTTCGCGCGGCTGGAAGAGTAGCCCCAGAGTGCAGTCTGGACGATGGGGCGGGGCGACACTTTTAGGAGGGGCGACCATAGACAGTAAGGGGGCGACACGTGTCGCTCCGCCTACACCCGAATTCATTGGCTTATAATACAGCAATCTTATTGGCGTAGACGCTTAAGGCATGAGCATGCGCATTCCATCATTTACGAGTCTATGGTAGGAGTATATGATCTACGACGCTGTTTGACCATATACTACAGAATTAAGTGATAACCATGGCGATTTCCGATTTCATTAACGATCAATTGGATAATGTTTTGATGAATTTACGAATCAAGTTAGATGAAGTTCCTGTCAAAATGTATTCGAATAGCGCTCAATTCACATCGTTTAAGCAGCTTTACAAAAAGTTATATTGTAAGCTTTAGGCTAGGCTATTTAATATTCAAAACATGGACACGTAATGCGGGGGTGGATAAATAATAGGATGTTTTATTATACCTAATGTCACAGATTGACACTTATTAGAAAACAATATTTTAAAACTATAACATAGGGCTTTACAGAACCAATAGGCCCTCATTTTATTAACAGGTAAGCAACAATGAAACACGAGTTTGCCATTAAACATTTTATTTTGCACTTTGTAGCCTACCAAATAATGCACGCATTGGACAACATTTCGTTAAAAAAACGACAACAAGCAACGGTCGTGCTTTAAAAATTAAAATCAGCTGCTATTCTTACAGTGAATTATCATCCTTTGTATAAAATCCCGAGTTTGTGCTGATCCACTGATCCTGATAGTATGAAGAAGCCAAGTGAATGACGCGCTATAATGTAAAACATCTCACTGAACTAGGCCTACAGGTGTTGTCACCAAGTGTTCGTTTAATCTATTATGTGTCTTAAGTACAATAAAACAGCAATATATCTTAACTAAAAATACCATGGTAAACCGATAAGATAGCCATACGATTAAAGTTAGCATTTAATATTTCTTTAATACTGCCAAATCATTCATAAAATCGTACTTAAAGGAATGCGCATGCTCAGCCCTGAAGCGTCTACACCAATAAGATTGCGGTATTATAAACCAATTAAATTGGGGGTGGGCGGAGCGACACGTGTAGCCCCGCCTAAAAGTGTCGCCACGCCCCATCGTCCAGACTGCACTCTGGGGCAAAGAACGTATATTGACAAGAAGTGAAAGCCAATAGAACGTTCCATTGCAACACCAGCGCCCAGCAGCAGCGCTACGCGTCCGCCATTTTGGGGTGAAAGCGACTCGGCAGTCATATATTATACCTATATTTAGTCCAGTGCAGAGGTCATTTTTAGGTTGAAATAATTAGGTGATTATTTTAACTCACAACAGTTAACGTTATAGCAGTTAAAAAGAAGTTGCCACATAACTTGAGACAGGGAAGTTCAAGGATTTAATTAATTATATTACTCTCCACATGACAGGTAAGAATAAAGTGATATCAGTTCATAAAGTTATAATAACGTTAGACCGTTTCCCAGGAGGTACACATAACGTTACAAAAATAAGTTATCAATGAAATAAATGAATTCAGCAAATAAATGTAATTGAACTAAAATGTAAGTTGGACAATAAATATATAACAGCAATAGAATAGCTTTACAGTAAACTTTTTTTTTTTTTTTTTTTTTTGCAGTACTATATTAATGACCGTTAAAGCAAGACTATGTAAACAAAAAAACACAGCCACTGTCCAAAGTGGCAATTAAAGTTATAGGATGACGGACACAGCAATGCATCATGTTCTATAAGATCATCATGTTTGTAGCATGATCCAAGGGATTAAAACGTAGGCTACAAAATATATTTCAGGCCTAGTGGAGTTGGTAACTAATAATAGTAGTAAATGTGTAAAGTTGCATACAATGGAAATACTCACTAATGCAAGACAAAACTACCTAAAAAAACTGTTATCTGTGCTGTTGTCCAGTAACTCCAGTTGGAATTTTCACCCCAAAATGGCGGCCGCGCTACCGAAGCGCCACCTAGTGGCTGTTCCCAAAAAAGCATCGGAGTTTCGCCTCTTGTTCTTCTATACTCTTTGTCTGGGGTACTACGGCTGGAACGCTGCATTGACCAATCAGAAGAAAGAACGGGAACTTTCCTGAATATGTTTTTCCTTTTTATTTTTTTTTATTTTTTTATTATTGCTAAAAACAACAAAACAATACAATATACACTTTCCCCAAGATGTTCTTGCTGCAGCCTGAATCCAATGACGTACTGCATTAAATCCATAGCCTATGCAGTGGACGCGAAGTTAGTATCTTATTATGTAGCTACCATAGACTGTAAAAAATAGGGTAGCTAGCCTACGCGATCAGCACTGTGATTGACATGAGTAATGAAATCGTATCTACTGTGGGGCAGGGTTTGCCCTAATTCTAAACAGATTTGGGCAACAAAAAAAAAAGCGTCCACCAGTTGTTGAATTTAATGCAGTAGGACAGTCTCACGTTCCATGTACATTCACAATAATGATAACTGATATCCATTATCCTCCTCATTTTTTTTTTTTTTAACGTGAATGCCTTTTTATAAACTTTAATTTGCAAGGCTTTCGATGTCAAGTTATTTTAGCTCTACGAAAACACTCCGTTATGCTGCTTTATACTGCAAAGGGGTATTTGTGATCATTTTAATTGAACAATATATAATACAATTTTAGCAATACATTATTGCAATCTAAAAACGCATTGGTTTGTAGCTGCAAATAGTTTTACCATTTAGTTATTCACCTTTGAGTCTTAAATATTCACAGTACTTCCATATTGAAAATGAAGGTGGATAATATTGAGTTAAAATTAGCATATTAATGCAGTGGTAGCCTACTTGAGCCCTTCTTATGTGGTTAAGGGGTACATAAGACAAAAGTTTGAGAAACACTGGCCTAGACAGAGGATTCAAGCACATGCTGTGCATGTGAAAACAGGCCAACTTCTTTGGGAACAGATATTTGGAAGAATTAACCATGATGTCAGATTCAGATTTGTTTAGTGTTAAAATTATGTTTTTTAAATCAGATGTTGAAAATATTGAAATCAGACTCTTTAACTCACTCACACGCATGAATTCAGAGGCTTGAAATGTTTCAGAGTTGTGCAGTTAAGTGTTTGTTTCTCTTGCAGAGCTTCGTGATGCTGTTGAGGAGATATTGCCAGCACTGAAAGAAAAGGGGATAACTGTATACCTCCTGTCAGATGAGAGCTCTACACACGGCATTCAGTGTATTGGTCAGGCCATCGCTAAGGCTTCAGATAAGCCGCTGTCCCCGTCTCTCAGGTCCAATGTCCATATCAGGAGTACAGCACTGTATATCTACACTTCTGGCACTACAGGTATCTACACTACAAGGCCAAATGTAGTGGGTTATGTAATATTTATTGTTATATTCCATTCAATAGCATACCAAATCGGGCTGATATTGCTAATAAAAATGCTGTATATGATTCTCTGTGTGCTGTAAAAATATGCGTCCCTAAATAACACTGGTATTCTGGTCCATGGAGGTCTTCCTAAGGCAGCTTATGTGACCCATGAGAGGGTCTGGGCTTCGTCATTCATCCAGGGTGTTTGTGGAGTGACGTCTGAAGACATATTCTACATCAATCTGCCTCTGTATCACAGCGCTGGATTCCTCATCGGACTCGTTGGATCCATTGAAAGAGGTATAATGGATTATATGATATGCCACATTATATATTAAGAAATGCTCGACTGGTTATAGCCCAGCTTACGGATGAACTTTTTTTCCAGGTAACACTGTTGTTTTGCGGAGAAAGTTTTCTGCCTCTCAGTTCTGGGATGACTGCAGGAAGTACAACATAACTGTGATGCAGTACATTGGTGAAACACTGCGCTACCTCTGCAATACACCAAAGGTAGAAACACGTATCATGTTTTATAAGTGTGAAGATATTGCTCTTGAAGATATGTTGTATGGGGCTTTAACTTTTATCAGCTTTGTTCCAAAACCTACCTAGACTTCTGTTACAAACGCTTGTCCAAAAGGTAGCCAAATTACGCTGCCTTATGAAGGTGCGGTCACATTACAGAAATGTTTGCCAAATTTCGTGTCCAAAAAGTTTAATTTTCTGCAGTAGTGGCCTTTGCTATGTTTCACCGTTTCCGGAACGGGACCCACAACAGAAGGTGCCTCCGCTTGCGCTCGAAAAAGAGTCCCGTCGCCAAGGCTTGGAAATTAACGGAGGCTTGGGGCAAAACTACCATCAAAATTAGTACCAATGCTTCCAAAAACCAAGATATAGTGCAAAAATGTCACCATATAAGTTTAAATATATTTATTTATTTATAGGCAATCTTACAAAGGCAAAAGTGCTGTTTTCCCAAATAACAATTCAATAATTGATTGGCCTGCAGCCATATCCCCCTGTAGCCCAAGACTGGTTGCCCTCTGAAGCGAAGCAGGGCTGAGTCTGGGCAGTACCTGGATGGGAGACCTCATGAGAAAACCAGGTTGCTGCTTGAAGAGGTGTTAGTGAAGCCAGCAGGGTCACCTTGTGGTCTGTGTGGGTCCTAACACCCCAGTGTAGTGACGGGACACTATACTGTCAAATTATTATTATTAATAAACAATATGTTAATATGCTATTAGATTACTTACATTTTAGACACAATATTGTCGATATAGCAGTTTTTCCTCTATTTTGCCAACTAAAGTAGTTCCAAACAGTAGAGCCACTGCAAATCCACAAACAATTAGAACCTGTTGAACAATGCTAAATATGACAGCCAGAATGTTTCCCTCACGCGAAATTCCTGATTGCATAGATTCCCATTGAAATGACTGGATTTCACCCACGTAAATTTGCTTAACAATGCTAACTATGACCACACCTTTAGAGTATATTGAGCTCCTAGCTAACATGAAACTCCAGGAATCAATCGTGGATGGAGTTTCCTACATTTACACTCATGAATTTGGCGAAAGCTTTTATCCAAAGTGACTTCACTGCATTCAAGGTATATACCGTATTTTCCGGACTATAAGTCGCACTTTTTTTCATAGTTTTGCTGGCCCTGCGACTTATAGTCAGGTGCGACTTATATATCAAAATTAATTCATACTGACTGAGATGAACCAAGAGAAAACATTACCGTCTACTAATGCTGGGACGGTATGGATTTTTTCTTACCGTGGTTGAAAAGCAAGAAATTCCCTCGTTTTATTCTCCCGCAGCCGCACACACATAGTGAATCCGCCCGCGCTCACACTCGGCCATCACATCTAGTCCCGCGCCGCACGTCTCTAGATCACGGCCCGGCCATAGCGGCGGAAATATTGGGCTCGGGCAGAGAATCTAAGCTCTAAACAGGACAGAGTAACGCGGCGGATATCGCTCATATACATTTTGTTGACGAGGTAGGTAAGGCGGCAGGCAGGTTGGTGTTGCTTAAGGCTCGGTTATACTCCAGTTTGGTCACGTACAAAAACAGCTGCGGACAGCGTGGACGCGGACTACTTGTATTTATACTGTCTGGAGGACCTCCGAGGTCCGCTCAGTGAACGCGTTCCACACTGCATCATAAAACAGTAACTTTAACGATGGGTTGTAGAGGTGTGGGTAGCGACGGACTTCTTCGCACAGCCTCTCTTCAAAATCGACGTCCATTGTTTTTCCCAAGCGCTTTCGCGGTTTTAACCTAGTAGTGACCGCGCGTACTTTGAACGCGCGGTTACAAAAAATGGGAGGCACACGGACGTCCGCAAGGAACCTCCGGGCAGACCCTCCGATGACGATTTTTACGTCACGCGGACCCTAGCGGACCCTCGCGCAATTGCGGACGCGGAAAGTATAACACTAGCTTTAGGCGGACGCCTTAGTTCCAAAGTGCTGCGGGAAACCCTGTTACGTTAACATACCGGACACTATTCAGCCTGTTGTTCTGTGTGCTGTTGTGGAGCTGAATAACTTGCCTTTCCAGATTAAATTTCTGTTCTTGGTCTTGGGTTTTGTGAAATCAATTTCGAAATAAATGCGACTTATAGTCCGGTGCGACTTATATATGTTTTTTTCCTCTTCATGACGCATTTTTTGACTGATGCGACTTATACTCCGGAGCGACTTATAGTCCGGAAAATACGGTAGTGCATTTTATCAGTTCATGCATTTCCTGGGAATCGATCCTATGACCTTGGTGTCGCTAGCATCATGCTCTACTATTTGAGCTACAGGAAGGAACTTCCAGTGTATCGGAGCACTGTTTGTGTCTTGCCAATGTAAAGCGTTCCGATTTAGTCACTTAGGAGAGTTTATGACATATTTATCCGTTATGAACTGATGTAGGCCAGTAAGAGCTGTGCATGTAAACCTCACTCCTCTGGCCTCAAAAGGCTCACTAGCGACTGACACTAGCGGCTGCAGCCTTTAGCGTCCTTGTTAGCGCGCCCTCCTCTGATGCCAGAGACACGGGTTCGAACCCTGCTCTGAGTGGATAGATTAGGACCGGTTACATTTGGTGCCTTGACTCGGATTGGAGTGAGGTTTAGGGCGGTGAGTGTAACGGATGTAGGCCAGTAAGAGCTGTGCATATAAACCTCACTCCCCTGGCCTCAAGAGGCGCTAGTGGCTGCGGTCTTTAGCGCGCCCGCCTCTTCGAGACCCCGGTTCGAATCCCGCTTGGTTACACTTAGAAGGCAACTCATTTGGTTTTGGACAGAACTATTGTGTTTGAAACTTTGAGGCAGTGCAAAGATAAAACCACAAACTGGGCTGTTCTATATTTTCCGCTTGGCAGAAAGACAATGACCGAGACCACCAGGTGAAGATCGCCATTGGTAATGGCGTACGAGCAGAAGTCTGGAAAGATTTCCTGAACCGCTTCGGACGCATTAATGTCCGAGAGCTCTATGCTGCCACAGAGGGAAATGTCGGCTTCATCAATTACACAGATAAAGTCGGAGTGGTCGGCCGTATCAATATTATCAGCAAGGTAAGTGTGACAACACGTATTTCTTTGCACAAAGATGCCTTTCTCGATGCTAAGTCAGCTTGATTGCCATTGTATTCCACAGGTGTTTTTCCCCTTTGCCCTCATCAAGTTTGACATTGAGAAAGAAGAACCCGTGAGGAACACCGAGGGTCTGTGTATCCCTGTCGAAAGAGGTAGGTCAGGTCCTCGCTTTGTGATTTTTGCGGTATAATTACTTTTATTGCCATGGCATCAGTAAAGATAGTACAATGTGTTTGTTTAGTCTAGTATTTGAGGTTGAGACACTAACTTCCATTGATCTTTTGTTAGGAACATTGTCATAAAAAGTTAATGTTTTACATGTTACATGTGCATCTATAACTCTACAGTTGTTGATATTAAAGGATCAGCAAAAAAAAACTTTTGCTGATAATTTACTCACCCCCATGTCATCCAAGATGTCCATGTCTTTCTTTCTTCAGTCGAAAAGAAATTTATGTTTTTGATGAAAACATTCCAGGATTTTTCTCCATATAATCGACTTCAGTGGACCCAAATGAGAGTTTCAGTGCAGCTTCAAAGGGGCTTTAAACGACACCAGACGATGAATAAGGGTCTTATCTAGCGAAACGATCAGTCATTTAAAAAATAAATTAATTTTTTTAAAGTTTTATAAGCACAAATGCTCGCCTTACACTGTTCTATGTGATGCGCGTTCGCGACTTTGAAGCTGCACTGAAACTCTCATTTGGACCTTGAACCGTTTGGGATCCGTTAAAGTCCATTATATGGAGAAAAATCCTGTAATGTTTTCATCAAAAACCTTAATTTCTTTTCGACTGAAGAAAGAAAGACATGGACATCTTGGATGACATGGGGGTGAGTAAATTATCAGCAAAAGTTTTTTTAAAAGTGAACTAATCCTTTAAATGTTTCATAGATGAGGTGGGCCTTCTGGTCGGGAAGATCACGAAACACACCCCTTTTGTCGGCTACGCTGGGAACAAGCAGCAGACCGAGAAGAAGAGACTTAGTAATGTGTTTGTGAAAGGAGATCTGTATTTCAACAGTGGAGATCTGCTGAGAATCGACAACGAGAACTTTGTGTACTTTCAGGATCGAGTTGGAGACACGTTCAGGTAGCCGAAGCATCTGTGAAGTGCATTTGCACACTTCTTGGAGTTTCAAGCATTGCATTGTCATTTGTTATTGCAGGTGGAAAGGCGAGAATGTGGCTACAACTGAGGTGGCGGATATTCTCATGATGGTGGACTGCATTGAGGAGGCCAATGTGTATGGAGTCAAAGTTGAAGGTAGATGTTATAATTTGCATATAACAATGCTTCGAATAGAATGGATTTCATGAGGATACTCATGAACTACATGTTAGTTAGAGCTGTTGCTTGAATTATTAAACCACGTCATTACATTACCCAAAATGAAAATCCTCTCATCATTTACTCACCCTCTTGTCATCCCTGATTTCTTCAGGTAAACACATACAAAGAGTTCATATAATGCCAATAAATGGCTGCCGCTCGGATGACGCTTGCACAGCACACACTTCGGTTAGCCTAAACAATTTACTCCCCTCATACATCAATTGTCAGATTCCGTCACTGCAACTTCCTGAACACACTCAAGAAATGAAATGCGTTCATGCCAAGCAAAGGCTGGAAATAGGCTTTATAGCTGGTCCTATACATACAGCCGTTATATACCACATACCCAGAACTTGATTGGTCCTGGTTAACTACTTCAAACACTCCCACTTGGTACTTTTCTTTCTTTCCTTCTGTTTTTTTTTTAATTCTCCTTTTTAAAATTTCTCTCAAATCTGTTTTGCCTCCATTGCTTAACCAAGCGGATCCCGCAACATCATAGCTCGTCTGCAAATTAGTGCCTGACATAAAATTAAGTTTTAAACACATTGATATTTCCATCATGTTGGAAAACATTCTTATCTGAATAACTTCTGTTAGGCATGTGTATATTTTTAGTTGAAGCTGTTAAGTTATTAAAGACTTAATACACCCAAAAATTCTAATTCTTTCATTTACTCACCCTCATATTGTTCGCTATTGAAACCTGCAACTTTATTGAAAAGTAATTAAACTCTAGTAAAAGAGTTTTTATTAAAATAAACATGATTTCTCTCATCCACCCACAATTAATTGGAAAGTAAATTTTTACTACTTGACCTGCGGATTATCTGCTGTGTCCGGAAATAACCGCAGGAGCCATTTAATGCCATTACATGAACTCAAGAGATGGATTATTTCCCTATAGATGTTCATTTGTGTTTTTCTGATATCAGGGATGACATGAGGGGGAGTAAAATAAGAAAATTGTCATTTGGGATATCCCTTTAAATTAGAACCTCATTTTCCTGTAATAAGTGGTCCTTGACCTTAATATATTAAATATATATTACATAAAAAAAAAAAAATCATTAAGCTGTTGTTTTTTGAGTATAAAGCATTATGGCTGGAAGATAATACCACATGATTTGCAGTCTTTTAGTTGACAGTTTTCACATAATATCACAGATGATTGGAACATACTTCCATATTTTAGCTTTAGACTATGATTCCATGCAGTCGGAGGATATGAAACATGTTTGATAGGGATGTCTGCTTACAATTTGGGTTGTTCAGAACAAACTGACACAATTTTCTTCCATATTAAAATCTCTGGTGTCTCCAGGCCATGAAGGAAGGATTGGAATGGCAGCTGTGAAACTGAAAGAGGGCAGAGAGTTTGACTGCGTCACCATCTGCAGTGTTTTGGCGAACTATCTTCCAGTGTACGCCAGACCTCGATTCATCCGAATTCAGGTACGCCATCTTACCTATAAACATTCCCACGAATGTTGCTCGTAGACGCCGTCCTCTCCGGTCTCGGCTTCGCTCTGTGAAACTCAGCAAAGGCAAATTTGTCTTTCAGAATTCCTTGGAAGTCACAGGAACTTTCAAGATGAAAAAAGTGAAGCTGGTGGAGGAAGGCTTTGACCCAACATTAATACAAGATCCTCTCTACTTCCTGGATCTGACGCAAAAGAAATACATCCCACTCTCTCAGGAAATTCATAACTCGATCATGTCGCATGACATTAAACTGTAATAACCATAAAATAAGCTAACGGTACCATTCTGAAATCTACTAACCAGTAGTTGCCTACTAATCTCAGGGAAAACAAGTGATTCCGGTGAATGATTTTAATTTTTACAGACCAGTACAGTTAACTGTTTTACATTAGTTTACTTTCTTAATGTGCCTTATCACTTAACCTTGTTAATAATGTACATTTATAATTTTGTCCTAAGTTGTAATAAAAGTTCATTAGAATCTAATAAGATTGTGTTACACTAAATATGCACAACTTCAACACTCAAGTCAGCGATTCTCAACTGGGTCATAAACGGCAGAGGAAAAAGCAACTGAGTAGCAATATAGAGTGCAGCAGTCAGGTTACGGAAGTAAAAAAATAAAACTAGTAGTAAAAATTCATTAATTTTCTCTATTGGGAAGTTGATTTTGAACGATTCAAACAAATTCAAAACGATAAATATTTAAAGACAGCCTTACTGAGAGCTACAGGGTTGATAATCGATGATATTTGCTTCTGTTGAAGGTGTCTTTGAACGTGCAATATATACAATATATGAAAAATAAATGTTTTGAATGTAAGTTTCTTTAAAAAACAACAACATTTTGAACAAAAAGCTGAGAAAATCTAATTTTTGTCAAAGACTTAATCTGGATGGGATTCAGAACGATGATCAAAACACAGATGAAGTAGATCGAGTCCATCAACACCCCTAATGCTTCAGTCCTGTACCCCGTCCTGGGTCCACATCTCATTCAGTAACATTAGCCAGTTTTGTAAAAATATGCTGTTTAATGTTGATCACGTTAGCTTGCATGTGCATAAGCAATGCTTCTATGGCTTGTTTTCCCGCCTGTTTTGATCAGGAGATTCTGTACTGGAGATGGCATAGCGCCCCCTATCTTATTACAGTGAATCTTCCAGCAATGGCAGGGAAAGTGTTAAATGACATTTGTATTCACTTTAGTACAATAATTGTGGTTCTGAGTTTCCACCTTCTGCCCAATGTATAAAACACCAGTTGAGAGTCGCTGCTTCAGGGTTAAATTCATTCCTGTGACCCAACAGCTTTTCAGAAAGCAGCCGCTCCAGAGTCTGCGTCTGTAATCAGCTGCACTCTCTGTTTGAAGTAGGGCAAAAGCCAAGTGCACTAAACTCATGACCTCTGAGCTCAAAAATAAACATTTCTAAACACCACAAGCCCAGATGAACCAGTTTCCTTCTGTACCCAATACAGGGGTCAATGACATCTTTTACATTTCGCAATACCAGGTTAGATCATCAGTCACAATCCTTTACTTTAAAAATGAATTTATTTATTAATACAGTTGTATACTTAGAAATGTGCTGCAAAGAAAACAAAAAATTAAAAAAAAGAATGTCGCCACACAAAGAGAAGAAACTAAACCCGGGATGAAGCTGCGTCGTCATATCAAAACAAAGTCGTACTGATGTGCCTTAATAAACTGTCTATTAGTAGAAAAATACATTTCAGGGCACACAATACAGCATCCAGTATCACAAATAAAGTCAGAGTCCACCAAAGCAGACCCTTCTTAAGTACAGTCGTCAAATTATTTCTAGTTTGTAAATAATAAAAATGTTTCTGTAACTGTTAAAAATGCCATTACGTAGTGTTTGTATATATGTAGTTGGTATAAAAGATAACGTCCTTTTTCGTTGCATTTATTATTTCTTTTTTTTAATATTCATTTAAATTTTCTCCATACTGCTAAGTTAAATTCCAAGGCTCAGAAGTATAACCGGAATACAAACATAACCAATGTTATAGTTTTCCTTTCTTTTTCTTTTTTTGTTAAGAAACTTTTTTTCCATGTTACGTTTTTATACAAAATAACAAAGATGTACAAAAGGTCATTTACAGCGAACCAAGGCCATATGCTAGCACAATATTTACAGCTGTAATTGAAACATATCCTAGTGTTCTGGTATATTCTTTGACTTCATATGCATAGCAGTGAAAATGCAGACCTGTTGATCAGACTTCATTATTTGTGTGCTAAATATCCCACTTCACATCCTTCGTCACTTCCTTCTGTAACAGAAATTCGATGTTCGCTAGTCTTTCGGGTCAAAGTAACAAAACAAAACAAAAAATGCAGATAAGGCATCACTGCTTGCAGTGTATGATGGGTAGGTTTGTGTACTCAACTTAGTAGCAGGCGTTTGGACCTGAGTCATAGCACATGCATAGATCTCTAGACAGCAGGAGCTCCGGAAAACCACAGTCAGTGTTTATCTACGGTAAAACTTCGCTAGAAAAGATCGCTTCAAAACGTAGAGAGAGAAAGAGCCCATTTTTTTTCTTTCAGTTTTTTTTTTTTTAGCCAGAGAGGGAAGTCCATGAGCAGATGAGTGCAACAGTCACATTCCTTCACTTCAAAAAGTCTCAATTGTTCGTCATTTCCTAGAAACCGACATGCTTTCCAGTTCCGTGACAGTCCGTTACAGCGATCCACGAAAAACGCATGACCTCGCAAACAAAAAAGCTCTACATACATCAACTTTTCTGTTTGGGAGCACAGGGTTCACTTGTATTAAGTAAAACGAATTCATTTTTCCATCTATATTTTTTTCTGGTTCTGTTCAAGACTTTTCAAATTATTTGGAGAAAAAGAGACTACAAATGTCAAAAAGGGATTTTTTTCCGACTGTCTGTGGCACAGGTCATGCATTCCATTAGATTTCTTCATTAATTTATGTATTCAGTTATTTTTTGCAAGTCTTCCAAGCACCAAAAGGTAAAGAAAAAGGCAAAATCAAACTTAAAAAAGGGAGGGAAAACCAAAAAAAAAAAAAAAAAAAGAGCGCTCCGTAGCATCTGCGCCATCTTCCAACATATTTTTTTTGGGGGGGAACGACGCTTCAGCCCATCAAAGCAAAGTGGAAAGAATTAATACTTGATAAAGTGGTGCAAATCCCTCCTCCTGAGCAGAGGAACCGGGAGAAGGGTTCAGTAACAGGCCAGCTGTTGCTCTCTTCAGAAGTGGTCGATCAGCACGGACACACAGTTGGCGCCCACCAGGTAATTGGGGTCTCCTGGTAAACACTTGTTTTGCCAGCATTTGGGGTCACCTGTGGGAATATTCACAGGAGAAACGTCATGAGGAAAACTGTAGACACAACATTACCTGACATTACAGACAGGTTTCTGTTAACACGAGGACTGCACGATTCTGTGGGGGATTAGGGTCTGTTTACACGACATCGATTTCAACTAAAAACTTAAAACTACTTGTGCGTTTTGGCTGTTCATTTCATTTTTGGCTGTGTGTAAACAACAAAAACGCGAATCTCTGAAGACGATGACGTCACGCACATGCGTATTACGTGTTCAGTCTATCGTGTTTCATCACCATCTAATGGCCTGGCAGCAGAATACAGCGTCTTTAGTCTTTCTCGGATCCGTGTGAATGGGGATCGTTTTGACAACGGTGTCGACTGTACGAGGAAACCGCAAAGGGAAAGAGTCTGTTTCAAGCGTATCGTTTTCGTGTAAACGTACCCTCAGTTAACATGAACTAACAATGAACAATACTTTTAAAGCATTTATTAATCTTAGTATTAACACATACAACTTTTGATTTTAATGTATTAGTAAATGTCTAAATTAACATTAACTATTTCATGAACTTAAGCTAAAAAAATACTGAAAAAATGTATCGTTCATTGTTAATGTTAGGGGCCGTTTACACGCCACCATTTTCAACTAAAAAACTTTATGCATTTTGGCCGTTCATTTACATAACAGTGTTTTGTGGGCCTGAAAACGGGTTTCGAAGTGCATGTTTTTGAAAACAACGTTTTCGTCTTAGTGTAAACTAAAAAAACCTTAATTTGTGAAACCAGTGACGTCAAGCGCATGTATATTACGTGTTCAGTCTGTAGGCACGTAGTGTTTCTTTACAAAGTGACATCGCCAACTACTGGCCTGGCATAAATAAGACCATTTTTAGTCGTTTCCATGCAAATGGGAATCATTTTGACAATGTTGTCGTCTAAGCGGAAACCGCAAAGGAAAATCATTGTCATGTAAACGTAACCTAAGTTAATGCATGAACTAACCTTAATGAATGGGATCTTATTGAAAAGTATTACCATTTGAATACATTGACCTAATCACGTGTAAAGGAACACAGTGCCACACTTAACTCTGAAACACGAGGAGCATATATTTAATAAAGTAGATTCATGTTTTATTTCGATTAATCATGCAGCCCTATTTCACACAGCAGCTAAATTCAGTTGTCACTCCTTTTTAGGTTTTTTAATCCTGTACACACAGTTTGATTACTAACAGGAGTGACAACCGAATTTGCTCCCAGGAAGAGTTTAATCAAAAACAGCGAACAGGTTCATTTATTAATATCCACATCTCTCTCTTACGGCCACGTTATCCCCATGTCAACCATCGCAAGATCAGGAGTGACTCCTGTATTCATACAAACTGAACAGAATTATTTTATTTGCAAGACTGAATCCCCTAAATTAATGTGGTGGTTATTCCCAAAACGTAGCAACACTGAACCCAATTCCTCTGATTAGACTTGCCCTTTTCACACTTCAGCTAAATTCAGTTGTCACTCCCCTTTTAAGCACTTAATCCGGTTCTGTACACACTTGAATTAAGTTATTTATGAGTGTGACAACCAAATTCTCTCAAAATACCAAATGTAAAACAGGTTCATTTGTTGGCATCCACATTTCTTGTTTACAGCCACAAGAAACACCACATTATAATGCCGAGATTAGGAGTGACTCCCGTATTCCTACACAATAATTTAGGGGATTCAGTCCTGCAAATGAAATATATATGGTTGTCATTTCCAAATATTTCCCAAAACCTGGCCAGACTGAACCCAATGACTCCATTTAGACATGCCATTTTCACAGTGCAGCTAAAATCAATTGTCACTCCTCTTTTGAGCACCTAATCCAGTTCTGTACACACACAGAGGTCCAAATTTTACTTTGCCATATGGCATCCATATTTCTTGTTTATAGCCACATATCCATGTTAACCATCACAAGAACAGAAGCTATTCTTTTATTCATCCACAGAGAGCGATAATTTAGACAATTTAATAACTCCTGGATGTCTTTCCCAAAAGATATGCATCCGTTCCAGTCACATTAAACAATATTTCATGGATTAATTGTGAATGAATAAGAGTTGAAGAGACTGGTAATAGAACGATAAAAACCAAGCGCACAGATTGTGACGTGAAAGCGTCTTGTGATCAGGATGGCTGTGTGAGATGTTAATTCAGAGAGCCCAGAAAATGAAACAAAACCAAAAGATGAATAAGCCTCTTCCAAGACGTTTTCAATCCCGATCCCAAAAGACCCATCAAAGGACAGAGAGAAAGGACAGCGTACCCGACGAGGAGTCGGAGGATTTTAGAGCAAAAGACCAACCATCAGGGGTCATAGACGCACAGTGTGGTAGACGCAGTTCCACGGGCTTCAGGAACTTCAGACCGTGAGGGCCGCACATCACCAGGGGACTGAGGAGAGTTTCACCTGGCAAAGTAGACAGTCAAATCAGCTTCATACAGACAAACATGTGCCATTCATTCAAAACCTACACTCTACTGTTAAAAGCAACCTTTCTTTGATACAGTAAAAACAGAAAAATTTTGAAATATTATTACAATTTAAAATAATTGTGGTCCCACTTTATATTAAGTGGCTTTAAGTACTATGCACTTACATTGAAGTTACTACTTTGATACAATGGACTTATTATGTACATGTTTTTACATTGTACTTATATTTTGAAAATACCTGCATGTAATTACAACTGTATTTAATTGATGTAATTACATTTGTAATTACACAGTTGACCCTTCCCTTACACCTTAACCTACCCTTAAATCGACCCATACCACCACACCTGTCCCTAACCTTATCAGTATCACATCTCAATAGCAGCAAAAGTGTTTTACAATACAACATTAACACAATAAGTACATTGTACTTATTTTTCTATGTAAGTACATAGTACTTAAAGCCACTTAATATAAAGTGGGACCATAATTGTTTTCTATTTTAATATTTTAAAATGTCATTTATTCCTGTGATCAAAGGTGGATTTTCAGCATCATTCTCCAGTCTTCAGTGTCACATGATCCTTCATAAATCATAGTAATATGGTGATTTGATGCTCAATAAACATTTATTATTATTATTATTATCAATGTTTAAAACAGTTTTGGTGCTTCATATTTGTGTGGAAACCACAAAACATTTTTTCAAAACTTATTTGATGAATAGAAAGCTCTCAAAAGAACAGCATTTATTTTTCAAAATCTAGAATAAAAGTATTCATTTCTTCAAAGTTTTGAATGGTAATGTACATTAAGTCATTTTTAATAATAAAAATTAAATCATCTAAACTTCAATCATCTAAAACATTTTCATAGAGCACAGAAATTGCTACATCTGGTTCAGTGTAAATAGTTTTAGTGCAAAACATTTGTTTGCTACTATTTTATACTTGTGTTTAGTCACATTGGAGTTGGTGTAAAAGGGTTAGTTTGCAATTCACATATGCAAAGCTTTTTTTCTCCTCTAAAGAACGACAAAAAGTGAGTGTTTGTGCAAATGTGAATTTGATGTGATCCGGCCTTAAACGAAACACTCTGGCAAACGTTGTTGTTACCAGACAATGTTTCTCTTTGTAGCTAGTCTTTCATCTTTTTCTGAGGGAGTTTTTGTCCAAATGTGTTTCCCTAATGTGTGAAGTGTAAATGCACATCAAAGATAACAAGAAAGGAAAAAAACTCTAGCAGAAAAATAAAACAAACAAAAAGTCAATAGCATAATGATGTACTCTGCGGAATGATCCAGACCTTTCTCTTTGTCCAGAGGGGGCAGAATGCTGTTGTCCCGGCACACTTTGAAGTAGATCTCCTGCTCCACACTATCTGGGATGGCTCCTTGTGGGATAATGATGCTGACTCCTGTCTCTATAGAGCTCAACACCCCACCGTTACAATTAAAGATGCCCCGTGCCGTGGCCACCACCGTGTGACCTTCATCCTCTTCGTCGTCGTCCAGTGCACTAGGGCTAGATAACAGAGGACAGTGAGTTGTTTGTTCAACAGAGGACATAAACGCTGATGTCCCGGACTGCTTTCCTCATCTTACCTGACGGGGATGGCCTTGGGAATGGCGTTGATGTTGTTGTGCTGATACTTGGGCCTGTTGTCCATGGTGCGCGTGAACGTGTCGACCCCGCTGTCGGTGTCCTGCGGCTGGGGGGAGATTTGAGGTTTCAGGTTGTTGTTCACGCTAGGCTTGGACTGTGTGTCGTTGGGAAGCAGGTTGTGGTTGAATTTGGGGCTCTCGAACTTGCGCTCGAAGGGTCGGGCCGTGCTGGTGTAAGGCTTGGGGACGTAGCGGTTGTAGCTGGTGGGGACGCCTAGCGTTTTGGGAGGGGCGTCCGTGCCGTTGATAGAAGACTTGGGGGGCAGGTAGTTGGTCTGGATGGGGTCGTCCCGGGCGGGAGCTCTGAGAGCCGACAGGTCCGGTTTGATTTTGGGGGAGCTGTGCGGATCTGGCAGCGAGTTCACTGGAGATCAGAGAGAGGGATGATACACACTTAAAAAACAATGCATTCAGTTTTTGCTGTGGTATAAAAAATTTAAAAAAAAACAAAAAAAAAAACACACAATTACTTTGGTATTGATTTCTAACATTTTGGCAATAATAACACTGATAATATGGCCATACATTCTGTAAGAGGGTGCTACTTCAACTTTGGACACTTTTTATTTCATTAATGGACTTCATCTATTTATTTTTGTTATATAATGGTCTCATTTAAACTATCTTGGCAACTTCATCATGTTTTCATTTCATTTTGCTATTTTAAAATGTTTAGATTTTATCATTTGATTTTAATCTACAATTATAAAATTAAATTATGAAAATCCATTACAATATATGAAATAAACCATTATTTTTGATGTAAAATTACTCTTAATTAAATAATAATAATAATAATAATAATAATAGGGTTTGGGTTTCCCAAACAGACAGAAGCATTTTACAGTACATTATTTTCAGGTCACTCTGTAATTTTGTAAAATTATGCTATAATTGTGAAAACATTATTTGTTTCTATTAGGTCTATTTTACATAAAATGCGGTAACACTTTATTTGAAGGGGTGTGCATAAGACTGACATGACACTGTCATAAACATGACATAACACCTGTCATGAACATGAAGGAGTCTTTATGAATGTTTATGACTGTTGTCATTAAGTGTCATTCGGTAAATTATGACACTTTTAATGCAAAGTTGACATTGTTTAAAATGTCTTTGTTATGACAACTTGACATTAACCAAGATATCATAACCTGTCAACCTGTCACAACTTTGGCCGTCATGACACCATTATAACTGTGTCATGAATATTTTACTTGTCCTCAAGTAAAGTGGAACACATTGTACTAGTTATAAAGATGTCATTAAGGGTTATTACACTGTAAAATGCTTTAAGTTTGATAATTAGACCTGTTATGACATATTTGTGACAGGTTGACAGGTTATGATTTCTTGGTTAATGTCAAGTTGTCATAAAGACATTTCTGTCTTTGTTAATGTCAAGTTGTCATAATCAAGACATTTTTGTCTTTGTTAATGTCAAGTTGTCATAACAACGACATTTTTGTCTTTGTTAATGTCAAGTTGTCATAACAAAGACATTTTAAACAATGTCAACTTTGCATTAAAAGTGTCATAATTTACCGAATGACACTTAATGACAACAGTCATAAACATTCATAAATACTCCTTTATGTTCATGACAGGTGTTATGTCATGTTTATGACAGTGTCATGTCAGTCTTATGCACACCCCTTCAAATAAAGTGTTACCTAAAATGCTAGCTATGAGTTGGACATTTTATTTAAAAAATGTTTATGTTATATACAACAACAAAAAAAAAAAAAAAAAAATATATATATATATAATAAATATTATATAAATATAAAATGATATAAAAAAAATTGTGTACAGACAAAAGCATTTTATAGTGCATTATTTTCAGTCATTCTGTAATTTTGTACAATTATGCATTAAGTGTGAAAAATATTGAGGATACATAAATTGCTAGTTTTCAAATTACAGGGAAATCTGTCTTTACATAAGACAAAGGAGTCAGACATTTTACAAAAATGTTTGAAATGTCATTTTCTATCACAGAACGCTATGAACCACTAATACATCATTTGAGATGTGATGGAAAAGACACTGAGAGAATATTCATGACTAGGGAAATAAATGGCAGAACTCTCCAGTAATGTTTGCATAAACACTGTTGGACAGTAATTAGTAACATTATTAATTGAAATGAAACTAGTGAGAGTGTAAGATATATTCTAGAGTCACGCTCACCCTCGATGTTGCTGAGTTTGGGCAGGGCTGTGGGCGGAGCTGCAGGCGTGGGCTGGCTGTAGGGAGCAGGCGACGGGTTGACGGGCGGCGCGGGCTCGTACCTCTTGTCCACAGGACTCACCTTCTCCACAGACTCCGTCCTGAAGCAGAAAGTGTGTGGAAGAGTGTGTATGACATACACTAGAGCACTGCCATTCAAGAGTAAGTACTGTGTTTCTAGCACTAGACGGTACCTGGCGAAAGGATATGCTATCTGAGGCTGAGGTGTTTTGGGCGGCTCGTGGAAGCGATTGACTCCAGTGTTGGGCTGACTCATGGGCTTGTTGTCAAAGCTGCGGCGGTCAAAGTACGACAGTTGCTTCCTATAGTACTCCTCATCTTCATCTGGGTCATAGTGGTTGGAGCGGACCACGTCGTTCCCTACACGCGTCTGAGGTTTCTGGGGCTCTGGAGCTCTAGGGGAAGAAGAAAATAATCAAAAGGAAAGCGCATATCTTCATATTATGTAACATCTAATGGTGGATCAACCAGCAGGGGGCACTATAGGATGACATTGGCATATTTCACTACAATGTCTGCCACTTACTATTGTATAAAGAAAGTGTGTGATGCACAATGCAATTTGAAACCAAACAATACAAATAAATAATTATTTTTCATTTTTAATCCAAGTTTGTGTAAGAACATGGTAACTTGTAGCAATCCAATCTAATAGTTACTCCACACTGTCTACTCTAGATAATGAATTTCTATGACTTTTCCTGGTCAATTCAGAAAGCTTTTATATTAAATAAGGTCTTAGTTGATGGTTGTAGGTAAACATATACATTCAATTGTAATATTTCACTTTTTACTGTATTTTTTAAATATATTCAGCCTTGGTGAGCATAAGAGACTTCTTTCAAAAACATTCAATTGTTCCTGAAGCCAAACTTCAGACTGGTAGTGTAAGTATGTGGCTGTACCTGTAAGAGGGCTTCTCCTGCTCTAGGTTGCTGAGAGAGTTGGCTTTGAGCACAGGACCAGGGGTGCTCACAGGTTTTGGGAGATCTGTGGGCTGAAGAAGAAAATACATCCGTTCTATCACAATGTCATTCACAAACTACCTTCTTAAAGCTCCCCAATTATGGTGTTCTAAAGGTTACTAGCTTTGTTTTAGAGGCCTCCTTCAATAGGTTTACATGCATTTCTCATAATATACATTGCAGCATCAGCTCTTTTCTCAGGGTCTGAAACCGTTCGATAAAGGATTCGGTCTCTATAAACCCCTCCTTTCGGAGAGCCTGCTCTGCTCTGATTGGTCAGATGGCCCAGTCTGTTGTGAGTGGTCTACCACCACTTACAACACGTGTCGGAAACGAAACACCCATCTGTCCGGAGGCTTCCTTAGCGCTTACGAACAGCAACGATGGCGTCGGTTTTACCGTATTAATTTGAGGGCGGATCAAAGTACACGTTGTTCACGGGTAGGCAATGAAGGCCATAGGCTGGCATTATGCAATTTTGTTTTACAAACCCTATGTAAGTCAAGCAGGAAGTAAAACTGAATTTATTGACGGCTTGTTTTAGGCATTTCAGAATCGGTACTTTCTTTTGGGTGACAATAACTTCATTTATCTGCACTTGGGTCTTTGAAACCTGCAGACCTTTTACATTCAAGCGGCATTTTAAAGTCATCGCCACAATATTAAGGTGTTATGCATGTTGCGATGTGGCAAATAAACATAAATGATCTAATAAAGTGCTGAGTGGAAATCTCTAGGTTCGATATCAAGAGGACAGAGACGTACCCTGATTCCAGCTACATCCGCTGTGTCCTTGGCTCGGTCTACAGACACAGAGCGCTTGTTCTCGAACATTTTGACCCTGTTGAGCACAGACTGGGGCTTCATGGCAGGGTCGTCATCATCGTCGTCCCTATCCCTGGGTGGAGGCGGCAATGGTTTGGAAGCTGCGGGGTGAGGCGGGTCCCCTGGAGACAAGACGGCCTCGGGTTTGGGAGGCGGAGCGGGAGCTTCCGAGTTCATCACAGGCTCGTGCTGGGGCGCTTTATACGCTCGATTCGGGAGTCCAGGGTTGTACGAGGGTCTCATTGCAGTCTCACCATAATACTGTTTCGGCGGATCAGGGGAGCGATGCGCATTGCCTGGGAAACCATGAGGCTCGGGCTCGAAAGGTGAGCGGGCATCGTAGGAGGCGGGAGGGGGCGGAGGCTCTTCGTAGCGCACCGGTGCAGGTTTAGAGTGTCGTGGCCGGTTATCGTAGCTCATTTGGGGCATACCATCATACTGGGACTGAGGGGGGCTGAAATCCCGGGTGGGGCCGTCCTCGTACGGAGAGCGGGGTTCGTAGCCCAGAGGTGCAGGAGGCGGCTGGTGGGCCTGAGGGTAGCCAGGCGCAGGTGGCGGTTGGGGTGAAGTCTGCTGGTCGTAAGGGGGCCACTGCTCATTGTAGTGAGGCACGCGGTTGTCGTAGTGCAGGTGCGGGTCGTAATTGTGAGGCTTTGGTTGTGCGTAGCCGCCACCGTCATAGCCATAAGGCGGGTGGTCGTACTGGCGGTATGGCTGTTGGTCCTGGTAGACGGGCTGGTGGCTGTAGGATAGCGAGGTGGGGGGGCCTAAAGGCTGCTGCTGGGGAGGGGGAGGCTTCACACCGTGGTTCACTCGCACCGGCTCATCTATGCTGTACAGATCCTTTTTGTACATCTGTGAG
Organism: Semotilus atromaculatus; assembly: GCA_031834385.1. NCBI lineage: Eukaryota > Metazoa > Chordata > Actinopteri > Cypriniformes > Leuciscidae > Semotilus > Semotilus atromaculatus. The sequence goes on along the minus strand of JAULUF010000027.1, from coordinate 7,650,436 downwards.
GGATTAAATGTCAACTGTCAGAAACTGATAGAAAAGTTTCCAACTGGATATGAGAATTTAGTGCAAAAAGAACATCAGTCATTAGAGGAAATTAAATTTAAGATAAGAATATTTTTTAAGGGTGAAAAACAGGCAAAGGATTTAAAATGAACTGCAATGAAATCTAAAAATACTAAGATTAGCATTTCCTTCTAGAAATATAAGTGCTTGCAAGGTAGTAAAACAGATTTAGGCAAGGCTTTGGTTGCGGAGTGCAAGAAATCAACAGATGGCAAAGCCATTTTTGGAGTGTAAAAGCGGCTATAAATAGTCGCCTCAGAAGTGTTCACCAACATGAACCATGAAAAAAAAAGAAAAGAAAATCAATAAAACCAACTTTATTTCTTAACAGAAAAAGTAAATGGGGGGGGGGGGGGGGGGATTTTACAATCGCAGAAGAACTGCATAAACGTGGTTAGAAACAAAACAGTACTATTAGAAATATGAGATTTTTAAATTAAATGTAATAAAGTTAATTAATTGTGTGTGTATATATATAAATGATTGATAAGTATAAACACTGTGGTGCCTTGCAAGCACTAAAATTTAACTCGCTCCTGATCAGAAAAAAAAAAACCAAGACAAAAAAAAAACACATTAATATCGAATTCCTTATGCAATAAAACAAGCATCTTATCTGTTTATTACCCAGCTCTACATTTCTACAGTTTGATAAGAAGCCCTTCAATCTCCACTTGGTAACACTACTTTGATTCGTCATCTTTACTAAAATCTAAAAAATGTATAATGTGTCCAAGTGGAGCTATAAAGATGCCTTATGTCTTGAAAGGCTCCTTCTCAAGTTTCAAAGTATAGCCTGAAGACAGTAGAGCTGTAAAAGGTCCAACGCCTCCTATAAGTCATTTTAACAGTGAAAATCACAAAAGCTCTTACATAACGTCTTCATCTATGAAAAGAAACACTGGTTATGAAGACATTATGCAGAATTTTCCTTTTACGTTGCTGTAAGTACTGTCTGCAGGTTAAATGAACATGCAACTACAGAATTCCATTCTTGCAAATCAGGGAAAGTTCCGTTTGCAATTGAGTGACACGTCTACAGTGCATCTAGCGGCCGTCCGTACGGGTGTGATTCAGGTCAAAGCCAAACGCTACAGTTACGGCTATCACTACAGATTAGGGCCAGGCGATATAGCTCGGGAAAAATAACCAAATTTACTTCCGGTCTTTTGACACCATTAAATATTGCAATATTTATGCCTTTGCTCTGAAACAGAGGAACCACGGTTTAAATTAAACCACAAAGTACATTCAAAATGATTAAATGTACAAACTAAAATGCAGTAAAAAAAAATTATTAAAATAAATGATCTTTTCTGAAAAAAGATTTCAATCATGTTTTACAGTTTTTTTTTTTACTAAATAAATAAAACGAAGAATTATATAAAGCATTATAATATATGAAAAAATATGACAAACCTTTAGGTGCGTTCACGCCATGTCAGAATTACCGTAAATACAAGCTTTCAATCCTCCTTACAACTTTGTAACTTTGAGGTTGCTGAATGCTGCAGATTCATTTAGCCGTTGATAGTGTTGCCATAGAAACGCATAAGTCAGAGCTCAGAGTAGAATGTCACAGGTATTTTACAGTAAATTGCGGTAATGGCGTGAACGCAGATTATTAGCGATAATGCAAAAGAATCAATGAATCATAGATATGAATTGACTCCTGTTAGTGGACATGTTGTACTGATTCAAGGAAATAATTCAAATTTGAAAAAGACTCAAACTTTTTAAATTCTTAAAACTTAATTACTTAACTAAAACCTAAATATCTTAAACCTTTAAGGGTGTTTTGCTAGTTACATATAAATCAAAGACGGTATAAAAACACTCGCAAGACAAGGACGGAAACTAGTCTAAAAGTGTAGTCACGTTAGTCAAATTTTTGCTGGCGGAATCCAAACAATTTTAATCCAGGCAATCGGGAATTCAATATGAAGGCAAAAGTTGCGCTGCATTGACCAACTGAAAGCGACTTCCGTGTCATTCATCAATACACTATTGACAAACTTGTTTTGCCCACGAAATTTTGCTAACGTGACCGCACCTTAAAAACAATCTTCAGGAAACGTATAAAAAGCGCATTAAAAATCATCGCCACACGTTCGCAAAGTCGCTCGGTATTAAACTGCCTTCACAAATATAACATGAATATTCAATATATCGCCCAGCCCTACTACGGACAAGAACAAGCTGCAAGAAACATCATAAATTAGGAGCCATGCAAGAGAAGTACGAGGCACCGTGGGAGGACTTATGCAACGGGCCCTCGTCCTCCTGTGGTGCATGTGTACCAGTTACACAGTCTCTGGCGTAGTGTCAGAGGAACACACGCAGCACACGCGTGGGGTGGGCGGAGCATTCATGCAGACGGTGGAGTGGGGGGGGGTCAAAGAAAAGAGTGATAGACACAGGCAAGGTTGAAAGAGAGAGAGCTAAGCTGAACCGGGCCGAAACGGGCCGGGAGCGGGTCCAGCTTCCGGTTGTGCTGGTACCTTTGGATCTGGGCCAGGAGGAAGCAACTGGTGGGGGTCGTGTGTTGGGGGCTGAGCGAGCTCAGGTTCGGGCTGGGGGTCGGGAACGGGGACGGGGCTGTTAAGGGAGTCGGCCTGAGGGGTGCCAGGCGGCTCCTCTGGGTTCGTACCCGCTAGTGGTGTGGAGGGTTCGACAGCAGGGGACGCTGCTGCCACTGCAGAGGGAGGGGGCGGGGAGGCCTGAGCCTCGGCTTGCTGTGGAGTACGGGGCAAAGAGGTTACAGACACACGCCGCCAACAGCACCAGCTCACATGAAGTGTGTATCAGAATGAAATAGTGTCTTTAGCTTTACATGAAGCAGAAACATAGGCAGTGGTCCAGTCCTGCTGCATAGGCAGTTTAAAATATTATTGAAAAGAAAATACATTTCAGATAACGTCCCAAATGAGGGTAAATGGGTTTTTGGGCATTTCTACTATGCAGTGTATTTTCACTTTCTGATCATATAGGTTTTATATTGAACTCATAGTCATATATAATTGGCAATCAATTTTTAAAAAAACTTAAAAAAAAAAAACTTTACTCAATTTCAGTTTTCTGTATATCCTAATGACTAATAAAACCCTAAAGACTAACTTTATCTTTTGAACAGTTCCTTAATATTATCCTCCAGAAGTGACATCAGCACAAGCATTAACAAACGATTTTATTATTCTGTGATGTTTTGTGTTATTGATTGGTTTGTCAGACTTACAATTATCCAAATGAGTTATATATAAAAAAATAATAATAAAAAAAACGAACTGATATTTAGCTTACATAAGCTAAATAAATACAAATTAAGCAAGCCAACAGGCTAGCTATTTAGCAAGCTAGCACCCCTATTGAGGTAAACAAATAATTTATTAAATTAATAAAATAAAACAACCAAGCTAACTTTCTTCACTAAGCAATGGCTGACTGTGACAAGAAAATTAACAGGATGGAAACTTTCAGGATCTAGTGTGTGATGAAGTTATATAATAATTTTTTTCCCATTAAGTTCCTAAATGTCTTTTATAGAAATACTTTATTAAATTACGTTTATTCATTTTTTAAAAAAGTTAGAGAGTTCAAAAAGCACTGCATAGCAGAAATGACCAATATTATGCTAACACTTCAAGAAGTCCCTCTAAAATGAACAAAGTAACCAACACACACACAACGGTACTTCTATCCCGTACCTGCTGAGGCGCCGCCATTTTAAACCCAGCCGGGTCAATGCGGTTAACCGGCTCTGGTTGCGGCACAGCATGCTGGTAGCTCGGGTACCCGGCTGCGTCCTGGATGACCGGCGGGTCCTCTCGGACCGGTTCGGATGAGCGCGTGATGGCAGGCTCGCTGGGCAGGCCCACCTCATCGTTCATGGTCTCGTCCAGCTCCTGGTCGGTGTAGGCGCCGCCCTCCGTATCCGTGTCTTCATAGTCAGAAGTGTGGCGGCTGTCAGTGCTGTACATGCTGTACTCGCTGCCCGGTGCCGAGAGGTAGGAGAGGCGGTCGTCGTGGATATCAAGGTCATCGTCAGGAGCACCATCTGCCTGCAGGCCGAGAGGGGGAGGGAGGGATGTTTAGGATGAGTTTGATGACCCACAGCAGTGGAAATGAAATGACGGATGGGTGAGAGCGGAAACCAATGCATATCAAACGCCTTGGACTAAGCTCTGCTTTATGCTCTTAAACGGGCTTTTTTCTTTCACTATAATAAATTATAAATATTATTACACAGCTACTTACCAAATAAATCAATAAATATTGATTGAGCTGAAATAATTTTACGGTTGCTCATTATATTTGTACCATATCGGATATTGGCCAATATTAGACTTTTTTTTTTTTTATCATATCAGATATATATCGGCTTATAATTATATTCATATGTATTAAATTCGAAATAGTTATCCAATAAAAATGTATTCAGATGTTGGCGGTTTTAGTGCTGTCAAAATAAAAGTCCCCATTCTGACCTTTATCAGCAAAACAGAAAAACGTAAAGGCCGATAATTAAAAAATGGAAACCGGCCTTGTTAATGTATAGGTTGACCAATATTTACAATTACAGTTATACAAGTATTTTTATTTTATTTTATAATTAGAAGTTTTGCTTCTAATACATATTAACCAAACAGAAAACTTAAAACGCTAAAAGCTAAATCTTGGCTGATATATCGGGGTGGTTGACCAATATTTAAAATTTAGTTATTTCATTATTATTTATTCAATTAAACAGTGTAACTATGGAAAAATATTTTACCACAGAATGACCATTCAGAATCAAGTATTCTAGATAGCAGTCCAGTAATGTATTATATAAGACACATAAATGAGGGTGGGGTTGAGTTGATACAGGTTGCTGACCCCTCAGCTAAGGTGTTTGGGTCGGGGGGGGCTCTAGACAAAGAAGCAACATGTCTGGATATTGGGACACAGAACTGTTAGAGAAACTTACCTTTCCCTCTGAGACCCAAACCAACTGGTTCTGTTGCTGCTGGATGGTCTCTTTCAAAGCGCCGTACCAACCGTCGTTCATGTTGTTCAAGTTGATGGTGGCTAAAAGGAAGCAGAGTCACAATTAATTCTGTAAGCAAATCACAGCATTCTGCTAACACCTAACTACAACTAGTGCAATCCTAACCATTAAAAATAATAAGTGGTGACCAATGTCTTACATTTCAGTCTGTTCCTCACACAAAGCTACGTGTATGGTCCTTTTGCATCCTTTTTAAAGCTTGCAAAAGTCCCAGTCCTTAATTCACTTTCATTATATGGACAAGTCATTATATGGAACATTTCTCCTTTTGAGTTCCACGGACTAAAGAAAGTCATAATTTTGCAACGACATGACGTTATTTTGATGTTTTGGTCTACTCACTGGTGAAGAGATGATGGTTGTTCTTTCTCAGTTTGAGAGCGCGCTCGTACAGCTTCCGGGCGCTCTTCCTGGACTCAGAACAGAGCCTGGTCCTCATGTTCTTGACACCCTGCTTGCTGTCTGGATTCAGGAACACCACGATGGGGTACCACTGAGCGTAGTTCAGACGATCCACCGCGTTGGGTGTGATGTCCAGCACTGCATGCTTGTCCTAGCAGTACAAACAGAATCATGAAACACCAGCTGTGTCTTTGCTCAAGAGCTGAGCAGAAGGAAAGCGGGATGGCAGTTAACTAAATGATTCCATACTCACTCGGTCAATGATCTGTTTAATGGTATGGAGACGGATGATTCCAGAGCTGCGCTGGTCTGTCCCCGCGTCTCTGGGTTCACTCTCTGAGAGGAGGAGAAGACAGGTTTATACAGATTCACCTTCTAAATATGAAAGAAAAAACTACATACAATCTCAGTACACAAAACTCACTTGCAAGGTCAAAGAGGTCAGCTTCCTCTCTCGACAGTTTCTCTCTTGCAACATCCGCAATGGGCCCGAAAATTACCACTGGCCTCAAGAAACCAGCTTTTGTGCAGGAGAAACAACAGATTAACTAGATTTATACAAAACTGCTGTCCTTCAAATGTAAATATATCAAATTATTTCCTGCAAACATCAACAGATGAACTGAAACTGATTAGCAAAGCTTAAAAACAATAGATGTCCAAAGCACAAATAACTAAAGCAACTGAAAGGCGGCTATAAGAGCAGGTGCCATACCTTCTCTAAGCACCACTCTTTCATAAGCAGGGAACTTCGTTTGGACGGGCTGAGCGGAAAGGTCCTCTCTGCTCTTCCTCAGGTTTCGTTTGGAGCTCCGGAGGCCTCTGAACCTCCAGAAGTCGGCCCGATCCCCTCCTGGAGTCTTTGGGAGAGTGTACTGGACACTCGATAACTGCTCAGCCCTGCAGGACACAAAACATCAGTCCAAACTTCAATGACAACACTTCAAACAAGCATGACTGAATGCCAACTAATACAAATGGTTTCAGTACCTATTCTTGTTGGGGATGATGCCCCGCTCCACCTCCTGGTGGTTCTTGCCGATGCGGATGGCGAGCCAGGAGCCCAATTTGCCATTGTAAAGGGTGTCAACCACTCTAAAGACCTCACCCTTGTTGAAGCTCAGGCCGTAGGGCGACTCCTTCTCATACTCAAAATGGGTCCTGATGTAGAACGAGTCACCAACGTCGGACTCTACAATGCGCCGGTACACTGGGAAGCAAAGAAATGTATATGATTATTATTTAGCTGCTAAAAAACTTAAACCCGTTTGAGGTGGTTTTGATGGCCAGTCTAACAAGTGCCCAAAAATCCTTTAAAAAAAACCCCATCAAGAACCAGAGTAGCCAGACCAGTGAAAATCAGCTTGGTGGTTTTATTGAGTAGGTTGTAAAAGATTACACAGAATCTTTTTGCCCTTGGACATTATATTACCAAAACAGTCAAATTAAACTTTTATTTTACTTTGTGTTGTCAGTTAACTTTCGGTTAACAAGCTAACAACCTAGATTAGAATAGTGTTAACTGGTTAAAAAAAAGCTGTTTCGATTACTACGATTCTGATCATCCATTGAGATGGAAAAAGATAACCGATACACCTACTATCTTAGCATAGTGCTGACTGGTTAAGAAAAGCTGTTTTGATTAGTTAGATTCTGATCAAGCATTGAGATAGGCAAGGTAACAACTTGGCTTACTAGCTATGCATAACAATCACTGGTAAAAAAAACAAAAGAATAATAATAATAATAATATTTTGATTAGCTAGAATAAGATATGATAACATTCATTTTTGATCAGGCACTGACAACTTGGCTAACTAGCTTACCATAGGACTAAATGGTTACAAAACATTAAAATAACACTAATTTTCACACATTTACAAGTGGTGCTCACTGCAGAGCCAAACGACATCCAGCTCCACCTCTCGGGACGATTAAAATTACATTAAAAAATAAATAATAATAAATAAAAAAATATACATACATACATACATACATACATATATACACACACACACACTACCGGTCAAAAGTTTTACATTTGCAGTAAGATTTTTTTATGTTTTTAAATGGAGTCTCTTCTGCTCACCAAGGCTGCTTTATTTGATGATGAAAAAAATGACAAACAGTAATATTGTGAAATATTATGACAATTTAAAATGACTGTTTTCTATTTTAATATATTTTTAAAATGTAATTTGAAAGCTGAATTTTCAACATCATTACTCCAGTCTTCAGTGTCACATGATTTTATACTCAAAAAACAAATTATTATTTTCAATGTTGAAAACAGTTGTGTACCATTTTTCCCCCCAAAATTCTATGATGAATAGAAAGTTCAAAAGAACAGCATTTATTTAAAATATAATCTTTTCTAACATTATAAATGTCTTTACTGTAACTTTTGATCAATTTAACTCATCCTTGATGAATAAAAGTATTTTCTAATTTCTTTCCCCCAAAAATAAAAAATAAATTCTTACTGACCCCAAACTTTTGAATGGTAGTGATTAATGTTACAAAAGCTTTCCATTTCAGATCAATTCTGTTCTTTTGAACTTTCTATTCATCAAAGAATCCTGAAATAATGTAAAAAACTGTTTTCAACATGGATAATAATCATAAATGTTTCTTGAGCATCATATTATAATAATTTCTGTAGGATCATGTGACACTGAAGACTGGAGTAATGATGCTGTAAATTCAGCTTTGATCACAGGAATAAATTACACTTCACTATACACTCACCGGCCACTTTATTAGGTACACCTGTCCAACTGCTCCTTAACACTTAATTTCTAAGCAGCCAATCACATGGCGGCAACTCAGTGCATTTAGGCATGTAGACATGGTCAAGACAATCTCCTGCAGTTCAAACCGAGCATCAGTATGGGGAAGAAAGGTGATTTGAGTGACTTTGAACGTGGCATGATTGTTGGTGCCAGAAGGGCTGGTCTGAGTATTTCAGAAACTGCTAATCTACTGGGATTTTCACGCACAACCATCTCTAGGGTTTACAGAGAATGGTCCGAAAAAGAAAAAACATCCAGTGAGCGGCAGTTCTGTGGGCGGAAATGCCTTGTTGATGCCAGAGGTCAGAGGAGAATGGCCAGACTGGTTCGAGCTGATAGAAGGGCAACAGTGACTCAAATAACCACCCGTTACAACCAAGGTGGGCAGAAGAGCATCTCTGAACGCACAGTACGTCGAACTTTGAGGCAGATGGGCTACAGCAGCAGAAGACCACACCGGGTGCCACTCCTTTCAGCTAAGAACAGGAAACTGAGGCTACAATTTGCACAAGCTCATCGAAATTGGACAATAGAAGATTGGAAAAACGTTGCCTGGTCTGATGAGTCTCGATTTCTGCTGCGACATTCGGATGGTAGGGACAGAATTTGGCGTCTACAACATGAAAGCATGGATCCATCCTGCCTTGTATCAACGGTTCAGGCTGGTGGTGGTGGTGTCATGGTGTGGGGAATATTTTCTTGCCACTCTTTGGGCCCCTTGGTACCAATTGAGCATCGTTGCAACGCCACAGCCTACCTGAGTATTGTTGCTGACCATGTCCATCCCTTTATGACCACAATGTACCCAACTTCTGATGGCTACTTTCAGCAGGATAATGCGCCATGTCATAAAGCTGGAATCATCTCAGACTGGTTTCTTGAACATGACAATGAGTTCGCTGTACTCAAATGGCCTCCACAGTCACCAGATCTCAATCCAATAGAGCATCTTTGGGATGTGGTGGAACGGGAGATTCGCATCATGGATGTGCAGCCGACAAATCTGCGGCAACTGTGTGATGCCATCATGTCAATATGGACCAAACTCCCTGAGGAATGCTTCCAGCACCTTGTTGAATCTATGCCACGAAGAATTGAGGCAGTTCTGAAGGCAAAAGGGGGTCCAACCCGTTACTAGCATGGGGTACCTAATAAAGTGGCCGGTGAGTGTATATTCACATAGAAAACCGCTGTTTTAAATTGTAATAATATTTCACAATATTACAGTTTTTTTTATTTTTTATCAAATAATTGCAGCCTTGGTGAGCAGAAGAGACTTCATTTAAAAACATAAAAAAATCTTACTGATCTAAAACTTTTGACCGGTAGTGTGTGTATATATATACAGTGAAGAAAATAAGTATTTGAACACCCTGCTATTTTGCAAGTTCTCCCACTTAGAAATCATGGAGGGGTCTGAAATTGTCATCGTAGGTGCATGTCCACTGTGAGAGACATAATCTAAAAAAAAAAATCCAGAAATCACAATGTATGATTTTTTAACTATTTATTTGTAAGATACAGCTGCAAATAAGTATTTGAACACCTGTCTATCAGCTAGAATTCTGACCCTCAAAGACCTGTTAGTCTGCCTTTAAAATGTCCACCTCCACTCCATTTATTATCCTAAATTAGATGCACCTGTTTGAGGTCGTTAGCTGCATAAAGACACCTGTCCACCCCATACAATCAGTAAGAATCCAACTACTAACATGGCCAAGACCAAAGAGCTGTCCAAAGACACTAGAGACAAAATTGTACACCTCCAAAAGGCTGGAAAGGGCTACGGGGAAATTGCCAAGCAGCTTGGTGAAAAAAGGTCCACTGTTGGAGCAATCATTAGAAAATGGAAGAAGCTAAACATGACTGTCAATCTCCCTCGGACTGGGGCTCCATGCAAGATCTCACCTCGTGGGGTCTCAATGATCCTAAGAAAGGTGAGAAATCAGCCCAGAACTACACGGGAGGAGCTGGTCAATGACCTGAAAAGAGCTGGGACCACCGTTTCCAAGATTACTGTTGATAATACACTAAGACGTCATGGTTTGAAATCATGCATGGCACGGAAGGTTCCCCTGCTTAAACCAGCACATGTCAAGGCCCATTTGGATGATCCAGAGGAGTCATGGGAGAAAGTCATGTGGTCAGATGAGACCAAAATAGAACTTTTTGGTCATAATTCCACTAACCGTGTTTGGAGGAAGAAGAATAATAAGTACCATCCCAAGAACACCATCCCTACTGTGAAGCATGGGGGTGGTAGCATCATGCTTTGGGGGTGTTTTTCTGCACATGGGACAGGGCGACTGCACTGTATTAAGGAGAGGATGACCGGGGCCATGTATTAAGAGATTTTGGGGAACAACCTCCTTCCTTCAGTTAGAGCATTGAAGATGGGTCGAGGCTGTTTCTTCCAACATGACAATGACCCGAAGCACACAGCCAGGATAACCAAGGAGTGGCTCTGTAAGAAGCATATCAAGGTTCTGGCGTGGCCTAGCCAGTCTCCAGACCTAAACCCAATAGAGAATCTTTGGAGGGAGCTCAAACTCCGTGTTTCTCAGCGACAGCCCAGAAACCTGACTGATCTAGAGAAGATCTGTGTGGAGGAGTGGGCCAAAATCCCTCCTGCAGTGTGTGCAAACCTGGTGAAAAACTACAGGAAACGTTTGACCTCGGTAATTGCAAACAAAGGCTACTGTACCAAATATTAACATTGATTTTCTCAGGTGTTCAAATACTTATTTGCAGCTGTATCTTACAAATAAATAGTTAAAAATTCATACATTGTGATATCTGGATTTTGTTTTTTAGATTATGTCTCTCACAGTGGACATGCACCTACGATGACAATTTCAGACCCCTCCATGATTTCTAAGTGGGAGAACTTGCAAAATAGCAGGGTGTTCAAATACTTATTTTCTTCACTATATATATATATATATATATATATTCAGAGAAGGGCTCTTCTCCCATGGCTCTGCGTTGAGAAGCATCTCCACATTTAGGCAATTAGGCCATAAATAATTGATTGGATATAATCAAGCTAGATTATAATATTATTGGTTAAATTATTTTGTAAATGAAAATACATTAACATGCTCGTCCTCTATTGCTACTTTCATTTCCTGCTGATGTTACAACCAAAAAGCTATTTAGGGCATTGTTGTAACAAACTTGAATGGTCTGTCCACTCTGGAACTTTTGTTGATCTAATCAATTCCTGATGGATAAAATCAAGCCTGCCCTAAATCCATTCACGTATAACAAGACCTGACAGATTGCATCCTCACCATCTTTCTTTTTCTGGGCTAAGATGGTGACCTCCTCTCCTTTGGGCAGGTCCAGCAGAAACAGTACTGCCTCTTCACGGATGATGTTCGCGAAATCCACGTTGTTTACCTGGAAAGGGTTAGAAAAAAAGCTAATTAGAACAAAAAAAAACTCCTCTCTAAAAGGGACTAATGAATGGGTAGAAAGTTTCAAGAGGCAGGTTTGTGAAAAAGTGTGATTGTATGGTGGGTGGTGAGGTTTGTGAGAAAAGGGAAAGTGACAAATGTTCTGAATAAAGAATAAGCATGTTGGAAAAACCCAGCCGAGGAAAAGAAAGAGGCTGTGTTTGGCAGCGAAGTGAAGGAAACCAACGTCACCGGGGAAACCATCCTGAGAGAAGGCAAGCATTTACACACACTGAGGTTTAATGCCATCTATACAGCACAAGAGGGACATTTTGGAAGGGGGAACCGCCATAAAACTAAGACTGCCATTAAAGAGCCCGTAAACAGAAGGCTATAAAAGCCGGGACACCAAATCTCCCTTCACCCACAGGCCTTTAAGAGTCCCACTCCGGTTATTCATCACAAGAGCTAAACGCCACCACAAACAACAGGCTGACCGGCTAAGAAACTGTAAGAGATGCAATAGCTTGAGCACAAACCAAGCAGGTATAAAAATCAGATGCACATTCAAGCACACAATGTGTTTTCATGTTTTATAGGGACTTTCCATAAAAGTAAGCTTTTTTTATACTGTACAAACTGTATATATTCTATCCCCTTACACTAGCCCTACCCATTACACAAAAACTTTCTGCATTTTTACATTTGCAAAAAACACTTGATATTTTGTATGATTTATAAGCTGTTTTCCTCAAGGGGACCAAAACATTTCAGATATAGTCATCTTTGTGGGTACATTTTGTCCCCAGAATTTAGGGTTTACAAGGCCACACACAGACATGCACAAATCAGATCCAAATAATGGGCCGCAAATTATCCTGACTCCTCATACCAATTATTAGCAAAACGTTTTTGCAATTCTGCGGTGAACTCAAAATTCAAAAGCATCCTATATTATAAACAAAATTAATACAATATTGAAAAGTATCATAAGAAAACGGTTCTAATAGGCTTATAAATAACTATTTTACTATTTGTATTACAAAAAATGCATATTATATTATTATGAAAATGGCTTGAGAAGTATTTTTCCCATTCATTTAATAAGCCTTTAATATGCACTTATCTTTATGAGGGAATTATCTACATGAAGCACAAGTAATCAAATCAAAAACAAAAGTTTAATATTTATATACACTTCATTTCTAAAGTTTGGGGTCAGTAAGATTTTTTCGAAAGAAATTTCATCAAGGGCGCATTAAGGCCCAGTTATACTTCATTTTCTGCGCTCCGCTTCGTCTTGCACAGTTGAGAAGTATAATCCTTTGCCTGTGAGCATGGAAAGACACGTTCGGTGCATGCGCACTATCAAGTTGATAATAATAAGAAATGTGTCTTGAGCAGCAAATCATCATATTAGAATGATTTCTGAAGGATCATGTGACACTGAAGACTGGAGTAATGATGCTGAAAATTCAGCTTTGATCACAGGAATAAATTACACTTTAAAATATATTCAAATAGAAAACAGTTAGGTGTACTAATATTTCACGATATTACTGTATTTTTCATCAAATAGATGCAGCCTTAGTGCGAGTGTCAGACTTCTTTCAAGATATTACAGAGAACCCAACATTTTGAACAGTAGTGCATTTATAAATATACTTTGTACACATTTATACACAAGTTGTTTGAGAGTGAAAAGAAACCAATGCATACTATCCGTCCTAAATAGTATTCAAAAATAGAATTAGTACGTCCCAAATCGTAGTATGTTGAAATGAGTGTTCCAAAGATACCCGGATGGTCTACTATATCCGGTCAGAATCCGAAGTGTAGATCGATGCGCACTGTAACGGCTGATATTACCCACAACCCATCTCGAGCTGGACGAGGATTCGATTAGAACTACAAACACGAGTGAAAAGTGTTAAAAAACTACAGACATGGAGGACGCGCGAGTCCGGCGGTTTTGTAGAGAGGTTTAGATAAAGGGGTTTGAGTGATTAATTATCAGTATCTAACCTGACGAAAATTTATTTATTCAATGTTGTCTACATTATATTGCATCTACCATAGCATTGTGAACTTTTGTAAAAGATATGTTTAGCCATTAATTTTTAAATGCATCATTACATTCAAATTGCAAACACATGAGGAGAGTCTCCGCATGAAAGACCCGCGACTGGCAGATCAACGTGATACAACATTTCTCTCCGAAACGGAATAGATTGAACGGAAGATTTTAACTGTGACAAGATGATTGACAGGGCAGTTTACGGTGACAGGATCACGCGACAGATCTGTCCGTTAAAGATGACGAAGTAGTATGTCCCAAAGCTTGCCTACTCTTTTGCTACACACTCGAAAGTATGTACTTTTTCTTCACAAAAGGAGTACATACTTTTAGGGCATAGTATAAGTAGGCGAATTGGGACGCAGCCCAACTCTTTTACATCATTCGCAATGCTTCATGGGAGTGGGCCGTTACTGTCGAGTTCTTTTGCCATAGTTCTTGCTTCCACAGTAACGGTGACTGTCTGATTGGTGGATCACTAGCAACCAAAAGTACAGATTTCTGATGACCTTTAGAAGTCGCTGCCCATGTTGACGGCTTTTGTAGACTGAAGTTTTCACAGTAATTAATCAGTGAACTCACCCTGAGAATCTGGTCTCCCTCCTCCAGGCCCTCTTTAGCAGCAGGACTGTCCTCCAGAACTCCCGCCACAAATATCCCGACATCATTCCCACCAGCGAGTCTCAATCCAACACTCTCGCCCTTCTTAAACTTCACCAGCTTCATGCTCGGCCTGAGGGTGGACACACAAACATGCATCTAGGGACGTTTCATTCTCAACATCTCGAAAACAGTTTTGGGTTTGGGCAAGTTGGTGAAACGCACCGTAAAATGCTGTCATCGTTTGTGACGCTGGGCACGGGGGCGTCTGCCGGACTAACAGGCAGGTCCACGTCGGGCTGGCCGGGTTGAGCGTACACAGGCTTGGGCTCTGAGGAGATCAAAGCACATTGAATAGCTGAGTAAAATACACACACACACACACAGAATTGTCACCACATGAGCTTCTCGCACACTGGGAGGTCAAAGACGCCCAGCGGGACGAAGCAGGTGGGAAGACACTGTCACCACTGACAAACTCCCGCTGCTCATCACCAGCTGCGCACAAACACAAGCACACGTGCACAGGCAGAGAATGTTGGATCACAGTGTAACCATGTGTAATGACCTCTGACCTGGCAGAGGGGGGAGCTGTTTCTCTTCTCTGGCTGCGCTCTGCTCTTTCGGCATCTCCTCCACCATCTTAGCAGGTAGAGGAAGCGGCCCAGCCTTGGAGATCCTGTCTTCATCACGGCTCCTGTGGCTGGGGGTGTAAAGAAGAAAAGCTGTTAGAATCCCACACAGGAAATTATTTCATACTTGAGTCTTTAATGAGAGTAAATGTAGTAAATCTGTAGTAAATCTGTTGATGAATCATTCTTTTAAAGTTGTTTCTTTTTAATGATTTGGTCAAACTGATATGAGAAGCAATTTAAATCAGTGGATTTGCATGTGACAACTTTGTTTTGAAGTAAAACAATAAGGAGAGTGATATGTTTGAACCATAAGCAATGCAAAACTCTCAGAACGGATCTTCTTCAACTTAGCCTTAAAAATGGGTTTATCTGGAACTAGAGTGACATCAAACTCCAATATCTATATATTTACATGATGTACAATAAAAAAAAAAAAATACTGATTTGTAAAATATATTGATAATAATATAGACTTTTGCCAGTGTTGAATGATGAATCAGTTTTGAATGATGATTAGTGAATCAGTTTTCCGAAATGAACCCAATCTCTAACATGAAACTTCCCAAAATGATTTCACTAACTGTTATGTACTGTACAAAACTGAAAGTATTATAACTTAAAATATGACTATTTACCACTATTTTATTGATTCGCTAAATACTTATTTTCTTACAAAAAGGTACATGCAAATAGCCAAACTACTGGAAATAATTTTGAACGATGACTGAAACGAATCAGTAATTTATTTATTTTTCTCTTCAAACAAACCAAATTACTAAAATGAATCAGACCTCCCAAAATCAACTTTACTGACTGGTGTCTATATACAAATATCAGAGATTAAATATGGACTTCTTAAAGAACACATAAAATGCCTAATGTTTGGAAACACTTCACTTAACTAAAACTTTAAACTAATCAGTTTTTTTTTTTAACTTATTCATTGGAACAGTCTAAATAAAATGTGCTCAAATGAATCAGACATATCAAAATCACTTTTAAAAGCTAAACTCATTTTCTCCAAAGGCCACGAACATTCTCGACACAAGCACCCAAACACAGATTTGAACGCTTGGGCAAACCAAATCGATATCGGTATATCAATGAAGTACTTTAACACGCAATCTTGT
Source organism: Semotilus atromaculatus (assembly GCA_031834385.1). Taxonomy (NCBI): domain Eukaryota; kingdom Metazoa; phylum Chordata; class Actinopteri; order Cypriniformes; family Leuciscidae; genus Semotilus; species Semotilus atromaculatus. The sequence goes on along the minus strand of JAULUF010000027.1, from coordinate 7,634,295 downwards.
GTTGTTGTGGCGGTAACCGACCTCAGTGCTCCAGGCGGCGACAGTTACCTTCATACATCTGTGCTATTAAAACCAGAGGTCAAGCATTGAACTTACTTTAACAAACTTGCTTGCCAAGACTCTTAAATTGTTGCTCCACTATGACAGTAGTCGACCTGAAAGAACTGACACTTTACACGAATGTCCACTATAGCGCCTCCTTGTGGCAACGCTGAGAATGCGAAGTGTTTGCGTTCAAGTGCTTGGTAGAGTATGTTTCAGGCCGTAAGTGAATGTACAACAACATCACACCTGTAAACCAAGACACTGAAAATATACGGTACAGTGTGGAATGAGATGCTTTGTGCTGTTCGGTTAAAGCTTTTGATGATTAATGCATGCTCTGCTCTCAGCAGGACAACCAAAAAACAACGCTGCTTTTTCCACACTATCGAGCCTAAGCACACAACCCATAAAACACTGTTTACACTGAAAGACAAATGGCAGATGAGAGCGAGGTAGATGGGGAGAGAGGGAGGACGTTGTGTGGCTAGGGCAGCTAGGTAGTCTTGAAGGTCACAGCTGTGTTTTGCAGATCCTTTGTTGGACTATATTTAGCACAGACCATCTGATCTGGAGTAATGGAGGAGACAGAAAGAGAGAAAGAGAGAGAGAGAGAGAGAGAGAGAGAGAGAGAGAGAGAGAGAGAGAGAGAGAGAGAGAGAGAGAGAGAGAGAGAGAGAGAGAGAGAGAGAGAGAGAGAGAGAGAGAGAGAGAGAGAGAAGGAGAGAGAAAAAAGGACTCCAGGTGCACCACCGCCATTGAGGCACTCCAAAAATCGGCACATGGCCAAAGATGACGGGTCCTGTCCGTGACCTTTATTGTCACGGTAAACAACAGCGGGCGACATCCACGGATTGCAGAAACTCTCCATCTCTGCAGGGCCGGGCCGCCACATGTGGTCCTGTTTTATTCATGACAATGACGAATATCTTTCCCAGCAATGGTGTGGCTCAATAAAAAGCCTTGGCTGATTGAGGATAAGTGTATGGCATAATGCACTATACCTTAAAGTATTAAAGACGCCATTATGCACTCGAGGCTCTTTACAGTTAATATAATCAATAAAATTAACTACAAGAGAAAAAATGCTCAGTGTTGTTGGGATGGCACTTGCATTGCATGTTGCGCTCTGTTTCGAAGAAATATGGCATTCTGATACGGGTACGTGATGAGTTTTTATTCTCAACAGGAAATTAGATGTGTAATTCAGTACTAAATTTTACATTGGACATTAAGTGCCGACCCAACACTTTTTTTATAGTACAAAAGTGAACAAAAATGTCCTTAAATTAAACACCAAAACGTATAAACTACTAGTTTTGAGAATGAGAGCATCTGACCGTCCTCCAAGTGCTCAACGACTTAAAATATCGTAGAGTCCGACTGAACGTTGTAGAGACTTTGACATCAACATACCATTCAACTTTTTTCCTTCCTTTAAAAAGTTGATAATCCTATTTAGTTCGAGATGCACCAAACACTTGTTTAATTTTCCAATCTTTAATTGAAGGAGAAAATGGAGAGAAGAACTTGGCAGGACATCTTAAAACACTTTCTTTCCTCTTTGTTACCAGGCTGGTAAAATCAACCAAGCAAGAGAAAATACTTCTCAATAGATACTTCTCAATGGCAGTTGTTCAGAAAATGCCATGTGACTAATCGCTCTGAAACATCATCATTAGTCTGACTGGCTGATGGCAACAAGGACGTCCACGAGACATAAAGGTAGCAGACGGGCAAAACTAGAAATCCATTTTGATTTATATGTATGCGTCTTCTCTTGTGTTCTCAGTGGGATACTCAAACATCCCAGCTAACAGTGAACGTTCTCAGAACATTTTGACACGGTTCTCTAAAAGTTTTGCACAAAGGTCTTCCAGTAATGATAATAGAACATTCTTTCCAAGTCATCTGGTCTTCCCATGATGTTTGCAAAATGACACAATGGAATGTTTCCTTAAAGGAAAAGTTCACTTCAAAATTAAAATTGTCATCATTTACTCACCCTCAAGTTGTTTCAAACCTGTATGAATTTCTTTCTTCTGCTGAACCAAAAGAAAATATATCTTGAAGAATGTCGGTAACCAGTCAGTTGATGGACCCCATTGACTTCCATAGTAGGAAAAAAAATACTTCTTCAAAATATCTTCCTTTGTGTTGAGCAGAATAATGAAATTCATACAGAATTTAAATTTTGAAGTTAACTATTTCTTTAATATTCCAATCACTGAGAAAAAAACTTTTTTCAGAGAACATTCAGAATAATGTTTTAATAACTTAAGGGGAATGTCATAAAACATTCATAGAACATATTTTATTAGTTGGGAAACCTTTTCGCCAACATGATGCCTTGCCCATTCTGGCACCATTCCATGTTTCCACCCCCAAAAAAGGTGGTTCTCAGATAAAACAACGGTTCTCCTCAACGGTTCCATCCATTAAACCTGTTGGTTCTCAAACCAGGAATTCAGTGATGTTCTTATCAGCAACAACAACTAAGCTTTCAGCACGCTGCCTCTGTCTTTACCGATTCCACATTTGTGTGTCTACGCACATGGTGCAGGTGGTGCTTCAACCCTATTGGACGACTTTCAAGGATGGTTGGCAGAGCAGATGTGCCTGTAATACCAAGAACTCTCTAAGGCAGAGAACTACTACTACAAATTATGTTAAAAGCAGCATGTTTTCGCCAACACTGCGAAACTGACAGCAGCAGCCCTTTGGAGCACGTGTGTATTTCTACATTACCGACACACCCCTATACTTGTCTTTGCTCAGCAGGAAAGAGGTAACAGCTGAGACCAGTTCTGTGAAATTGAATAAATGAGAATGAATGGAGGGATATGTTGCATGCTGGGATTAGGCACACAAACCAATGAATTCCCTGTACACAAGTTGGTTTGTTGGGCTTCATTTCCTTAGCAAGGGTTGTGATGTTGAAATGATGAAATGAACATGTCAAGTAGTTCGCATAAATTTTCAGCATACCACACACACGTTGGGTTACATCACTTTGTGAAGCAGCGCCGTCACATGCAAAGCTCACAAAAGCGTTAGTTTGGTTAGCTATGTTCGGGACGCTCGCATTAACCGGACCCATAAACTTACACTGGCCGGGTTCTCTGAGTCGCCGGCCCTGCGGCCCTGATTCAAAACAAGAATCAGAAGAAACTTCATGAACACCTAGAAACCTGAAGGTCTGTAAACATGCGTGTGGTCAATTCTGGCTTGTGTGAAGTTTTTCTTCTAAAACAAAAGCCAGCCAACCAGTTGGAGCCTTCTCAAAAACACAAACAGAGCATACTTTCATGGCGCCAGAGAGTTTCCTCTCTTCCTTAGTCAACCTGCAAATGACCTACTGATGCTTTCAAGTATTTGAAAGCATTTTACCATCAACAAAAATAACACTTCACCTTTAAATTTAAGGTTTCATTTAGGAGGATGGCACATTTGCAGGGAGATGAAATTCCTCTCATCCTCTACCGCTGTCACACCCTGGTTTATCTATCTAGGACACATCCAATTTACAGGAGCGTTTTGTCAAGAGCTGCGGTACCGTCTGACAGAACCTTTTCTCATATGCCTGTTCTCATATCAGCGGTGAGCAGGCCTGAAACTTCAGCTCTTAAAGTTCAATCTGTTGAATCTTATAAAAACAGGAACACTTTAATAACGAGAGAGAGAGAGCCAAAAGAGACTATCTGGAGATGATTTGGCTCCAAAGAGTAGTACATTTACGCCAGGTGAATCAGACCGCTGATTTCATTTGTACCAAAACATCTTGTGTGAAAAGTAATAAAAGCAGAAAAGGTTTCGGACCTGCCGTTGCTGATCTGCGGTGGAGAGTGTCTGGAGTGGTCCGAGGGCTCTGAGCGGCGGTCCGGGGATCGAGACCGGCTGCTTCTCTTCCGGTCGTGGGATCGGTTGGAATGATCGGAGGCCACGGAGTGGATGTCTGAAATATCTAACACAAAGATCACATGATTTCACACCATCACAGGTGTTTGTTTCAGTATACTATGTCAATCTAAAGTATTGCTATTGGGATATTCTATTTTTCCCCAAACAATCCTAATGTAATCAAATAAGAATCAGCTAAGAAAAACATAGAATTATCCAAAATAATTTTCAAAATCAGGTTTTGGTTTCGCCTTAAAAAAAAAAAAAGTCTAAACAATATACATTTCATTTACCTAATTATTTTCTGGTAGTTTTATGTGCTTTTTTAAATTTAATATATACACACATATACATACACACACACACACACACTTGTTTTTTGTTTTAATTTTAGTAACTTAAACTTGTTTTATTTTAGTGATTTGCCTAGTGAACATTTCTAATTTCTGTTGAAGTTTTTCAAGTTTGAGTTTTTCATCCAATACTTTTAAATTATTTTAGTTTAGCTTTATTTATAATTCTAAAAGTTTAAGTTTTAGTTAACAGTAACAACAGTGCTTAAAACAAGACAAACAATAACATTTAAAAAATATACAAAATTTTTTTAAATAAAATTAAAATAAAAACTGAAAGTATAAACCTAAATAACTAAATTTTAATAAATACTATAATGGTATAAAACTAATACTAAAATAAGCATTATAAACTGTTAAAGTATAAATTGTTTTAAGAGGTTTATGCTTAAAACCATAAGAAAAATATATCGATATATATAAGATATATTCACTAAAACAATAATGTCACGTAATTAGCTTGCTTTGTTTAGATGTTTTTACTGTAAAACAAAATGTACTGTTATAAACTGATATTCTAAAGAATAAATAAAAAGTGCATTTATTTAGTAGAATCTCTTTGTGAATTAAAGTTACAGCTTTCTAACTATAAGCAGCAGGTCGAATTGAAAAGCATAAATCAAATCCACTTTGACTGGTCGGTGTGTGTTCTGCACAGACACTCTCTCACCATCTCTGTCAGAGGCATTAGCTGAAGGTATGCTGTCATCCATGTCGGGGATATTGAGCAGGGTCGCCCTCTCGTCTCTCTGCACCACCATCTTCAACTTGCCCTTTGACCTCTCGATCAGTTTCTTAGCATCGATCAGGGACAGATTCTCAGTCACAGTGCCATTAATCTAGTTCCAGAGTAAATGATATTAAAAAAGATGTGAATGCTGTCATTTATCTCCATTAGCAAATGTCTGCATTCTTTCATAATTCCTCACATCACTAAATGCATCACTTCAGTCATACTCTCTCTCCATCTGTCTCCCCTCCCCTACAGGTGGTCATTTATCTTACCTTGAGCACCACGTCTCCCTCCTGTATGTTTCCGTCTCGGGCCGCCAGGCTCTCGGGGGAAATGTCCTTTACGAAGATGTGGCTGGCCAGGCGAAGCCCGTATTCTGCTTACAGAGTAAACCGCAGAAACACATACAGCATGTTAGCATATGTTAGCTATAAAGTTGCTTTTTTTTCCCCCTGATGGAAACCTGCACACACAACCCTTTTTCCTGTAAAAAATGACTAACTTTGTTTTTCATCCTTTAAGGCCAGGCAACCACTGCCGGCTGGTTCCATCAGTAGTGGGCGGGAATCTAAAAAGAGAAAACTAAAAAATGACTAGCCGTTGGCAATTCTATTGCCACGGTGTGCGTAGAGGGTTGACATAGCAAAAAATGTCATTGGGACTAAACATTAAACTTCAAATATGTTCTGACTGGATTAGATTATGTTGTTTTGTGTAGCATTTTCATTTTAATGGGGACAGACCACCTGGAAACTTCTTGTGCTACGTAAGGGCAAAAGTGATTGGACGACACCAACCGGCTCGAAGCGGCCATGTTCACCTTCATTTTTGCGGGACTTGATGAGGGTGACCTTGGCTGGGCGAGGGGGGAGGTTGGAGGACACAGAGTGGCGGTCCGAGCGTGGGGACAGACTCCTCTCTCTGGAGCCGCTGCGCTCTCTGTCCCGGTCCCTCCTCCCGCCCAGCCGCTCGCCCCTGCCGCTCCTCCGGCCCGTGGCACCGCCCCCGCTGTAGGCGCTCCGGCCGCTCCGTGCCTCATAAATCTCCTCTTCGTAACTGTCATCGTCCTCGTCGTGCTCCGACATGGTCTCGCGTTCACCCGTGCGCCCCATAGGGATCTGCACCTTCCTCTTTCTCCTGATGGTCTGGACAGGAGAACGAGACATGATTATTCACAATTTATGGGCACATTTTTTATCTCCAATACATCTCTAAAACATTCTCTTATGGATTTTAGGGCAAAAGAAATGAATAAAAGTGGGCCCAAAAGTGTGAGGCTACTTTACTAAACATGCTTCAAATATTAGACTACCTTAAATTAGCATTTTGAAAATTTTATACAAACTAAAACTAAGTAAATAAATAAAAGTCTGAGAGGACCAGTGAAAATGCTTTTAATTACAAATGTTTTCAATACAAATTATATAAATAAAAGTCTGACAATTTATATAATTTGAGTAAGAAGAAGAAAATAGATACAAATAAGAGAGAGAGAGAGAGAGAGAGAGAGAGAGAGAGAGAGAGAGAGAGAGAGAGAGAGAGAGAGAGAGAGAGAGAGAGAGAGAGAGAGAGAGAGTAAACAAAAAGTGGGATACATACTATTTTTGCATTCTTCCCACTTTTCCGAAGTTGCTGCACTGCATATGCATGATCCACGTTATCCATGGAGACGGCGTTGACCATCACCACTCTGTCATTCTCCCTGCCGGGGGCAAAAAGTGCAAAAAGCAGTAAGCAAAAGTGCCACTCCAACTGATCTCAGTGCAAAGCTTGATCAGCAGTCCTGTCTGTGCGCTCATGCGTTTAGAGCAGATTTTTAATTTTATATAAAAATCAACTGATTACTTTGAGTTATCAGAGCACTCTGGAAAAGAAAATATTTCACTATGGTCTATAAAATGTATACATTTAAAATAAATATATTTGATAATGCACAACATGTACAGTGGGTTTAAAATAAATATATTTGATAATGCACAACATGTACAGTGGGTTTAAAATAAATATATTTGATAATACACAACATGTACAGTGGGTCCAACTGTACTCTCAGAGAACTAGTGAAAATGCTTTTAATTTGCACTTTTTAATCCAAAAGTTTTCAATACAATTTATATAATTTGAGAAATAAGCATATAAATTATAAATAATATTTTATCTATTAAATATGAATTTCTTTAGGTGACATCCCAAACATTATTAATATCATCTGATATTTCTGGAAGTAGTGCATAACGTGTTTAGGAGTAATTCATAAAACACAGCAGTGGCCAAAAGTGATTTCCGGTGCGGATATTTGTTTTTGACGACCCTACAAGCTCGACTAAACCATCAAAATATAAGGGAAGTATTTGATATTTTTTACATATGAGGGAAGAAAAAAAAAAAAACTAGAAAAGATATTTATCACAATTATAAAAAATAAATAAAAAAAGCAGATTTATTTTACTATGCAACAACAACAAAAAATCATAGAAAAACAAAAAGCTGACAGGAAAAAGCAAAATCACCAGTTATTAATATTTAGTTGGTTCTCTCTTATTTTTGCATGTTCATAATTTCTTTGTATGCCACTGGCCAGACATGACTTTTGGCCATTACTGTATATTGTCTATTAAAAACCTAAACGTTTAAAAAGGTCACATTATTGACATTTCATTCTATTTGACCAAATTCAAATCAAATTGAGGAATTAAAGTGGACCTGAATTGGCATTCTCAATAAAGAAGGTAAGAGATGAGTCTTACTGCAGCAAGCCCTCGGCTGGGCCTCCCTTCAGCACATCCGATATGACGATGGACGTCTCCCCGCTCTGAAAGTGAGGGTTATCCCTTCCTCCCGAGATAGCGATCCCAAAGCCGAACCCCGGTGCCTGTGAGACACACATCTACATGTTACCCAACAGGTGAGAGGGACACCAACACATTCACACCACACTGGAAGAGCTGGAGAGGGACGGAAGAGGACAGAGAGAATGAAAAGATAAGATCGGAGGCATGGAAAGGAAGATAAATGAGGGGATGTGATGGTCAGAGAGATACAGAGAAAGGGCAGAGAAGGGCGGAGAGATAGAAAGACCGTGTCACAGAAATAAAGAGGAGAGAAACAATACGATAAAACTCAAGCCATGTTGGACCTGAATTCCACCAAAGTTCATAAATTGTCGACTTGAACAGTTTTAGCTGTAACAGAGTGTACAAAGTGTGCTTTTTAAAACGACAACTTTAATGCACATAATTGATATAAACTAGCAGCATGTTCATAGCTAGCATAACTGCAATGTGTTGACCAAGCATGAGCATCTACATACCTTATAGAAGTTTTTTGGCCTTATGTAATGCATGTGACACCAAGTGTTCATTGAAGTAACGTAAAAAACTTATGCTGCCTTCAAGTGCCATCAGAAATGTCCTATTTCCCACTTCTGAAGTCGTGGGTATTACTAATATTCAAATTATAAGAGGGCGCAATGAGCAAAATATTAATGCACCGCCTGCATTAAACTGTTTATTCAAAGCAATGAAATAACATGACTGCCTGTTCAAAAAAGTGCATAACGTTTAAACTAACGTTTATTAATCAAATATAATTTCATAAACAATTATTAACAAAACAGCATCATGTATTTATGCAGAGTTAAATATCACCATGGCATCTTGTTCGCCACTGCTAAAAATCGAATAAACCATTTTTGAATTTGAATGTGGACTTTTATTTTAAATTCTACGGATATTCGAAAGTCAAAATTTCATTTGACAGCCTAGAGCTCGTCGCATTTAAGTGCTTTGTTGTTGTAGAGAACAGAAATAAATGACAAAATGTTTTGAAGACTTGAGGGCGTTCATGTCCAATATCCGACAAAGAAACTTGTATTTACAATAATTCCGAAAGCATGTGCTTCTATTAGTGAGTAACATTATTTAATGTAACAAAAAAGATTATAGTTTACATTATAGTTACAACCATGACCAGGTGAGTTTGATTTCATGGGGTCTTTAAAACAAGTAAAAAAAAAAAAAAAATATGAATAAACAAATAATCTGCCAGCTGAACATCTTGAAAGAGAAATGTATTTTTTAACAACAAGTAAAACAAAACAAATGCAATTCTACCAACATTTCTAAGAGTTTTTATTGTATTACGCAGATCACAAAAACAACATGATTTGATAAGTATCCATACTTGGATTCCAGACACAAATAATAAAACAGAGAAATTGATTCTCACCCTGTGTAGAGTTACAGTGTGCTGTTCCCATATTACAGTCTCCTCCATTGCTGCACTCTGTATTGAGAGAAACAACAAAACAAAACAGAAAGAAAGAGATTAATAGAGAAACACACAAATCGTTAGATTAACATCAACAACTTTAATTGGTTACATTCCCACACGGCCTGAAGGATGCAGATGCATTCATTAAAATCAAGCGGGTTACACACATTCGGAAATGTCTTTGAAAGCGTTTCAGCGCTTCACATCCGTAAATACCTTTAGAAATCCTCCAAAGACTCTAAATGATCTTCCTACACGTTATGTAGCAGACTTGGAAATTATGTAACAACAGACACGGAAACAACAAAGGTAGTGAAACCCTAACGCTGGGCTTGAGGAGGAGAAAGGACTGCTGACACACAGCAAAGCCACCTGAGGTGCTCAAACATTGATTTATTCACGTATTTCTCCATGGCTTCTGCAATGCAGTCACCTCGAACAGCAGCTTCACACAGTTACTGCAACAACGCCAGCACTGCACAATCGCGATCCTATAGATCATCAGATCCAAAGCAGCGCTTACTTGGGAAAAACAGACTCACGTTTGGAGAATGATTTTATGTAGTCGTATGTAGTGATAATGTACTGCAAGATAAACACCAACAGGGTGATGCGAGCGTCAGGGTTTAAACTGTGAGCGAGAAGGATCGTGGGTTGTAGCTCTAGAAATGTTCCATGAGGACAACTGTGCCTCCCACTGAATCACATCCGTGGCAAGACCTCAAGTGAGGAAATCCATGAAGGATGAGGAATGTCAGCAGTGTCAGGACACAGAGGCACAGCACCTGACAGGATATCCACAAGAAACACACACACACACACACCACATAGCAATTCTTCACTCTCTCCTCAAATGTGTTTGACATATTCCCTCTTTACGGAAACGAAGAAACTTTACCTCACATTAACACAACCATGTAAAAGATACCTGAACAAATGCTAAAACTTTAAACTAAGGGTCCGTTTACACAACAACGATATGCTTAAAATAGAGGCGTTTTTCCTTTTAGTTTTCCGCGTACAGACACGTAAAACTGTCAACACCATTGTCAAAACAAAACATTGAGTGTCTGCATTGCAGCTACACAAGCTGGAAAATAAACAATGTTTTTAATCCTTCTCAAAAACATTCAATATATATTGCGATGTTAACTCTTTCCCCGCTATTGACGTCATTTTCCTATTACGCATCTTCTGAAAGACAACAGAATCTCCGGATCAAAACAGAGGGAAAAAAGGAGCAGAAACAAACGATAAAAGCATACATTTTTATTAAAATTGCCTAATATAAAATAAGTTACTTTAGTGCTATTTATATTCTATTGTAGCACTTTTATAGTATACTGATGATATACTGTTAATTTTAGCTTATTTTAGAAATATTGTTATGTGCTTTTGTAAATTATTACTATTTTTTGTTTTTATACATCCATTTAGCTTTAATTTATTTTTATTTCAGTTTTAATCATTTTAGTACCCATTTCAGGCAACATTTCTAACTTTCAATTAGTTTATCTAATAGGGTAAACGTACCTATTAAGCTCAAGTACCCATTAAGCACACTACCATCTTTTAGCTCAGATTATAAAAAGAAAAAAATTATGTTTTAACCTACTTGATGTCTTAACCAATTGATGTGTTTGTTACTACATACCTCCTGTTATTTCAAGCAAATCAGACCATTGCACACTGAGATATGGGTCTCTATGTGTTCACACTGTCTGGTGGCCATTTTGAAAGCTGTCTGAAAACTTTGACCAGAAGAGGAGCCCCTTAAATCTGCATTTTTAAAATGTTTAAGCCTTTATTTTGGGTTAGTATAACTATTTACTGCAAAATTAAGAGATTAATGTTTATACATTTGCATATTATAACCTGTGACATGGATGTTGGAAATAATTACAGATAGATCCAAAAGATAGTTTTAGCAACATAGCGCAGATGCTACAGAACACAGTTACCTTACTAGCTGTATAAGATTGTGTGCTACACTAATATATTACTTAACAGACATTAATGGCTTGTACTTTTAAATCCAAAATATTATACATTTACAGTTTATTGATGGTCTGTGATTTTACACTGCTTTAATTTCAATAAGACTTCATATTATTGTAAGGTGAGCTTAAAGGGTGCACTACTATGAAAATCACAGAGCTTCAGTGTGACATCAATTAGAACAAGTATAATTTCACTGATATTGTAAATAATAGTTGTTCATATTAAAATATGTATAAATGTAATACATGACCTAGATCATTTATTTAGCAAAATCTTGTCCTTTAAATTTCACGTAATATTTATTAATTAAAAATTGTTGCTGCTCCAATTAAGCTCAGTGTGCTCCCTTTAAGCTCATTCACATTTAACGTCTATGTAAATACCTCATAAACAGACTTTAAATATTAACTGATGGTTGTCACTTTAAGTTAATCTTTATAAGATAATTAATTACTTATTTTCACAGCCTTGAGATGACAAAATCTATACAGAACTAGTTTATTCTGAATTACCGACATCAGAGCTCTTACACACGGGAGCGTTTGAAAGCAGCGGTATTATCAGTGGATATATTAGGGATCCTCTGATAGCTTTTAAACACCGATAAGAAAAGCGATCGGTGAAGACAGCATGTTTTTGAAGCGTTGATCATTGTAGCCAATCACAGACATATATTGAGCGTGTGAACGCATTGGCCAATCAGAGGCGTTTAAAGGAGTTGTTCACTTTAAAATGAAAATTTCCCCATGATTTACTCACCCTCAAGCCATAGGTGTTTATGGGTTCAAATGATCTAAAATTCCAACAGGACATTCCAAAACAGGAATCTTCTACATGCAACAGGAAGCGTATGCATGTTTCGAATGCTTAAATAGAGAACGTTTCTGTAACAAATGGAAACCGTGATGAAAGGGCTGATAGCCTTATGTGTGAAGCACAAGCGATTGCCTCCTGACTTCACGGTGATAAAGGAAGGATGAATGACATCCCCGTGTCACATCCTTACGAGCTGAGAGATCAAGTCTCAGTCCATCCGTCCAATTCCTTTGACCTCGCAGATAATAACTCAGGTCTCGTTCGCTTCACAGCTCTGACTTCCCGTTACGTTGGGCCCGTCTCAAACCGCACACTACATCTTGTTAGCGTGCAGCTAGTTAAATAGATCTACTACAATCTGACAGCAAGAGTTATGGTTATCGGTCTCTTGCCAAGGCTAAGAAACGCCTGCGGTCTGATCCCTGTAATCTCAACTGCGTTTTATAAAGAGCCTGTGAATTGTGAAGAACATGCAGTTTTGGTTTGACTAGCATGCTAATCTGACCAAATGAAGTCTGTTGGTGAGAGGGACTCATTAAAGGGAGGGGAAGAGGGACTCATCCAAACTTTACTGTCTTTTCGTGGTGTCTACAGAGAGTCAAGCTTTACAGTTTGTGGTCTTTTATTCACTGTCCTAGATTAAACTGGTTAAAATAATAATCATGATTATTTTGCCCAAAAATTATACATGTGTGCAAAGCCAGGTAAGGGAGATTAAGTAAAAAACCAAGCAGGAATTGTATCCATTTAAGAGAAAAGCTCTGATTGGGGGATTTAAACTCTTGACATCTAGCAACCGAAAGCATGAAAGCTTGTGATGACGCAAATGTCAAATGAAAATTAAACTTTTTCAGGATAAATGATCAGCTGGCAAATATCACAGACGTTTATGCCTCATTAATCGAGAAAAGCAAAAATCGTGATCACAATTAAAGGTCTATAATGCTTTTGTTCAACTTCCTTTAGTATGTAATGTTGCTGTTTGAGCATGCAAAATGTCTGCAAAGTTACAAAGCACAAAGGGAAGCACTGATTCTGAACTCCTTCCCAGAATTCCCACCCAAGGAATCCACAAAGGGGGGAGGGGGTGTGTGTAGGCAAGGCCCGATTGAAGTTTCGTTGGTAGCGTGTTGAAACTTATGGTTATGGTAAGGGGAGTAACACTTCTGAAAAACACTCGAAGCTGTTGAACAATCACAACACACTGGTATATCGCTCTTATAACGTCAGCCAAACAACCTCCGTTTTACGATAACAGCTTAATGAAACATGACTGACGGACTATGAATTCAAATAAAACCCAGAGTAGGTGCCGAGATAGTAATAAGAGGGAGAGAGGAAGGAGAGAGAATACAAGGGCAGAGCGTTGTGGGAAATGTGCTGACCTAGGGGACAATTACTGCAAGCTCAACCCTTCACCTGTGCCCTGCATGGCAATGAGGAGATGCTTGGATCGATCCGGTGCCATTAACATATCCTGCATTTCTGCGAGGCTTGTTAAAGCCACAGCTAATCCCATTGGGATACTCATCGTGGCCTTTCCATGGCATATTGTACAAAAATGTAAGTTAGACAAGGCTATACTTAAAAAAAAATTTTTTTTTAAGTGAGGCCAATCAAGTCAAATTTAACAGCAGTTGTCGAATGGATGGTCAGTTAGTCATGTTTGATTGGGGCTGTGCGATACATCTAAAAAATTTATCACGATATGATGTTTCATATCGTTCGGTATCGATAATTATTGACATTTTTAAAACTTTTTTTTAAGACAATATTAAAATCACTGGTAAGCCTATAACTAGTTCATCCATGTTTCTCCTGGTTTCCTTGTCAGCGCTGTTTGATCCATTAGTAACGGAGAAATGCGAATGCTTCTCGCTAGATCTCGCAGCGATGTTATTACTTCATTGACGAATTCAAATGCTTTCTTTACTGGATCTCTTAGCGCTGTGTAGTGACAGTGTCGCTTGATCAAGATCGGCTCGCGCTGCACTGACATTGATCCAAACTGATAAACGGTCCGTGAAGCACAAAATAATGAGTAGCAGTTTCGTTACGCTTTCATTACATTTGCCATGTGAAGTTGAGCAAAGTTGTGGTGGTCGCACGGGCGATGCAACGCATTAATAAAAATATTGAACGCTGTAAGCGATTATTTTTTATATTGTTACGGACAACGGTGTACCGTCGATAAATACCGATATGGGTTTATTGCCCAGCCCTAAGTTTGATATCACTTTTGCTATCTCTAGTAGTTGGTACTGTTGTATTTCTTGTTGTTGATCATTGGCTATTGCCTTCAATTACAGAATAGTTGAGGAAAGATGACTGCAAGAAAATTCAGATCAGGACACGATGCAAGCTGAAATCGAACCCGTGTCCTTGTGAGGACAGCAGCTCTTATCTCTTCGTCATTCCCACTGCCCACTGGGAATCACTCAGCCTACTCAGATTTAGTCAGAGACTCCAAATCACTGCGTTCATTCCCTCCGCCGCTAACAAGCTCATTACATCACGTGGAAGGAAGTGGATTAGAAATTCCATCTGCCTCTTGTACAATCTAGTCCGCTCTCCCTTGTTGAATGTTAAAAAGGAAATGCATGAGAAGTGGTGAAAACCTTCAGTGCATCCAACAAAGATGGCCAATTCCTAGTGTTCTGTAACTAATGCTACTTGCTTTGAACGAGCAGCACACTTCTGATCTGACAGATAAGCCGTCCGGGGCATTAAACATTCACTCTCTGGAACAACAGGCTGAATCATAGAAATCTTTCCAACAAGAAAACACAGAGCACAGGAAGACCGTAATCCAGCAAGTTAAAGCCTCAAGAGCTGCTGTAATACCACAAGAGAACGTCCTTGAAAGATGATTCACATCAACTGTTTATTTGTCTTCTTGGAGATTTAAAGATTTCTTGTCTTTAAAGAGATAGGTCACCCAACATTTACTCATGTTGTTCTATGCAACACAAAAGAAGGTATTTAAGGTTTTTTTCTGTTCATGCACTGAAAGGGTGACCTATCTCTCCAAGGACTAAAAATTGCACTCCTGGTATTAATATCAAATTTTCAATTTTATTAACCTCCTAAAACACCTTGTTGGCAACTTGGCCAAAACCCGGCAACATCACATATATTCTTCATGAAGAATACAATTCCAGAAAGCAATGCGATGAGCTCGGTGAAAATAAAATAAAATATGAGATGCCTTTATATGCTTATTAATTGAGCATTAACTTAGAAACATGCCAATGTCCCACTCTACTGAAATAAAAGTACCAGTAACACTCCAGGTATGAACATCAAATTTTTTATTTTAATAATGCTACCTTCAAAAATACCTCGTTTCGGCCAGATTTTAATGCAACATGTTTGTTGCAGTCAATCAATCTTAGAATGTATTACAATGAGTTCAGTGGGGAAAAAAAAACCAGAATATTTTTTCATGCTAACTGGGTATTTAGCTTAGCATCATGCTAATATCCAACTCAAATCAACTTAATCAATTGGTTGACGTCTCAATTGACGTTGTAGAACTCCAAATCGGTTACTTGTAAGGTCCTGCGGCGGTTAGGATGACACCTTAGAAGGTAGCGAACTATGTGGGCAGTAGACAGTTAGGAAGCTCACAAGGCTTTGGAACAGAGCTTTGGATTTATCCCGTTAAACACAACATTACTCATCCTTCAATTTCTCCTGACAGTCTAGGCAAGCTGCCAGCCGGCTCCAGAGTTGGAGGGTACAGAAGGAAACTTACCCAGGAATTGCACAGCACCAAGAGCGGGTGCAAACACTTTGTTGTCATAACCTAGTCGGCTTTAAAAAATATATACATGCTGCAAAGAAAATACAAAGGAATATATGTCTACATTAGACATGTGCCGGTATTCAGTAATACGATATATCACGACAATGAACATGCACGAATCAATTGTTATCGTGGGCACATATTTTTGTATTCAACAATCGCTATGGTGTTCATCACAGCACCAAATACAGTAAGACTTAAAGATTTAAGAATATTTATTTTCAAACTTACATTTTTATATATTTTAATCTTTACTACAAAATGCCCTAGATATTGATTGAATATGTTGATTCTTTATTGTTCATTGACACTTTACAATAAGGCTCCATTATTTAACATTAGTTAAAATAAACTGACAATGAAAAATACTTCTAAAGCATTTTATTAATCTTAGTTAATTTAATTTCAACATTTAATAACACTTAAAAAGTTGTAACTTATTTAATGGATCTGAGCTAACATGAACTAACAGTTGTATTTTTTTAACTAGCCTAACATTAACAGAGAATAACTTCTGTAAGAAATGTAGCTATTGCTCAATTTTAATGTGACCTTATTATAAGTGGTTTTAATCTGTTTGAAACATTTGTTTACTTAATACATTTTTGTGTATAGCTTTATTGTATTTAAATGTCAAGTTCTTTTAAGTTACAAGAAAAAGTTATTAAACCTGTTATATTACTTTTTTTGCAACTTCAATATCATGATAGTAACGTGATAAAAGCTTCAGCAATTATCGCAACATGAAAATTTAATACCATCACATGCCTAGTATACACAAGGATGTTTTGCACACACACACCAGCAACTAACAAGCAGAAATCCAACTTGAGAGGAAACACAATATAATACTTTGATCCTTAAACAGAAGTGCACAAAATGCAGAGGAACTGAAGTCCGGCTGGGAAAAGTTTGCACTCTGGAGAGCAAAAGAAGGGCTGGGAGGATTTATCCCCATCTTAAGGCTGATCGGCGGCGTAAAAACGCTGATGCAACAGACCCTGCACCATTTTGCCAGAATTTATGGGTGGTTTTCAATGGCCAGTTGAGAAGCTAACAAAGGGGCCGCTTGATTCCTGTTGACAGTAAATCTTAGTTCACAGTTTCTTCTGAAGTTTTGTTAAGTTTACACGCAGTGAAAGAGCTCTTTAGAGAGCTCAATGTTCATCTTTTAATGTGCTACAAAGGCAGAACATGACTGGGCAATAACGTTCCTGACTTTTACCAACCCGTTCAAAATTGACCCGAAGGCACAGAAAAGCTGCACGTTTATGACTTCTGCAGACTTTTGGTTCTCTAGCTGCTGAAATTCAAAGAAACACACACACACACACACACACACACACACTAGGGGTGGGAATTGGCAAAAATGTGACCATTCGATAATATTGCGATATTTGGGCCACGATTCAATATTATTGCGATTCTTAACATATTGCGAAACAGCAAGTATATTGCGATTCGATTCTGTGATATATTGTGATTCATGCCCCCCATATTATTCAAAGGCATTACAAAAAATGAGGAAAATAAGACTGCTCAACTCACTTCAAATGTCACATTTAATTCTGTGAACATTATCTTCTACACATTAACTGAAGTACAAAAACTTTTATATATATATATAATTCCACCAAATCAGCTTATCATTGTAAAATGGCACAGATTTTTAAATATCTTATGTACACTCTTAAAATCAGTCAATCAAGCATTATATTATGATAATCATGCATTAGCCTATTTAATGATAGAACTTCAGTAATTAGAACTAAAACTTGATAATCATGCATGAATGCATATTTGTCATTTTAACTGAACTTAAACTGAACTGGTGGTGCTTAAGATATTGTTGGTCATTCAGTGTTTCTGTAAAAAAAAAGAAAAAAGATAATAGTAATTATTATTAAAAGATAATCCTACTACTAATAATGACAATATACAACCATAGTCTATATAATTTTGGCCTACAACACATGAGCTGCTTGGTTCATTAATGTAAACCATTTGACAGTATTCATTCGCTCTGATTTGCTGAAATTAAAACAGGCATGGGTGCCATCCAATAAGATTGCCGTTTGCGCATTAGTTACGCCCACTACCGGAGAAACCGGCATCTCTTCTGCTTGTTCTTAAAAGCGGAATAATACCAGATGAACTCAGTTATTTTGACAGGAAAATACAAACAAGAATAACGTTTACATGTAGCGCGTCGATTTTGTGTGGTATAAATGTAACTCTCGCGCTTTCTTTGTGTGCGTGACGGCGAGTGCGCGCCTTCTCACTAGAGTTTACAGTACGTCCCACACAGGTACGCTGAGCTGAATGATCGCTTGACGGAGAACGCTCAGTCAGTGTTCAGCGAGTGGAAATATATGCTAAACTTATATTTGGCAGCTACAATTTCATTTGAATTTCCTGTTGAATGCACGACAACAAAGCACCACAACAAGTGATTTCTTGTGGATGTAACCCCGAAAGTAAAACAGATAATTTTATAATTAAATATTGCGATAATTTGCTCTACTGTATAGATATAATTGCGTGCGCAAAATATCACGATACTGAACAGAATCGATTTTTTTCCCCCACCACTAACTCACATACACTCACATACACTAGGGATGTAACGATATTCGAACCGAACAACCGCGATACAGAACCCACGATTCGTATCGCGATACTCTCATGGCATACCGAAGCGTAGCGTAGCACTACGCTATCAGATTATCCAGCTCTCAGATTTTATCAAAAATATCTTAATTCGTGTTCCGAAGATGAACGAAAGTCTTACGGGGTTGGAACAACATGAGAATGAGGAATTACTGACAGAATTTTCATTTTTGGGTGAACTAACCCTTTAATGCAAAAACTGCCTTATGTTCAGTTTACATGTTTTCATACAATGAGGTGGGTGTTGATTATTATATCAAAAAAATAAATACCATCTGAGTTTAGGCTAAAACTCTGTTGTTAACCTTTAATGTTATAGTAATGTACGGGCTCTCTATATAGTTTACAGCATTAGCAGATTTTTTTTAATCCTTGCGAAACTTTTAATTGTGATTGAATTAATTTAAAGACAAAGCCAATTTATTCATGAAACCACTGTTTAAAAAAACAACAACAAAAAAACATTTTTGGCTTTCTAAACCCCGCCCACCAAACCGAGACGTCAAAACTGTGGGAAGAACCAAACCGTCAGTTTTGCGTATCGTTACACCCCTAACACACACACACACAAACTCTGATTCTGTATGTTCAAGCTCCATGACAACACTGCTTTTTGCTGGCAAAGGCGGCCCATTTTACTTAGGTTAACAGCAAAAAAGAAGGCAAAAACATTTTTTTTTTCTGATGAGGCACCATTCTGAGGTTGTGTTCGTAAACGTAAAGATTTGTAGCACTGTAGTTATTTGCACTAATTGGTCTTGAGAGCAGCAAAGATGGAGCGATACGGTAAGAGAGAAAGGGAAGGTTCTCTCATTTTCTAATTGACTGATGTGTCTCCCACCAATCATTTGTAAATCAATCTTCCAGTAACTTCCAGGCAAAATGAATCGTGAAATCGAGATATGTGAGATGGAAAGTTAGTAATTAATGATTTTCACATTTTCTACCCATCATGCTAACATTAAACTGTATTTAAATGAACTGCATGGCAAGTCTCCTGTACAGAGTGAGTGGTAGCCAAAATGTTGGTTGCTAAGATATTCTGAGTGTTTTGAGAAGTTGTTAGGTGGTTATTTACTGGCTCACCCCCCAAGTCTCCATGATAATCTTTTTTTTTGTTTGTTTAAGCTTAATAAAGTGCTGTTAGCTTAGCAACACAATAATGTGAAAGTCTACTTAAATTATCGAATGTCGAGCCTACCATTTGAGAACAGTGTTTGCCAAGCCATTGCCACGTGGCCAAGAAGCGATGTGACGGTGAGGACATTTTCCCACCGGTTAATCGACACACGACAACACAGGTAATACCGGTATCACCAGGGGACGGAGGCATTGGAGTTTTTCCCTCTTTTGCACCTAGTTTTTAAATCGCTAATTCAAAAGGCAAAAGTAAAATGCATAACGGTGTGGAGCAGAGCGAGCATTTCAATTAATTCCTATGGAAGTTGAGCATGAACACACACACACACACACACACGCACACAGTCGCTCCGCACCAGTGGGCATGCACCATCATGAATGCCCGTGTGCATTTTACTTTGTCTTTTGAATTAGTGCCAATTCGGGGGCGGCAATTGCTTGAATGGTGGGTTCATTATAATTCTTAATGAAAAACACAACAAAAAGTACAATAACCAACTCGCTTAAATAGGTGCTTTTCCATTTAGTTTTGTATCCAAATCTTCAGCCATCGTTTTGTCAGTCAAGACTGAGGAGAAATGGGCGAAGTTGAGGTGAAATCTGACTCCTGTTGTAACTCCTGTTCGCTGAATTGAGCAGACATTCAGCAGTTTCTAGCCTATTGCTAGGGTGTACTAAGTGTTTTTTGTACATGGCTTTACAGTTGCTAGATAGTGCCCCAAATCAAATACTAACATAAAATTTTATATTTAATGTATACATTTAATATAATCTTTATTATTATATTATATCTTTTTAAATGAATTGTAAATAAATGAATTGTAATTCGAGTTCCGTACGAAGTTACTAAGATCACAATTCAGCTTTAGTATGGTCTAGGTGCAATTAGCATGTGAAAGTTTCCACCAAGGGGACTGTCCTAGCAATTAGTGTAACACTGAATAAAGCAAAAACATCATATATCCAAACAGACTTCTGCTTTTAAAGTCCCACTCTGTTTCTCTCCATACTACAAAATAACTTGCAAGTACACAATGAACATAGCCGACATCACCTTTACTCCCTATTACTCCAAAAATAAAGCGTACCACGAATTCCAGGATGCCCGCTCTGGATGCAACAATACAGTTAGTCCACGGTTCAATACATACCTCGGTTTTATAACCACGGTTTTCAGTTCGGTTCTGATGGCTTGACACATAAGAATATTTTTTCCGTTTGAGTAGGCTACACGTGTAAAACAATGCTTCCACGCAGTCATTTTTTTGTTTACCGTTTTTTCTTCCTCGGCCTTATAGCCTACTCAATGGCAAAACCGAAATGTCCCCACACCACGGATTTGAAAGACGCCGGAAGAGAAAGTCACTTCACCGCCGCTCGCCATGTTAAAGTGTGGAATGATGGTTAAGCTGCGCGCCCGCTAACATAAGAGCATAGTGATTGATTATTTACTCGTGGGGAGGAGTTTCCTCATCTCAGCTCGTAGACTTACAGGCACACACAAACCGTCAATTCGGAGAGAAATAAAACGCATATAAATTATTGAAAGGTAAAACCGATTCACAATTCACAAAAGCGCACAAACCGTGGATGTCGTACCAAACGGTTCAATATTATATTGAGAATTGTGGCATCCCTAATGCCCAAAGGCTGCAATCAAACGGTCGATGTCAAACGGGTCATAAAAATATTCCTGTGTGATGGGAATCACTGTAACTATCGTCCTGATGCTGCTATATAAACGTATGAGAGCCCAGAGTGCTCCAGATTCATTGTGACAGATTTCCTCAATCAAGACATTCCCACGCTAGAGATAAAACTTCATTGCGTCAATTCATCAACCTGCTCAAGTAGCGAATTGCTCATCTGAGGAAAGTCATGACTGCAAGGTTATGAAACAAGTCATTTGTTGAAGACACAGCTTTGAATGGATTTTGAGATGTTAAACGTTATACTTATGTAACCAAAACGGTTAGCTAGCTTACCTAAAGTTTGGAGGACAAGTCCACATCTTTTTTAAGTATATAAAGGTTTTGTTTGAAGAAGTAAACTGTTAGTCAAGTATAATACCCCACATGGTGTTCAGCTCCTGAGATCATGCACACCCCTGGTTGATCTAAGGACACTATAAAAGTAATAAGTGTAAGACATACTGTATTAATGCATCCACTGTTTGCACGCATTATTATGCTAAATACTGCGTTCACAGATGGACCGGGTGCACATTCACCTACGCCTTGGTCAATCATATCTTCATATTGCAGGAAGAATCCTGGCTTGACTGGCAGCCAATGCTCTGTACTGTCAGAGGTCTGGAACCATGGGCAGTTATGGACCCGCTCACAGATGGATCGGACAGCTCAACACAGCCGTAACGAGTGGTCAGGGCCAAACTATTCTGACAGGAAGCTACCCAAGTAATTTTTAATTAATGATACAGGACCTGTTTTGAGGGGGTGGAAGGGGTTATCAATTCTAACAGCCAGAAAAAAGTCAGTTATTGGAAGATGCACAGATGGTGCCCCTATCTGTGGTTTTAACGTAACGACAACTGGATGGGGGCGATCTGACAGGGAGGATGATAAAACTTAGGTCTAGGATAATTGGCTTGCAAGCGGCATACAAACAATTCATGAAATTCTTGCGGAAGTTCACACTTGGCCTTCTAATAGTCAGACTCTAGAGACACTTTCAGAGATAACGCCTAGGCCTGAGATACCCCATTAAAGCTGAAAAAGCTATCTGCATCATTAGGGTGGAAAAGTGATGGAGTTGAGCGAGTGATTTTCTGCTTACCACCATGTCGCCTCTTTGTAATGCGTGACTGAGGCATTGCAAATAGTAAGTGTCAAGCTCGTCTTAACTGCTAACGGTCATTACTATGCTAGTGTGAATTGAGAGGCAGGGATTCAGTGTCTTTTTAAATCTGGATATGCAGCACATTATCCCTCACCACAGGAGAGAGAAATAGAGAGAGCGAAACGGAGGGAGCAAGAGGGAGGAACTAAAAATAGCTCTCTCGTTGTTGCCGTTGGGTTCAGATGCAGGAAACTAGTGAGGCTGTGATGCGGACGACATGAAGATGACGTTCAGGGGAGACCGTAGCGGTGGCGTGCTGATACAAGACACGCAGCTGGATGTAGCTAATTCATAGTGTCGACAAGTGCTATTAAGTGTGTGTCCAGGTTTGAGATGATACTGGGCTAGTCTACAAATGAATGTAGAGGTGCCACACTGTAACCAAATTAGATGCCATCTTGGACACTGAAAAAAAGTTTGATTCACAAACTTGTAGTCCAGAGGGAAAAATATGTAATTTCTCCAAGAAGAAATCAGTGTTCATGATATAATAAATGTAAGGATGCACAATACTTAGGAAACATCTGTATCAGCTGATATTAGAACTTTTTTATTGTTATTGGTCAACCTTGTCTGCATCTTCATTTTCTTGAATAGTTGATCTTCATCAACTATATTTTGAGGATTTTGCATTACTTTTCACCATCATATACAGTAGCACTAACTAGGGATGGCTCTAGATTATTGGTTCTTGCAGAAACTCAAAGGTGTTTGTGCGACAAACAAGAAAAAACTTCATTGGCTCTTGCAGAAACTCAAAGGTGACCGTGTTTGTGCGACAAACAAGAAAAAACTTCATTGGCTCTTGCAGAAACTCAAAGGTGTTTGTGTGAAATGCAAGAACAAAACTCATTGGTTCTTGCAGACACTCAAAGGTGTTGCAGAAACTTAAAGGTGTTTGTGCGACAGGAGAACAAAGCTCACTGGTTCTTGTGGGAAACCAATTAGGGATGGACTCTATATTATGGACAAGATGTAACCATTTTTGGGTAAAAAAAAAAAAAACATCAGTAGTTTGACAATGTTTTTTTTTCTTCTTAAGGATGAACTGAAGCAGTTGTGAAGAATATTTGAATCATGTACTGCAACTAACGGGCAGATACATGGGGCAGAAAAAAATGAAACCGGAAATGATAGAGAGGACTCCAGCAGACCCTCATGACTGTGTCATGGTTAACTGGTCTCCTAAAATAGATAGGTAGATAGAGAGATAGAGAGATGTGAGAAGTGTAGAGATAGATGAGTGAGTATTTTATGAATGAAAGTTTATGTAAAAATTTTTACACTGAAAACTATATTTACAAAATGGTTAAAGTCAGAATTATTGACTGGTAACATCCTTTACCCCAATACTATAGAAAATTTTATAATCAGACAGTGGTAAAGTGTTAATAGAGCAAGAAGCTGCATTGGACAGTGAAAACAAATGCTCCCACAGAACATTGCGTATGTTGACTGGAAGCCAAAGGAAGATGAGGAGGGTGGAAAAACATCCAAATGTCCGTCTTAAACACACACACACACACACACACACCACCTTTGGATCTGGCATCAGACTGCAACACGTAGGAGCTGATGACTGATGACTTCAGAAATGGAGAAAGATGTGTCTCAAAGTGCTGACGATGGCTAAAAGCCCCAATCCAGGAGCATGTGATCCCGCTATTCAAACGGAGGAGCAGGAAAGCTCACAGCAAGGGGAGCTGGTCCCCAGAGGACGAAGTGATATCCTGCACATACACACCACAGCAACGTCACCACCGCTGCAGATTTACAGCGCTAAAGGCACACCGATCACTGCAGCTAAACGGAAACTAATCGCTAACGTCAATTTACGCAACTGTTGGAGCACTTGTTGTACTCCGCCAAAGTATTAAGAAACTAAGACGCACCACTGCCAAAGGTCTAATGTGCTCAGCATTTCAGACCCAAATCTGGTTTAACTTGAATGCAAGTTACTTGCATATGATAGAAATCCTCCGTTAGCACAAAAACAACAAGAACCGGAATCAATGAGCGTAAACATTACTTACAGCAGTTAGATCACCTCAGAAGAACCAGAAACATCGCTTTCTTCAGTCATTTGTGTTCTCCAAAACCAGGGTCCCGCAGACCCGTGTGCATGCCGGCAAAGCTCCAGCCCTCATACTGATCCTGCCTGATCACACCAAGATCCCCGATTCAACCGGCACGAGGCGGGGGAGGGAGGAAGATAGTGCAGAGAGAGGGGGAAGGGAGGGAAAGAGAGGTACAAACAAAAAGAGAGAGTCCCAACCCTGCCCCGATGTAGCAGTGGCCAGTAATGAACAGCAAGTTACTGATCAATCACTTCGGAAAAGAGATGAGGCGCATCCACCGACCCGCACACATCGATTTGCTGAGCGGCTCAGGCGCTTTAAAAAAGTACTGAGCACTTCCAGTAAAGTTGCATCACTCCCCTCGAACCGTCTTTTATTCTCGCCGAGCTCTTCTTTACGTCAAACCAAACATGCGCTGCTGTAAATCCCCGTGGCTTGGCAACATTCAAGGGAGTAAGTGTGTGTAGTGAGCTGCAGCAGTGCTTCACTGTAGAACTGCTCTGCTCAGTAGGAGCACAGATCCATCTGCAGTAGAAAGTGCTGTATCGGTCTTAACCCTTTCAGTGCCACTGGCGGGACGACGCTCCAGAACTAGTACGCCACCGGCTATGAAGCCTGCAGGTAAATGCCAATGCTGAAATTTTGCATAAACTAGGCTATCCCTTTAACAAATCAAGTTTGGCATCAGTACAAAAACTGTTTTATGTAACAGCCAAGTTAAAAAACATAAGACTCAATTGTAATACTTATGACTGGATAAGTTGTTTGTAATAATTTACATTTGAATGCCTTAGTGGCACCTAAGCTTCCTCCATTTAACTCGAAACCCACTGTGTCAATGCCAAAACGTTAGACAGACATGCAGTCGGCATGTGTAGCTCCTTCGACAGGCTGTCAGGCTGGAATGCACCGGCCAGGAGTAACGGCAGATTCCACGCACGTTTTCCTTTCCTCACTCCTTCACACTCTTTAGCACAGCTAAAACATGGGATTACTTTGCCATCAAGAGGCAGCAGAAAAATTGTGCGCTGAGTTCATATATAAACGTTCGTCTAGACCTGCATTGCTGACAATCCTACATGCCAAAAATATTTACTGCTCTTTAAATTCATTATGAGGTGTTGATAGAGGTGATCAGTTAATAAACGGGTCTTTCTGCTGAATAAGTGCCATTTGAAGCCCAACCAACTCGTTTTGTTCTTGTAGGATACAGGTTGTGTCAGCATTTCACAAAACATAAGCATTGTTATGTCCTAAAGGTTTGTGTTACTTATTAAAAATATTTGCACATTTGATTAAATTTGCATTTGATTCCACAGTGATGTTTTGAGTCATACTGCGGTCAGGGAAGAAATACCATCTTCCTCAGTTCAGTAACAGGACTAGACAGCCTGGCGAACATAAGCAGAGTTTTGTCAGATATCTCCATACTGCCAGCTCACTGCTTCTCGTTTCCAAAACCATTCGGCAGCATTGTGACACATGTCTACACTAGAAATCGCAGATATGCTGAAAAATGACTACATTACGAAATTACACTTTTCTGAGAAAATGCTCTTAAATAACTGCAGATAGCGGAGCATAAAAAAAAACTTGCTAATATCTGGCATTGTTCGGTTGGTCGGTTGGTAGGTCATTGTTCATTTTAGCCATCGTTTTCATGGCTGAAATGCAGTCATTTCGATAGGATTCCACACGATTGGAAATTTAGCTGAAAGGAAATATTTTCGCAGATTACGCAGCGATTTAAAAAGTTGGTCACGTGGATTCGCTGCACTGACCAGCAGAAAGCTGCTTGGTTTGAAAGTGACCAGTGTTGGGGAAAGTAACTTTTAAAAGTAACGCATTACAATATTTCGTTACTCACTAAAAAAAAGCAACTAATTGTGTTACTAAGTTACTTTTTATGGAAAGTAGTGTTACATTAGTGTTACTTTACACTAAAAATGACTTCACATTTTCTCATTTGGGCTTGGCTTCCTTGTTTGTTTTTTAATAACAAAACAGTTTTATTTTTGGCAAGTGTTAAGGGCCTTTCACACCAAAAGTGAAATTAATTAGCGTCAGGCTGAAGGAAATGCAAATTCATGGCCGCAGCTCAAACAAACCTTTCAGCTGTGCTGCCATTCTGGATCGCACAAGAATAGGACGCAGGAGAGAAACTTTCTTGAGCAATAAAAAAAATGATTAACAAATGTGGTTTATCGTAAGTAATTTCTGCTTTTTAGTATGGTTAAATTGGATCATTGAAGGTCAGCAGCAAAGACTTTGGTTAATAAAGTGAGATTAAATACATAAAGTATTTTTGTGTAATTTATCATTTAACTATTACATGTTTGTGTAATATTCAGAGTTTGTATTTCCCTATTTTTATTCACTTTGAGGAATACTGAATGTTTTTGTGCAAGTGAGATGAGTAAATGCCTGCTCAAATTTACTCGTGTCAATACATGGAAAAACAAAGTTGCGTTACTAATTTGAATAAGTAACTCAGATATTTTCTTGCAAATTTAAGTTACTAGTTACTTGAAAAAAGTAATTGATTACATAGCTTGCGTTACTTGTAATGCATTACCCCCAACAATGAAAGTGACTTCTGTCTAGCGTCTAACGCATGTTTACACAAAAAATAATGGTAAACTAGCGCAATGGAATGCAAAAAAGCGCTTTGTGTATTCTAAAAAAACTAACATTACGATATTCTACTTTTCTGCGATATAGGCTATATAGCCATATTTTAAAAAATTCCCTGGATGACTTGAATATCTCTATTTGAAAAGAATTAATCATTCTAGAATGATTGTGGTGATTTATAGGGGAGTGAATCTGCATAGAAAATAATGAACAAATTACAAGCATAGATAAATAACAGAACAAAGTGTTACAGTGTTCATGTACAGAAATGTAATAATCAAATGTAAAATAACACTGCATAGTCTTCACTGTATCAATTAAATATTCGTACAAAAGTGATTTTCTCTTTGTATTCTGTTGTTTGATTAACATTAATGATAATAATCCCTTTGAAACCGTATGCACGGATCAGATATACTGATACGCATCTGTTTTCTTTCACAATTAGTTTATGTTCACGCAAGCCATTAAGCAAATGTGTTTACGAGGATATTCACCACGACAAGCATTTTGATCATTTTTGCAAATAGAGCAAGAGAGTGGAATTCGGTGTTCGCATGCCGTCTTTGTCTTCTTGCGTTCGAAAGGTTTAAAATCACATGAATGTTTAATCTGACAGGAACTAAAGCATGTGCAAATGATGAAACTTTCACTCTTTGATGGTAAACTTTGCAATTAATCAGTGACGGTCACATGCGTTTCGAACTGTGGTGCCTACGATCCCTATACTTGACGCATATCCTGCAGATGCGAACATCGCAATATCGATGCTAAAACAATATATTGTGCAGCCCTACTCAGTGTGATTGGCCACTTACTGCATTAAAAAAGTAACTTTATTGTAAGTAATGTATAGTAAGCTTTATTGTACTATATTCGTAAAAGCTGACTTTTAATTTAAAGATAAACATCGCTAAAATTAAGCAACATGAAAAATTTTATTTTGGAAACTACATAGCTGGATGAACAGCAAAAAGGTGCAGTGCAATCTAACAGCTTAGCTTTCTAGCTTAAAGAAATGCTCTTTTAATTAGGTAGGATAAGAGATTCACAATGACATCCTTTGCTTCTGGATCAGGCATTAAACAAAGGTTAGTATCCGATCTTTGCCGTTCGATGCCCATCTTGGTAACGTCCCTAAGCAGCCGTTTTCTCAAGAGAGGAACGAATCCAAATTCTGACAATCTGGAAACTAAGGTTACTTTGGTATGAACTGATCCCAAAGAAGCATGTAAAGGCCACATTTTCTACATCCATTGAAGGACTTCTTTGGGGACGAAAAAAAGAGGAAAAAACGTGACATCAGAGAAGCGACTCCACTGTATCGAAAAGGCTATAAATAGCTCAAGGCTGCTGACTCTGCAGTATTATAAAGAGCCCATAGGTAATGATTAGGGCTCTGATTTCAGCGGGAGCGAGGGGACACATATGGATGGATGGATGGATGGATGCTGTAGTTCATTTCCATTCAGTGACCTCCCCCAGTGACATTCACACAGGATAGAGAAAACGTGCACGTGTGTGGATTTCTATATTCCACGCATGTAAAAATATGTACTCGTATTATTCAAACCAAGGCCACAAATTACTAACCAAAAGAAAGCTGCGAGAAGCATGCAAGGACAAAAGGAACAATGTTTAAATGAGGGTGTTGCTATAGTAGCTGGGATTTCTCAAGGACATCATTTAGAAGTTGTGTCCACTATGGGAAAAGTGCATGGAAAGACATGCACATGTGTTTGTAAACTGAGGGCGAGTAAATGACAGAATTGACATTTTTGTGTGAACTCTCCCTTTAAGACTGATGCACCTGAAGTGTGCCGGATCTCATGTAGGGGACGTTATCTGCGGGCATGTTATTTTAGGTTCTCAGCTGGTATCAGAGGGGAGGACGGGGAATCTTTGATGGCCAGACCACCGGCAACGTCACACTTGTGCCTGAACTAGGATCACGTCAGGGATCACTCACTTCCTGTCATTCCACTGTGACACGGCTATCTTTAGATCACTCTCTTAATGCAATCATATGCTTTGACTCGCAGGTGACAGACAGCAGCAGATATTCACAAACTGTTAAACAACAAAGATGCCACAGGCTAAAAATTACAATCAATGGATTTTTGTTGTTGTAGTTGTTAATTGTCATTGGCGGATATTATACATTTATATTATGAGGGTAACGAATTTTTCAATTAAACAGTATTGAAAAGTATTTTATTCCACGGATGCATCAACATTGAAATTCTAGTCAATACAAATGGCACATTTATAATAATAGATGACAACTGATAAATGGACGATGAAATTAACTTGTTAAATAAAAGAAAAGCAAACTAAAAACACTAAAATAATGGTTTGTATGTTAAATTTAAAATAGGCAGAAACAAATTAAACTATTAAATAACTTTAAGCGGAAAATAAGTATGAATATTTAAACAGACAGATAGCAATAAATCTAAAAAATCTTAATAAACTTGTTAACATTGGGCATCATGAACTATTAACAATGAACTTTTTTTTTTTGTGCAGAATTTTAGCTATCTGCCAAAACCAATACATATATAAATGAATATAATATATATAAAAATAAATATATAGGCTAAAATGAACACAATATTGGTATGGTAATGATACTGTCCTACTATATTCAACTCTCTTTTGGTTTCAAAAGATATTCAGTTATTGGTAAATAACTAGATATTAGAAATTAAATTAAATTACAAAAAGACAGGGCTTTCCCCCCCAATTCAACAGTATTCCATTCAGTTATCTTTCTATACCACATACTAAAACTATATGAAGCTACTGATCATATAGAAATTATTTAAAAATTAACATTGACAGAATTTTCCAGCTTTCCGTGTTTTCGCTGTTATACGATAGGGGGCGCTATTACGCATCTTCTAAAGATTCCTCAATCTCTGGATCAAGCGATAATAGCATTGCTTATGTTGTACTCTTCGAAAAAACACTTCTTTTTGTTCAAAATGTTGAACTTACCTTCATTGATAAAAAAGAAAAGAAAACATGAAGCTAGAATAAAATCGTTTAAAAGCGGAGGGCCTGGTCTTTTCTTTTGATATTAGCCTATTACATGTTCTGATATCCATCAAAATATTCTGGTGGCCATGAAAGTTGTGTGAAAATAATACAAAATGCAGACACTGGCCGGCAACTTTATTTATTTTTTTACCGCTGGCGGGAAAAGAGTTAGGATTTACAGTATCATTCATTGCATCGGTTATCACTAATAATGTGGAAATAGTCGTAAAGTAAAAATATCCAACATCAGTGCAGCCCATTAAAATTTATCAGCGGACTCTCAGAAGGGAACAAATCCTTTCACCGTATCAATAATCAGAGCTATTAGATGAGACCGTGACTCTAAATCCAGCCTACTACACCAGCGTGCATGCTGAGAGTTATCAGAGACCTCCACGGAGCCCAGAGAGGGCCGGGAATGCTCTGATAACAGTTTCCCCGGACACTGGACTCCCCCTACAAACACACACCTTCTCCCATGGTGAACAAGAGCAGGAGGGTCGGCTCCGGCGAGATATGGACATCAGGCTCTCATCTCGTGAAATCAATGCAGAAGACTAACAAGGACACCCGACTGTGCTTTGAACCGACAGACCAACTCATGCAAACAGCCTGTAATGAAAAGCATCCAATTAATTAAAACATGTCATACATGCAGATCTTTTGGACCGTTTACAGCTGAAATGCTATTTTAATGAATCCCAAAGAATAAAAAAAAAAGAAAAAAAAAAAGAAATGGCCTCATTTAGGGAGGCAGAATAATTGTGCGCTTCTACTCGAGTCGTATAAATAGGCGCATCTCGGGACGCTGCATCTAAAAACTGACAGAGGCAAAATTAAAGTGGCCGAACGAAAATGAGCCTGTTCATCTGTTAAAGGCCAAGTCTGCATTCAGTCAATGAACATAAGCTTTCCAGAGACTAATAAGTGTCTGAACGCGTCCCGTCAGCTCCCCCGGTTGTAACGCATAAGGGGTTGATTTGCACCAACGTTCAAATTCTCTCCAATACTGAGAAGCAGATAATTACTTTAATGCAATGCCTGACAACCAATACATGTCTTACAATGAAAGACTATACTAATATGTCAAAATAAAAACCACTGCAAAATTAAAGCAATCATTTTAAATGCTACAAGTCAATTTGGGCATCACAACATTATAATGTCCAGAATTTACAGAGATTATTGGTGTGGAAAATTAACAAACACCAAATAACTATTAGGCTAAACATTTGTCAGTCAACAATTAAGAGTGAATGTTTGAACCAATGAAATCCCCCAAAAATGAACACTTTAGTTTTGGGTGTAATTCTATAACCAAGCTGATTTTTTATAATGCTTATTGTTACTAAGAAATTGGCTGATATTAGTACTTATAAAGCACATATTAAGGCTAACTTATTCTTCAAGACCATATTCTACATACATTAATCCTGACCCAATACCTAAACTTAATTACCTTACTAACTACTAATAAGCAGTAATTATGATTTTATTGAGGCAAAAGTCATAGATAATAGTGCGAACGAATTGGACCCTAAATTAAAGTGTAACCATAAAAAGAAACCAGATGGCCTCGGCCCGTATCACTACATCCACACAACTTGTTTTGCCGAAACCAGTCTGACAGCTCGCTAGAACGAAACAATGGCTACGATCAGGAATGTCAGGTATCCTTGTACTCTCACCGTGTGTCTGTGTGTGTTTCACTGTTTGCATTACAGCATCTGGCTCACGTCCAGGTGATACCGTGGTGAGAAATACTACACCAGACAGCAGGAAAACAAGACCTCATTAACCCTGGTGTCACGGCTGACCTATGAACCCTCATCCCGACACAATAAAGGAGAGGATGCCACAGTTACACAAACATACAAATTACTACAGAACACACCCTTATGTAATCCGACTACACGAAACGTTGCCATGCGTCAACTTTCCTTTTTGTTACGCAAGTTAGGCTAGTTTGAGAACTAGCCCCCCCCCCCCCAAGTTAAGATTTATAAGGGCAAAGCTGATCAAAATTTATTCAGAATGAATCATTAATAATTAATAAATAAATATTAATAATAATTATACGAATAGTTTTGTTTTAGTGACTTCTCTTTTGAATCTATTCACCAAAATGATCTGTTCAGATTCATTCGCAGGCAAGTAGCCGGAGTTAGTTCACAAGTTAGTTCACAAAGATCGCCTTATTCTTTCAGTTTGCATACGAACAAGACGCTTCGTTACTTCAGTTCATTTTTGAAATCACCAATAATATGATTAGTTGATTTAGTCGTTTCACATGAGGCGCTTTGTTCAATCGATTCGTTCACAAGCTATACTTCTTCATTCATTTGTTCATTCATGAACGAGTTGTCCCAGTCTGTTCAGTTGCTTCACGCACAAGATGCTTTGCTCGCTCATTTGGTCCAAGAACGAGACGCCTTGTTTAATTTATTTAAGAACAAGATGTATTGATTCGTTCAGTTCATTCAAGAATGAGAGCCTCATTCGCTTAGTTTGTTCACAAACAAGCTGCTACATTTGTTTAGTTTGTCCAAAAACAAGATACTTTGTTCGTTCTCTTCATTCTTGAGCAAGATGTACTGATTTATTCCGGTAGTTCACAAACAAAATGCTTAGTTCATTTGGTTGTTTCACAAGTGAGATTATTAGTTCATTTAATTCATTCACAAACAAGATCTGTCAGTTCATTCGAGAATGAGATGCCTCATTCGTTTAGTTCATTTACAAACAAGCTGCTTCAATTGTTCAGTTTGTCAAAGAACAAGCTTCGTTTGTTCAGTTCATTCATAAACAAGACGTACCAATTCATTTAGTTTGTTCACAAACAAAATTAGTTGATTCTGTCATTTCACAAATGAGATGCTTTGTTCAATCGATTCGTTCACAAACAAGACGTCCCAGTTCATTCAAGAATCACTGTTCAGTTTGTCCATGAACAAGAAGATTTGTTCATTCATGAACGATACGTATGTTCAGTTGTTGCAAAAACGAGATGGTTTGGTCACTGTTAATTCACAAACAAAATCCTTCATTCATTCAATTGCTTTGTTCAATTCAAGATGTTTTTATTCACAAACTTCAGGAATGACATGCGAGTAAAATACTCAAACTTTACAGTCCCACACGGACGGAGTTTCATTGAATCTAGTCGACTGGATCTAGATAAAAGGCTTCGTCACTTCAAGCTGAAGGCCAAAGAGCTGAAGGCAGAAAGATCAGTCGACTGAGACTGCAGCCAGAATCATCAAACACAGGCACAAAAATGACACGCTTTACCCCCACTACTGTTAACATGTTTCCAAAAGCCCACCGCACAGCTTCCTTCACGTTCAACGCTAAACAAAACAACAGTGATTTCGATAGTTCGGCCACATCAGAGACTGAAGCGATGCCAAGTGCTCCACGCAGTCACGCATGAGTCGCTTCTTTTAAATACTCTCAGTCGCAACAGACTCAGTTTAGCAGAATCAGTTGAAGTCTCTACGTTCGTTCTGACAGCGCTATTTTAAATGTGGCGTCTCAGCACATCTTTTTCTGTCTGGAGTGAAAATGTTATGATATTGTGCTCGAGAGAATGTACCGTGTTTTATTCTCAATACCCACCGTCATGTGCAGCGAGGATGCACTGAATCTTCTGAAAGTAAAAGCACTCAATGGAAACAGTGAACAGCGTCTTCATTGGTAAATTCTAATGGTTAAGAATGTGGCGACAGATTTTACAGACTTACACATCTTGTATTACTTAAGACACACTATCAACATACAATCAAGTCATTTTATTTTAAGAAGGTGGATTGTTTATTTTAATGGCGTCCCGGATCACGTCACAGCATTTTGTTTTGTAAAGGAGGCACAGTGTATTGGAGAGTTTGCAAAGAAACTTCTGTTGAAAGATGATGCAGTCAGCTATATTGGATGTGACGGTTACGGTTTCCCAAACCGTAAGTAAAATGATTTCATAATGCTTTGTCAGCAAATGACAAATTTTATTTGGATACATTTATCAAAACACTTGTTGATTCTGTTTCCTATGCAATGACGTTAGCCAATCATAACAGTGGCAGTTTTAATGGCAAGCCTTAAAGGAGCCGCCAATTAAAAATGGATCATATCAGACACAGGGTCAGAATGAGGGATGAAAATAATACATCCGGTTTCAGTACATCCGGGGGTTTTTGTGCAAAAACCATTAAGACATTATAAGTGAACCTCAAGGAACATATCGCCCTCAAGTTGTTTCAAACCTGTATGAATTTCTTTCTTCTGCTGAACCCAAAATAAGATATTTTGAAGAATGTCAGTAACCAAACAGTTTATGGATCCCATTGACTTCCATAGTAGTTTTCTTTTTTCTTCTTACAACGGAAGTCAATGGAGTTCATCAACTTTTGGTTACTGACATTCTTCAAAATATCTTCTGTGTTCAACAGAAGAAAGAAATTCATACAGGTTTGAAACAACTTGAGGGCGAGTAAATGATGACAATTTTCATTTTGAAGTGAACTATTCCTTTAACACGTTCAACAGCATAAAAGGTTAAGTCATTTTAATTCAAAGTCTTAAATGGAAAATTCATGCTGCGAGATGCTGATTATTTGTTATTAAGTGCAGAAGGAATGCAAGAATGCATCCCATGGGAAACATTTTCATCTTAACATCTCTATTCTGCCTAAAAGACTTATTATTTATTCATCAAACACTGTTTTCAACTCAACATTTACAACTAGTTGTAATACTAAACGGCAATGCAGTGCCAGTGGTATCCTGCTCATGACCGTTACATGTTCACTATGATCAAAAACGGCCCTGTATGTCTCACGTGGACCGCATTCTTACACGCAGAAGTACTGGGTCAGTGTCTAACCCACAAGCACAAAATAATCCCTTGATCCACGAGAGAGAATACAGGGCCAAGATTCACAGAATAGCAGGTCACCTGACACAGAAGAGACCCAGAGAAGAGTTGTCCTTGATCCCCTCAATCTCATGTATCAAATGCATCATTATACAGGACAACGAGGACACACACTCGAGCTCAACACCACAAACACCCGACAATCTAATGAAAACACACATTTTTATCAATTAAACGACTGAAAGATTCATTTGTAATTTCGAGATTATCTGCATTGACCTATTCTGGATAAATTGAGAATAACAATATATATATTTTTTTTTTTTTGAGATCACGATTCTCTCCAACTCTAAATAAACTACTAAACAAAATAACCTGTAATTTACTAGATGTTCCGACAAAATGTTAACAGCTGCAGTCTTATATTCATATACAAATATTTAATTTATTTGAATTATTTGAATGAATGATTCAATGACATTTCATTACTGGACTAACCCTTAAAATGAATCTCTTGAATGAATGATTCAATGACAAATACATTTTTAAAGTCACTTGTCGCCACCTACTCGTGTAACAATGTAATTGATTCAATCTTTATTTAAAGCGTCAAGTTACTTCCAAAAGATAATTTCCTCTATTTTGATCGCTACCGTAGACATCAGTGTTTATAACCGAACTATAAACTTTTATCCCAGTACTTCTGTGATAATAGGAATTATTGTAAGACAGAAATAACAATACTGTGAGGTTGAAAAGATCAGCGGCAGCGCAGATCTGAATGTTCGCTGTGATCGTTGTCAAAGGTTTAATAGACAATAGCTGAATCGCTGTCATTCAGGAATAAGATTGTGTGGGTGTTTACTTTGAATCAAGGTTGCGATCTTTTAACGATTGAGCTCTAGTTTCTGATTGGCCGATTAACAGAAGGAAGTTCTATAGTAAATCTATAGTGAATTCAAAGTGAATATTGTGTGTGTTCATTTAAATTCAGAAATCATGTGTATGACTTATTGTTAAAGCTGAAGTGTGTAATTTATGTCTCAGCCAATGGCATGAGTTTGGGGCGGGACTATGTTTGTTGACCAATGGTAGACAGGGGGAGTGTTCGGGAAACTTTGTTAGGGAGTAATTTCTGTCTGTATCCTCGGCTAAGTCCTGGATTTGCCCACCGCCGCTGTGAAGGACGGCTCTCGCATTCTTTTACAAGATTAAACAAACGACTAAAGGGAGCTGGGGGGGGGAGACATCACCATGCCAACTCCCGAAACTCACACTGTAGCTAAAGCACTTACGATAAAAACACTACCCAACAAACAAACAGCTTAAACGGGAGTTAAATACAGTTCTGGAGATCTTTCTCTTTTGCACACTATGAGCTTTCAAGAACCTTCCCAAGAAAAAAAAGAAAGCAAAATCACTAATAAAAAGTTACTAAAATGTTCCATGGCATTACCATGTGTTTTGGACATGGAACAATGATAATATCTTTTGACGAAAATAATCATAATTATAAAAAAATATATATATATATAAGTGTTGCTTATCTTGGCGAAAGCCGAGTACAAATCAGCATGAAGTTTTAACATCTACTCTTGTGTAATGGAAATCATTTTAGATATACCAATCAAGCGGTTTTTAAACTTTCATGTTGATATTACACAGTACTAAATCCGAAATAAATTATTAAACAATATGGAAAAAAATTATTATTATTACTACAAATATTATTAAAATATTTATAACCTAATATAAATGTATATGTGCCAAAAAAAAAACAACATGGAAAAAAACAACAATGCTATTATTAAAAAATATAATTTATTAATTATTAATAATAATAATAATAATAATAATAATAATATAACTGCTAAAATAAATTAAAATAATATGTAAAAAAGGGAAATAAATATAATTATAGTAATATTATATTATTGTAGTTAATTAAATATTGGTAAAAAGTAGTACACATTTTTCACACTTTTTTCCTCTGACAACATACTTATTTGTATGTGATTTTTATTGAATAAAACACAACAAAACCCAAAACTTTTCAGCCACCCAAGTAAAACTAAAGGGAAGATGGCTTTGGGAAAATAAACAGCCAAAAGAACTGTAAAAAGTAAACAAAGATTAAATTGGCTTTAATTATTATAATGACGGAAGGGAGTGGATTTATTTTCCTCAAAACAGATTATTATCGAAGACAGGAATCAGGGCCACAGTAAAGTTGTCCAGCTGAGCGAGTCAGTGTCCAGGCTTCTGCCTGCCAAACTGCATTACCCTAACAACTAACAAGTCTACAGCTAAAGCTTCATTTCAGCTGTAATGTAGGGACGGAGGCTAGGGCCAGTGTTTTCACCAAGAAAGGGCACAGAGCAAGGCACAAACAAAATCCTCCATTCAGGCTAGACGGGAAATCATGTTATGGTTCTGCCTTTGATCTCATGAAGAGATTAGACCAACAGGATTACAGGGTAGACTTGACCAGTGAAACTACCGGGTAGGGTTGCCAGGTCAGCACAGCAAAATCAGCCGAATTGTTCATAAAAAGAAAATGGAGGATGTGGGTGGGGGGGGCAAATAACCCCCAGCAAAAAGTATAAAAGTTGCATAATTCTGCAGGAAAACCGCAGACTTGGCAACACTGCAACCGGCCCAAAGTCACAGGCCATGAGAGGGATAAGTATTACTAAACAAT
This sequence comes from Semotilus atromaculatus, assembly GCA_031834385.1. Classification (NCBI taxonomy): domain Eukaryota; kingdom Metazoa; phylum Chordata; class Actinopteri; order Cypriniformes; family Leuciscidae; genus Semotilus; species Semotilus atromaculatus. Next base: position 7,596,376 of record JAULUF010000027.1, on the reverse strand, counting down.
GCAAACTAAATCCCTTTGCCCCGCATCTGTTTTGTCCACAAATAAGTGCTGTTATTAACAAACAAAACAAGTCTTAAAACCACAGTCAAAAATGAACACTCGCCATGCACCGACGTGCATGAACATCGCCTTTGGCAAGGGAATAATGGACAAGTAACTTTTCTTGGTACTGCAATAAAAGTCCATTTAATTCAAACACTTAAAGAATAGTTCACTTAAAAATTTAAATTGTGTCATCATATACTCACCCTCAAGTTGATCCAAACCTGTACGAATCTTCTGCTGAACACAAAAGATTATATTTTGAAGAATGTCAGTAACCATGTCAGGGTCCATCAACTGTCTGGTTACCGACATTCTTCAAAATATCATCTTTTGTGTTCAGGAGAAGATAGAAACTCATACAGGTTTGAAACAACAATTTATTTATTTTATTTTTAAGTGAACTAGCTATTACTTTAAGTGAGCAAAAAGCAATATCAAACAAAATTTACAAAAGAGCTCAGTGACTTTAAAGGAGCTAAAAAATGACTTTGTAAAGGTGCCCTAGAATGTGAAATTGAATTTATTTTGTCATAGTTAAATAACAAGAGTTCAGTACATGGACATGACATACAGTGAGTCTCAAACACCATTGTTTTCTCCTTCTTACTTAAATCTCGTTTTTGAAAAACACCCCTGAAAAACAGGCGAATCTCCACATAACACCGACTGTGACGCAACAGTCCGGATCATTAATATGTACGACTCCAAAAATCTGCATACGCCAGCCCATGTTCAATGACAGGCGGGACTGCGCAGCCGAAGCATGGCAGTGGATCAGTGTTTGGATGTACAAATGAACACAAAGGTATTTAGTTCCTTCATCCGAGCCTCTGAAGAAACAATGGGTTAATTTTATTTTCTCTGGAAATTTCCAAACATTTCACCGATGAGACTGTTTCCTCAACTTGGGCCAATACAGAGCTGGCCTCGACCGATCGAGCTACCAAGCAACACTTTCTGATGTGTAATTGTTCAAGTTCAGACAGGTAATCTTTCTCTCAAAATCGTTCAATACTGTATTTACATCATCGTGTTTGCATTGGTGAAAGCATTAGAGAGTGCAGAAACTGCGTTGCAATGATAAGATCTTTATTCTCGCGATCAACACACTGTCATCTGTTTGCTCAATGCTCATCACGGCAACATTTTATGTGATGGGAATAGATCTAAATACTTTAAAAACATCTCACGATTCGTTAATCTCGATAGCTGTAATAGTAAAAACGTATAATATCTGTAGTAAAAGTATTCGAGAGAGTTTCACATGTAATACGTAGCTATTTCATATGCAAGCATGTCAGCCAATCACAGCAGAGGCCGGTTACACACAGACACGCCCCTCCAAACAGAGCGTTTGGGCTCAGGGCTAAAATCAGGCTAGGAAAAATGCCTTTTATTTCTAAATTATGACTATTTTTGATCTAAAAAACATACTAACATTATAAGGGCAACCCAGAAAACATTATACAATAAAAATAAAAACCATTCTAGGGCACCTTTAAAGTCTGTGGGAAATTAATGTTTTTTTAGTTCATTACAGATTTTTAGTTAGGAAAATGGGGGAAAACAGCTAGGCCTACATTTTCAATTTAAGTTCAGACAACAAAAATTTATTTAAATATAATCAAGCCAAATACAGTTTTAGGGATAGTATGACACATGTAAGCCCTGATAGTAAATTAATATGAACATGGACCAACAGTTTTACAAAGGTGTTAAGCAGCCGTATGGGTATCAAACTTTTCCAGAAAGTTCACTTTTGGCAAGCTGTTTCAAACTCCCCAAACTAACTCCAAAAGAACTTAGTTTTGGCATGATTTTGTTCGAAATGACGTCACATCAGTTCGTTCTTTGGTTTCGTTTTAAGTATATCGGGGCCTTAAGGCCTGGTAGTGCCAACTTGAATTTGGCAGGTATTGAGAGATCGATATATCGCACAGGTCAATTCATATGCTAATATTTGGCTACTCTGAGATGAACATAATCAGCTTATAACGGTGTTGACAGGGCGTTTAAATGACAATCCACCAAGTGACAATTCCAAAATCTATGGGCAGTCCATAGATAAAACACCCTTTTGATCAGATTAAAGGATGACTCACAAAACTATACTGTATGCACTAATTCATATCAATAATGGCACATAACAGTGGACCAGTATTGGCAAATTTGGCATGTGTGTGAAAAAATTTTTTTGGTCCTGCTTACTGCCATGTGCTTACTACACTGTGGTAACTCTTAGGCTACCATTAATAAATGACGAACAAGAAAGCAATGTTAAATCATAACTCGTGTCATAAAACATCATAAAAGCAACTCAAGTAAATCATGCTCTGTCGGCTGATCCGGTCAAACAGGTTAAATGTTCCTCGGCTTACCCAAACATCCCTTGACAGCAAAGCGAGCCGTGACTCATGATAGCGAGAAAAGAGGAAAGTCACATTCCTGAGACGTTCCACCTGTTTCATGAAGCACACCTGTTGTGGGCGGGGCTTCAACAGGTGTCAATGGAAAGACCCGCCCAACAGAAACTGTATCGTGTGACAGCTTATCTCATTTACATTTCACGTCCTAAAGTTTCCATGGGCTTTAAATGAATGGAGAAGAGTTAACTAACAAGCAAAACCATCCTTCCAACAACCGCAGCTGAGGAGTTTCATATTATTATCATGCATGTCATCGGTGTGCAAAACCCATCTATGAATGTCAGCTCTCACACGCATACTTATTAACAGCTACGAAATACAGTGAAACATTTAAATCCTGAAATACAGAGAAATTTTACAGAACAGCTTAAAGAGATTTCACAGAAGCACTTCCCCTTCTCTGTCATATTTGTTATCACTTTTGACATTGTCAATACAATGCTTTGTGAACCTGTTTGTTTAAAAGCTGAGATGACAGACAAAATTTGCATTATATTATAACATTTAAAAACGTTCAAATGCAACATTTAAAAGCTTCATGAAAGCGACAGACTTTGAAACCACTTCAGCTAAGCACTTAACCGCATGTTTGTCTCACTATCACACAAACAAATGCGACACAAACGTTAAAGAACAAAACTAGAGTATTGATATTTAAACAACAAAGGTTATATACAAAACTGAAGCACCATGTGTTAAATTAAAGCTGTAACGTTAAAACTACCGCACAGATCAGCTAGCGTTAGCGTGTTAGCATAAGTTGAGGAATCTCCGTTAGCTGAGGCTAAACGCGCGCCCACATTTATGACCTCAGGCATCGATAACACACACATTTTAAGCTCTGGTTCTATTATATTTCATATTCCAGCTCTTAACAACTGCTGACATTGTATCATAAACGTTAAATGTTTACAAACCTTATTAGAGGAAGCCCGGGCAGACATTTTGTTCCTTTAGCTGCTCGCGCTGAAGCAAGTTGAGGCTAACTGTTGTCGCCTCAAATAAATAAATAAAAAACAGGGTTATGAGGGCTTGATCAGCCTGGGAGAGATAAATCCGTGTTTTTCTTCCCCTCTGGCCCGTGTGTCGGGCTAAAGTGTGTTGTGGTCTCTTATAAGGATGAGCAGCAACATGTCAGATGAGCCCAAAGTTCGCCATGTACCGCCAGTGATCTCCTCTTATTGCTGATGAAGCGAATACATTTCACAAAATCTCTGAATGTGACACGTCTATCCCGCAAGAATCGGGTGTATTCATAGGATTCCTGATGTGTAGGCTTATATCCGTTCGGAGGTGTGTTGGTCCACCTGCGGGGAGGCAGAGGGCGGGATGTCGTGCTTTTAGCCCTGTGTGTGTGTGCAGCAGAGAGAGAGACTCACTGCAATGGCAGCAGGAGGAGATGAGATGAGCTCTGCTCCCTCTTTCCCCCAGCATAGCAGTGACAGTCTGTCTCACTGCCTGGACATTTCCATCGCATTTCTCCAGGGGTGGGAACATGAGAGAGAGAGAGAGCAGAGCATCATCTGGGATGTTCCACTTTACCGTGTTGTTATTAAAAGGTATTGAGGTAAAGTGGTTTTAAAAACGGAGTATTGTGAATGAAGAGGGATTATTAGGGCACAGCATTTTATGCAAACTCAGCAAAATCGAAGTCCCAAAAAGTGACATAGATAGATAGATAGATAGATAGATAGATAGATAGATAGATAGATAGATAGATAGATAGATAGATAGATAGATAGATAGATAGAATTTATTTAAATTTACATTAAATTAAATTATAATATTTTCTTCTAGTATTTTGATTTTTTTTATTATTATTCGATGTATTCCAAGCTTTGGCAATATTGTATTATTTACAGTCAGGCCAATAAAGCAATTTTGAATTTGTTAGATAGATAGATAGATAGATAGATAGATAGATAGATAGATAGATAGATAGATAGATAGATAGATAGATAGATAGATAATCTTTTGATTTAATACTTGTACATTGTAAAATATTTACTTTAATTGTAAATCTGTAGAGTAAATCTGACCCTGACCACATGACAGGAAAACCTCACTCTGCCTGCATTACACTGACAACTTCCTCTGATTCTTTCAGCTCTCACAGCGCAGCCCTCCACTTTAGATAGCATCCGCAGTAGAGGCAGAAAACCAAGCAAACACACAGATATGGAAAGGGTGCAAATAGACAGGTTTTTTTGTATTATTATTATTTTTTACCTTTACTTATCTTAAATAGTCAATACAGTACAGTAGGTTTACTCTCTTCCCTTTCAGGCTTATTTGTTTTCTTTTATTCCCATACAGTCAGTCAGAATATACTGTTAAACCAGGCAACGAAGCCCTTCATTTGGGATGTTGAAGTTATGTCTTCACCCATAACAAAGCACAAGCTGAAGATTTGTCTATGACCCTCCAGTGTGGTCAGTTGTGGACAGCGCCCCCTTCAGCTCCCCAGTGTCCACTGCTATTCTGCATCTGCAGTTTTAGACAAACCTCACACATTTTCACACTGCTCCAAATGCCAGCGATGCCCAGTCAGCCTCTGCAAAAACAATGCAAGGAAGCAAGATAAATTGCCCTTGACACCTGTGCCTCTGTGTGACACCACAATCAGCTCTCAAAAAATGCAGAATTCAGCTGTATCCTTCACACAGAGAGTGTAATGGATTTACAGCGTCATAAAATAATAAATATGGCAAATAAAACATGACTGGTAAATAGTAGCCTATTGTGCTTCTGGTGAAATCTAACACGATGTTCACAGTATTTAAATCAATGCAGGGTGGCTAGGATAGAGTTGACGTCATTATCATTAGCTGCATACACAAGAAAAAGTGACGTATTCTAATCACGAACGTCCTCCGTAGCGCGAGCCCTCAGCAGAGAGAGAGAGAGAGAGAGAGAGGGAGAGAGAGAGAGACCGCAGAACAGGAGGAGAACAACTGTGAAGGACACTCGGGTAATCAAGAGAATGAGAAGAGCGCTTATTACCTAACCTGCCATCCCAGAGTGTCTCAAGAGTTGTGACATGTGCTAGTCAAACAGAGATGTCTAAAATAATACAGCTAAAAGTTCTGCAAAAAACAACAAAACAACGGCCATTAAAGGAATGGATCGGTGAAGGAGACAACGTTGGGCCATTTTCATTGCACATAAAATAATAATAATAAAAAAATCGAATAAATATTGTGATTACTAACTCTTTCCGTGTTTCCACTGTTATACAGTAGGGGGCGCTATTACACCTCTTCTGAAAGAGTATCTCCGGATCAAAACACAGGATATGAAGAAGCAGAAACAAGAGATATCCATAGACAGTCAAAGAAAGGCGATATCATAGACTGTAAGCAGATGCATTATGTAAAATTACGCGATCAGCAACATTAAACAGCATACAAATCAAAACTGCTTAATGTTACTGAATGAAATGTCGACCCAGGACGAGCTATAGGACTGTGAAGCATTAGGGGCGTTGATGGACTCGATCTACTTCATCTGTGTTTTGATCATCATTCTGAATCCGATCTGGATGTAGTCTTTGTCAAAAACACAATTTTGTCAGAATTTTGCTAAAAAATAAAAATAAAAATAAAAAGTTTTTTTTTTAAACTTACCCACATTCAAGTGTTGACTAAAAAGAAAGCATGAAGATTTTTGTTTCAAAGCAAGGCTCTATTTTATATATTTATATTTATTGAATGTTCAGATATTTATACAACAAAATATTCTGGGGGCCATACATTTTTTGTGAAAATTATCAACGTTGCTGGCAACTTTAAAAGAAAAACACTGGGGAAAGAGTTAAATATAAAAATATAATAATAAATATTACATAAATATTATAGCCTATTCTAATATATAATAATATAGGCCTATTCAATGTAATTCATTAAATTGCAATAATGGATGCGTGGTCTCGATATGCATTTTACGAATTGCCTGACCAGTTCTGTGGAACTAATAATCTAAGTTACATATTTTAGGTTTAAAACGATGAATACTTTGCAGCACTATAAATGAGTTATGGTGGCCAAATGTTCATAAATGCAATCTTGCATTCAACCTTCATTAATGTAAGCATTTTTCAGCAAATCCCTGATGGCCTGCCGTGTCACCTCTTATCTCGCCCCCTAATGAACCTCGTTCTCCTGTGACCAACGCGGGCGCAGGGGTCCTGAGAGTAAGAGACCTCATGCCGTTTACACCAGAGGACAGAGAGTTCGAGCGAGGGAGGGCTTGACTTTTATAAGGGTGGGACAAGGTCACACGGACACAATGAACAACTATAGCGCTGTGATACACTGTAATTAAACAATTAATCCGTGTGAGCAGAAATTGTTCTCTAGTGGCATGACTTATCTCCTATTCTCATGTGAAGCTAATATCTAAGTCCCCAGGGATTATAGCACAGTTTGTACACCATATACCCAGGCTGTATATGCCAGAAAATGTACGCGGTCTGCTATACGACCCGTTTGAAGTAAAGTGTCTAGATGATGATATTGTTCAGTGAAGCTTGAGAGCAGTAAAGCACAAAGTGGCTGTCACAACCTTTTCTGCAGGGTAGCATTATAGACAGCATTTATGGTGTTATTTAATTTAATTCGATGCCCATGGCATTTTATTAAAGGGTTTTGTGATAGCTTAAAGTTTTTCCTCACAGATTTTCACACTTGGGGAAGGATATTGTATGATATCAGGCTCAAATATGTGGATATGTCAGTGCAATATAACCACAAAAGCAAAATGTCCTTCAATACGTTAACGAAATTGAAAAGAACACATTTAAGAGGCACTGAGTCAATAACATGATGGAAAGTGAGTCACGTTTGAGGCGCGCTCCTCGAGTCTATTACAGGGCTCGGCCCTGAGGTGTTCTGAATCACCAAACAGAACCGCAAAACAGTCTAGTAAGCAAAAGCCTCTGAGGGAGTGTTTGGGGAAAGGAATCCAGAATTTGTAAAACCCAGCCTTGCCATGCGTGTACCTAAAGGCAGATGACAAATACAACTGAAAAAATTGTAGAACATCGACTCTCATTTTGTCTATAACGATCGTTTAAGGTCAGACAGCTAGTTAACCCTTAAACGCATACCTCGGGTCTTTAGTGACCCGGGACGTCATTCAGTGCCCTCCTCCTATTGAACCCTCCTATCGGGTCGCTAACGACCAGAGGTGTGTAACAGTGTAAGTATTTTATTTTTATGCACAACAATAATTGAATCTTTGATGAATAAGTGCAATTCACATTTATTCCACAAGGTGGCAGTGTCTGATACACAATGATGAAGTGACGTTTCACTCATAGTTACTGCAGGCAGAAAACAAATTAATAGGAAATATCATCAGCAAAACTTGAAAGGGCTCAGTGATTTACTGCGGAGCAAGTACTGAACGCAATCAAACATTAGAGTCACACTTGATCTGGTGAAGAAGCTGCCAGCGATTAAAATATTGATTATGATAGTTTTGAGAATATGTTTGAGATGGCGAATATGAGCCAGATGTTGAATGTACTGGGAAATGAGCTCTGATGAGGATAGGAATGATGGTGTAAAACATCTGCTCAAACTGACCCCTTCCAAGCTCCAAAAGGTAACAAAATATGCTTACTTTTATTTGTTCTGTAATTGTTTCTCTAATACCAGGAGAGTTTTATATTATTACGACAGGTAGAGATCCATCTGTATTAGATATTGATCAGGGTTGCTAAAGACCCGGATATGTAATAATGATTGGCTAAACATTCATGCATTTAAGGGTTAACCTGATAGCTAGTTTTAACTTGTTTGTGACTGAAGCAACATCCCAGTACACAAAAAAAAAAAAAAAAAAAAAAAAATTATGTCTTGTTTCCCAGTAAAAATAACTTTTTTAAATCAAAATTTTACTTATGATATAAACTTGTTTTCACAGAATATATTCTAAATTATGAATGTATTATGAAGTTGATTTTTTATCCCATTTGTAAATATTTTTTCTTCTTGTTTTAAGCACTAAATAGTTTGAAACACAAGAGAAAGAATTTGCCAATAGGATAGGAAAAATAAACTCAATAATAAACTCACAATACAATATTCTCTAACAACACGGGTTTGTGGCTTTTAGGCCACATGTGCATTAGCTTTGAAGCTATATGCTAATGTCCTCCTAAAAGTCCAGTGATTTAAAATGAACCTTTAGCATACACTTTTAAAATGTACACTCTAGGCTATAACCAAGTTATAATGTCTGTTCCAAAACCTAAAACTACTGTGCTGTCTAGTGTCTACATAGTGAAACACATAGATCACACATTTAGAAATGAAGGTGCGGCCACAATACGGTGGTTTTATGAGCAGAAAGTTAAAAATTGGTTACGAAAGTTTCAAAGTTTCTTGGTTTGAAAGTGCTACACCACTGGCAAGGACATTGACACGACTTACAGTTTGTTCCAATAGAGTTAGCATGTTGCTAAGTTAATGATGCTACAAGCACATAAATACATTACGGGAAGCGCCCTAGCTAGACGGGATTCAGACTTAGTCGGCTGAATACCCAAGTTTGGTTTGAAGATGAAAAACGTACCAAGCACAATGTTCTCTCACCTTTCCTGATTTCTAACACACACTCACAACATTCAGCGTAGTCTTGCGGCTGTCAGAGCAGAAACGAAAGCTGCTGCTCTCCGTGTGTTTTTCTGTCGTCTCCCTGTGCATTCATATTTAAATTGCGCAAGCTTATTTTTGTCCATTAGATCAAAAGATCTGAAAAAGCCCATTAATTTCATTTAGCAGCCCATAGATCCTCCACTCGAAGAAATCAGGACAGAAGTGGTTAAAAGTGGACAGAAGAGACGCATTAAAACACCAGGTGTAAACACTTATGATGCCTAAAAATTGGTAACACTTTACAATATGGTCTCATTTGTTAACATTGGTTTATGTAATGCTCTAACAATGAGCAATACATTTGTTACACTTATTAACTTTTGTATACATCGGTTAAGAAAAATGACAACTGTTCACTGTTTGTTCATGTTAGCTCACCGTGCATTAACTGTAAAGTTAACAAATACAACTTTTGATTTTTAAAATGTATTAGTAAATGTAGAAATTAACTAAGATTAATAAATGCTGTTGAAGTATTGCTCATTCTTAGTTCACGTTCACGTTAACAAATGAAAGCTTATTGTAAAGTGTTCCCGAAAAATCTCTTTGCGTTGTCATCTTATTCACTCATTTTAATCCATAATAATTACGTCTCATGCAAACGTCGATATTTTAGAAACATCTAGTCAAAGCAGAGGGTAACTAATGAAGTTTATGCACTTGATATTTTGCCCCTTTTCGATTTTTGTTTTCCCTATTAGGACAAGCAGGTCTTACTAGACAGAATTTTGTCCCGTCAGCTCTTATACGGCAGCTACTCTGTAAAGCAATTAAGCAATTGATCTGGAGAAGACTCATTTTGTGCTTACTGGCCTGTCGATACCTCAAAGGGGAATGATTTAGTCATTATTATTATTTTTAGCCCCAGTTCCACAAGGAATCTTCTTTCCAACACTAGTTTCCGGGTTTATCTTACACACACGATATACAGGAAATAAATGCTGGACGATTCTGCTGTTTTATTGATTGTTTTGATGACGCTGTTCTAATTTAGGACCAAGTCCAATCAAAAAGGCTCAAGTGATGTTGTCGGTAGAAGTAGGTTAAAGAAGATGCATTGATCTTGTGAAGCAACAAGCTGACATCATGTTGTCATAATTTCATGATCCATGATGTATCCAGCTTTTAAAGCAGACATTTGCTTGTGTCCGAGAAGACGAATCTCTGCTTCAACATCCACTTCCTCCTGCCTTACTATCCATCATCAAAATCTGGACCCAAAACCTCCAGGGAGCAGCGTTTTGGAGGGTTATGCTGTCCGGGAGACTGAGAGGAGAGCAAACTTACTCTGACTTTGAGGAGGCCTGCGTGGAAATCCAAATGACATGAATGTTGGAGGTTGAACTGTATTGGTGGCTTACACACTACAGAAAGTTTGACGGATAGGAACGCACAAGAGGCCAGGTCAGGTTGAAATCGAGTGGGAATGTAGCGAATTGGATTTCCAAACTGAGGGTATGTTTACACGAAAAGGAAAAGTTTTTCCTTTGCGATTTTCTCGTACAGACGACAACGTGAAAAACGACAAGAAACGCTTTTGTAGTTTACACGGAGACAATAACGGTTTTGTTTTCACACAAAAAACGGTTGCAAAAGTCTCAGGCCCCTAAACCGCTGTTGTCATGAAAAAAACTAAACAAAACAAAAAACGCATAAATCCGTTTTCGTGTAAACGCCCCCTGAAATAACGCTCTATACTTGTCACATACTATGCATATGCTATGTTCCATTTACCTCAGAGTAGGGATGTCGTCTGGGAATGACGTGACACCCGAGTTGATCGCGGTCGGAAAACTAAGATGGAAGTGTCCAGGCAAACTTTTGCTCGCTCTTTCGGAATACAAACACATAACAAAGTGGTATTTTGCACAGATAATGCTGATGTATCATGTCACGTGAGCACCAATGAGTTTATTAAGACAGACGAACAGAAGGGCTAATAAACAATATATTACGACTGTTTTACTATGGTTGATGCGCTGGGCAGCCATCTTGGATTCTGAAGTGGGGGGTTTTGTGCTTTCCTGAGTTTTCCAGTTGCAATTTCGACTTAGGGTTATTATCTTTTACTAAAACTACTAAAACATGAATAAAACTAAAATAAATTGTATATCAGATGACAAACTCGAAAATGGGAAATGAAGATTAGAAATCTATATAAAATAAAGAAAAGAAAATATAAAAATAAAAGCTTTTTGAAAAAAAATATGAATAAAACTGCAATACATAATACCAATAAAACACTTGTTCCAATCAATAAAATATAAAATAAAACATGGCGTTCTGAGTTAAACACAGTGTTAGCTAGAAACTCAAAATCAATGCCCTACAGAGTGTGAACAGTAGATTAATTAAGCTCTTTTAATTAGCCTAGTGAGCTTGGGGCCAAACCATTCCAACGTACTTTGTTCAGATCATATCCTCCAACCAATAATAATCCTTCAGAGATACTGTTCACTTCACACTGGCTTCAAGGCAGCCTGGGATATCTGGATAAACACAATAGCTACTCCTAAATGATAAGGAGATGAGAATAAATGGATGTTGGGGATAAAGTTGGCATGAAAGGATATACGGCTAAAAATATCAGTCTCTAGCTCCCTCTTGGTGATTCTGACAACAGACACTGTAAATATTGAATTTTCATGCTGCTTGAAGCTAGTTAGTTCTCGTGCTGGTTTCGAAGCAGGAAAACTAAGCTGGTCAACCAGTTTGGACTTTCTGAAGATGCTGGGTTGAAGCTGAAGGGGGCGCCACATGAAAGGGGGCACTAAAATCATATTTTTTGCATGCTGTAAAACCTGAATATAACCAGAAGAAGAAAAAACTATTTTAATTTTTAATAGGGTTTGTATGCTCAACATACATAAATATCACCATCACATCCCAACTAGATTCCTGTAGCTTATTCTGCAACAAAGTGAAAGCTCATTTAAATTCTTGCAGCTTTCTGTTCTGCAGACATTGAAGAAAGCGTGCTGACTTTAGTCCATCCATATGCAATAAGTACTGAATATTTAAAAAAGCATAACACTGAAAACGAAGCAGAATATACAGTTGTGCTCAAGGGACTTGATGGCAAACTTTAAGGCAGTACCCTGGCTATTTGCATTTTCTGGAAAACTTTTTTAAACTATAAAACTATAAGATACTAACTATAACACATGATTTCATGAACTTTTAAATCAGTGTATACACATACTTGACTACAAAAATTCCAGCAGGAAGGGAATAATATAATATAATATAATAAATATATAATATATATTTATACAATATATAAAATAACAGTTTTCTATTTGAATATATTTTAAAATGTCATTTATTCCTGTGATCAAAGCTGAATTTTCAGCATCATTACTCCAGTCTTCAGTGTCACATGATCCTTCAGAAATCAGTCCAATATGTGGATTTGATGCAACAAAAGCTTTCCATTTCAGTTAAATGCTGTTCTTTTGATCTTTCTAGTCATCAGAGAATCCTGAAATAAAAATGTAAATAACTGTTTTCAACATTGATAATGCAAAAAATTCAGCTTTGATCGGAACAAATTACACTTTACTATATATTCAGATAGAAAACATCCGGTTTAAATTGTTATAATATTTCACAATTACTGTTTTTTTGTTGTTGTTTGTTTGTATTTTTAATCAAATAAATGCAGCCTTGGTGAGCAGAAGAGACTTTTTTTTTAAAAACATAAAAAATCTTACCGATCCAAAACTTTTGACTGGTGGTGTGTGTGTGAGTGTGAGTGTGTGTGTGAGTGTGAGTGTGAGTGTGTGAGCGTGAGTGTCTGTGTGTGTGTGAGTGTGTGCGTGTGCATGCACATGTGTTAATGCTAATATTACTATTATGCATTATTTTATGCATTATATTATAAGATTTTGTTTCTAATTAGATTTCTTTCATATTCAGTGTTTAAAGGCCACCTAAATTGCCTACTGGTTTGGCCTGATTGTGCCTCTATTGCGCTTGTGGGTGTTTCTGTTGTTGTTTTTATGGGGGTTAAAGTTTTTGTTTTCTACCCCCCAACAATTGGGCCCCTGCCAACATCCAAAACACATCAAGCTGCTCTTTTCAACAGCAGCCTCTAAATCACTCAACACATTTATCCTCTTGACAAATGTCTCATGCTGTTAATAAAGTAAGGATGGATTTTACAATGTCTTGTTTAACGCAAACTCTCAGTGGCATTAAGAGGGCTGCGATTAAGCGCTGAGGGAAGGCAATTATCAAATATGGCGGATTGAGGCGCTCCTGTTGGTCGACAGTGAGGGGGGCAGTTGGGCGTAAGAGCGCAGAGGTGAGGGAAGAGAAATCAGCTGGGAGCTAATCTACCGCACTGCGCAAAAATACACAATCCAATAAATCTCTTCCTCTTCGCGAATCAATTCCATGGATTCCCACGTGTTTCCCAGCAGGGAAGGATTGTGTTTAAAAGAAGGTCGAGATGTTTCAGTCTCCGTCCAGATGAAGTAAGGAGAAAGTAGAGACGGCAATCCAAGTGATTGTGTGTGTCCAAGCGGTTGGGTTAAATTAGTCACCAGAGGTAAACGCAGAGTGAGTCATTCCTCAAAGAGTGACAGGTGCATTAAATATGTCACTTCCTGTCCACATCCCATTCCAAGAAAAGGCCTCCTGTCATGTCCTTACTCACAAATTACTTAATAAAGTGCTTAAAAACTCTTCGTTCCATACATCATCTGGAATTTCAGGTTGGAAAATGAATTTCTAGGATCGAATCGACCTGAAGCAATTACACGGAACACGACGACAATCACTTTAAGTTGTTTTCTTCAGTCCCATAAACTTGAATGATGTTTTCCTGTATGGCCATGAATGTGCTTCATATGAACATCCATCGGAGTGACAGTAAAGGACAACCTTGCCTTTTCTGGAATGACACACGTGGAAAACATAAAAAGGCCTGATGTCACATAAAAATATGTGATGAAGAAAATCTCACTGACATTGAAGTTGTGTCTAGAGACCAAATCATGACCGAGACTTGAGAGTGGGCTCTTTTAACTTGAGCCAATAATAAATCACCTATAGCTGCCACCCAGAACACCTTAGCAACCAGCTAGAAACACCCTAGCAAAAAGTAACCAGAACACCTTAAAAACTAACCAGAACACCCTAGCAAACACATAGCAACACATAGTAACCACCCAGAATACCTTAAAAACCAACCAAAACACCTTAGCAACATCTTAGCAACCAGCCACCCAGAATTCCATAGTAACCCCCCAGAACACCATAACAACCAACTATAAACACCCTAGCAAGTAGTAACCACCCAGAATACATTAAAAACTAGCTAGCAACACCCAAGCAACCACCCAGAACACCATAACAACCAACTAGAAACAACCAAGAAAGTAGTAACCACCCAGAAAACCGTAAAAACTAGCCAGAAAATCCAAGGAACCACATAGCAACATCTTAGCAACCACCCACTCAGACTCACTAGTAACCAGCTAGCAACACCCAAGCAACCACCCAGAACACCCTAACAAACAGCTAGAAACACCTAAGTAGTAAACACCTAGAATACTGTAAAAACTAGCCAGGACACTGTAGAGATACTAGCAATTTACCCAGAACACCCAGGCAATTGCAATTTCACCCTAACAACCAGCAAGAAAACTGCATAGGAGCAATTACCCAGAACACCCTAGCAACCCCATAGCAACATCTTAGCAACCACCCACCTGGAACTCCCTAGCAACCAGGTAGCAACACCTCAGCAATCTCCTAGAAGGCCCTACCAACCACCCAGAACACCCTAGCAAGCAGCTAGCAACACCCTAGTAACTACCAAGATCCCCCTTGCAAACAGCCAGATCACTATAGAGGTAGGAGCCACACATATCCTGATATTCTCCCTGTATGACAGCGTGCAGTGCTCTTTCAAAGCGACCGCTTGATACGGCATGAAAGAAGAAGCTCTGTTATGTAACTTGCTTTAGGAAGGTGAGACGAATGCTTTTGTGTAGGCCAGCATCCCTCAGAGAGCAGCTTGAGCAGCGAGGTCACCGTCACACAGTGAAACTCTGCCCTCTACAGGACGACTCCATTCACACACACAAATCAGCTTGAGAGGGTGCAGAGAGGTCATTCCCTCATCAAAGCATCATAAACACAGCTGTGCTTTTATTATGCTATGTTGTAATTTATGACTAGATTGGTTATGTAGGTTATAACAAAAAAAAAAAACAAAAAAAAGAACAGCAGAAAAATAAGCTTGAAACAAGACATTGTGAAGAGAAATGAGTTTTACCTTGAGGCAAATGCTTCTGCACACCCTATATGTCCTTCAATAAGGCAAACTGCCTGGAAACGCACTGGGCAGGATCAAAAAAGGAGGGGAAAAATCAAATAGCGTTCAACATGAGCAGGAGTGTGTTTTTGAGTGTGCAGTCTGTAACCCACGGGTTTGCCTGGATGAGGAGACGCTATATGGTCTCAGCAGCATATGGCGTCTCAGCGGGAGCTTCATGCAGATCTCACACACCAAACACAACACAAACAAGCCCAGCCCGACACACACCCACACACAGACAAAACATCAAATAAACAAAGAGATTAAGAGAATGTAGTGAATGAAATAAACGTGGCCATGGCAAAAGTCCAACAGATTTTTGGCCAAACACACACACACACACACACACACACACACACACACACGCGATCCTCAGGCGAAATTATAGTGCACCAGATGATGAATTCTGGGGTGATTCCAGTCCAAATGCTCGTCTATGTTCATGCCAGTGCTCTTGTTAGTGGCTGTTGACCAGTTTAGGTTTTAAAATGACCACTGACAATATTTGAGGGTGGGATGGGCTTAGCAGAAATAATGCCAAGATACAGCTTATAAGGTAACATAATGTGTATAAAATTGCTCAAATCAAATGCACATGTATTTCAATTGTACTTGAATAATCAAACTTGTAATATAATATTATTTTTAAATTTACGTAAAATTCTAATAAAAATACGTTGTTTTTTTTTACCATGCAGATATCACTGAAATATTTTTACATTATTTTTAATAAATAACATTTATTATAATTAAATAATGTATTATTATGCTTTGTCCCTTTACAATATAATATAATATAATTAGTATTATATCAATTAGCATACATTATATATGTATATATATACATACATATTACATATATATTAATATACAACATTTCAATATACATATACTGTATATATATATATATATACATATATATATGCTAATGTATATAATACTAATTATATTATAAAGATAATACAGCATATTATCCATTATTTTGCAAGCACTCTGAGAAGAATTAATTTCTTTGTAATTGTTAATAAAACGATGCTGACAGTATACATTGTCCGACTGAATTGAATATAAATATAATATCATATTTCATGAGGTCCAATGACATCAGAGGTGATCATTCACACAAAGACAACCATGTTCAATTAAAAAGAGAGAAAATGAGGAAAGAGAAGCACTGGTATGGCGGGAAAGCATCTCTCAGTGTGAGCGTTTGTGTCTGAGATCTCCAGGGGGCTTTAATACCACTCAGCTGAGGAAGCAGAATCCCTTCCATTAGACCAAATTAACAATCACACCGGCTGGGGGGGGGGGGGGACCGTTCACCAAAATACTCATCAAATGAAACCGGTGTCACAGTGACGTAACCTGGTACCTCAGACTTTAAACAATATACATGAGAAGTTAAAAAAGGAACGTCTAAGAGATTCATTTACGTTTGAATCTAATCTGTGCATGCTCAGTTGTGACTGCTCATCAATAACTGATCAATAGCATGAGTCATCTGAACGCACGCCAGAGATTTGAGATTGATTAGTGCGCGCGCTGTAGTAAAGATCAAGCCCACTAGCTTGATTTGATGTTTTTTGTGTGGACCGGTCTACGTTTGCAAAGCGCTCACACACACCTGAGCCACGGAGTCGTGTTGATGACCGTAACCCATCTGATCTTCTGCCCTTACACTGGGCCTGGACTCCACAACCAGCCATGAATCCAGCATGGATGCCAATACCATCACTGGGATTTACATCTGAGCTCTTATGTTTACAAGTTCATCACAGAGAGCAATGTGGGAAACTGACGAGGGCGGGCATTCATAAAAACAGTGTTATTTACTATCAGTGATACACTATTATAGTGTTTGTTGTTAATATGTTGAATTAGATTTTGTTTTTTATATATTCTGCTTTAGTAATTTGAGTGTTTTATATGTATGCTATGTACTGTACATATTATATCGTTTTCATATGTAGTTTCTATATAGGTTTTATTCAGTTTTTAGTTTGAGTTATATTAGTACTTTAAGTAGCTGAAATAAAAATTTTAAGTTTTTTATATATATATTTATTTTTATATATTTCAGTTAACATCTATTTTGTTTTAAGTAAAGACATTTTTTTTGTAAATGTTTTTGTTTTTAGTTTTAGTTCACTGCAATAACCCTAATTAAAAACCCTAACCCTAACCCATAACTTTAAATGTGTGTATTTTTTATGGGGGATAAAACCTTCATAAATAAATAAAAAATTACAGAAACGAACACATTCAACATTACATTCAACGCACATTCATAAATTAATGTTAACACACAAAAACAAATATATATTTTTATTTATCATTTACAAGTCAATGTATTATTTTCATTTATTATGAATATATCGTTTCTGCTTTTATTTCCCCCCCTTAGATTTTATTTTATTTTATTTTATTTTATTTGACAGGTTTTGTCCTCCACATGTATTGATGTGTGCTTTTATGGTATAGATGACCTTCACACGTGCCGTTCTAGAAAACCTGGAGGACAAGGACTGGATCTCTAGATTTTATCATCAGGAATCAATTCACTCCCTTTTTCCTGTTAACTGAAATTGATTGTAGACAATACAATGTGTTGTTTAAAAGGAATTTGAAGGGCTAAAATAAGACATTTAAGACTCTGAGGCACAGAATAAGGTCTAACAAAGAATGCCATTACAGAACACATGCTGATCTATTTGGCATGAAACAGTCGACAGCTTTCTTATGATTCCTCAGTTATTAGATGGCTTCGACTGCAATGGTGGATTCTGTACCTCAGCTGCCACAAAGGGAGGCGTGTAGTTAATAAGATCCTTGGGTATCAATAAAACCTAGTTACTTTTGTCCTTGAAATCTTGTTGACCAGTGAGCTGACTAATGCGTTTACTTTCTTAATGGCCATTTCTCGAAGGAATTGTTCTATTGAGTCAAATCCTTTAAATGATGCAGCCAAACCGATTCACAGATCGTTGGTAAATCACTCAGATGTTTGTGCAACAAATCAACGATTTTACTACAATGACACGTTTACTTTCAATTGGAATTACACTGACTTCCCAGTGCTATTATCCCGTTTCATAGGTCTATTTTTTATTTGGAAATTGGCAGAATGAAATATAAAGGAAACAAATAATTTCACCTAAAAACAGTTTTGATAATGGATTAGGATGCTAAAACAGCAACTGAATCCATTTTTGCACGACAATGTGCCATGATGCAGAAAATCCCCTTAGTAGGAGTTTCTTTGAAAACTTTTAGTATGAACCGTGGTCTTACATAATCCTAACAGTTGATGTAAAAATTGGCCAATATATACAGTATTGATGGTGACATAAATAAGGACTGGCAGTGGAGTCAGCAAGATCCTATTACAGAGCTGTCAGACTGCAGGCTATCACGGAATAAAAAGGAACTCTATCACCAGTAAACCTCTGGACTAGCTATTACAATCCAGAGTTGTCAATTTAACTTATGCGCAAAATTGGAATATTGCATTAAACATTTATGAATAAAGCACCATTGTGTTCAAGAAAATAAATTTTCCTAGGAAATTGGTGCAAAATGTCTAATATAAACAGAAGTTTCTGCATTCAAGGAAGCACTGTGGCTCTTTTTTTGGACGTCATAAATGACTTGCGTTCTCAGTCGAAACGCAATAAACTCTGTCATGGTATCTTGCGTTCGGATGCTGGTGTTTAGGAACGAAATCATGAGAGGCGTTCTGGGAGGTGATTATCCCCAGCCATTTTGAAGACAGACTTTGGCTCAGGCGTTTCAGAATGACCAAACCAACATTTGAGATGCTGTGCGATACGATTGGTCCGCTGGTTAGTCCAGTTATCCAATCACATCCACTGAGGCAAAGTCACGTGAGTTGTGCATTGATGAATTTATTCGGTGTCGTAGCTCATGCACATGTCTACGGAAGCGCATTGCATTCACTTGAGAAAAAAAATAATAAAATCAACAGTTTTTAATTAGTTAATTATCATGAAAAAAAAGTTTTTGCTCTGGTTTTGTGAATTAATGAGTTAATTATATCAGAATTACGAGATATATTTTCATACAAAAAAGTTTTTGCTGTTTTTCTGAATTAATTACTTAATTATCTCACAATTATGAGATAATTAACTCGTTAATTCAGAAAAACAGAGTTGATTTTTTTTTCCTCAAGTGAATGCAATATGCTTCCGTACATGTCTTCTTATCAGATGAAAAAACCAGCAGCCTCAATTAAGCACATCTTGCCGTTTCCATCCATCGGTTTTTAATACGATATCCCAAAATTCGCATAAAAAAGGTGGATGGAAACAATATCACAATATATCGCAATACAAAAATGCAAAAATATGTATTGTGGATAGTGACAATATGTATTGTGTATAGTTTACCCAAAATACAATACAATTTCTGTGAGGAAAAAAATCAAGTTTTCATAGTTTTAGAATATTGGAATATTTGTGGGTCCTGGTAATGCCAACTATCTTTTATGTTACCAGTAAAAAGTGGCCAACATTATTTTAAAGGTGCATTGCGCAACTTTTCATGTTAAAAATACCAGTTTTTCTATCCTATACACGCTTAAAGAACTGCCTGATGGGCTGAATGAGCCCTTCTCTGCTCACTGAGATTGCCTCTATAATCCTGTACAGTAAAATATATAAGAGGGATTCGGGCTCGAATTTGAGACTGGGCGTGACGTCATGCGCGTTCACACTCACCAGGCTATGTCTCGCAGGTTTGTGTATAAGCCGCCATTCTCCGCATCAGCGAAGACAACTCGTGCGTCAAAGGTAGAAGATTGATTCAAAGAGACCGGCTTGTAGTCCATTCCAAACCCCAACGCAAACTCCACATAAAGTAAAGAAAAGAAAATGTTTGTCTAGTGCCACCACTCTGGTTGCAGTTTCGCTTGTCGCCAGAGGGGGCGTAGTTCTGCAAAAACTCAGAGACTTGAATTTTTCACCTTTAAATACACAGTATCTAGTCAGTGACAGAGTGTAAGGCATATTCGTAAAAAATAATTCTGTATTTTCAGCTTCAGAATCATGAATATTTTTATTCTGGTGTCACCATTGTCCAGTGCATTTGGTTATCAACACCAAGTCGAAGTCTATTCATATACACCCACAATGTAATACCAAATTTAGCATTTTAAACAACAGTACAATACAATCAAATGTCTTGGAGTATCGCAATAATATCGTATTGTGAGTTCAGTATCGTGATATGTATCAAATCGTGACATGAGGGTTACACCCCTAATAGCTAGTGTCTCCAAAGAGTATCTTTTCATAGCATATATAGCATCACATTTGCGGAGTCATTTTTGGTAAAGACTTTTAACTGGGGTCATAGCGATTTTAGTAGATTTATGAAGTCAGTTCCCCTCACCTTCCTACAGGTTGTTAAAAACAAATGACCTCACTGCATAGATGAAACAACATTTCATAACTGCAATAGTAAGCACGTGTGGGCTTTTACTAGAAGTTTGTGTATTATCTGCAGACAGATTTCTTGAAGCGCTGCGCCATATGTTGAGGTTTGAGGGGACACACGTGGTCACATGGACCTCTTGATTCTCAGACTCTGACCCGACAGCTGGATCGCTCTCAGCGGGACTCCGGTAAACCAACCATCCTAATGCACATGCATATACACACACAACATTAACACACCACCACCAGAAATACATGAATTCAGTACTGCATGCTATGCACATGCCAGAACACACACACACTGCATGTGCGTTTCTGTACTGTAAATGGGTTTTCACAGTAGGGAGGGCTGTTACAAATGTCCTCTAATACCATTTCTGCACACATGCGCGCTCTGGAATGCACGTTCAGGGTCACGGTAACTGGTATTTACTCACTTATCAGAATACACATACACATCTGATATTATTATGTTCTCATAAAGGTAACAGGGTTGAACGTTTTACAATTGAATTTGAGATTACATGGTGTGTTCCTAATATCATGGAACTACTGTGTGTTGGTTTGAAAGAAAATGTAATGATGTTTCTGCAAATATTCACTTTTCAGTTATCGGATTTTTGCTATATGTAAATGCAAGGTAACAGGACTGGCATTTTAAAATGGCCTCGTACTGACGAACTTGAAAAAGTGATAAAAAAAAGAAGAAGCTTGAACTTGAACTTGCACACTTCTCTAAATGGGTTTTCACGGTAGGGAGGCAAATGTCCTCTAACATACCATTTCTGCACACATGCACGCTCTGAAATGCACACTCAAGCGTGTTCAGGGTCACTATGTGGGGTATTTACTCACTTATCAGAACACACACACACACACACACACCTGACAGGGTGGAAATATTACATTGGCAGTGGGCTAAATCTATATAAATCTATAATAAATGGATGCCATTTCTAGTTTTTACATGGTGATTTCTTAAAGTAAAGTCTTGTAAGATTTTATACAGCTGCCTGTTAACTCTGTTACTTATGCTTATGTCTCAACGTAGGGCTTAATTAAAATAAATTAAGTTTGACATGCCTGCTCAATGACTTTTTAAATTTTAATATTTTATAATATATGTTAGGATATTATGTTCTTCTAAGCAAGGTAACAGGTTTCACATGTTAATTTGAGATTACAAAGTTTCTTTGAAACACATATTCAAGCATAATTCAAGGTCACTGTGACTGGTATTTACTTACTTATCAGAATACACATATAAACACATCTGAAAGGGTAGAAATATAAAATGTGTCGTTTACGTTTAAAGTAACCCTTTGTGATATTTAACACAGGTTTTCATTAAATGTGTCAACTGTCTGTCAACCCTGATACTTTTCTGAGAATATACTTATCTAAACATAAATGAAAAGGAATTTAGCTAGAGATGACACAGCTCAATACAAGTTTATACGTTTTAGTAAATGTTAGGATATAATTATTTCCTCAAAGGCAACAGGGTTGACGTTTTAATGTTGTCTCGTACTGAAAAACTTGCAAAAAGGGATAAAAAGAGAATACCTCAACTAACAGTCAACCCTGTTCCCTTTCTAAGGGATATAATTGTCTCAACATAAATTCATACATTTTGATATAGGTTAGATCTAACTATGTTCTCAGAAAAGCTAACAGGGTTGACGGTTTAATTCGAGTTTACAAGTTTTGTTCACAATGTCACAAGGTGCATATTAGAATTTAAGGCGTTTATTAAAAAAAAAAATCCACTTTTAAATCATCAAATGTTTTTGTTATACAAAAACAAGGTAACAGGTTTGACATTTTAATACAATTTTGAAAAAAGTGATTAAAACCCAGGACTTTTCACCTTTTCTTTAATTTATGATCATTACTTTTAAAAGGGGGAAATATAATGATAACAGGGTTGACACACAACTTGGAGCTACAAAGGTTTTTAATAACACATTATACCAAATAAAATCTAAATATATTTACAGTATAAAATATTTCCATATATTGTGTTTTCATTAAAACATTCAGTATACATTTGCTAATATAGATTGAGTCGTTGAAAATACAGGGTGGAAACAGGCCAAGAAAAGGTTTCTTTGAGATGAAAAAACAAAAAACATAAGCCTAGTATTATGATTTTTAATGTTAATAATTTTTTTTACACAAACGTCTATGAGGAACAAAAACAGCGCCTATTTTACAGAATGACCCGATGACACAGTAAAAACGATCTCATCTCATCTTTCACTGATCAAACGTATACATATGCACACACACACACATAGCACTGTTCTAATGCCGCACAGAACAAAATGTTCTACTCCCACTTTCTCTCTATCCCATCATGCTCTAGGGATCCTCACGCCATAGTGTTGAGCTTCCAGCGTCACTCAAGGTAACGTCACCCCGATCCGAAGAAAGAAAAAACACCTTCTCCTGTACTCATTCCTCTCCCGTTCCCCTCCTCTGGCTGTCTCCATGACATATAGGTGAGCTACACCTCCCTCCCTCCTGTTCCTCCTCCTCTTTGTGTCTTTTCAGCCCCTGCATCCACTCCCTCCTTACCGTACGCACCTCATTCAAGGGTAGCCCCCCTCTCCTCACCCCTCACGTGTGGGGACACCTCTGTCCCCATTCCTATCTTACCTTCCTCAGCCCTCTCACTCTCTCTGCCTCTCACATGGATCTCTGTATATGCAGATCGGTTAACTGCAGTCTCGTCTCCGCTGCAATTGCAGCTGCAGCACTTTTGCCACACTGAGCAGGGCGCTAAGTGCTTACGCTGGTGTTTTTTGGCGAGGACAGCAAGCGCTCCTGTTCACATACTGCAGCCTAAATGTGTGCCACTGTGTGATTTTTTTTTTTGTTCTAAAAGGTCAGATTAGCATGCTAACAACAGATTGACATGTAACTGATCAAGATGTAATCAATTTCACATCTGTTCTTGTGAGCACTAGGTTAGGAGACTATTTTGGAGTATTTAGCAAAATAATGTCATTATTCAACAGCACTCTTTGGATTAGCTTTAGGATTAGCATTAGTGTTGTTTGCCGACACCTCCATGTGGTTTTTGCAGCAAAACACTTTTTCAGACTGCAGAACAGCTGAGAGAGCCAGAAAAATGCTGCTTAAAAAATATATCGCGTACGTGTCCCTTTGTAATCATGTCCCTGAGATTATGACTCTAAAACTGGCAAGCAAAATTTAAAGGTACAGTTCAACAAAAAATATTAAATTGTGTCATCATACACTCACCTTCATGTTGTTCCAAATCCATATGTTTTTCTTTCTTTGTAGCACAAAGCAGCTTTTTAGAAAAATAAGCTGCTAAAAAAAAAGAAATTTGATGTTCAGAGAACACCTCTTTCCATAATGAAAGTGAAGGGGACTATTCTTTTTTAAAGGTTATACTTAAAAAAAAAGCACAATAACAGTTTCATATGATTTGAGCTAAATTCCAAGTCATCTGAAGCCATACAATATCTTTTTAAAGAGTCTTATTGACTTTTTAAAAATTAATGGGGACTTGGGCTGTCAAGCTTCAAAAAGATAAACAAAAAAGTGTTTCATACCGCCACGTATAGTATGGTATTAATAAGATGCATGACACAGAATTAACAAACAAGGATACTTTAATCAACACTAGTGGAATTCAAAGAGAATAACAACCACAAAACACCAAGATGAGAACTGACAAGGAACTGGACAGAAAAGGAAGTGTATATAGACATAGTGAACAAGGGAAATAAACAGGAAACAGGTGAACTTAATCATTAAGTTATGAGTAACCAAGGTAACTAACTATGGAACAGAGTTCTATGTTTACACGACACCGTTTTCAACTAAAAACCAAAAACTTTTTATGCGTTTTGGTTGTTCGTTTAAAGGACTACGGCGCTTTGGGTGCCTGAAAACGTTTTGAAAACGGGATTCAAAGTGCAAGTTTTCGGTCTCAGTGTAAACAACAAAACTGCAAATCTCTGAAGACGATGACGTCACGCACATGCGTATTAGGTGTTCACTTTATAGTGTTCCATCGTCATCTAAAGGCCTGGCAGCAGAATACAGGGTTTTTAGTCGGTGTCGCGGATCCGTGTAAATGAGGATCGTTTTGACAATGGTGTCGTCTGTACGCGGAAAACTCAAAGCAAAAACTTCTCAGTTTTAAGCATATCCTTAAAAGAATATGCAAGAAACCTAAACACATGAACAAAAACACAATGAAACTAAGAAACCGGACACATTCTTGTGCAGTAAATTCCATTTATTCTAAGGGGCTGTTTATACAACACCATTTTCAACTACAAACGGAAAAGTTTTATGCTTTTTGGCCTTTCATTTACATGACAACGGTGTTTTGGGCGCCTGTAATTGCAAACTTTTGAAAACGGAGTTCAAAATGCAAGCTTTTGAAAACAATACCATTATACCGTCTCCAAGTAAACTACAAAAATGCACATTTGTGGAAACGGTGACATCATGTGCATGCGCATGTTTATTACATGTTCAGTCTATGGGCACATGGTGTTTCTTTACAAAGTGACATTGCCACCTACTGGCCTGGCATGAGTAATACAGTGTTTTAAATTGTTTCTGTAGATCCGCGTGAACGGGGATCATTTTGACTGCGTTGTCATCTCTATGCAAAACGTTTCCGTTTTTAGTAAATCATTGTCGTGTAAACGTACCCTAAGCCAAACAGTAACAAATTTACTTATTAGACGCATAAAAAAACATGGCTAATGAGTAGCTTTTTGTCATTTTGAATCTTGACAGTCCCAGTTCGCAATCATTTTCATTAAATGAAAAAAAGTCACCAGGATATTCTTCAAAAATTCACCTTTAGCGTTTCACAAAAAACATACTGTCATTTCATTTGGAAGTTCTGATTGAGTAGGTGATGACAGAATTAGTTTTTTGTGTGAACTATTTTTTATATATATATATATATATATATATATATATATATATATATATATCCATTTTGTCCACACAAATCCAGGATGATGAATGATTATGCATTGCGAAAATGGCTAATGTGTTTTACAGTTACCCTTAAAAAAAGCGTGGAAAACCTCGTGGTTACTGAAGCGCAGCAAAACGGTAGTGATTTCAATTTACGTCCTATAATAATTTCTGCTCCTGTGCCTTTAATATTGCCTTTCAAGGTGAATGAAAAGAATGAATGGAGTGATTGAATGTAGATGAGAGGTGGAGAGCTGATATCGGCAAAAAGGAGAGCAAGGAGACCGTCCACGAGATGAAGAGATGGGCAGAAGGAAAGATTGGAAGAGAGAGAGAGAGAAAGAGAGAGAGTCTCACTTGACCAGAGTTATGTGATGCATTTCACGGTGCTGCATTTCTCCTTTGCTCCCTCTCTCTCTCTTTCTCTCGGCTATGCAGTTTTCTGCAACCTATGCACTAACAACTGATTCATGCTCTCCATGAGAGAGAGAGACCGGCACTCGCCAACACAAATGACAGCAGGATTGGGCACTCTGCCAAACAACGTGACTTCAAACACTCCAATTTTATTGCATGCACATGCATAAATCAAAGTCAAAACATCAGTGTTACAAATGCTTCAAACGCAGCTTATTCGGCACGATATTATGTGTTTTCTTTTCATTATACAATCAATTACAGACTGATAAGATTACATTTCTGTACTACATTTTCTGCTCCTCCTGATTCAATGATGTTTAAATAATAGCCTAATGATAATAAAAAAATTATAAATTGTTACATTTATCTTAAGTTGATTTGCATGATAATATTGAAATATTTCTTCCTAGACGACAACAAGATTAAATAGAGCGCAAATGGAGACTTTTGCTAGATATTTCTCCTGAGAAAACATCCCCAGTTATCTCAGCGATGAGTTTATATGTCTCCGCTAGAGTTTCAGAAGAGATCTCAGAGTCTCAACCTGTGCTCAGATTGGTATGGAGTCCATTGGGGGATAGAAATTGGAGATGAAAAATTCTATATTTCTGTCATGACAACTCTCTGAATATTTTTAGCATGATAATGGAAATGAAAATGTTAATGTATTTAGTCTTGGTGGAATAGATCTGCTACCCTGCTGCTGAATTGCTGCTGATCTATACAGGTGGAGCTGGGGAAGGGGGAGGGTTTTAGACGAACTCTGAAAGCGTGTTGCAAACATAGACAGTAAAAGAAATGGACACAGCGACCCCATAGATTTCAACGGAGAAAAGTGAAGCCAATTAGACGCACTCACTTCCTGATGGCTGAGCGTACTGCGCAGGCTCAAACTGAGCTTGACGACGTAGATGTGACGTGAGCAACCAGTTGTAAGTCTTCTAGTAGCTTTGCCGAGAGAAATCTGAATCATTCCCTTCCGAATCTTGCAGAGACGGAGAGCGCGAGTAGGAGCTGTCCATGAGCAGGATCAACTTTATGACTCTCTATGGGCTTCTCCCTGACTTTACAGCCCGTTCTCATCCCAAGGTGTCATATACTGACGCTCGTGACATTTCGTCTACATTCAACGCGCATGGCACCCTTTAGCGTCAATATGAGACGCAGATATATATGGGTCAGAAGGTCTAACCCTAACCCTACCCCAGACCTAAACCTACCCATATCTGTGCGTGTTATATTGACGCTAAAGGGTACCATGCGCGTTTGATTTAGACGAAATGTCAAAAGTGTCAGATATGACGCCCTAGGATGAGAATGCGTTGGACTTTATGCCTCCATGTCCCCCCAATTGCCTGCAAGCTTCTCCTCCTGTCTATATAGTATTTTCTCTACTGTGTCACAGAGAGTCGTGTGGTTATGACGCAAATTGGCGTGGTTATGACGCCTATTTTTACAAAAACTGTGCCATAACGTAAGATACAAAGTAATGGAGAATTTTATACATTGTCGTGTTTTTTTAGAAATAAATAATGGACAAATGGAGTCTTTGGACGCCTCAGATGTAAAGTTACTCGCTGTCAAAGTGACGCCAAAATGAATGGGAGTCAATGGAATGCTAACAGAAGGGAAGCTTCAGTTTCCGGCTGATGGATTACCCCCTTGGTTGCAAACTGCTATAGTTAATGGTAACCAGCCATTTAAATGTTGAGCAAGCAAGCTAATTGGCTGCAGAGGTGACATGAACCAATCAGCTTGTGCCAAGTAGTTAACGCTGTAAATATCATCAGCTTGCTTTAAGGACACATCACCTTGCACCATCTAGAGTTTCATGCCAGAACTAGGCATTTTAATGCACATGACATGCAAACAAAAACATATATCATAGCCATGAATTAAGAATTCGCTCACTCATTTTAGTAAATCGTGGCGATGTTGAACTAATTAATTCCATCGTTTTGACTTAACTTAACAAAAGTGAATCAAATTAGTAAAATGTGCTGATGTATTAGTAAGTCATGGGATCAATTAGTAATTCGTGAATTTTTTTTGTCCCACGTCACATGCGGGGCTTTTGCGAGCCAACACAATTTTTTTCTGGGGAACGCAAAAGGTTTGCGAGTCAATGCAAAGTTCTCTGGGAGCGTAAAGATTTTTCTGGCAATCGCAAATTTTCTGGGGGAACTCAAACGGTTTCCAAGTGATCACAACATTTCGCAAGGGAAGGCAAAAGTTTTGTGAGCGAACGAACAATTTCTGGGGCAAATGCAACATTTTTAGTAAAGTTTCTGGTAAACAAAAAAGGTTTCAAGATAACACAAAAGCATTGAAATATAATTTTTCATCCCATTAAATTTTTTCCCCATCATCATGTCCCTTTTGGGGCTCCATAGATTTGTCAACCCCACTGAACATACAATCAGCTTAAACCAGCCTAAGATGGTTTGCTGGTCTTAACTGGTTTTAGCTGGACTTCAAACCTGGTAGTTAACCAACTGGTCTCCCAGCCTGACAGACAAAAGACCAGCTAAAACCAGCTAAGAACAGCAAATCATTATTGGCTGGTTTAAGATGTTTTTTTTCAACAGGGAAATATTTCAACCAAAAGCCAGAGATCTCAATATGAACCACTATTTCTCTTTAAATATTTACAAGATTAAATTATGTTTGTATGCTAATCGTCTCAGTAGCCATGCTTGCTAAGACAACCATCACCATCTCATTATTGTAACTTAGTAAAAATTGGCGCATAACTCACCTCGCATCATGTGACCAATCTGAATGATTTCTCAAATTATGTGCTATACTTTTCTAACCAATCAGGCATGAGAAATTTGTCTGGCAGATGACGGACAAACTGAGAAAATCATTGTGGACCGGTACAGTAAACAACCACATTTAGGAACCAACAACCGAGCAAAGCTCTAGCAAATACCTTGGACACCTTCGCCTGCGTATAGCAACAGCCTAGCAACACCTTAGCATTGTGGCAGCCACGTTTTTATTTATCAAGGCCCTACACTCTCTGCAGTGGGTGGCTTTTCTCTGTTCTGTCTTCCAGTAGATGGAGTGGCAGCAGTAGAGAGGTCTTCACTCAAGCGTTGCTGCGGCATCATCACTCACTGTGTGCCGGAACGTTACTCTCATCAGCTGCGGCTGGCATTCGGGCCCAGTCAGCAACTTTTCTCTGGCCTGTGTACGTGTGTGTGTGTGTGCTCTGTTAAGGGAGAAATATGTACTGTAGTAAAGAGCAGGGACCAGGACGGTGGTACCCCCTTATTCCACTGCGATGTTCTGGAGAGGTGAGATATTTTAAGCACAGGCCGAGCAACATCGTTTTAAAAGGGATTTAATGAACCGGTTCACTAAAGCCGACAGCCTTTGTAGAGGAAGCTTTGTTGAAATGCACATTTGCTCAGTCACTTGGCACTGAACTAACCCAGCCTCTTTAAGCCTGTCAATCGCTCCAGAGAAGCGCCTGTGCCTCTGTGATATCAACATCCAGGCTGTGTTTCAAGCTCCCTACCTAGACAGTATATTTTAGGCCCAGATTTGTTTGAATGAAATGTTATTTCTTAAAAAGGCTAAAGAGTACGTAATTGGCAGAGACAAAGAGACTCATTTCAAGTCATTTGTTTCGAATAAGAATCGTCAGATTGAGATTACATGAGTGACCATGACCAATGAGTGTCCAACAATGTTCAGTGGCATTTAACTTTATGTAAACGAGCAGTGACAATTTAAAAAACTCCCACATGTCTAGCAATAAATGCTTCAAGTATAAACAAGCCTATTCAAACTGAATCCACAAGGAGCATTTTTATTATAAACAAAAAATAAATAAAAAATCCAACAAAAAATGTTCAACCAGAAAGATATGATTTCCCCCATAAATTTAAAAGTGCAAGGGACTCAAACAAGTGGAATTTACTCACAGAAGTCCTACTCAAAGCTCATTAGAATAAAAATCATTTTAGAGTGCATTTCCTCGGAGGCGGCGAAGCAATTTGTGAAACATCCTGACGCACTTCATATCCCAAGTGTTTTATATGCAAACAGAAACCCACTCCGGGGTATCCCAGCGCAGGAATCAGATTCAGTAAGGTGTTGCATTAAGTATGAGCCCATGAAGTATCTATGAGTCATTCAGACATTTGCATGGGGTGAACATGACAGACTCATGTAACATTCATGGTGGGAAATGTAATTTTCAAGAGAATTTTAGATTTGTTGGATGAGAGCTGGGCAAAATACATAGCATGCAAGGAATAGTTCACCCAAAAAAGGTTTACTAAAAAAAATTTAACCACTCTCATGTAGAACTAATCTATTATGGAACCCAAATGTTGGTGTTTAGTAGAGCCTTTTCCATACAATGGAAGTAAATGGGGACTGGGGCTGTTGAGCTCCAACATTTTCAGATAAAATACCAAAGAAAAAAGTCCCAATTATGGCTTTAGAACGACATGAATGTGAGTAAATGATTAGAATTTTAGGTAACACTTTAATTTAAGGTGCAAGTTACAATTTACTACGCCTACTTACTATAGCAATAACAGTAAATTCAATAGAAAATAACAAGTAAATTATGCATAATTACAAGTAACTAACCCTAAACAAAACCCTAACTCTATAGTAAGTACATGTTGTTAATAAATATTACTCAGTACTTCTCTAAGTACAATATAACCACTTCACCTTAAAATAAAGTGTAACCCAAGTGATCTCTCCCTATAAAAGATCTTCTCCCATATCCATGTTCTGAGCACTTGTGAATTTGTCTCGATCTGTGTGTTTGTTAATGTATGCTATAATTATGAATAATTGGACTTATACAATTGTGCATGTCATGTTCACTCTTGCAGAAATTCCCTAGAGCAGCAATAAAGACATACTGGTACATGTGCATTTTCATAAACACACACACTTTTCAAATCTCTTCATATACATGCATACGTGCACACCGAGCGCTGGCACGCAATCTCACACACACTCACAATCTGAATACACACTGACACACACACACACCACACACATTCCCCACCCCCACCACACCACACACAGAAGCATTACTGCAGTGGATGCAGTCTTTAACTCACGTTTGAGTCCAGCAGGTCGATGCTGTCCAGGCTCTTGCTGCGGTGGATTCGGCCCTTGATTCTGCGCAGGGATGGTTTGCCGTGGCCCGATCCCTCAGATTCATCCAGCAGAGAGACGGTTTCTGGGGTGGGGAGGAAGGCGTGGATCTTGGGATAGTAACTGAGAAAGTGACAGACAGTGCGTGTTAGATTGTGGTGTAAATTGAATCTCCATTAGAAAGATGAGTGCAACCAATGGAGTTTCGTTAGTGAAATGGAGTGAAAAGGGTTTAAAATGCTTACACTGCAGGCCCGTATTTGTCTTTGTCGTGTTTGGGGAAGACCCTGAGATTAAAGCAGAAGAGAAAGAGAGAGACTATTAATTTTTAGCAACAACAACAACAACAACAAAAAAAGACAATAAAATCAATGAAAACAGACACATTTAAAGGCATAGTTCACCCAAAAAAAAGGACATTTCTGTCTTTGAGGAACACAGAAAAATATATTTTGAAGAAATATTGTGTTTCACAGAAAAATAAATAAAGTCATGCAGGTTTGGAACAATATAAGGGGGAGTAAATTATGACATTTTTGGGTGAACTGTATTACCGTATTTTTGATGACAAAAGTAGCATAGAAATTATACATTTCACCTTGACATACATACATGCAGGAGCATCAAATATAAGACATTTAGATTATTTGCATTAAACTAGATAAGCACGAAGACGTCCAAATGCGACAACATTTAAAAATTCAATTGGTTGAGCTAAAAAAGCATATGAAATGTCATGCTACACCATACTGTACCATGGCTCTTTCTTATGATGCACAAGTTTAAAATACAATTGTTAGGGCCGTTTTGCTAACTCGAAGTAATATGCCATGTTTAGGTCGGATATGAGAGTCTTTTTGCAGGACTATGGTTGATCAATGACAGTAACATAGATATTAAAGCTTGAAACTAAGGAAAAATAGTTGTAAGGGCTTTCATTTTGCACACTGGGCTTTACTGGATTTCAATGCTGTAAAAATGCTGTAGGCTTTGAACATAGAACATTAAAGGGAGGAAAATTTGGTTACAAATGCAGCAAGATTTGTGTACATGTTGATCCCCCTGACTAGGGATCCGTTTTTCCTGAACAAATCAGTTTTGTTTAAACTGAACATGAAATTACATTCACAACTCATTTTGCTTCTGCAGTGTGACGTATTTCAAAGCAAAACAGGATTTTTTATGAAAAAAAAAAAGGGTATTGTGACAGTGGCACACATGTCATTCATCCATATTAGTCACAAATCACCTACATTCACTCATACAAAAAAGCCCA
Source organism: Semotilus atromaculatus (assembly GCA_031834385.1). Classification (NCBI taxonomy): domain Eukaryota; kingdom Metazoa; phylum Chordata; class Actinopteri; order Cypriniformes; family Leuciscidae; genus Semotilus; species Semotilus atromaculatus. The sequence goes on along the minus strand of JAULUF010000027.1, from coordinate 7,563,650 downwards.
AGTAAAGACTTGGATAATATTGTGTAATCATGTCCCATCAACCATGAATGCACCCACAGCACACAAAACCAACAGTCCACACGAGCCCTTCCGAGGCAAAATGCATTGTTTGGTGTCGATAAACAAAATATAATGAGCCATGGTCATAATAGTCATGAATCCACCCACATTTTATTTTTAAACACATTTAATTAATTCCTACTCATTAATAATTAGTGACCCATCTGCTCTGTCTGAACCCCAAAGTATCTTCCATCCACAGGATTTATTTATTATTCATGAAGTCTTATATGATCATGTCATTCAATGTAGTTATATTTCAGGACATGAAAGCACTGCATCAAACATCATTATAAAATACAAAATCTCAGTGTGGTAAGTTTCTACATAACATCTAAAAATCACAGTTTATTTTCAGTTTCCATCGTGCACCTTGAAATGCCTCTTTGGGATAAAACGGAAAGACCTGACCTAGCAGAGGTTGGGGAGAGGTTATATAATACATGAGCACATGGTTTACAGTAGCTGTTGTGGGATGTAAGACAGTCCCTGTACAGTAGGAGAGGCAATTTGAATCCCGTGTACCATAACCATTCGCACCACGTTTGTGAAGAGGATTTGTTGGAAAACCCTGCAAAACGAAATTCAATAAGGCAAATCTTCTGTTTCAATGCGCTGGAAGGGGCACCAATGAAAATGAGACCTCATTTCCATATTAAGTGGTAGATTAACGAAGCCTCCTGGGCTGCTGCTAGCTATTGGTTTCCAAGAATATCATAAATGAGCAAGAATTGAAGAAGCGTTTAAAACATTTGTAATTTGGAGTGTTAAACGAGACCGGCAGAAAATGGAAGACTAATGAGAGGACAAAGACATTAACGTGAAAATTAGGTTGATGTTGGCCTGAGGAAACCGAGTGAGTCTCACCTTCAGTTCACCTTTTTTAAGTCAAATACATTTAAAGGGCCCCTATTATGATATTTTAAAGTTTCCTAAAGTTGTTTTGGAGTCTCCTATAACAGGTTTACATGCATCAAACGTCAAAAAACTGTTTCATTTTCTCATAATATACATTTGCACATCACCAGATTTTCAACGATTCTCAAACGACTCGTCAAATGAATCAATCTCTCTAAATCCCTCCTTTCCGCGAGCTACTCTGCTCTGATTGGCTAGACAGCTCAGTCTGTTGTGATTGGTTTACCGCATACAACACGCGTCGAAAACAAAAATTCTTATTGCCATAACAACGACAGCTCTGCGTATCCTGAGGCTTCCTTCACCGCAAACCAAACACAGTAACAAACAATGACGTCGATTTTACCATATCAATCCGAGCGCGAGACCGATGATGAAACACTAGAAGAAGAAGAAGAACCATTCATTCAACCCAAACCTCCATCGCAAGGACGACTCGAGCAGGACGTTTCAGTGATTCACTACTCAGTTTGAGGTAACTTACATTATGACATGTTGTTATTCCTCACCATCAGCATTAACAAGTGCATGTCCATCAACCGAGTATGTTTCTAATACATTGCGGGGAACACGTGAAAACTGTATCAATAACAGTGCATGTAGGCTATGCAATACATTAGCCGAGCTCTAGTGTGAATGACTGATGTAACGTAAACATTGGTAAAACAAATCTTGCTTCATGCTTAATCTTTCCTCAAAGAAGTGAGAACGACAGACAATCTGCATTAATAGACAGTTTTATGTAATAGTGGCCCACAGCTGATTAGCTGACTCCGATATTTGAGAAGTAGTTGTCAGTAAAATAAAGGTAACTGGAAAAGTTTAGGATTAAATACTGCTGTAGTATCATGGTAAAGATTCATTTTAACCACAGATTCTTCACATGCTCGTCCTTGGGCAGTGGAAAAAAATGTCTTTACCGTCACATTGTGTCACACAGCGTCTCCTCGACATGATCTCTCCATCTATCCACAGGATCAGCTGCCGGTTTGAGGTTTAAGTTTCCCTGGTGTCTGCGCGCGCAATAAGTGGGCGGGCTAATGTTTCATCTTGACGTCACGACGAAACGGCTTATGACTCATTTGAAAAACAATTCATTTCATTGACTCAGAGTCGACTCTTACTTTTGAAAGACAATAACTTTATATACGGTGCACTTTCAGATTTAAAACTTTGCAGGATGTTTTCATTCACTTAGAGCTATATTACACACTACACGAAAGGTCATTTTCAAAAATCCATAATAGGGGTCCTTTAAATCATCTGAGAAAGAGTTCAAGGACAAAGTTTATTGAAGATGCGCACATGTACAGAGTATACCATTAGACCAGAAATATACAATATGCAAGTATTCAATGCTATGCCAAGTAAGACATGTTCTTGCTGGATCAACACCTTTTGTTGATCCTGGTACAACGTTCCTGTCCAAAAACATAGTCCCACCCCTATCCTTACCCCTAAACCTAACCCTACTCATAACTTATCCCGAAAACCAGAGGGAAATGATATGTGAATAACACTGATGTATAACACCTAACCCTGGTTGTAAGCCTAAACTTGACATAAACTGTAAACTTGTCCCTCAAGTCTGCTAGATTGGAATGTTGTTCCAGGATCAACAAAGATGTTGATCCAGGAACGTGTTGCACTTGGTGAAATCACGTTCACACTGTTAATTCTTCCATCCATTGCATTCTGCCATTTTTGCACATATTTTTCAGTTAATCTAATGATCTGTAAATGCTAATCATTCTTAAGCCACAAGCAATTTACATTTTGACAGTGCTAATAGGCTGATTGACACCAGAAAAACTTTCCCAGAGATACACTAGTGACTATCCTCTGAGCTGTGACGTAAAATAACTCAAAGTATACTTTATGCATATGCTAGGGTATGCTAATAGTGCAATTGGCATATAGTGCAATTGGCATATTGTGTACTGTGCATACTGTACACGCGCAGTACGTACATTTCTAATGGCATATAGTTTGTACACTCAGCGCTCACATGCACCTTGCTTTTTTGCACTAATTAGTCTGTCCAGAAGGTGGCAACACTGGCCCAGGCCATTGTTTCACAGCCGTAAAAGAAACAACACCACCAAACTACTGGAGACGCAGCAACTATAGATGCCCGTGATGATGAGCGCTTGTAGGAAACGCCATTCGAGTTTAAACGGGTATGAGAGAGAATAAGTGCAAATACTGGACAAGCTTGAAACTTTCTAGTACACATGTTGAGCGCCTGCGTTCATGCACACGATCAAATGGAGTATAGCTATGTGTTCGGATGAAGGCATATATTCTAAAGCCAGAAGTATACTTCTGCCATCCGTGTTCCGCAGCGGTCAGTGTGACGTATATTTTTTTCATCAGGAGGGTCTGCGGTATGGTGCACGTACAACGGCGCATGTGCGAGTGATTTGAGAGCTTGAAAACACGCCGAACACGTCTTTCTATGCTCATGGCCAAGGAGTATACTTTGAAAGACTCAACTGTCCGTGAGACGGAGCGGAATACAGAAAATAAAATATATCCGGGGCTTAAGCCAGGGGTGTCAAACTCAGTTCCAGGGGGGCCACTGTACTGCAGAGTGTAGCTCCAAAACACCTGGTTGGAAGTTTCTAGTAATACCGTCAAGCTTGATTAGCTGGTTGATTAGGGTTAGAGTTCAACTCTGCAGGATAGTAGCCCTACAGTAACTGAGTTTGACACCCCTGCGCTATAAGCATTCATGTCAAAACTGAAGTATACTTTTTGTAACCGACGTAGGCCAGTAAGAGCCGTGCATTTAAACCTCACTACCCTTGCCTTAACAGACCGCAGTTCAAATCCTGCTCAGAATGGGTTGAGTGAGTATGACCAGTTACATTTGGTTGCGTGACCCGGATGGGGGTGACGTTCAGGAGGGTGACTGTAACAGCCAGTAAGAGCTGTGTGTGTAAACCCGCTCGGAGTGAGTTGAGTAGGACCGGTTATGTATGGGCTTAACCAGCAAAACCTTGAGCAGACTCCAATACTCAAGGGGGCGATATAGCTATCTTTAAACCATTAAAGCGGTCATGACATGAGAAACCAAATTTGCCTTGATCTTTTGGTATATAAGAGATCTATGTACTATTAAAACTTCCTGCAAGTTTCATAGCTTAAGACGTCCTCCCCATTATAAACGAAGCATTTATTTAATCAAGCTCTAAATACAGCTCGTTCTGGATCCATGGTTAGAAGTGACGTCACGGTGCGAAGTGACGTACCAGTCGTTTGCATATGACCGCCTCCAGCGCAAGACAAGTACGCCTCATTTCGCATCGTTGTCGTGCGATGCCGAACAATCCAGACGTCAGGGAAAGCAGTCGGATGCAGTTTATTTGCAGCATATGCAGCGCGCCAAAGCCTTATTTGAACGGTGAGTGAGATGAGTGTGACAGGGAATGTTACTGAAAGAACGAGCAGAGAGCGAGCGAGCCCCGGCCACGCTTCAAACTGTCTCTCTCTCGCTCTCTCTCTCTCTCTCTCTCTCTCCCTCCCTCCCTCACGCATATGAATCAAAATCAATTGAGAATTGACACGATGGTAAAAGATTGGAAGACCGAAGTTTCACGTGGTGGAGCATTGTGTAGTCTACATGTGATACAAAATGATTAACGTTAATAATTTATGCATAAGCAGCACTGACGTTAGCCAATCATAACAGTGGGTGTTAACACTGAAGTCTTAAAGGGGAAACGCCCCCAAAACAGACTGTTTGAACCAGAGGTGAGAAACAGGGTGGGAAAAGGTCATAAATCACTACATTTTTAAAGTTTTTTGTAAAAAAAACTATAGTCATACTATAATTGCACCTAAGGGAACATAATAAAACAAAACAAAAAACCATGTCATGACCCCTTTAAACCAAAATTAATCAAGTATCTAGCTATACCTTACATGTGCAGCAAGATTTTCTTTACACTGTTTATCCACCATGAAAGTAATTCATCTGAAGGAAAAAAGTCACCAGAAGGCTCCAGTCACATCCTGTTTAGTGGGAACCATTCTTCTGATCAATTATTGAAAGCAGCATAGATGTGTCCCACAATCCTGTACGTTTGATTCGGTGACAGTTGAGTTAAAAAATAAAAATGGTACCTACTTAAATCAATGCCTTATAGAGCAGCTGGCTAAGCTTTCATATGCAGCCATTTACAACTGAGTGTAATCTATTACAGCCACAAAACAAAAGCCTTCGAAAAAGTCTATAATCAACTTGGCTAGTTTGTGCATCCACCGACCTCTTCCTACTGCATGTGCCTTATAAAGCTATTAGATATAGAAGCAAAGGATACTGCTTGATCAGCAAGTCAATATCTACGTTAACATTGGGCCCCAAGTCAGTAGAACAAATAGGCAATGCTGACCACTACGACTAACATCAAAATTATCTTTGCTGCCATTATTACAAACGTTAATATGACTTTCTCTTCAGCCAGCACAGTATAGCCCAAGGGCACCAAAGCGAGAGCCAGGAACAAGTCAGTGTGTGTCCTGCCGAGGCTACTAGAGAGGGCTAGCAGGCTCTTGGTTTACAACCGTCAACCGTTAATGAAATAAATAATCACTCTGGATGGAGATGAAAGTGGAAGGCGAAGACGTTTATTTGGCTTGATGGAGGAGAGGAGAGGTACTTGCAGACTCTCAATCAGTGCTTTTCTTGTCTATTGGAGAGGAGGGGCAAAAATCGTGCGGGGAAAGCCAGAGATTAGCATGAAACGTGATCGAGATGCCTCTTCTGAACTCTGTGGCTTCCGTCAGTTAAACGCGCACTTGGCTCACGTTTAAAAAAGTGTGTAAATGCTAAAAAGCACGTGTAAAGAAGCCTCGGGGTGGGCAACTGTCGCCTATTTCATTACGCCATGCAGGTTAAAGCTAAGCTCTGGAATAGTTTGTACGACTGCGGGGGAAGTAGACCATCTGCTGTGTTTCCAAGACTCTTCTTTGAACTTCGCTTTTTTCCGCTCATCACGGGCGATACTGGGGGTTTAGAAATGTAATTTCCATTAAATCTCTGGTAATGAACACTAAGGGTGGTCAGAAATGGAGAGCCCTGACAGTGAGTTTGTCTTCATGGTTTTAGAGGCATCTGACACTTTCTTTGATTAAAGATAAATGAGATGTGGTATATTACAGTCACGTCCCACAGAGACAACTGATCAAGTTACTAAATATTTACGCAGCCATGTTTCATATTTGAGGCAATCGTTTGATATCCTACAGCCTACAGCAAAAACCCGAAGCATGTCGCCTGTCCCTTATCATCCACAAGGGTCCTTTAAAGCAATCTTCACTTGCCTCATGAGAACTAATTTCTGCTATACTTTTCTCCTTTTACCTCTTTTCCTGGATTGATCCTGACGTCTTCTGGGTGAAAGTGGACAGATTTTTAACCACAGGGAGGGAGGCTCACCTAGAAACAAATCGAATGCAGCAACTCTCAAAGACGAGAAATTCTTAAGCATTCTCTGGTCAGAATTCAGAGAAAAGTCTCTAGTAGTGTTAATGCTCTTTCGTACTAAGTATGCAAAATGTGATATCCAAAATTTTTCCATTAATGACTGTCAAGAACATATCTGCGTAACATTCCACCCCAAAATCAAAAGAAAGGAATTAAATTTTACTTGATGCATATGAAGGCTATTTTTGTCCCCTATACCCTTAAATTGGGCACTTTTTGAGGGAACCTACGAAACCATGGACATTATCTAGTGCACTCATTCAAACCCCAAAATGCACCACGAGTGTACAACTGATGTAGACTCAACGGCTAGAGAATACCCATAATGCACTGTGAGGGTTGTGACGAATGAATTCTTGTGTCCCGCCAGTAGTTGGCGCCTGCAGCTGAATCATCCATCCATCCATTCATTTTCCAAACCGCTGGTCCAATGTGGGTATATCATACAGGTATACATTTTTAATTGATCTCTAATTTGTCATGGAAACTAGCGTATCTAAAACCTAATTAAACAGAGTTCAAAATAAATATTTTCATTGCTGCTAGTTTGCTATGTTTATATTCATACAGTGGACAAATGTAGGGAATAGTGATTAGTGAATGAGGGTAGGGGGCATTTCAAACACAGCCCATGTTTTATGTCTGTTTTGGGTGGGTTTCCAGGGTTTGAGTTAGTTTCTATGGTTTTTCATTGATGTGATTATGATTTGCACCTATTGTTAATTTGTTGATTAGTTTGTTTTGGTATTTAAGCCCTGTGTTCATTTGTCTGTTCTTGATGCTTTCATCCAGTTGTTCTGTCCATGGTCTAGTTGAGTATTCTATTTTGTTTTGAGTTCGAGTTTAATAAAAGTCACAACTGCTGCAATTTTCATCAAGTTTGTTGCAACCAACGCTGACAGATGTATTGTATTGTGACATTACTTTTTAGTAAATTAGGTAAATTTCCCTCCACAGTTCTCGTTATCTTAATGTAATCTCATTACCGTAATGCTGGAAAAAAAAAATCAAAACCATAAAACAATTATTTGTTGTTATTTAAATGCCTTAAATATCAGCTTAACCATTTTAATTACCAATTATCATTTTTGCCATTGAAAACAAAATGGCCAACTGCCTTGTGACCAATTTCAAAATACATTTTAAATCTTTAAAATGTTTATTTTTGTAATGAGAATAACCATTGAAATATGAATTTTCTTGGCTCGTTCATGAAATTTTTTTCCCTCTTTTGCAAGTCGCTTTAGACAAAAGCATTTTCTAAATGCATAAATGTAAATGTTATTGTAGTTTTTTTTTCTTCTTCTTGATATGGGGTAAAATGTGACCTGGAAATGATCTAGAGTAAAATATTTTATATCAGTTTGTTTAATTTACTGTAATGCCACTTTGTTTACATGTGACGCAAATCCCACAACAGCTGTGAGGTGAGAACGCTCCTGTAAACTGGAGCGATGTCATGTTTTAAAATCCATGAATAATTAACCGTAACTCAAACAAGCTGAGTACCAACATCCAAACATTGTAGGGACATCGCTCAAGAGTTTAGGTGCCTCATCATCATACAGGATTTATGTGGATTGGGCAAGTTTTATAGTTATATGGAGCTTGTTGTGTTAAGTACCCAATCTCGACAGTAAATTACATTCACTTGTTTGGTTGATTTGTTGCTCTGATGTAGCACACGTGCCTCCTCGTAATAGCTTCGGTTCTCCTTTAAGCGTCAACTATTGCGGGGTGCTGACATTAAGCAAAACAAGCTGACCTCAATTTAAGGGGAAAATCTTACAAAATAAACCTAACAGGGAGAGCAGGCTGCTACAAGAGCCAGGGGTACTCTTAATGACAATGAAAACAAGATGAAAAATCTGGGTACTCTCAACTTGCTCCTAATTAGTTACAAATGAATTACCCAGCATGCAACACTCAAATTAGCAACCTTTACTGACCCCAAGGGGCACAAAATGCCTACGGCTGTTGAATCATTACCGGGCGACCATCTGCAAACAGAACTTTACTAAAAGCACTTTAAGGATAACATTTTATACTTTTTTTTCCAATGCAGTAACAACAAAGACTTAATGTTTATAATTGCATGTTTTACACTTACATTAGCATTAGAACATTTTCTATCACATTCACTCTATATTCCCTGATTTTTTGGCGTGTGCCTCAGATAATCTTTTTGCCCCATTAACCTCATACATGCTTTTATAAAGGTTCCAAAGGGGGGGTTTCGCAGTGATGCCATAGAAAAAACATTTTTGGTTCCTCAAATAATCTTTCAGTAAACAGTTCTTAAAATAACCCCTTTTTTAGTGTGAACTTCTGTGAAAAACATTTGAATAATCTAAAGAACCGTTTCCACTATAAAGAGGCGTATAATGGAAAGGTTCCCTGGATGTTAAAAGTTCATCATGGAACCATAAATGCCAATAAAGAATATTTATTTAGCAGCCGAGTAAATCTGCTATATATGCCGAGCTCAGAGAACACACTGAAAAACCCTGTCCTAATGATAAATCAACATTTATCAACTTAAAATTCGATCTATAGTGAGCCTATCCACAATACACTCTAATTTCCTGTTTATTTCAAGACTGCAAAGTAATAAAAAGGAGTATGATGACGTGATGATGTCAAAAGTAGATGACACTGTGGAATATGGTAATTATGAGAAAGAAATGTAATTATATCCAGCTCTGACACGGAAAAATAAAATCATCGTGGCCCAAAGACGTAGGCTACATTGAAAGAGGTGTGAGATTAAAGAAATCTCCAATCAATCATCAAGAAGGTCAGGATCTTATTGAAAACCTAGGAGAGGATACGAGCATCGGTGTATGTTGGTTTTTTGTATATTGACCTTGTGAAAATCAAAAACCTACTGACCTGACGTGAGTCTAGAGGTGACATTCATGCTTATCTCACATGAAAATGGAGATAGCTACAATACAAGTTAATTAACGGCTGTGTCGTCTATTCAACTCAAAGTGTAATCCTGTAGTCATTACAGAAGCACAATAAGAAGTGCTGGAGGAGGCACACGAGTGACCATTATTAATGGAAATGAATGAGGAACTTAACAAGAACACACAGTGACAATGACAGAAAACGCACACAAATAAATCAATGCAAAGAAACACACGTCCATGCCTTAACTTTTTATTTAATTTGAAAGTGCACACAGTAGACATACACATATGAATGGTGTAACATGCTTGGGTTTGTAGTAGAGTGAATAATGAATGAAATGACAAACTGGTGAAAAGGATTACAGTATGTCGACTACACAAAAAAGCTTTATGAACACACAAGCCTTGGTTCAAACTTTGCTCACGTATCCTGCATGCGGTCGGTCAACAAGATTTTAATATCCAAATGTAACATTTACATGGTAATAAAGTAAATGGACACGACATTATTTCTTCCCAGCAAACTGCAAAGCCGAATAGCCCCCTCACACATCCATACATATATATACTCACCACATATGTTTTCTGGGAGGCAGGCTACGCTCTCTGTTGATGGCAGTCACCCCTAGAGCCAGCTGCATTACAGTAATGTATTTCTGGTAATTCACCATGGTACTGTTCACCGCTTTTTTGAAACACAAAAATCCGCACCAGAAGCGCAGGTACTACTAATAATAAAAATTTTATTCTCTCCCCCTTCTCCTCCTACTCCCTGGCATCGGCTTCAACTGCGTCTTCCTTGTTGAACATCACAGCGCCATTTCCAGCAGCAGTAGCAGCACTGACAGGGAAAACACTCCCCGCGAGGGAGCACGCCGCTGCCACCCATCACTACAATGACAGTCTGCTCGTATTACCTCTAGAACGGAAGCGCGCCAATCCATACGTTATTAGTCACGAGATGGGCATTCTTTTCCCGCCACTCGCGCGTGCTGCCACTTTGCTTAGAACGCGCGCTCGCTCGCTCTCTCTCTCTCTCTCTCTCTCTTTCTCTTCTGTCTGTCTCTCTCTCGCGCTGCAGCGTCCACGCGTCCGTGCGTGAGGTAGCTAGCTAGCTAGGGGAGTTTGTGTAGGTGTGTGTGTGTGTGTGTGGAGTTTGGAGGGGGTGACTTAAAGGAACAGCTCACCCAAAAATTGTAATTTGTCATCATTAGCTATGTTTCCATTCAAAAAATTGTAATGCACATTTTGGAATATTGCACAAAAACGCTAGATGGAAATATCAAAGCGCATCAATTGCGTGATTTATCTCTTGAGAATTCACGCTTGTGCATTTTTATTCTGATTCGCTGATAAACTAGCGCATCCCGTACCGATTCAGCGTCATCTTGATTCATGACATAGCCTACCGCTTATGACATTGGTCCTGCTTTTTGTTCACACAAGGCGCGTTCCGGGACTTAAATGTTTCTTGGCCCCTATCCCGTGATCAATTCCGGGATGTTTACGTTCACACAGAAGGCATTTTTCTGGGATCAACACTCTGTGTAGCTTTAGTTTTGTCGTGGCCATGACATGGTAACTCTTGGGAACGTGATAATATGTCATGGCCACAAGATCGTTTTGTTCCAAATAATAAAAAATAAAAAAATATAATATCCATTAATAATATCCAATAATATCCATAATATCCATTTCTGATAATCCCAGGTTGCCATGTCACATAGTTTTGTTTACGCATGACCACAAGAAAAGGATGTTGTTCCCTTAACTAAATGTGGCCACAACATATCACATACCCAATGCATGGCCACGACATGTTATGTCGGTCCCAGGAGTTAGGCCCTACATATCATGGCCACGACAAAACATAGTTAACTGAACATGTCCCTTCCCGGTCACTGTACTTATGTGCTAAACTGAGGCAGATACATTTTATATCCCAATAAGAATACATGCGCAAAAATGACACTGTAAACCCTGACGCTCAAAACAATTGATTGGTTTGAGTAGGGCAAACTTAAATTAAATAAATTAGTTCAATCAAATGAACTTTTATGAGTATTTCGAACTTTTATTTTTCTTTTGAGTTCACAAAACTGACACATTTGAACTAATCTGAATTGTTAAATTGTTTTGAGTTGTATGAACTTGTTTTTTTAATTTAACTTAAATTTAACTGAAACTGTGCTGGGATTTCTTTTTCCCAGCATGCTTTTCCATGACACTCGAAAGTAGGGCTGCACAATTAATCGAATTTGTAATCGCGATTACAATTACGGATGTCACAATTATGTAATCGTTTAAAGGTGCAATTACAAAAAAAGTTAACTTACATTATTCTGTGTGCTTAAGATGTGGTTTTTTAATTTTTTTTACAGATGTGTTTTCTACAGCTTATCTTTAGGGTTTTTTACTTTGGTTTGGTTTCTTTAAATAAATAAATAAAACAATACATTTGACAATTGAGGCTTAATGCTATAGAAAAGCAAAAAAAAAAAGGTTTTCAGGAAGAGTGTTTTCAGCTTGTATTTTGATATGACAAAATGGCATGCAGTCGCTTCAAACAATGGCATAAATGTAAATTATGATAATCATAATTAATAATCGCAATTACAAGGGAATAATCGACAATTATGATTTTTGTCATAATCATGCAGCCCTGCTCGAAATGGAGAGTAAATTATAAAATTAAGTGATATAAAATGTTTTTTGAGTTTTGCCAACTTATTCGGGTTTACAGTGGAACACATTTCCCGAATAAATCACTCGATGTGCAACCATTTTTTTTTTTTTTTTACTTTGCCTCAACAGATCATGTAATCTCAAAAAATGGCAGAGAGCGAGAGGTATGTTTGGATGGACGACGAGGTCCGAACATTCATTTTCTTTTTCTTTTCCAATAAGTGCCTTCCAGAACGGTCTCTGCGTTCCCAAACACCAAAAACATTTTTGTGTTTTTGTGCTTTATTTGCAAATGTTTTATGCGATTTTCCAATGTTGTGCATAAGTTAAATTCGTTACTTTCGAAGGAAATATAGCCATTTACTCAGCTTCGTGTTGTTTTACAAATAAGCGTAAGGCTTTCGTTTTACTGTGAAGGAGAGGTTTTGAATCATGTGCTAGTCACTCTTTTCCATACAATAGCAAAGAATGGGGCACAAAAACATTGCAAAATCGCCATAAAAGTAGTCCATATGACTATTTTTGTGTGTGTAAAATTTAAGTCGTTATTCATCAAAAATCTTCTGTATCCATTCTCTCCTTGGTTTGTTCATGCAATATTTTACTTGTGAATTAATCTTTTTAATGAATCATTTTCTCCACTTTACAATACTGATCTGGGGTGAATTTTCTGCACAACAACATAATCTGTTGCTTAACTACCATCATTGGAGAAATTGGCTAGTTTCCTGAAACCGTAGAAACCTTCTTTGGTGCAAATCCGTTGTTCAAATCACGTTGGTTTATCAATAACTGGCGTTAATGACATCATGCATTGTTGTAAATAATGAACATCATGACATCTGAGGAATTATCATCATGTCATAATTCACTTTTTTGTTATTTATTTTGCTTAATCTCCAAATGTCTGATTCAATCATAGGTTCCTTCATACGTACTAGAGCTTATTCGCACATTAATTCATTGGTATATATGAAAAAGATACATATTGTACTGCATGTTAGCTTGCTTGTTTTGATCAAATGTCCAAGTCATGCTAACAAGAAACTATAAGAGAGCTGTAAGTCCAACCACTCAATTTTGCAAAGCTGTTTGCGAACATTTGTTGGTACTATTATGGGAAAAACACAAAATCAATCAACTGTTGATAACGAGAGAGCTTGCAGAACCATAGTTGGCTTATTATGCTTTTGGGAAACTAATCACTGAATGATTCGTTCATGAGTTGGACTGGACTCAATAAATAATAATACTTTTTTTTTGTCTGTCATGGCTCAGAAGACGTATATATAGTTCACGCAACCTCTGTTTTGCATCCTTTTGAGACTTGACACTTTCAGTCGTCATTAATTTTCATTACATAATGTGTGACGAGTACAAAAAAAATACATTTGTTGTCTTGTGTCCCAAAAAAGAAAGAAAGTCAATATGGGTTTGAAATGGCTTGAGGGCAAATTATTATTATTTGTTTTTCAGAATATTTGTGTATTATACCCTTTAAATGCTAAAAAAGATACAGGTAAGGTAAGGGCATAACACTAAAACACATTTCTTCATGGCTATAGGAAATGGTTTAGAGGAATATTTCACTTTAAAATGAAAGTAAATGGAAGTAAACGAGGTCAAGTAAAATGTATTAAGCATTAAGCAACTTTTAAGCAACCATTATTTAGATAGCATATCTTGATGTGTGTCTACACCCTTTAAATAGTTTTTACAAGCCTATTATTAATGTGTATTGCAAAAATGATTAGCATCTGTGCCCTATTTAAATATATTTATATATATCATAATATGTGCACAATGACCTTCGCAAAACTGTGTCAAGGTGCTTAAATAGACCATCCCACTATGACTGAAATGAAATACTCTCTTATAGTGGTCAAAAAGAGGGTTTAATAAAGCCAAGGCCTTGCCTCACAGTGTTGCTGGCACAATGTGACGCGGAATGGCCATAAGCCCTGTGAAACGTTCAATGTTCAAAAGCAATTTGAATTGTTATTGAAAATAATCTAAATAAATAATTATTCCACCAAATATAGTTCTTTATTGTAAAAATACAAAATAGTTCAAAATAATCCGCACAAATTTAACTAAAAAATCTTAAACATACATCGGGTGTTAAGTGACCCGGGACGTCATTCACTATGCTTTATTTTATATCTTTTTATATCTAATATCAGGAGAGTTTTAGATCACAGCGACAGGTAGTGATCCATCAGTGTTAGATATAGATCCGGGTTGCTAAAGACCCAAATATGTAATAATGATTGGCGAAACATTCATGCATTTAAGGGTAAATAATCTCAATAAATAATTATTCTACCAAATAATATAGTTCATTATTGTATGAGATATTGTAGTAGATACATTAAGATGACATTTATATACAATTCAATTCTTGTAAACTTAATTTTAAAAAAAAAACGTTTTATTTAGAGAAATCTAAAAATGTATGAATCTTTCTGAACCTTTTTAAATCATTGGATTAAATGGTTTTCTGTTACGAAAAATACTTACAACAATTCAGGCTCATAATATGACAAATAAATATTTTTTATTTATTATGAGAATATATTATTATTATTGGTTTAATTGTGTTGTAAGTATTTAATTGTGTTGTATTTTTTATTAACTTATTTTGCTTTAGGTACAGTATCATGATGCAACTCCGCAGTGCCTCATTCATGACAATGTAATGTCTAAATAGAGTTAATGAAATCATTTGTCAGATAAATATTTCCATCATTAATAAGGCAAATGCAAAGGAATCTAGGGTTGCACTTTATTTTACAGTATGTGCACTTACGTGTATTTACACTATTCTTACCTAAGAAAGTACTGGGTAATATAAAGCAACAACATGGCTTAAAGTTCGTTTTAAGGGTAGGTTCAGGGTTAGCACCTAGCTATTACACAGTTATTATAATAACAATAATAAGTGCATTGTATGTCCAATGGAACAGGACTGTAAAATAAAGCATGCATCAAAAAATGCTTGTTCATGTAATAACTGGAGAGCAGTCGTGACACTGCAATAAACACCAATGCAACATCCACTCATAGCTCAAAATTGACCAGAGAGAATATAGCCTGCTTCATTTGATTTCAATGTGGGATGTTCAATTTGGCCAAATTCTGTTTGGGGGAATAATTTACTTTTCAGACAGACTGAGAGCTAATTTGCAGTGATTCCCATTTTCATTTACCCAGGTTTCTATTCTTGGCCACGGCTGCAATGATGCTTACACTGTCAGTATCAAGATAGCGTTCCGCACAGAAGTTAGATCACCCAGTTCTTAAGCAAATCGTTTTTGATGTAATGTGCAACGGTGATTGTGCTGGATATGTGCAGGATAATGGGCTAGATAAAACACAAAGAGCTGGAGCTGAATCTTGTGCAGGTAGATTGTAATTATGTTGGTGACGTCACTAGCGCTGTCAACCCACTGAGTCGTGCACCAGCGCTTCATCTCCAATTATCAAAGGAGGCCAATTATCCGTGACATGCAGAAAATGGGCTTGCATTCAAACAATGACATCTGAATGAAGACAAAGAATAAATAGATGGCATACTATGTTTTTATACAACTCTGTGCTCTGTAGTGACTGAAACCCCTGAAAGAGATGTTGACAGCTTGTTGGCGTATAAACATTTCTGTCATCTCAAATGATTCATACTTGAAATCTTTAAAGTTTTGTTTTAAACCATATTCGAGTTCCAGAAATTACATATATGAAATGATATATGGTGTATATATCAGCGGAGCACACAGGAAGTTAGCAAACGTATCGGCTCACAGTGTAAACAAGGCGTTTGTGTTAGTGTAACTGATTTACTATTATTCTGCAGAACAGAATGACATGATGTGTAGAATTTCTGCATTGGTGATATTGATGGCTAAAAGGACATGCAAAACAGGTTCTGCAGTCTGGTGGCCTAATGCTTCTTGAGCATGGGACACTTTTTACTGCAGCACTATCATCTCACGTGCACGCACGCACACACACACATTAGACGTAATGGTTTCTCTCTCCATAGGCGTAATGGGTTGTATACTGTGCGCTATTATACTGTGCCCTTACACTATACCAACACAAAAAACTTTGCCTTTTTTAATAAAAAACCACACAGTTTAGTATGTTTTTTAAGCCATTTGGTTTATGAGGACACAAAGAAATCATGCTTACCTTGTAATACCCATGTCATTATACACATTTGTGTCCTCATAAACCATATATACAAGAACACACACACACACATACACACACTCACTCACACACACCAGTTCAAATGCTCAAACTCTTTAAAGTCATTTGGATTCTGATTGGCTGTCAATGTTTTTCGTTAATCAGCTGGACAAAATTGTTCTAAAAGTGAATGTACAATAACGTTCCTCTGTGTTGTTATTGTTAAAGGTTCAATGGGGTTTTATATAGCTCAATTTTAAAGAACCCTTTATGCCAAAAAAAAAAAAGATTCTATTTAAGAAGAACTGTCTTAAATTAATGCATAATACCTTCATGTTTAACTGGTTATTTTCTAGTGATAAAGTATGTTTAACTAGTGATAAAGTAGGCCTATGTGTAACTGTTTAATTCATAACATTTAATTACAATTGAAAATGATTTAAAAAATAAATGAATGAATTAAAACTAAATTCATAAAATGATCCCATGATGGGAACCCTTAAAAGGTTCTATATTGGAAGTGCCTGACGTTTACTGTAGAGCGTTTTCTTTTAAGTTGTGTTGTGGACTTTCCTATTCTCATAGACTTTTAGACTTTTCATAGAACGATTATTGTTATATAGATGTGATTTTGGCATTCTTGGCCTTAAACACAACATCTGCAATGTTCACAATGCTGCTTAAAGGTAGGCAATTAGCAATTTTCGGAAAGGCTAGCAATAGCAAGCTAGCTTTGAAAGCTTTAGATCCCACCCTCCCTTCAGAGCGTTTTCAAAGACACGCCTCTCTCAAAACACATGAACGCGTACAGCAAGGAGCAAACAAAACCATCAAGAGAGGCGGTGTCAAACTACCTCATGTTTCAAAGCACATAACATTACAATACTAATGAACATAAAGAACGCTGAATTGTACCACCTGACGGCAGCAGATTAATTTCGGCGTTGATTGTGTTGCCACGGAAACTCATACATTTGAGCCATGAACCGCTCTGAGTATAACGTCACAGGTTTCCATCTCTTCCAAATTACAGTAATTATGGCATAAGCTGGTTGTTTTGGTTCAGGAGGAACTGTAAAAGTCCCATGATGGGACTGCTGTTTGTTTGTGGCTCTCTGTGACTGACGTCTGTCTAACTCTGCATAGCATAAAACGCGCTGATGACGTGATGTCTGCGCAAGCAAGTGCGTGGAGGAATGAAAATACATTTGTTGACAGGCAGGTATGACATCGTATCGTTGCAATGATTGGACAAAAATGTTATGGTCCTACGCCTTGCACAGACGATATATACATACATATAAATACATTTCAGACCACTTAACTTAGTGATTGCTATCATGAAGACACTTTCAACAAGAATAAAAATAAAAAAAATTCTGGAACAAATCACGTACCCTGCCTTTAATTGTATATGACCAGCAAAATGCAACATTCAATATATAACCCATCCCTTCTCTCAACAGACGTTTGTACGGGACACCGTCTCATTCCCTCTATATAGGACACAAATTCAAACATTCACAGATCTATTTCAGGACACCCAGCCATCTAAGTTGGTCAAGGACCTTTCTTCCCCAAGCCCAGTGTGGTGGTAACTACACCAGCATGATGTGGAGAGTGTGTCCGTGAAATAGGACAAGTTAGGAGTGCCCTCTTTCTTTGGTCTTCCACAAACAGAAAAAAATGTGGGTCCAGGAACGGGTTATATGATTCAAAGCTCGTTCCCCAAGGAGGGAGAGTTGGACCCGAGCTGCAAGAACCCTCTCCAGCTGGGGCGGCGTGATTTATGACTTTTCACAAGCGAGCAAAGAGGAGAAATGAAGTAAAAAAAGAAAAGAAAAAAAGGCGGTCCTTCACACATGAGCTCACTGCACCAGGAGAGAGGACAGACTTAGAGACACAAGAGAGGGAGGTTCCAACATATGCACATGGGAATGCATGAATCGTCCATACACAGCAAAACACATTCAACTCAAACAGTGCTAACATATTCAAACAAAAGCACTTCTGCTTGCATGAAACTAACACACACACACACACACACACTATTTTTTCCTCTTTAAACACACACTTCAAGTTGCACATCAGCGCTGTCGCAGTGCTTTTTCCCTGTGTGCTGCGAGGTGAGTCATCTGTCGGCTGTAGCGTAACCCAGCCGATTTATTCTTCCCCTCTCTCCTCTTCTTTTCTTTGCTAACCTGACAGACAAGGATTTCATCCTGGTTATTTTTAACCAATAATGAACTGAATTCACCACGGCTGGGATGTACGAGCAGTTCTGAGAGAAGACACTTTAAAGCTCACGTTTAATAGTATTTTCCACCACCAGTTAAGATATTCAATGGTCTCGAACATTAAACAAACATGTCATTATAGCTTATTTAGCTTTTTACACCATGGAAAAGGGCATGAAGCAAAACGCATCCTAGCATTCTATTTGTAACCAAAAGTTTAGCAATTTGATTTAGCATCAGCAAAGTAGGCTACATGTATGAGAAAATGGTTACATGTTTAATTATATTGCATAACAAGTTTGCTGGTTACACGACAAAACAAGCTAAATGTCTTTTCCGACCAAAATAATAAGTGAAACGTAACATGAAATGTTCCTTACTGACTGCACATAAACGTATTCACTGAAAGTACACAGACATGTTTACTACTTTAGCCAGTAGATTATGCCGGATTCAAACTGCACAATATTTTTGTCTGTTACAAAAGTCACAGTGTCAGATTATGAGATTTTGAGCCCTAAATTTATTGTCATGTCGTGGAAATATACTGTCAAAAAATGGTCGTGGACAAGAAACATGCCAGACTTCACGTTGCTTCTCGACCAATCATCGCTTGCCGTGTGGAATGATGTCATCGAGAAGGCGGAACTAGCGACAGTAGACATGAGAGTTTGTTAGACACAGTCTTTCTTATGGTGGTTTTAACACCTCGAAAAGAGCCTTGGAGTGAAATGTAGCATGAAATCATAACCGAGAGCAGAATTTTCGGCAAAGTGCATGTGAGAGTTCGTAAGACGGTGGCTACTTCAGCCATTAGCCTGTAAATGAGCAAAATCTTTCTCTTTCAACAAAGCTGTTTCACTTTTCTTTGAATTTTGCTTACAGTGCTTTTAATGCCTCAAAAAGGGGCCTGAAGTGAAATGTAGCATTAAATGTTACTGAACGCAGACCGCTTGGATCAAAGCATCTGCAAAGTGCACATGAGAAGACGGTTACATCTTTGATTACGTTGTGTAATACTGTGTCTCAACTGCAGTTGCCTCACAGGCATTGAATATTAAGTTATGCTTTGAAAGCTTTCAACTCACATGCGGCGTTACAAAAACACGACGCTTGCAAAAACCTAATCTAACTGCATACCTAATTTACTGCATTAGATCCACAACAGAACTCTATAATTGGAAATCATTATAGTAGTTAACGTTGATGGTCAAGGATCAGCCCAGCCAAACCCCATTCTTTTATGGTCGCTCGGTCCAGTGGAGAACGGCGTTGGCTTATATGATTTAGAATGGTGAGCTTTCTCGAAGTCAGCAAGAAACTAAAAACTATTAGACGGACACAGACAAAGTGAGAGCTCAACAGATAAATACCACATCCTCTCGTACAACACCAGAACTTAATCTGGTGATCAATCAATTGGGTTTCTATTCAGCAAGAGCGAGTGTGTGAAAAGATTTGTGGGTCAGTGACAAGTAAGAGTGCCTGTGATGAAGAAAAAAAAAATCTTTAAAAATCCAGTTTAAACCGTGCCAATGTACTCTTCATATTTATGGTGGTTACACATGGGTTTGAAAAACTTTCATGCAATTTTATTGCAAGAATTGACCCTTTCATATTTTACAGGGTTCTCCGAATCAGAAGTCACCATAGTTGGGTAAACTTCATGAATGGAGACAACAAATATAATTTTTGTATTTCCATGATTTCCTATTTATAGGACTTTCCAAAAGAGGAAAAAAAAAATATTCAATTTGCTCAGAGGTCAGGGGTCACTCTTCCGCCGAAACTAGACTCGCACTCGGCCGTTACTGGAATCCAGTGATTATAGTTTATAAAGTTATAATTGATTTACAGTGCTTGATTTACAGTCTCAATATTTGTGTAAATGGATCATCACAGATTGTGAAAAGGGTCCATAGTTCAATTTAATGATATGGAAACCATTATGAATTCATAGATACAGTATCATTATGTTTTAGGCGAGTCAAACTGCATGACATTTTACCAAATTATCTGATATTTTAAGAGGCTTATTGACACCATAATGGAGATCTGCACATTATTGGTGGAACACATGACTCTGATTCCCCCCAAAATGATCTAAATTAATTTTGAAAAACATGTTCAATCAAGTGCATTGCATTTTAATGCTTTTTTAAATAATGAATAGATTTTTTTTTAACTGTTTCACGGAAAGGTTCTTTGGGGAACCCAAATGGTTTAGCTATGGCATTGTAGTGAAAAACCCTTTTCTAAGCTTTATTTTTAAGAATCAACCATCAGCCACATACTGTTCAAACACACTCACGTTACATGCAAACAAGACGAAAAAATATATACACACTACAGTTATGTGCAAATGCCATGAAGTCCAGCTGGAGGCAGAATGTGTCCCACTTCCACGAAGAACCGCTACTCAAACACACAAATTGCCCTGTTAGCCTCATTCTCCAACATTTGTAAAGACATTGTTTAGCTAAAAGCTGTGTTTACTCTTTATCTGAAAAACACACGTTTCCATAAAACGTGACAATCCCCAGGCGGCAATGCATCATCGTAGAGACGTCTGCTCAGATTGTGGCTCACTTTGTCCTATCCAAGTCTATTTTTATCAATCCAAAGGAAATCAAAGTCAACTTAGAGACTCCCTCATAGCATGTGGAATTTCATAGGTTATATAAATTTACCTTATAAATATGTATATATGTTAATGTCAAATATCATAACGAATTAGATGTTCTTGCATTCCATGCTCGTACTCCTCATCCATATTCAACACTGTCCTCATGCGTTCTCCTTTTTCCAGCACATTTCAAACGAACCTTGAACTTTCGCACCTAAAACATCTTGTTTGTCAAGCGTGTACTTACATACAGTGGCCGTAATGCCGCGCTCCCGTCATGGTGTCCATGATCATGCCTCTCTGCTCTGTTCTGTTACAGTGTCTGCGGTTTTCGAACTGTCCTGCTTCTTTGTGTGTCTGTCTGTAACTTGTGTGACCCAAAATGATTTTGTCATATTGCCACGTCAGTGACTGTGTGTTTGATGTGTGTTGGAGCTCTGGGTCAAACCAGTGGCGCTGTCGTCTCCATGATGACTTTGCTGTCAGTCAGACATGAAGGAGGCCTAGTTTAGCGAACAATACGCCTGAGTGTGCCTTCACCTCACAGAGATGCGTCTTCGCCATGTCTGTCCTGAGCCCACGTCCTCTATTTCAAACCAAGATTTGATCTAGCCTGATTTTTACAGGGGACAAAACTATCTATGCATTAACCAGATCTGCAGGACTCCATTTCACAGCAAAACTCAGAATATAAGAATTAAGTCCCTTTCAATTCATTAGTTAAATTGGAAGTGGGATTTGAATTGCAATAACACACACACACACACACACACACACTGCATTTTATTTACAATTCAGAGTTAGGTTACAAGTCAAAACTTAGTGTATAATATATCTATATATTCAATATATTATTACATAGACATATTTTAATAAAAAAAATTAATACAAACACTTTTATACATTTATCTTATACATATATTTGATTTTATATATTCACGTTTAATTAAAATAGTTTTAGATATTCAGATTATATTTTTATATTACAAATCAAAAAAGATTTTAAATCACAGACCAACATGAATCTATAATCTAAAATATTATATAGAACGAAATTCAATAAATAGATTCTAATTAAATGACATATACTGTATAAAAGTTCATGTTCATGTTCATGTTTATATGTTCTAGTTATTTATTTATATAATTGTACAAATTAAAAATATTCTTACTCTCAGTCCAAGACTAATCTACAATTAAAATAGCATATCATATAAATAATAAAATAAATTTTAATGTCATTCGTTTTAAGATACATACTGTATCTACATGTATTATATCAAATAAATGTATTTATTTTATATATACATTTAAATTAAAATATATATTTTATAACATATTCTAGTTACATGTTTATGTATTTTAATTATATATGCTATATTACATGATAAATAGCCTATATTAATTCAATACTTTTTTATTGGTGGAATTTCAAACACTGATTAGTATTTTTTTCTGGAAATGTGCCATCTGCGGTGTGTATGATAAGGTTTATCAGTAATTCATACTGAAAAATTAAATGCAAGACTACGCTACCATTTCTTTAAATTTCATTACATTTTAATTAGGGATGCACCGATATGAAAATTTTGGCCAATATCGATAACCGGTGATTCTTTATATTTGAACGCCGATGACCGTTATACAGTATTGGCTGATAAATCTTAATCCAAATTTTAAGAGCCTGATTATAAAAACAAAAGTCTCACCATTAAAAGCCATGTCCCAAGCACACAATTATAATGTTCTCATTATAATTTTATGTACCCTATATGACAGATTTTGCGCTGCGCATGTCGCACAACTGTATTTTCCTTTTTGAAGAGATTCCAATCATATTTAAAGGGCACCTATTATGGAATTTTGAAAATTACCTTTCATGTAGTGTGAACAAAAACATCCTGCAAAGTTTTAAATATGAAAGTTCACCGTATACAAAGTTATTGTCTCTCAAAAGTAAGAGTCGACTCTGAGTCGCTGATATGAATCGATAGACGAACGATGCTTTTTCTCTGTCTAGATGACGTGAACTTGACAAATTATTTGAATAAGATACGCCCACTTATTGCGCTCGTAGACGCCACACGCCAGGGAAACCTTGAAAACAGCATGTCGACGAGACGCTGTGTTCTGAATTGCGACGCAACTTTTTTTTATCTGCCCAGGGAAGAGCATTTGAAGACTAAGTGGATACAGTTCATATATACAACTATACCACAGAAGTATAGCCTGAACCTTGTGCTTTGTTCGCGTCATTTTGAAGATGATTGCTTCACAAACATAAATGCTATCAAGTAACGTTATGGATTCGCTAGCCGGCTGATATTGAAGGAAGGTTAAGTTTATTTGGATCAGCTTCCTCTTACGAATCATAACCTGTAAGTATTATTAATATTAATAATTGTTGCTTTTATGTAGAATGCTCAATAATTATTTTGTGTGTTGTGTATGCACAGCGCAGCTTCTATAGTCTTCAATGTCAGTTGTATTGAAATATGTGAAGTGTTTGTCGTTGTTATTGGAGTTGTCATAAAGAATAGAGCAATACCTCGTAGTACTGCATTATCAATATATTTATGCGTTGGGCTAACGCAAACAAAGACTGAATGTGCTTTTACCACTGAACATTGGGCTATGCTCGCTAACATAACTCAACTTAAATTCCTTCTCTTATTTTGAATTTTTTACTACAAAGCGGTGCACTATGTTAACCAACTGACTGGTTGTTGACTCCCTGACTGGGTCATCTGACCAATCACAGCAGATTAGCGGGCTTTGGAAAAATGAGTCGTTGAACGATTCATATGGGAGTCACTGAGCAAATCAGGTAAAAATAAATGCATATTATAAAACAACAAAAGTGTTTTTTGTCATTGCATGCTTGTAAAACTGTTGTTAGGGACTCCCAAAACAATATTAGGAACATTTTCAATGCCACAATAGGTGCCCTTTAAGGCAATTCAAACCAATCATGGTGAACAATGCGCATCAAAAGAGTCTCAGATAAAGAAAGTAATCAATTACTTATCTGCTTTAATATATCCGCCAAATTTTCTTATTGGGCTGATAACAGTAAATATGAACATACAGTGAAGAAAATAAGTATTTGAACACCCTGCTATTTTGCAAGTTCTCCCACTTAGAAATCATGGAGGGGTCTGAAATTGTCATCGTAGGTGCATGTCCACTGTGAGAGACATAATTTAAAAAAAAAATCCAGAAATCACAATGCATGCTTTTTTAACTATTTATTTGTAAGATACAGCTGCAAATAAGTATTTGAACACCTGAGAAAATCATTATTAATATTTGGTACAGTAGCCTTTGTTTGCAATTACAGAGGTCAAACGTTTCTTGTAGTTTTTCACCAGGTTTGCACACACTGCAGGAGGGATTTTGGCCCACTCCTCCACACAGATCTTTTCTAGATCAGTCAGGTTTCTGGGCTGTCGCTGAGAAACACGGAGTTTGAGCTCCCTCCAAAGATTCTCTATTGGGTTTAGGTCTGGAGACTGGCTAGGCCACGCCAGAACCTTGATATGCTTCTTACAGAGCCACTCCTTGGTTATCCTGGCTGTGTGCTTCGGGTCATTGTCATGTTGGAAGACCCAGCCTCGACCCATCTTCAATGCTCTAACTGAGGGAAGGAGGTTGTTCCCCAAAATCTCGCAATACATGGCCCCGGTCATCCTCTCCTTAATACAGTGCAGTCGCCCTGTCCCATGTGCAGAAAAACACCCCCAAAGCATGATGCTACCACCCCCATGCTTCACAGTAGGGATGGTGTTCTTGGGATGGTACTCATCATTCTTCTTCCTCCAAACACGGTTAGTGGAATTATGACCAAAAAGTTCTATTTTGGTCTCATCTGACCACATGACTTTCTCCCATGACTCCTCTGGATCATCCAAATGGTCATTGGCAAACTTAAGACGGGCCTTGACATGTGCTGGTTTAAGCAGGGGAACCTTCCATGCCATGCATGATTTCAAACCATGACGTCTTAGTGCATTACCAACAGTAACCTTGGAAACGGTGGTCCCAGCTCTTTTCAGGTCATTGACCAGCTCCTCTTGTGTAGTTCTGGGCTGATTTCTCACCTTTCTTAGGATCATTGAGACCCCACGAGGTGAGATCTTGCATGGAGCCCCAGTCCGAGGGAGATTGACAGTCATGTTTAGCTTCTTCCATTTTCTAATGATTGCTCCAACAGTGGACCTTTTTTCACCAAGCTGCTTGGCAATTTCCCCGTAGCCCTTTTCCAGCCTTGTGGAGGTGTACAATTTTGTCTCTAGTGTCTTTGGACAGCTCTTTGGTCTTGGCCATGTTAGTAGTTTGATTCTTACTGATTGTATGGGGTGGACAGGGGTCTTTATGCAGCTAACAACCTCAAACAGGTGCATCTAATTTAGGATAATAAATGGAGTGGAGGTGGACATTTTAAAGGCAGATTAACAGGTCTTTGAGGGTCAGAATTCTAGCTGATAGACAGGTGTTCAAATACTTATTTGCAGCTGTATCTTACAAATAAATATTTAAAAAATCATACATTGTGATTTCTTGATTTTCTTTTTAGATTATGTCTCTCACAGTGGACATGCACCTATGACGACAATTTCAGACCCCTCCATGATTTCTAAGTGGGAGAACTTGCAAAATAGCAGGGTGTTCAAATACTTATTTTCTTCACTGTATATCGTCCGATACCGATATGGTGGCCGATGTATCGCACATCACTCATTTTAATTCTAATTCCTTAAATTCAAACGTCCATAATGCACACTGGATTTAAAAAAACATTCTCCATTTAATTCAGAAATGCACTCAACACTTGCTAGGCGAAGGCCCCGTTTCCTATTTTTACCTCGTCTTCCATCACACCATGTACAGTACAGACACCTGAATTACACACACCTTCCTCTCCTAGTGGCCCTGCAGGCTGTTCATGTCACATCCCACTCACTAATAAACACAGCACACACTCACAATCACTGTCAGCTATTAGTCTCCCTGATCTCACAGCACGCTGACACCACAAATAAAGCAGCTTCACATCACTTCTGTCTCATGCATACTACATCTACGGTCTCAGCACACTTTCCTCTGCCTTAAATGATGTATTGGTGCTTGTCAAAATTCTCCATGCTTAAAAGACAAGGCTGAGACGAAGCTTTGATGTGGTGTCCAATTATGGCCATGTACAAGTAACAAACAGATGCACTGTTTTCCTATTACACAGACAGGTGAAGTCGGTTTACATAAGGGAGATGAGATAAGCAAACTTGCAACAGTGATGTCAGCAATTATTCACAGTCAAAGGCAAAAATTCTGATATGCGTGGCAACAGGACACTTCACAGCGCAGGTATAACAAGTAGACCTAATTTAAATGTAAATGCATGACTTCCTAAAACATCCAGGTAATGAAATGTTCAAACAAACTTTTCATTACAAATCACTGGACTACATAAAAAGAATGGACCAAACGTTGTCTCAATGTTTCAACGCTTCTGAACTTCTCAGATACTCCAGCCACAGTTACGGATTACTTTTTTTTCCCCAAGAACTCGTAACGTATTGAATTACTTATAAATAAATGTTTTATAAATTAACATTTGTCCCCATGTTGAGAGAAATCAGGAGTAAGTGCAGAGGCGTTCTGTGTGAACATGATGCTATTATAGTTCTAGACTAAATGTGAGCAGGCATTTTACTCATCTCACCTACACAGAAACAGATTCAGGATTCCTCAAAATGAATAAAAACAGTGAAATACAAACTCAGAATATTATACAAACCTGCACAAATTAAACGTTAAATTACACATATACTTTATGTATTTAATCTCACTTTATTAACCTTTGCTGTCTTTGCTTCTGACCTTCGACGATCCATTTAAACCATAGGAATAAGCAAAAATTACAGTAGTTAAATATCACAATTGTCCATTTTTAATTTTTTAATTTTTATTTTAAGTGAAAGGCTGCGTCCGAAAGCTTTCCAAGGTAGGAAGGCATCAAGGCAATATCAGAATCACGATGTACGTTTTTGACCAATGTTTTCCCCTTCTGACGTAATTTCTAGCGAGAAATTACTATTAAAATTTTAGTAAATAAATTTTAGCTTAGTTTTAGCTTAGTTCTCGCTATTTTTATGTGTAGATCTTTAAACCGTTGCGCTGCCTCAGAAGTCTGTCCTAAATCAGTTTCATGAAGTAACTAACTACTTCGTGTGCAAACGCTGCCTGCAAAGTCACTGCCCGATAAGGAAGCAACAAGTAACAAGTGAGCTGGCTAAAAGTAACTCTCCCCAACACTGATAACCACATGTTTTTTTCTGGACAATACCCTTTCTCTTGATTGTTTCACCCCATTTCATGAGAACAAACTGTAAGAACAAACTTCCAATTTTAGACTGTGCCTAAAGTGGGAGAAAATGGGAAACTACTGTAGAAGTAGAGGTTTGATTCATACCACCCATTAAGAACAAAAAAGATGGGTGTGATTTACACTTTGCAACATTGAGCAGAGAGTGTACCCACGTATCCTGAGGCCAGGGAACAAAAAAATAACTACAATAACTATATTAAACACGCACTGAAGGACTGTGGTTATCCAGAATGCCATTAGGCATTTATTAAAAACCTATTCAAGACAAAAAAGGGGGATGAAACAATCAAGTTACAATCAACTGAGGATGGTGTTTGGATGAACACCAAAATGTCTTGTCATTTCTTTTTATGTAGTCCAGTGATTTTTAATAAAGAGTTTAGTTGAACACATAGTTTGATCAAACATTGTGTAGGAATTCAGGGAATGAAACATATTTGTGCATATTGATTAGTACTTCACAATTTGGAACCAACCCCAAAGGATCCTAATGCAATCCTAAACAAATAAGTTACAGTCCGTAACTTTTGGCCCTCTAGCGGTTAATAAACAGAACTGCATGCGTCTCGCAGAAGAACATTGTAGCCGGAGCTACTTCTCTCTGTTTATGTATGACGAGTACACACACACACAGACACGCTGCTGTGAGCAAGCAAGACAACATGCTGCTGCACAAATAGCATGAAATGACCCATAGCAGATCTATACAGGTGGAGCTGGGGAAGATGGAGGGTTTCTGAGGAAATATGAAACAAACTGCTACAGCAAACACTGACTAACCACTTAAATGTTAAACAGCAAGCACAAGCGGAACAAAACAGCTTGTCCTGTGCAGTTAACAATGAAATTGTTAGCAGGTTGCGCTGAGAACCCATCAGCCTGCACCAGTTTCATAACAGAACCTATTTATATTACGAACAGTGTTATTTTAGTATCATTCATATTTTGAATTAACTTTTACAATTAAAAGGAAAAGCACTGAAAAATGGCTAATGTCCTGGCAGAAAATAAGATCACTTTTTTCAAAGCACTTTTTTTACAAAGCACGTTGCCTTAATTACTACATGTATATCTGCAGTTAGACAAATAAAGAAATGCCATTGAAAGGGCACAGAAATGCGGACATTCCTTCAGGCCTGATAAGCATCCCAAACAGAAAAGGTCAACGTCTCCAGAGACTCTAGTAGAAATACAGAAGACTGATGAGAAGGATTCACACATCACACAAGAGACAAACAGAAGCATCCTCAGCATCTCTGCCTATCTATCCAAATGTGTTGATGCCATCAAAAAGGCCCACTTTGCCTGATCTCGCTTGATTCTGTTTTTTTTTTTTTTTTTAAAAGCCACTCCATTGACAGACTGAGGCAAATTAAAGGCAATAGTATAATCCTACAATAACCTGCAGTTTCAGAACCGCTGTTATAGGACCCAATAGTTAAAGGAGACCTGAGGGGCATTTAAAATAAAAAAAAGGATAACTTACTGTCACATACCCTGAACTCTCGGTTGATTAACCCAAACCTGGCTTACTCTAGATTTTGTTGTTGTTGTTGTTTAGAGCAGATCTACGATGTGTGAGATGAGAATGTACGAGGTATGCAAATACACGTTGATAGGCAGGTAGGATATCGTATCATTGCATTCGGCCCGAATGCAAGGATTGGACGGACATTTTATGGTTCTACGCCCTCCACAGACGAGATACATATGAATACATTTAGACCCCTTGACTTAGTGATTTCTATCAGGATGTGAAGAGACTTGTTTCAACCATAACAAAAATATTTCTAGAACAAATCACCAACCCTGCCTTTAAAAGTCAAATGACTCGCATTAAACCTGCAGTTTATAGTCTGAGCTCTACATAGAACTGGAGTAGGCCCTTTCAGGCTCTCAGTCACTCGTTAATGTAAAACAACACCGAGGGAGCTGGAGCGGACAGATTGCGGCAACAACTACAGCGCAGGCGATGATAGGATATCTTACCTCGTGTCAAAAAGTGGGTCTGTGTACATAGGTGGAAAACAAACTGTGTCTTGTCCCTTGGACAGAGCGTTCTCTTGGCTGAGAGCTGGTTTAGTTTGTCCTTGCTTCTTGTTTCCTCCAGCTGAGCCATCTGTGTGGGAGAAACGTCACAGAGAAACACACTTTTAGGAGACAAAAATCTTTCAGACATCTTTGAAAAGTTTACTTTGACTTCAGCATCTGAATAGTAATGTAACGATTCATTTTCTACTCTGAACGGAATCATTTGAAGTATTTTGAAGCGATTTAGTCAAGACAAATATTTTCCTGGGTCAGCGTCATTTAGCCTGTTGGCAAACGATAATGGCTATCAAAAATAGTAAAAAAAATAAAAAATAAAAAAAAGCATTAAAAATGCAATGCATACAATGAATTGTCTACACTTTTATGATAAAAATGATTTTACTTCCTGAATTAATTTTGATATTCTTTCCTTATTAATATTTGACTTTTGTCAAAATTAAGTAGGCTAATTTAAAGAGTGAACATTATTTTTATAAAATAGCTACATAAGCAAACACACTTACCATCTCACTAGTTCATCTTTACATTTCTAGCGTTTTAAACGTTCTGACTAAAGGATTAGATCAAATATAGCCTAGGCCTATAATATTTAGTTTGTTAATGTAGGCTAATTAATGAAAGTTAGGCTATGTGAAATGTTAGCAAAAGTCTTTACGTTTGTTGTTATGTCTATGTGGACGGCTGTTAGGAGACTCGTTATTAAAAAAAAGCAAGAAAAGAAATTAAATAAGTTTTTGATAAACAAAACTTAAGAGTTTTTTCATTGTTTCTCAATCCAAGGCTGTGAAAAATACTGCAGGTCTTTATACCGAACACATAGAGCGCCTCCTTCAGGTTGCAAATCAAACTGCTACCGTTGATGCAAAATCACCAAGCGTCTGTAACACAACATTGAGAGTTTAATTGCTAAAAACTTTGAACCAAGGTCTTCTATAAGGGTAAAGACTGTAGATTAATTGCATGAATAAATCATACGACCCCTAGCTTTGAGTAATAGCTGAGCTATCCTGATGTTGGCCTGTTTATCATCCTCACACTAATCTGTCTACATTAAAATGCTAGATTAAGCTAAATTAGCTGACAGGTTTAAACTACACAGTTTGAGGCCATATGCTGGGTTTGTCGCCCAGGCTAGCCGGTAATCTCCTCAGAGGGGCGGATTTAAGCGGGCTATTTTCTGCCAGCTCTTAGTGGGACGCACTGGCTTAAACTGATCTTTCTGTGCCGTAGGGCCTAAAACTACACTTTAAGATTAGATTACGATAACAACCCCTACGATTCGCAAAGGAGTTTGTGAAGGTACTGAGGCTTTGCATTTATGCAGGATCCATATTTTCACCTATGCAAACCTCATTTACTGATGTTTTTTTTGTTGAAAAAAATCAAGCATTCCCCTACAATTCCCGTCGTCACCCCTTGATATGGCATATCTATCTATCTATCTATCTATCTATCTATCTATCTATCTATCTATCTATCTATCTATCTATCTATCTATCTATCTATCTATCTATCTATCTATCTATCTATCTGTCTGTCTGTCTGTCTGTCTGTCTGTCTGTCTGTCTGTCTGTCCATCTGTCTAATGAAAATGAAACCTATATGGAGTATTATGTATAACTTTTCTACATTGTAAAAATATAGTAAAGTTTTTTGCATTAATAGGCCTAGTCATTTTATCTTCTTTTTTTACAGTCACTAAAATTTTGTTGTAACCTAATTCTATCAGGTTTATGTAACATAAAACAAAGGAATGCTGCTTTTACTTGTTTTTTGTTTTACTTGAGTTACATTGACCCAATATACAATTTCCAATAAAGCTTAGGAAACATTCAACACATGCACACTATGACTACAGGAGGGCAGTATAGTCATGATTCGTGACATCTGCTCTGAGGGATAAAGAGCTTTGTGAAAAGCAAATTTTGCTTCAATTAGCAACTGTGATATGAGGTTATTACACATTATGTTGCATCAAAGTGAAAATTACAATTGACATTATAAAACAAACATACACTCAAAAAATAATTTTTGCCTCTTGTTCAGTTTAATTAATTAAAATGAGCTAAAGTAACACAATTGAACATTTTGTCACGACTTCATTTAATTATGTTCAATCCCTCTAATATATTTTACTTAATTAATTCGAGTTAAAAGTACATGCATGTGGGGAACTACAGATCCACTGCCCTGGGGTGCGTTTCCCAAAGGCGTTGTAGGCCTATTTCAAATTCCATTGAACTCTATTGGTTAAGACAGAACGTGTGAAAATATAGTTGGCTTTGGGAAACGCACCCCTGGGCAGTGGATCTGTTCCCAGCATGCTTTGTGAGGGACTGCATTAGGAGAGTAAATTTAGAAGAGTAGCGCTTGTGCTCAGACTGTGGGCACTCAATGTCCTGGACTGACACCAGTCTTTACTTGCTTCATTATATAAAATGTATTATGATGAATGACACTACTTGTTTGAAAATAAAGCCTTAGAAAATGAATGAAAAAATTAGGTTAATTTAAAGGTACAATATGCAACATTTTTGCATTCTTGATATCCCAAAATCACAAGGTCAGTGTTATATATTTTGTTAAGTTGATAACTTACAATATTCCAAATGTTTCCAACTATTTTTAAATCGTGAGAAAATTGCGATTTTAACCGAGGAAACAGGGCGTGTGAGCAGGGGTGAGCTGGGAGTCGCCAGTCAATGGCGTCATATTCGAGTTACCCTCGGTTTCCGCCATCTATGGTTTCCGCTCGTACTGCCATAATAACCACGGCGACAGACGTGGACAACTGTGTTATGCCTAGCAGGAGGCTCACGCTGTTGTTGTTTTGGTCAAACATTATGGACCATGGCAAGCAGACTTTGAGACAAAAAGTGGACAAAAACGAAGATCAACATCTTTCGAGATGCCGAGAGCTCCACATCCACGACTAACTTGGACTCTACAGAGCTTCACGAGTCACGACTTGACAGCGACACCGCTCTTGCACATACTTTATTAGACCGGTGAGCAAATGTGCATAAAACAAATCAATGTTATATAGCTCAACATGATGAAATGTTAGAATATGATCAGTATGCTATTCTAATGTTGATCTAGCTTAACGTTACTGCTAGTTTCATATAGCAAACGAACTAACACATAGAATAACATCATAATGCTGTTTAGTAGTGTAACAGTTAACGTTAGACCAAGTGGAACATCGCTGCGTTACCTCACAAGTTTAATTCGTCAAATAAACTGACCTTTGAGTAGTAATTCAGTACTTGAGTGTATTAGGTAGAATGAAATGTCCTCATTCCTTTATATCTGCGGGACTCGGGTGTGATATATGTCTCTTATTAACAATCGCGACCTGCTTCATACCACTGTAATGTTAAAAAACATGAAAAAAATTCACTCATCCATAGATCCATCAGCTTGACAGCAAGTCCCATCATTCAGCTTGTCACTGCGTCATAAACCTACGCCTTTGTTATTGTTAGAGGTTAGCGACCCCTAGCGGCGAAAAAAATTGCATATTGTACCTTTAAAAAATAATGTAGTTTTGACTAATGTAATGAAGTTAGAAATGCTAGTGTAAATTAATTTGATCTAATAAACCAACAAACATTTTCCTTCTTTCTTTCATTATTTATTTAAAAAATAAAACGTTTTTCATTTTGGACGAGATGTGCCCACCTGTGATCTAAATAGTCAGCTCACTAGTTTCTCCAAAGCCTGATTTACCTTCCCAATCCAGCAGGAAGCAGGTAAGCAGGTGAGGACACACTTCTTCCAGCACGGAGCAGAAGGCGTTGAACGCACACGGGCCCTTCTGGGACAGATGATCCAAGAACAGCTCGGCTCGTTTCTTGCTGGAGTCTTGACCCAGAATCTCTTTGTATTCCCCAAGAGAAAACACTTTGTCATACACCAGGTATGGCAGCACCTTGTTGACATCCAGTTCCTTCAGGATCATCTCCCTGTTCTGTTTCAGGACCTTTGCGACCCATTTCTTTCTCCTCCTGGTGACAGGCTTTCTTCCTTTAGTCCTCTGTCTTTTATTCTTCTTGATAAACCACTTCTTAGTGCCACTTCCAAACATCTTCGCATTGAGGATTCCAACTAAGACGTCTTTAACAGTTCCACCACAGAAAGGAAAGAGCATATTTTCTTTTACAAACAATACACGATCATGCCTACATGTTCTGTCCCTGTAAACACAGCATTTGTTGTGACACCCAAAGTGTCTGGAACAGCAGGACAATCTGGACAGACACAAAATACGTGCTTGGTACTTACAGACAGTAATAGGATTAGCTTTGTCTTAAGACGAGGTTAGGTTGCTCTGTCTATTGCTAGAAAACATATGAAATCTGACATCTAAACATAACTGTCAAAAAAAGAGTTATTAGCCTAAGCATAATTAACACAATTATATAAACTTATATTTACTGGATTTATAGTCAGAAAATTTGATGATTGCAGTAGCAGACTCTGCCGATAGAGGGCGGCGCAGTTTTAGGCTTGACTGTTGGTCCTTCTGTTCATTTGTCCCAGGTTACTAAACAGAAAATATCTGAGACCCAGTCCTGTTGAGTGTAGGCCTACATCGGTTGTACACACGTTATTGCGGTGCAATGTCAGATAGAATCCATTGTTATTGATTTTAAAAAAAATTTAACTTTGGTAAAGTTAATGCATTAACTAAGATTTACTTAGTAAGGAATAATTGACTCCGGTCCATTGAATTATTTGAAAATAATGGACACCCGAGGTGGTCCTATGCATAGCACAAGGCTTAAATTAAAGAAATATATCTTAATTAGCCCTATAAATCAATTAAACTATTTAACTTTATGAGATAATTGTATCAAACTAATAGTAAAAAATTCAGAATGTTTCCAATGTATTTTTTTGCAATTTGTTTAATAACTTTTGGTCAAACGGTGTTGTAGTTTAATGGATTTACAGTATTGCATATATTTTAAGTTCTAAACTTATTATAAAAGTTATAAAATGCTAATTTAAATGGGTTCAGTACTGTATATTAAAAATATCAGATTAATAATCTGAAAAACATTTCTTGCGCATTACAGGAAATGATATTCTGAGTTATTTACAGTTGGTTTAATACCTTTAGGCCAAACGTTGTTGTAGTTTAATGGATTTACAGTATTGCATACATTTTAAGTTCTAAAATTATTATAAAAGTTATAAAATGCTAATTCCAAAGACAGTGGTGTGCCACAAGGGTGCTATAAAATTGATATTTTCTAAATATTTTACTATTAGTTTGATACTATATAAGTTGTTTAATTGATTTATTTAAATGATTTATAGGTCTAATTATCCTTCCCTCAGGTCATTTTGATCCCGAAACTAATTTGTAATTGTTTTACAAAAAGTTGAGCGTTCATCGGAGTGGTCTGAGACCTTAGGCCTTTTGTTGCACTTGAACCATACGAATACACACAAAAATGTACTGGATTCGAGGAGTTTATGTGGTTGTAATAAAATAAAGTAACAAATCATTCCCTCGCGGGTCAATCTGACCCCTTTAAGAACGAATGCGAGGGATGCTTCAGTACACATAGAAAAACCTAAAACTAAAAGCACTAAAACTTTACTCAAAAAAGGATTTTATGTCTTCATGTGTATCTGAATGCATACCGAAGCGATAAACTCAAGAACTGACTTTAGGACGGAACAGCTCATTTACTTCACATAGATAGAGCACAGATTGTAAAAAAAAAAAAATATATATATATATATATAAGTCCATCTAGTGGCAAGAGCCATGAAATATCATGCTATCATGCTATATTTATTAGATTATCCAAATTGTCTCCTGATTCTGTGCTGGTTAATGCTTTTAGCCTATTGGAAAGTTATTTTGAATTCAAGTAGAAATAATGTGCTTAAATTATATTATGTATTGATAAAGGGTACATAAAAAAAAAAGCTTACATAAAAAAAACATACATAATGCCATAAAAGTCACCAAGTTTCATAACATTCCGATGAAGCTGTGATTTTTAGAAATTCAAAACAGAAAATGTTTCGGTCAGAAATGACCGAGGACCATCTGAGGGTTAAATAGGCTAAGACTGACAGGGTAATGAGACACAGGTGAATGCAATCAGTGATGATGAGTCCGGGCAGTGAGTTATGGGAAATGTAGTTTGTGAGGTAGTGATAATAGTCTGGTGTGGAGTGCCCTCTGGTGGCTCTCAAGAGCACTCCAGCTGGTGACTGTTACATAGCCCCCCCGCAAAAGAGCGGCTTCCGGACGCAAAAATTGGTCGGAAAATTGGACGCAAAAAACCCTTGGAGCGGAAGAGGACCTGGAGACTGCGGCAAGACGGGAGGCCAGGACGGAGCAGACAGTGCAGGCGACCAGGGAGGAGACGACCCTTCAGGGGACCAGGGTGGACCAGACAGTTCAGGTGGCCAGGGTGGACCAGACAGTTCAGGTGGCCATGGTGGACCAGACAGTTCAGGTGGCCAGGGTGGACCAGACAGTTCAGGTGGCCATGGTGGACCAGACAGTTCAGGTGGCCATGGTGGACCAGACAGTTCAGGTGGCCATGGTGGACCAGACAGTTCAGGTGGCCAGGGTGGACCAGACAGTTCAGGTGGCCATGGTGGACCAGACAGTTCAGGTGGCCATGGTGGACCAGACAGTTCAGGTGGCCATGGTGGACCAGGCAGTTCAGGTGGCCATGGTGGACCAGACACTTCAGGTGGCCATGGTGGACCAGACAGTTCAGGTGGCCATGACAGTTCAGGTGGCCATGGTGGACCAGGCAGTTCAGGTGGCCATGGTGGACCAGACAGTTCAGGTGGCCATGGTGGACCAGACAGTTCAGGTGGCCAGGGTGGACCAGACAGTTCAGGTGGCCATGACAGTTCAGGTGGCCATGGTGGACCAGGCAGTTCAGGTGGCCATGGTGGACCAGGCAGTTCAGGTGGCCAGGGTGGACCAGACACTTCAGGTGGCCATGGTGGACCAGGCAGTTCAGGTGGCCATGGTGGACCAGGCAGTTCAGGTGGCCAGGGTGGACCAGGCAGTTCAGGTGGCCATGGTGGACCAGGCAGTTCAGGTGGCCAGGGTGGACCAGGCAGTTCAGGTGGCCATGACTGTTCAGGTGGCCATGGTGGACCAGACAGTTCAGGTGGCCATGGTGGACCAGGCAGTTCAGGTGGCCATGGTGGACCAGGCAGTTCAGGTGGCCAGGGTGGACCAGACACTTCAGGTGGCCATGGTGGACCAGGCAGTTCAGGTGGCCATGGTGGACCAGGCAGTTCAGGAGGCCAGGGTGGACCAGGCAGTTCAGGTGGCCAGGGTGGACCAGACACTTCAGGTGGCCATGGTGGACCAGACAGTTCAGGTGGCCAGGGTGGACCAGACACTTCAGGTGGCCATGGTGGACCAGACAGTTCAGGTGGCCAGGGTGGACCAGACAGTTCAGGTGGCCAGGGTGGACCAGACAGTTCAGGTGGCCAGGGTGGACCAGACAGTTCAGGTGGCCATGGTGGGCCAGACACTTCAGGTGGCCATGGTGGACCAGACAGTTCAGGTGGCCATGACAGTTCAGGTGGCCATGGTGGACCAGACAGTTCAGGTGGCCAGGGTGGACCAGACAGTTCAGGTGGCCATGACAGTTCAGGTGGCCATGGTGGACCAGACAGTTCAGGTGGCCATGGTGGACCAGGCAGTTCAGGTGGCCATGGTGGACCAGGCAGTTCAGGTGGCCAGGGTGGACCAGACACTTCAGGTGGCCATGGTGGACTAGGCGGTTCAGGTGGCCAGGGTGGACCAGGCAGTTCAGGTGGCCATGGTGGACCAGGCAGTTCAGGTGGCCAGGGTGGACCAGGCAGTTCAGGTGGCCAGGGTGGACCAGACACTTCAGGTGGCCATGGTGGACCAGACAGTTCAGGTGGCCAGGGTGGACCAGACAGTTCAGGTGGCCATGACAGTTCAGGTGGCCAGGGTGGACCAGACAGTTCAGGTGGCCATGGTGGGCCAGACACTTCAGGTGGCCATGGTGGACCAGACAGTTCAGGTGGCCATGACAGTTCAGGTGGCCATGGTGGACCAGACAGTTCAGGTGGCCAGGGTGGACCAGACAGTTCAGGTGGCCATGACAGTTCAGGTGGCCATGGTGGACCAGACAGTTCAGGTGGCCATGGTGGACCAGGCAGTTCAGGTGGCCATGGTGGACCAGGCAGTTCAGGTGGCCAGGGTGGACCAGACACTTCAGGTGGCCATGGTGGACCAGGCAGTTCAGGTGGCCATGGTGGACTAGGCAGTTCAGGTGGCCAGGGTGGACCAGGCAGTTCAGGTGGCCATGGTGGACCAGGCAGTTCAGGTGGCCAGGGTGGACCAGGCAGTTCAGGTGGCCAGGGTGGACCAGGCAGTTCAGGTGGCCAGGGTGGACCAGACACTTCAGGTGGCCATGGTGGACCAGACAGTTCAGGTGGCCAGGGTGGACCAGACAGTTCAGGTGGCCATGACAGTTCAGGTGGCCATGGTGGACCAGACAGTTCAGGTGGCCAGGGTGGACCAGACAGTTCAGGTGGCCATGACAGTTCAGGTGGCCATGGTGGACCAGACAGTTCAGGTGGCCAGGGTGGACCAGACAGTTCAGGTGGCCATGGTGGGCCAGACACTTCAGGTGGCCAGGGTGGACCAGACAGTTCAGGTGGCCATGGTGGACCAGGCAGTTCAGGTGGCCAGGGTGGACCAGACAGTTCAGGTGGCCATGGTGGGCCAGACACTTCAGGTGGCCATGGTGGACCAGACAGTTCAGGTGGCCAGGGTGGACCAGACAGTTCAGGTGGCCATGGTGGGCCAGACACTTCAGGTGGCCATGGTGGACCAGACAGTTTAGGTGGCCATGACAGTTCAGGTGGCCATGGTGGACCAGACAGTTCAGGTGGCCATGACAGTTCAGGTGGCCATGGTGGACCAGACAGTTCAGGTGGCCAGGGTGAAACAGACATTTCAGGTGGCCATGACAGTTCAGGTGACCATGGTGGACCAGGCAGTTCAGGTGGCCATGGTGGACCAGGCAGTTCAGGTGGCCAGGGTGGACCAGACACTTCAGGTGGCCATGGTGGACCAGGCAGTTCAGGTGGCCATGGTGGACCAGGCAGTTCAGGTGGCCAGGGTGGACCAGGTAGTTCAGGTGGCCATGGTGGACCAGGCAGTTCAGGTGGCCATGGTGGACCAGGCAGTTCAGGTGGCCATGGTGGACCAGGCAGTTCAGGTGGCCAGGGTGGACCAGGCAGTTCAGGTGGCCAGGGTGGACCAGGCAGTTCAGGTGGCCATGGTGGACCAGGCAGTTCAGGTGGCCATGGTGGACCAGGCAGTTCAGGTGGCCAGGGTGGACCAGGCAGTTCAGGTGGCCAGGGTGGACCAGACACTTCAGGTGGCCAGGGTGGACCAGACACTTCAGGTGGCCAGGGTGGACCAGACAGTTCAGGTGACCATGGTGGACCAGACAGTTCAGGTGGCCAGGGTGGACCAGACAGTTCAGGTGGCCATGGTGGACCAGACAGTTCAGGTGGCCAGGGTGGACCAGACAGTTCAGGTGGCCATGGTGGACCAGACAGTTCAGGTGGCCATGGTAGCGTGGCCTCTATGGTCCCATCAGGGGACCTACTGGGTATGAAAATGATGGGTATGAAACTGAATGTTTAAAGAATGTCATAAAAATATTTATTTGTTTGGTCAGTGTCCTTGAGGGTTTTGGCTTCTTTTTTTTCTCTTTTTTTTTGCTATTGTAATCTGTAAGGACCTTTGGAAAAACCCAAATCATTTGGCGAAGTGATATGAAACTGTAATCCGGTAAATAAAGGCCTCCCTGGAACTAATTAGATAAAATGATACGACTATAAAAGCTACCTTTACTTCAATAAACATCACGCAAACACCCGTAACCACCAGCAATAAACGATGGTAAGCTTGCTGATAACGTGATATTATCCGTATTATTTTATCATGCATCTCTTTAAATCCTCTATTTGAAATAAACATCATGCTGTCGCTCTGACTCAGATATCCAGTTCCAGTAAGCACTAAATAATGCCATACATTACAGTATAGAAATAATTTTTTACAATTTCTTTTGGCACCAATTTTGGTGAATGTGTTATTAAAATTGTAAGCACACAATACTGAATTTAATAGTACTTTCACTTTCACATAAGACCAACCATGACTAAATGTTATATAATGAGACAGGCTGGTTGTCACGCATTATAAAAGTATAATGGTATTACCATCAGATGCCATCATTTTACCATTATACTGCCACTTTTTTTTTTCACTGAAGACTTATTACATTATTGCATTTAATTGTGACCGATTCTGGGTAGGCCTATATGACATGAATTTCCCCAATGCAGTGGAAAGTGAATCAATCATGTAATATTCCACTGAATTCTGTTTCAGGATGCATACGTGACCGACCAACCCTCAGTTATCAGTTCCACATGATAATAAAAAAGGTGTTTCACTAAAATGTTTGATAATACTGTAATACACCTCCCCATTACAGTATCAGGAAGTTTCTTCAGAAAATTTAATCATCCCTCCTTGTCACTAGATTTGGGTTAGCATCAAAGCCACTGTAAATGTGTATTGTTATTTTACATTTGAATGGTTACAGTGGTTTCATTTCAATTTTATATATTTTTAATGCCAAACTTGTGTATTTGTTATATATATATATATATATATATATATATATATAAAATAAATATGTGTGTGTGTCTGTGTGTCTCTGTCTGTCTGTCTGTCTGTCTGTGTGTGTGTGTGTGTGTGTGTGTGTGTGTGTGTGTTTGTTACATATAGGATATATATTTGTGTGTGTGTGTGTGTGTGTGTGTTTGTTACATATAGGATATCTATTTGTGTGTGTGTGTGTGTGTGTGTGTGTGTGTTACATTTCAAGGCATCAGAAGAAAACCTTTCCCACATCATTTGTTTGACGTCAGTGGCCGTGTGTTCAGTCACACAAATACATTGCTGCACGTCTGCCACTTCTTCCCGTAAATTGAGATGCTTTTTATGGAAATGAGTTACACAAGAGGAAACAAAGCACAATATATAGCATGGAAATATTCAACTCTTTTATTTTGTCAATATTATTTTATTTAGTATTTTATTTCACATATACAATATTGTGATGTCAGACCTAGGAAAATTTACATCTTCACTCTTTATTCTCTTTATAATGTGGTAAAGATTTTTGTAATTCATATTGTGCAGTTGTGCTTGGAGTCAATTGTTTTATTTGTGAGAACGCAGTGAAACATTTTTGTCCAGGCTGTCATATAAAGAAATTATGAACATTTGCAAAAAAACAAGTTTCAACGATATTGTATAATTTTTGTTGAAATAATGATAAAATAGAATTAAAACTATTTTTTTTAACTCACGTATATATATTTTTATTGGATTTTATTTGACTATATTTTGGGTCATAAATAATTACACCTTCCACTAAAAACTAAATATTAAAAGTCCACTAGATATAGATTTCATCTCAGTTATAAATTCCTTGAGCTCATAATATCTAGTAATCGGGCAGCCAAGCCTTTCATATCTGAATTGTTCTGAAAAGTAATTCTACAACTGTGCAAACAATAAACACTGACATCCCTCAATCATCTCTCAACTAGGGGTGTAAATCGGAGCCTTAATGACGATTCGATACGATACCGATTTCTTAAGCCAACGATTCGATTATTTTCGATACTTCAGAATTTCCCACGATACGATTCGATTCGATTCGATACGATTCAATAATCGATATTTTTTTGTACATGATATCTAGTTTCAAATAAATCAACAAAAAATAATAATAATTAGCCTTTTATTGAGAATACAGAAACAACATTTGTGGCGAGCAGGACGCGGCCGACGTGAGATAACGGCAAAAAATAAATAAAAAAATAATAATTATTAGCCTTTTATTGAGAATACAAAAACAACATTTGTGGCGAGCAGGACGCGGCCGACGTGAGAGTGTTAATGAACGTCACCTGTGAGACGCACCGGTCTCTCGATCTTCAGCTCGTCGCTCCTCTTTTTATGCTTCCGCTCCTCTGTGAGAGATGCGAGACGTTCTGTTAATGAACGTCTCACAGGTGACGTTCATTAACACTCACACCACCGGCCTCGCGCCGTTCTCTCACGTCGGCCGCGTCCTGCTCGCCACAGTATTCTATTCACATAATGTGTATGTTACACTATAGCAGACTTCTTTGCAAACAGCAACATCTCTTACCACTGCTCCATATTTTTTCCTGAAGCCGAAATAATTCCACACCCTTGACTTGACGCCGACGAGTGTGTAACATTTCACTTTCATTGCCAGCTCGCTCTGACGGTTCCATATCGCTCTTGAAAGTCAGACTCAACAATGTGTGTGAAAACAGATAGACTGTGAAACGTAAGTAACGTGTGTGAAGCGTGTGAAGTAGAAGACAATAATGAGGTTAGCGCCACCCGCAGTTTAGGAATAGGTTGTACGCATATGTCGGAGCTGATGCTGAAAATAGACAGGCGGCAAAATAAACACATTAATCGATATTCTTGCGGACGCATCGATGCATCGAATCGTCGGCTGTATAATCGATGGATCGATACGAATCGATTATTATTTACACCCCTACTCTCAACACCACCTACTTTTATGGGAAAACTATTAAAAGTGTGGATATTATTAGTTAACTTTTAATAATATTTCTTAAGAGAAATTCATGTTCAATGGATGAAATGAAATGCAGAAAATTCATGAAGTGTGTAGATTTCTTCATTATTAATCCATTCCTTATATAAATAAATGCATGTAAAACATAATAGACAGATGCCTCTGATACTTTAGATAAAGAAAGATTTATTTTCTTAAGTGAGGGAACAATTAGATTGTTCGTAAAATAAGTTGCTCTGTTATTCTCTGTTATTAACTGTTATTCTCCACCATTTCTATATATAATATAATGGTAATATAATGGTAACATAATATACCGGTAATATAATATAATATAATTAATATAAATCACTCACATACACATGCACATTATAGTTGTGCCCATAGACTACACTATAAAAAAAAATACTGCCTTAAATTTTTACGTACAATCAACTTAGATGTTTAAGTAATTTCAACTTAAATTACATTAAACTAACTTTAAAAAATGAGTTGAATCTGAAAAAGATGAAAATTTCGTAACTTTTTGTGATGAGTTAAAGCAATGTAAAAACACGTTGTCATAACTTATTGATCATATAATTTTTTACAGTGTAATACATTTATATTTCCCATGTTTAAAACCATTATATCAGCAACATTTTAAACAGTTTATTGCATCATGTGACAATGATAATGAGACTCAAATGACAACTACAATACAGTCAAAAATTGAATAGTACTGAATTTATTGATCATCCATTACAGAAATGTATAACATACTTTTGCATTCAGACAGAGAGAAAGGAAAGAAAAATGCTTTACAAATGATTCATTTAGCATAACAAAAGATCTTTCCTCTGGCAGTAATCAATTTCTTTGAATGAAATGCACCCCTAAAATGTTTGTAACTTCAGAGGTGGACAAAGTACACAACTTCCTTACTTGAGTGAAAGTACAGATACGACTGGTCAAATATTACGCCGTTACAAGTAAAAGTATAAAAGACTGATTTAAAAAAAAAAATTGAACACTCCTACCACCCCAACAAAAGAAGTACACATCTATGTGTATCCATTCATGCACATTTGAATCAAGTGGTCTATAAAAATACAACATGCTTTAAAAGCCAGCTACACAACCATAGCTGTATAACTACCCAACCCAACAGCAATACTGTTTTAACAAACAGCAAAACAGAAAGACCTATTTGCCATGGATGTGCGCACTGCACCGAGGATCTGTCTTTATCCATTTTGCCATCAGTTCATTAGTGTTTAAAGAAAATTATGAAAAATTGCCGGACTTCACAACACGTGACCCTACAAGAGTGATTACTGTCACCTGCAAAAAAACAATCACGTTTTAG
Organism: Semotilus atromaculatus; assembly: GCA_031834385.1. Lineage (NCBI taxonomy): Eukaryota > Metazoa > Chordata > Actinopteri > Cypriniformes > Leuciscidae > Semotilus > Semotilus atromaculatus. Next base: position 7,520,026 of record JAULUF010000027.1, on the reverse strand, counting down.
AGATGAAAAAAATCATCCACTGACTGATGTTACTACTTTCTACTCAAGGACCTTGACAGAAATGTAGTGGAGTAAAAAGTATGATATTTGTCTTTCAAATGTAGTGAAGTAAAGTAAAAAGTTTCCAGCAAAAATAATACTCAAGTAAAGTACAGACACTCAAAAAGTGTACTTAAGTACAGTACTCAAATAAATGTACTTTGTTACTGTCCACCTCTGTTTGTAACTAAAACTAATATTTGATTCTAATTCTATTTGACCTCAACATGTTCTTTACCAACTAGAAATGCTGGCTGTAAAACAGCTAGAAAACTCATCCTGGCTGTTTTAAAAGGAATAAATGAGTCCAGTCCTTATAAAATGAATAAATATTGATTACTAAATGATTCGCAAACAGTTATTCCTTATATAATTCCCACATAGACAGTCTAGAAGTTTTCATAATGGTGAAGAAAATGTGTCTGGTCACGTTTGTTCATTTTCTGGCAGGCCTTCTCGACATCCTTAGTCAGACCGGGAGGACCACAGCTGAACACGCCGATCTTATCCACCTTTAACCAACAGTAGAAAGAACCGCTCATTAATTGCGTACGTGAGGTTGATATAACTGTCATATTGATAAAATTATATGACTTATTAACCTAAAATAAAAAATCCTTCCTTCACAGGATTCCATGTAAATCAGATACAGATCTTTACTGATACTTAATGATTAGAAAAATATGTAAAGCTGTAATTGAGGCAAATTAACTGGCTTTCTGACCTCTGGATGAACTTCCTGTAGTGAGTTGAGAAAAGCCACAAAGGGGGGGCGACCGAAGTGTGTGACGGACCGCAGGCCGGTGAACAGACTCCTGTTCCACACCTTCTGAAAGTGCCGCTCACAAACATACTTAAAGAGAAAGAGAAATAACCAGGGATGACTTCACAGCTGTTCAGCTGCTATAAATGATATCACAGTAGCTCAGTGGAATGGATAATAACCATATAAAACTATTGTGTTTAGTCATAAACTCATTCTCATATAAACACAACTCTATTTTAAGGATCTAAGCGTATGGTCTAAAGCGCAGGGCACAAGTGCACTGAGATAATAACTGATCGCTGATATAATGGTCTGAAAAGTCTGAATCCACTTTTGCTAGTTTAACGACGGGAAAAATGGTCGGCGTGCCAGACGCATGGTCTAAAAGGATTGTCCCTATTCTCTTAATATATATGGGTGTATTTTGGGCTTATGTGCAATAAACCAATCAGAGTCTCTTCACCCATTCCCTTTAAAAGCCAGTTGCGCTCGTGCCATGGCGGATTCACTATTTACACGGCGGAATTTACAATCGTGAAGACTGAACTATTCTCTAGTGAGGAAACGGATCTGCTCGTGCGTGAGGTTAAAGCGTGCAAACAGAACATCTACGGGACAAGCCAACCATATCTTTATGAACACAATAATAATATTTTACACAGTAATCCATTTATAATATGTGTCATGTTTGTGTGCTGGTGCGCATCCCTGTGTGTGTAATAAGCAGAGTGTACACCCGCCTATATTACTCATGCGCCCATTAAGTAACATATAAATAACTGAAATATAAGTAACTAAGGACTTTAGACTAGGCTTCAGTTGGTCAATGGCTCAGTCTATTTCAGTGTCCTCAAAATAGCAACGCGTCAACAATGCGCCTGAACACACCTCGTTTCCAGACCAGCAGCCCATGGGCGAATACATGGGCGCAAATGCATTTGCTATGTGGAGCAGGAGGTGAAAATGAAAACTGCATCGGGCTGAAACTAGCAAAACACACTTCAACGCGCGTGGCGCAGCATTGCGCCGGGTGTATGATAGGACCCAATGGGTTTACCAGCATGGTGGTGCGGAGATCGAATTTCTCAGCCAGCTGTGTGATGTAGATGTGCACTGACACCAGCTCCTGGCCGTCCATGTCCTCCACCTCTCTGATGATGTCAGACACCCACTCGAACTGACGCTGGGTCCGCGTCACCCAGATAAAATACACCTGGAGCCGGGGGACATGCGTCATTTAAAACTTCAATCAAGGGATATTCAAAAAATATATGTAAAAAAAAAAAAGGAAACTGTACCTTCTTGCACTGAAATTTGACCTTGACTGAAGATTTGAAGACCAGGTCTTTTAAGATGGAAGCGAAGGGTGTGACTCCAATCCCAGCACCCACCAGCACTGACACCTCATAGTCTGTCCACTCCTGGTGACCCTCCCCAAACGGCCCGTCCAGATACAGCTGTGTGTGAATTATTGTTTTATGAAGATAATGAATAAAAAAACAAACATTTCATTCAGCAAGTTTAGTTAAAGGAGCCGTATGTAAGATTGTGGCCAAAACTGGTAGCGCAAACACTTTCAAATTACTGACTCGAGGTTGCCAGATATGCTGCAGGATCCAAAATGTTTTTATACGACATGTTTGTATCTGCAGCTGTGGGAACTAGAGCAGAGCTGGCAACCCGAATGCAGCAACACTACTGACTCCGTGATTGGTAGATCGGTGGAGGGTGGAGCTCAGACCAAAACACAACATGACAACATCAACATCAGTTGAGGGCTGCAACTTCACTTTTTAAATGACAATATCCTGGCCGGACTACTGTTGTCAGTGATATAAGTATTTGAAATTAACATGATTTCTTAATGTCTAGTGACATATCAGGGACATTTTATGATTAATTGAAATAAATTTCTTACATACAGCTCCTTTAAATTAAAAACCATACACTTTTACATATATATTTATATGAATGTGGTCAAAAAGGCACCACATATAACATAATATAGTATAATTAGTACTCTCAAATGATTAATCGTGATTAATAGCATCTAACATAAAAGTGTGTATATATGTGTGTATATACTGTATATATACACACATACATAATACACGCATATATATTTACAAACTTTTATGTTAGATGCGATTAATCACAATTAATTGATTTGACAGCACATAAGTAAGGGATAATGTACATCCAGCCGGTTGTTATCTCAGAATAAACCCCCGACAGGGTGATGAAGACCCGACGTGAAGCGGAGCATCATCCTGAAGGGGTTTATTCTGAGATAACAACCGGCTGGATGTACATTATCCCGCTTATTACACGGCTGCTTTCCACGTAAGTAAATCATTAGACACGAAATATTGAGTTCTTTAAACGCAAAGCTTCCGCGATGAGAGCAGTTGCTAGCGCGGCAAGTTCAAACTAGGCCGACATTTAAGAGATACGGTATAGAGTCATACCACTTATTACACAGCATTTCGCCACATAAATAATTATGGAGATAAGAGATATTGATTTCAGATTAAACTGTATCTTAAAATCGTATCAGTTTGTATTTTATAATCCAAGAGTGTACAAATCAATAGTCACCAAATGTCAGCAGCTGCGTTTGTATGAAACAAGAAAGAGCGAGTCCACGATGCTGGATGACATAATTAAATAACAGCAAAAAATATTGATTTGACTGAGTTTTAATATTTTATTAGCTCACTAAGCGCAAAACTTACACGAAGAAAAAACGTTCCTAGCAAGCGTATAGCGCTGCTGACTTCAGTGACACGGATGAGCCTGCCCTGCGTTAACTATTTTCAACGGTTGTTATCTGGGAATACCATACCTCTGGAAAACGCGATTGACCAATCAGAATCAAGTATTCCACAGAGCCGTATAATAATATCATTTTTTTGTTGTTGCTTGTCTGGCTTGGGCACTTTAAATTTTTTATTGGCATAACCTGATGCATTCAGGTTTATCTACATCTATATAATCGAAACATAAACTTTTACATCCTTGCCTTGGGATATCCTCCAAGCTCCTGGAGTTTCTCAGGGGTGTAGGCCTCTCTGAGTTTGCTGGTCCAGGGTCCCGCACTACGGATATGAAGGCTGAGGGTCTCCTCGTGGGGTGCGGAGGTCAGGGTGAAGGGGTGGTACTCATCCGTGCCCAGCGCCAGGCATGCGATACGTACCCACTGTCCCGAGCGGTAGACAAAACCTTGAGGACGCTTAAACTCCAGGTATGTTACATCTGCCAATTCAAAAGAATTGAGAAGCGGGTTTGCTATCATTGTTACCTCAGAATAACTGAGGTACAACAAAGATGTGATATGACAGGACACTTGTTTGCGCGTCCATTATATCATTTTAAAATTGACTTGAGATTCCCTGTTGTGAGACTCTGTATGATTTCACAGCCAGAGCAATTAGGAGTGACACTTTACAGCACATGACAGCGCACTGTGTGCACGGGCCCCTGGGAGACTCGCAGATAAAAGAGCTTTGTGCCGGATCTGCTGGGACCGAGCGTCGTCTACCTGAGGGCAGCAGCTCGGCTTTCACCACCGGGATCTCCACCTTCTTCCTGTTGAGGCTGATGAGCTTGTCCAGCAGGAAGAGGAGGCCCGGGGGGATCAGGTAGATGTGGAAGCGGGGCTCCTGAAGGAGGGCGTAGCTGCCGTGGATCACCGTCTGTCACAGGAGACGAGAGAAAGAGGGGGAAGTCAACTCTCTCACAAAACAAAACAAACAAATCAAACAAAAATCAAACAGACAAATACAAATAATTATTGTCGCTGTTTCTTTTCACTTCAAAACTAAAAAAATAACATTCCCAGTCTTTTTTTGAAAAGAAACAAAACAAAACAAAAATCACACAAACAAATAAAAATGAATTATTGTCGCTGTTTCTTTTCACTTCAAAACTAAAAATAACATTTACCAGTCTTTTTTTAAACTAAACAAAAAAAACAAAAAATCAATAAAAAAAAAAACATATAAAACAGAAGAAAATTAATTATTGTTGCAGTTTCTTTTCACTTCAAATTCACTTTTTTTATAATTTTTTTTTAAATAAAATAATTTATGGTAATATTTTTCCTTTGTGGTTTAATAATGTATGCATTAACGAGTATTATTATAACCGTGTTACTTTGTCCTCAACGTACTATAATTTCGTTAAAGTTGTTCAATGATACAGTAAATTGCAACTTTGGGGGATTGTAGTCTTGACATAAACATTATTAATTTTGTCCTCTTCACCTCAAGTCACATACGAAAAACAAATTTTGAGACCCCCCCCCCCCCCCCCTCACCAGGACATAGACGAGCACATAAAGGTGGTGTGTAATCCAGAATCCTCTAAAGCTGATGCGTCTGAAATAGTGTGAGGCGAAGACGTACATAAAAGCAAAAATCAGCAGCAAAAGGACCCCAGTGAGACCTGAAAGAGAAAAAAAAACCCAGAGGTTTACAAAGAAAACACAAACCATACATCCACAAAAATAATACATTCAGTCTATTAATAATTACTGGTTATTTAAAAACAACTTTGAATATGCAGCCATACCAGGAACGGTCTTGAAAAACCAGAAGGTCCATTTCAATGGAAGCTCAGACCTGCAAATGACCAACACATAGCATTCGTTTATTCATATTTCTATTAATATCTTTTAATTCTATTATATATTTATCAAGAACAGTCCAATAATTAAATCACTAATATGAATTACCCATTGTTGGAGAACACTCTAGGAAACAAGCAGGCAAGAATGCTGAGGTCACTGATGCAGAAAATGTAAACGTTGACAACATGACCCAAACTGTGAACAACTGTGGCACAAAAATAAAATGTTAATAAATTAAATAATCAGTAACCAAATGAGTGCATATATAATTAATGTATTACACATCTTTTTGAGGAAGTTATAATACACAATGAAACAATGGAACTTTGAGACCTGGTCATTAAATGCAACCATTGACTCATATATGCCATAAACTTGGCATATGACTTGAGAATGACTTGGCGAAAATACAAATTTACAACATTTTTGCACGTAGAGGGAATCGATCTCCCCTGACCTGAGAGGATGACAGCAGTTATAGCCATGTGGCGGTGAAGGTCAATGGCCGCATCGAATGGGATGTATCTGTTGAGGAAAGTCTCTCTGCACATGGTTATCAGGTTACGGCACACGGTGAGGAGCATGTAGGGAAACAGGAAGGAGATGGCGGCCGCAGAGCCGCGAGACACGAGAACGCCCACCATGGAGGTCTCTGGGATGCCACTGGCGTGGGCCTGTAAAGCATAATCTAAAAACATCGCTATTGGTTTGCAACCGTTAGTGTGGAACTCCAGAGTCAAAATGCATGACCAATTCAACATGATCATAATAAATAAGTAAATAACAACTAATCTTTCAGTGGCCTTAAGTATGTACAATACAACATTCAATGATGAAAAGAGACGGGACACTTACAGTAGCATCTTTCCAGTGCGAGTCCAGCTGTGATCCCGTACATAATAGTTATGCAAATGATATGCCTCCTGTAGTTTTCGATGAAGCGCTTGAACTGCTGGATCCATTTCTTCACTGGGTTTCGGTTGTAGCGCTCTCTCTGAGGACTCACGTACACCTTGGGGTTGCTTTGTCCAACTCTGGGGAAACTGAACATTTTAATTACGTGGCAAAAACAACATAGCTTTATTGCTCAAACTTTAAAAAGCCTATATTGGCACAATCCTTAAGCCCGTTCTGACTCGGGTCACTATTTGTAACAGATTTGTGATTTTATCTGTATGTGTGTATATGACTTGCTAGTTGGTAGGTTAGACAGATGTATATGGCTGTCTTTTGAACTAATTAGACAGACAGACAGACTACTAGATTACTAACTGGGTAGAAAGACAGCCAGTGAGATAACTAACTAATTGGAAAACAAACTAGAAAGAAAAAAACAGATAGAAAAGTAACTAATTATAAAAACGAATAACTAACTAACTAGATAGAAAGACAACCATAACTAGATAACTAATTGGACAGAGACACAGGTGGATAACTAACTAACTAGATAGAAAGACAGACAGACAGACATGTGGATAATTAACTAGATAGAAAAAACAACTAACTAAAGCAACTAACTAATTATACAGACATATGGATAACTAACTAGACATAAAGACAATCAGATAAATAACTAACTAATTAGACACACTGACAGACAGGTGGATAACTAACTAGGTAGAAAGACAGCCAGAGAGATAACTAACTGGTGGATAAATAACTAGATATAAAGTCAACTCAAGATGATGACGTTCAAAATGAAACCCGGCGGACATTATGTCACAGAATGGCATCAGTTCCCACAAATACTGATTGCCACATTTCTCAATAAGCAACAAATGACAGGTTTCACAAAGGCTTAAATCTAACACCTAGCTGAGCTCCTAATGACCATACACATGTCAGAACACGCTGCATAATGCAACACATGCTCTAAAATGAGCACGACGGAGATATTATACATTGAGCTCTTGGTCTGTCTTTGACGAAGTTCCTGGCCTTGCTCTCGCTCGGACCCGTGAGTAAGCTCTTCCGCTGCTGAAGAACTACAAAAGAAAAACAACAACGTATTAGCTATATTACAGACAACTCATATGCCACTTTTTGAGTACAAAGTTCTATATTTTTTCTTTACCTATTTTTCTTAATGAAAGACACTCGCTGTTGTCTGGCTAGTTTTTTCTTACCAAGTACTTCCATTCCTGAGAATACATGCACAGCAGTTTCAGAGAAGTATACCTTTGTGCTGAGTGAACCTAGAATTATAAAGACATATAGGGGATTAAAGCATAAAGAAAAATATATCCTTCACCTTTAATATTGAGCTGAGCTGAATGGTCTCGCAGCAGAAAGTGAAAGTCCTCCCACGAGAAGGAATCTTTGTTGTAAAGACCAGCGGCCTGAAGCATTGCTGCTATGCCATCATCAGCCTGACTCTTAGATAGAGCACTTCCAGAGATATCAATGAAAGACCTGCACAAGAAAGGAGAAAATGAGGAACTTTATTGATTTATAATATAACTGTTATATATCATCTGAATCGTAATGTCCAGGTGATTGTCAAAAAGTGAATTGGTAACTTTTTTCTTCAAGGCTCAAAAAACAGAATCTGAAATCAGAACCGACCTGAGTAAGGAAGTGAACTCTTCCTTGGACAAGAAGCCATCTCCTTTTATATCATGCATTGAAAACAGAAGCTTGGACTTCTCCTCTGGAGTACCTGAATTTGCAAACCAAAAACATCAAACATGGGAACACTCTTAACCACATAACATAATAAGATTGTAAAACATTCTAACAACATGAACAGGTAACTTTGTAACACTGCAAAATTACAAAATTGTTACATCCCAACAATGTCAGAAGGAATTTTGTAGCATTTTAACATTGTAACAAAGTTATGATTTCACATTTGTGCAATTTTACAGTGTTGATGTTACAGTGTTTCTATGGTAAATTCTACAAAATTACATTGTCACATTGTTAGGATGTTACATTTTTACATCTGTATAGTTTTACGATGGTACAGTGTTACAATTTCATGATGTTACAATGCTGCAAAGTTGCCTTGTTCCACTGTTAGGATGTCCCATTTTTACATTTTACAATGTAACAAGGCAACTTTGTAACATTGTGAAATTGTAACACTAGCATAATAAATCTATAAAATTGTAAAAATGTAACATCCTAACAACGTGACAAGGTAATTTTGTAGCATTTACCATAGTAACACTTTAACATTACACTGTAAAATTGCAAAAATGTGACATTGTAACATTACACTGTAAAATTTAAAAATGTAGCATCCCAACTTGTAGCATTGTAACACAGTAACATTGTAACAGTTGAAAATGGTACAATTGTAACACGATCAACAATGTAACAATGTAATCTTGTAGCATTGTATCATCGTTACGTAACATTGTAACGGTGTTAACTTTGTAGTTTTGCCAAATGATATTGTAACAACATTTATGGACCAGAGTCTTAAGTTATTAACACTAAACTGCCATATAAAAGATCTGAACAACCTCACCTGTCATAAAAATGACAATAACATCAAGGAACTCCTGAAAGGAAAGGTATCCGTTACCGTCCTTGTCAGCCAGTGTGAACATTGACTCTACAAAGAGCGAGTCAGGCTTCAGACCGAACACTCTGGCAAATTCAACTCGCGTGAGCTCACACTGTAAAGCTTCTCGGGTCCTATTGCTCAAGTCTCCTGCGTCACTTTTATTAATGTCCAAGACCTGGAGTCAAAAAAGACATGTAAGATGCTACCTCTCAACTTTGTGACACATTGCCAGTGGAATGAGAACAAAATTACCTTGCACATATGAAGAAACAACAGAAAGGTATGTGTTATACCTTTGAAAAAGCATGCTTGAAGAACGTCTCCACAATCTGTTCCCTCTGTTCTCTGGTCACGGCATCTCTAAGAATTTCTTTCTCACTCATTTCCGTCACAGTTAGACTCTGAATTCTGCCGTCCAGCTCGGATCTCAGGAGATTTAAGAACTCTGATCTCTGACCAACGTCCTCGAAGAACAAAACCTTCCGGACAGAAATCCAACTTAATGTCTCATTGAGCATTCGTTGCATGATGACAGCAGAATAAATACCAATTTCTTACCAGATCATACTCTTTAGGGATCTTCAAGAGTAGAGCACGATGCTGATGGTCATTGGGTATTATCACTTTCAGGTGTTCTTGATTGCCGAAGCTGTGAGAGCTGAGAAGAGAGCCGTTCTCATCAAAGGTCTGGAATACTTTCTTCTCGTTGAACGCAAGAGTGACTTGTCTGGGTGCTGTATTGTGCCCCAACCACTCTTTGGCTGAACACAAAAGTGAAATCATACACAAAACCCCCCCCCAGAAGTTAATAAACTGGCATATCAGGCCAACATGACATTGCAGGAGATGTTACTGACCAGAAGTTCCAAGAGCAGGTTCCTTTTGTCTTGTGGAACTTCTGAGCTTCTTTTGGAATCGTTTGTATCTGGATGTCCGAACACGAGCAACTACACAAGCTACTATGTAGCTTACTGTCGAGAGATCAGAAAAAGTAAGTGTGTTGAAAAAGTTTGGGTGGCATTTGCATTATATTAACTAACAGGTAACTTGTGACAGTTTTTTGGCAAACAAAACCTTGAAAGTGAAATAATTTTTTGAAATGATTTGTTTTTTCCACAAATTTAAAGAAAAGTAAATAAAAAATATAAATAAATAAATAGTTTAAATACATACAAAATATTAAAATACATAATTATTATTACATACAATACTATTATTTAGTTTTTTGGGGGGGGATTTAATAAACTAAAATACATTCATACATACATACTTTTAATTCCAGATTACAAATACAATTGTCTGAAGTAAATACATGACACTGTATTTCAATTATAGTTTAAAGGTGCAGTTTGCAATTTCTGAGAAACGCTGTTGATATTTTAAATCACCAAAACAAACACACCCCTGCCCAAAAGAACCACACCCCTATCTTGATATCCCCTCCCCTAAATTCACAAACACGCTATACAGCACAGCACAGGCACTAATGCTCTCATTAATGGACACGCCCCTTACTGCTGATTGGCTACAACTGTGTTTTGGTGCTCGGTCCGATCCACTTTCAGCCCTGTTTCTCAAAAATTACTGCACCTTTAATTACTGCATACAAGTAAATTATGAATAACACTGACCAACGGGAAACAGGAACAGCACCACCACTGTTGCGCCAAAACCAGCTTTGCTGCTGTCGTCAAAGTAACTCACAGAGGCGGCCTTTGTGCAGGGGTGAAGATCGGAGGCTCTGATTGGCTGAGGCTGGGGGCAGGGATCACCTGTACAAAAAGCCCCCCAAAAAACCCCAAATCATGACTATTTAATATGATTTGAGTGTGTGTGTGTGCGCGCGTGTGTGTGTGTGTGCGTGTGTGTTTGTGTGTGTGTGGAATATGTTGATGCGTTTGGGTTGTTTATTACCGTCCTTCCAGAAGAACGCCTTCTTTTGAATATCGCCCTCCTCTGCACTGGTGACGTCCAGAATGACATCATGAAATGTGGTGTTCTGTATGGCTTGGATCTCCTCCTCAGTGAACAACCTGAGAGAAAGAGCAGCTGATACTTGGCCAAAAATACCTTTTACGTGTGCTCGTCTGACCAAATTGACATGTTTTTTTTTTTTAATGTAATCATCACCAGAAATTTTCTCACCCATTTTGTCTGTTCTCAAACCAGAAGCGATCAGCGTTCCTTATGCGTTCAAACTGGTCCAGCATGATGGCAGAAAACACTGGACCCGGTCCTTCCTGTGTTTCTAGTAGGCCACCCACAAACAGCTCTAGTCTGGAGGTGTCGTTCTCATATAACTCTGCAAGCTCCCTTAACAACTGAAAAGCAGTGAAAAGAGATTTAACTAAAGAGAGAGAACATTTTGCATTTGAATGAGTGACGTTTGCAAACAACGCCGCCACAATAAAGGGGTAATTGTTATTAAGATGTTTGCTGATGGTTCATGAGATTGATACTGTAAACAGCACCTGTGTGTTATTCAGTTTAGGGTTGATCTCCTCCCAGGAGTTGACCGGCTGAATGTTGAGGGCCGCTCTGATCTGGTTATAACTCGGCAGCCCAAAATCACGCCCCCTCTGGATGGATAAAGCCACTGCATCAGAGCGTGAGAACCGCAAGGGGCCGTACATGTAATCTAATGGAGAAAAGGAATAGAGAAGATGAATTAACCAATAGATCTTCTTGATGTCTACACTCAAAATGGGCAATTCTTGTTTTGTTTTTCAAATACAGTATTTATTATAAAGGATTTATTAGTGCACATAATTTTTTTTAAAGGGATAGTTCACACAAAAATTTAAATCCCTTTAATTAATGTGCCCTCATACTCTTTAATCAAAATAACTTCCCCTCCCTCTTTCAGTATCATCTCTTCTCTGATGATGTGTTTACTGGCGTGAGGGCGGGGCAACCTGTCACTCACATGAGATCCACAAATAGCAAACCACAACCATCCAATCAATTCCCAATGGACTACATCAAGCCCTGCTAGGGGTGGAGCCAAACCCGAATACGGTATTCGGAAAGGCACAAATAACGTTTTTTTTTTTACGAATACTTATTTTGAACAAATACTTTCAAAAATATTTGTATTCGGAAACAACAACAAAAAATTATATCAAAAAGCTGTGTTTCCTCATGAGACCGCAGTGCATGCCCGGATGAGTGAGTTCACACCAGACGCGAATAGAGCGCATAGACTGTGATAGAGCATCTGGCGCGAGTGATTACGCGCGTGACGTTCAGGAAGAGGTGACTGACACAGGACAGCAACAGAGAGGGCTCGGCTGAGCGAAAAAAAACTTAACTGCATCACTATTTTTGTTGAATAGATTTTTGTAACTTTATAACTTTCGGGAAGCGGAGTTTGATCGGGAGATTATTCCATTACGCTGCATTATTGACATCTCTGCAGTCGGGTGCTCATGTTCGCTCTGTTTACGTATCGTTAGCTCTGTAATTTAGACAATAGGCTGTTGACAGAGTAACGTTAGCGTTCGGTTAAGGGTCTGTTCACATATCGCGTCTTTTGTGCGCTCAAGTTCGTTATTTCAAATGTAAGCGCGCGGTATGCACGCTCATAATGGAAGGGACGCGCTCGTTTTTTCCAAGCGTCCACGCCGCATCGAGTTAAAAGCATCTCAACTTTTCAGAATGCCGCAAGCGCACCGTAGGTCACGTGACAAGAACCAACGGAGAGCGCGGCTGATGGTTGCTTAGCAACGACAGACGGCGGAGCGCAACCGCCCTAGCGATTTGGAAAAAGGAGAATGCGGCGCGCCTAGCGTTTTCTACACGTTTTAGGCGCTATTATGTGCATGGCGCCTAAAAAGGTTAAAAACATTTTTTTATTAGTTGTTGGTTTAACCATGGATTACATGTTCATTCCTGGATTTATGGCAAACAGCAACCAATATTGCATATACAGAATTATTATTATGGATATGGAATATTGGTTGCTGTTTGCCATAAATCCAGGAATATCCAGGAATAAATCCAATATTGCATATACAGAATTATTATAATGGATATAATTAAAGAATACGTACACTATAACGTAAATTAGAAGTGTAACACACAAAAAAATGGATTTTTATGCCTATTTTGAATTTTACTCGAATACAAATACAAATACTTTTCCCCCCTCAACAAATATAAATACAGATACCGGCTGCTTTGCACACCCCTAAGCCTCGCCCTACATTTTTTCTTGTTCAAGAACCAGTTTTACTTGGACATAAGTCACAATAGGGAATAAAAGACTATCGCAACTTCAGTTTCATGCCGACTTTCAATTAATCAAAAGAAGAACCAACCTCTCAAATCCTCGACAATGATGTTGTCCTCGCGCTCAGTGATCTGAGAAGCCATGCCCAGTATAAGCTCATCTACATCCTGACTGGACTGCAAGTTTGGATTCTAAAACATAAAACATACAACTTGATATAAAATGTAACTTAATGATATGTAATTATTGTTATTTAATCATTTTAATTAAACTAATTTCTAAACTAATTTAAACAAAAATGATATTTAATTAGATTAATGAATACAAATAAAATATGCAATATATAATAAAGAAATCCTTTATAAGACAAAATCAGGCAAAATTTTAGTACCAAGCCACCATTTATGAAATTTTAATTATATGGTTGCATAATCCAAACCAAACCCTGTCTGTTATGACTCACATTTCGGTTCCAGAAGGTGTTGCATAAACGCAGGCCAGGAGATTTACTTGCATCGTTGTTCACAGCACTTTTGTAGTGACACGTCCTGTTTCTGAATCCCCAATATCACATTTCAACACAATTACAGATACAACTGAGGATTTTCTATTTCAAATAAATGTTTTTTTTTAAACTTTATATTCATTGACGAAAAACTTATTTCAGCACTGATATTAATAATATGAAATGATTCTTGAGCATCAAATCAGCATGATTTCTGAAGGATCATTTGACACTGAAGAGTACTGATGCTGAAATCTTTTGAATGGTAGTGTAAGTAAATGTAATATGTAAAAACTTAAAAAAAGGATCAGGTGCATTTTCCAAAAGTGAATAATTGAGATGTGTACCTTTTATATACACCAGGTGGCGCAAGAGTCAGTCCAAACCTCACAGCAGCGGCTTCAAACTCAGCAGAGATCCCTGGATCAACATGTTTCTGATATCCTGCAGAACGACAGAACGAAAGCAGCGCTGTACTATTCAACTCATATTATATATTCTGTTATTAGCTAATATCATTCAGTATATATATTTTTTTTACCAGTCAGTGTTCACAAAAAAAGAAAACTAAATGAAAACAAATGAGTATTGTAACCGGAGTAGAGCTTACTGAACTGAAGTAGAGATTACAGTAATATTCATTCAGTTAAGTAACTTAACATTTTACAGTTAACATTCAGTAAAGTGACTCATTACTGCACTCAACAGAAATGACATGCTTGCAATCTGTAATGATGTATATGTCGACTGCATGCTGTCATCTACATGTTAGGCAAACCATAAGAGATATTTTAACCAACCACAAATTAGCCAACCTTTTGACTTGCGCATAAAGTCTCCTGCCGTTTGCAGCATATTCTGCCCTCAAACCACCCATTACACAGGAAGAGACCGTCTGACCCACATGTCAAGTGACCAGCCAGAGTTCATTATGTTCCATATACCACAATAATACACTAACAGTTCTATATATAATTGTAAAGTGGAATATTCTTTTCTGTTCTATAGAAACTCTGTTCTGATTGGTCAGATGGGACAGTCTGTTGTGATTGGTCTACTCTGCTCTGATTGGTCAGATGGGACAGTCTGTTGTGATTGTCTACTCTGCTCTGATTGGTCAGATGGACAGTCTGTTGTGATTGTCTACTCTGCTCTGATTGGTCAGATGGACAGTCTGTTGTGATTGTCTACTCTGCTCTGATTGGTCAGATGGGACAGTCTGTTGTGATTGTCTACTCTGCTCTGATTGGTTAGAAGGAATAGTTTGTTGTGATTGGTCTACACTGGTCTGATTGGTCAGCTCTGGGGTGCGTTTCCCAGTAGCCTAGTTGAAAAAGCCTATGATCGAAATTTCCATTGAACTCTATTGGTAACGACGGAACTTGCCACCATAGTTGGCTTTGGGAAACGCACCTCTGATTGGTCAGATGGCCCAGTCTGTTGTGATTGGTCTACTCTGCTCTGATTGGTCAGATGGCCCAGTCTGTTGTGATTGTCTACTCTGCTCTGATTGGTCAGATCACCCAGTCTGTTGTGATTGATCTTCATCAGCACTTGATACACAGTGATATGAACAGTAACAATAGTGTCAGTTTTATCATATCTTTTCAAGCCCGAGTCCTTTTTACATTCACAAACAGTTATATTACACACTACATGGAAGATATCTGAAAAAGCATTTTAGGGGTACTTTTATGTGATATTAGAGTGGAAGTGAATGGAAGTTAAATTCTAGTGTGACTTTCAGTAGGTGTGTCATCTGAGGCTGAAACAAACCACAGATTACTTGAGCATGTGCACATTCAGACACACACACAACTCACCTGGATAGGAAGACACTGGTTTTCCCAGATAGGCCGGAAGCCACTCGTAGAATGCGATATTCTGAAGAAAGACAAAACACATACACCTTCAATCTTCAAATCTAGACCAATGTATATTCATACCCTAGTGTTCAGAGGAAATCTGAAGAGAAGGATACTGCGGTACATCCCTCCAAATTGGCAGCTGTGCTGTTACATGAAGTGAGTCAGTAATTGAGGACTATTTGCTTTACCTGAAATGTGGCAATAACCCTCTTTCTGGCATTTTGGAAAAGCTCTTCGTCTGACCAAGAGGGGTGTTCCTTGTACAGTTTGGAGGCCAGGTAATTATGGTAACGAAACCAAATAATTCCCTCAGTGACCGAAAAGATGTTCTCATTGGCCCAGACATTCCCGAACTCTGAGAACACAAAACGTGCACTTGAAAACCACAACATGCAATATTTTCATGAGCTTCTTGCAATGCACTTAAGACATTTGAGTAATGAAATAACACTTTATTAAAGGGTATTCATAACAGAATAAAAATAAGTAATAAAACCATACAATATTGTGAAAATACAGTAATAAAAAAAAAAAACATCTAAAGGGGTTTAAGTTACTCCGCCCTATATCACGTACTTTATTGCTTGGAGGAATCTATGGTTTAGCATGGTGCATTTTTGTAGGGAAAGTTACAAGAAAGCATGACTAGAAAATAGTTGATATTTCAAGTCTTACCAAACCAAAATTTCCTGATTAGCCATGCAACTAATGGTCGTGTGGTGATAAATGAAAGTACTACAACTTTAAAAAGTAGCTGTTCCATATCTCACCATAGAGTTCCTGTGAGTCGGGACCAGTACTACTGGGGTCTGGCGCACTCCACATGAGGTAACCGCTGCTACTACGCCTGGGCATGTCCTGTGAGGAGCCTGAATCCAAGAGTCCTTTGGAAAACTTTCTCAAGGCATCACACCATGAGCTGGAGGATCCATAGATGGAGCTGCCATCTATCCACGCTGTCACGTGATTCACCTGAAATGAATTATGGGTAGATCAAAAACAGGCCCATTCTAAAATCTCCTACAGTCAATTGTGACTACATGCGCACCTGTGTACGGGGATTGTTGGGACTTTTGCCCGTGCTCTGGTCCCACTCTGCTCTCTGGAACTGGAGCAGGACCGGTTGTGAAGAGTTGGAGCCAAAGACGGGATCTTCTTTTTGGACTTCAATATGCATGAACTCAGGTGGGCAACCAGGTCTGCGGGATTCTGAGATCTCAGACCACACATGGTAACCTAATGTAGTAATAAAGAGCACGTGTTAAAGAGGCCATCGGAACCAAATTCTCTTTTGACCTTTTCAATACCAAGAAAAAATCTTTTGAAAATAAGCTGCAAAAACATCTCATTAAACTCTATAAAGTGCTTAATTCTTAATAGCACCAGTGCATAGATGTTTTAAGCAATAAAATTATCTTTGTGGAATGTAAAATGTTCTTCTTTAGCAGCCATCTATATGGTTCTTTTTTAAAACCTGTATTTTCAACGATTATTCACTGACAATCTTCCCAACCAGTATGCTGTTCACCTGGGAACCGTTTACACGCACCAAAATGATCTGTATATTATCGGATTGATGGCTCAGTCTGAGTGAAAACCCTACATGTAAACAGATAGATCAGAAAGAAATTTAGATTGGATTGAAAAGTGTAGTGTACAGTGGCGGTGTAACGTGGAGTTAGATTAGGACCAAAAGTCCCCATTCATTGTAATTGCATGGAAAAGAGTGACCAGTATAATCTCGTAATTGCGAGAAAAAGGTCATAATTGTGAGAAAAAAAGTCATAATTATGAGAAACAAGTCCGAATTGTGAGAATAAAAAAAAAAAATTCGCAATTGCGAGAAAAAAGTCAGAATTGTGAGATAAAAAAAAATCGCCATTGCAAGAAAAAAGTCCGAATTGGAGAATAAAAAATAAAAAAAATCGCAATTGCGAGAAAAAAATCAGAATTGTGAGAAGAAGAAAAATCGCAATTCATGAAAAAAGTCAGAATTGTGCGATGAATTGTGAGTGGCAATTATCTTTTTAAAAATTGTTTTATTTTATGTCGGAAACAAGCTTCCATGCTTTAAGGTAAATTACACTCAGGATGCATTTACTGAAATGGAATCTTACTGAAAATGTCTTGTATTATTAAAGAGCTGGCTGTGTCTCAATCAACAGGCTGTGCCTAGTTTAAATGGAGACACTCACCGAAGGCCAAGGAGAGAAGAGTTCTGTTCTTGTATGACAGGAGACCGGATTGGCCCCTCATGGCCGTGTTGCTTATCCGGCGGGGGTTGGGCAGGTGCGGTTCCTGTTGGGGCAGATAAACTCCATCCGTATACTGCGCCGGCAAGAAACGGACCAGAGCTGCATCTGTAGGGCCAACATCCTGATGTTTAGAAACAAATATTTCTTACATTTTTTGAAAAAAGCATCAAAGAAGAATTAATTCACTCACCTGCAGCCCCTCGATCATGATATGCCAAATTATTGTACCACCCATCATACCTTTGAACTTCCCAGGTAATGGCAGAACTCGCACCTGTTTGGTTCAAGATCAAAGGGAGTTTGGCAACACTATCATAACTTAAGTCATTAACAAACATTATGATGATTCACTAGGACACCTTAATACACCTATGACTTTTTTTCAATCTAATTTACACCCAAAAACTTAAAGTATAGTTATGTAAAATGAAGGAGAAATACACACAATTCTGCTCTATTTCTATTGTTAGTGTTTAAATGTTCAGTCAATGAATAGCTAATTAATATTCAAATAGCTGTAAATGCATGTATTTGATTGCATAGATTAGATTTGACAGACAGACAGATAGATAAGACAAACATAGATAGATAGATAGATAGATAGATAGATAGATAGATAAATAGATAGATAGATAGACTCACCAACAGCTTGACAGAGAACAGACAGTGCAGTTAAAGTCCTCCAGATCACCTCACATAAGCCCATTCTTGCAAACCAATGAAGCACTTCTTCGCCCAAGAGCACTTCACTTCAGACTAAAGAAAACACTAAGTACTGAGTGTGTAAAAGTAGACCCTTTCCTTAAAGAATTACAAAGCATGTACCTTGAAACAAATATTAAGACAATTAAACTGAAAACGCAGTCACACCTGTCTTTAGAGAATGGCAGACTCGCCTGTCCGCAGTAGATCGAATGGCAGTGAAAATAAAAGGAAGAGTCAGAGAGTGACGGAATGAGAGTCCGACCCACATCCACACCTGACTGTTTCGCACTGAGTTTACGATGCAGGGCTGGTCATGAGCGGTTGACACCTTTCTCTGGAAATACCAATCAATGCAAATCAAAGCTGTTATTAGGAAGCGCGATCGTTTAAAAGATGAGCGCCGAGCGGATCATCTTATTTCCAGGACTAATATTTTCCCGTCTTGTTTTACGGCTCTCGTTGCGTCCACAGGTGAGTTGCAGTGCGGCATTGTGGTTGGGTTGAGATTTGAAATGTCTAGGCGGCATCTAATTCGGTCAGACTTGGAGAATAAGAGAATAATCTTATGATAATCAAAATGTGCGCTTACCTGGACTAAGCTATAACGGGCTGTTATAGGCTACGATGATCGTTTGTGTTGTTGGCCATATCTATGTATTTTGAGTAATTGCATAAATGTTTTAAAGATAGGCTACATCATATCCATAAGTGTGAAGGAGATGGTCTGAATTATCGGAGTTTTACCCCTGTAATGAATTTGAATCCTCTTAAAAGTAGCCTAGGCTACATCTCTCTATCTCTTTATTTAATTAAAATTTTTAGGCGATTTGTTTGAACGGGATTTAACTATTTAAAAAAAAAAAAAAATTACCTCTAAAATTAAAATGGAAAAGTGCGAATATTTTCACCCAACTAACAGGGAACGTTCTCAGAACTCTATAACGTTCTGGCAAGCTTCTATCGAATTTAGGAACGTTCTGTAGGCTACATAAACAAGGTTTTTTCAAAGTTATCATGGCAGGCTATAGGCAATATCGTTTTCCCTGAAAAGTGTTAGTTGAACGTTCATCTGTTGTTTTTAAATGTTATAGTCTACTTGTTACTTTTGAATGTTCTCTGAACATTCTGAAACGTTCCAGCATAATGTTTGCAAAATGGGAAAAAAATTAAACGTTCTCTCGCAACCAAAAAAAAAGTTTTAAAACATTCAGAGAACCGTTCAGAGAACATTCCCAAATAACTTTTTATAACTTAATTCGAATGGGCTGCTCGAGCACATCTGTAGGCTACTGTATTTCAACAAAACATACAATTGCAACAATTTAGCATTTAATTACAAAATCACAAAAACTACAAAAAGAGGGTTAATGATTGACGATTGCAAATTTCTCTGGAACGGCCAAACTAACGGGTTGCGCGAGACGCACTTCAATAGCGGCCGTTCAATTTCGATACCCTTGAAATCACTGTATAATTCGCACACTAGACTGTTATCTGCAATCTTCAGGTAACCGAGCCTCTGGCCAACACTGTCCTGCTTTCAGCTTTAGTTCTCGCCTGTGGAGGGAAGATGACTTTCTTCAATGGCATTTACCCGTTCTACTCGCTACAAAGAAGCCCGTTCATCATCGACATCAGCCTGCTGGTCGCGATCCTGGTTTTCTCGATTCTGGCTGTCAGTTTCATCTTCATTCTACCAGGAATACGTGGCAAATCGGTGAGTGTGCGAGATCATTCTTCAAGAACACTACTGCAAAAACAGTGAATCTACTACAGCTTTCCAATAAGAGAAAATTAAAAATTGGAATGTGAGATTATAGAAAAGCGAGGAAATTGTAACACGTGTCAAGAAATGTAGCGTAAAGCATCATTTTATGATGGTTAGGCTACTTGTAAAATTTTTTAAATGTCATTTCTTTTACATTATGATTGATTGTTGACTTGTAAACTCTGAGGTAAAAGGTGTTTCCTTGTAGCCTACCTTGAATTCACGTGACTTGTCAAACATAGCCTATCATTGTATTTTAAGTATTTCTTTCTATGGTTTTACAAATATTGAGATTAATTTTATATTTTCTAATTAAAGTCTGTACACTAAGACTAAAAGTACACTTCTGGGGTATTTTGTCAGTTTAGGTGACATTTTTGCCCCTATTAACTTATAAACCTATAGTGTAAAGTCTTTTACATCACCTTTTTGGTGTAAAGTTCTGCAAAAAATAAATAAAAGAACATTCAAATTTAATGTCCTCTTTTTTCAGAGACTGTTCTGGATGTTCAGGATAATCATTAGTTTATTTATCGGAGGTGTTTTAGTTGGTGAGTATTTCAAGTATTTTCATTAAGTTCATTAGGAAATCTAATAGTTGTGACTGTATACTGGCCTCAAAAACTGTTTTCACACTTCCAAGTTTTACTTTTAACCACGGTCAAAGTAATAACCAGAGATTGTCTTTCATTAAATTTAATACCAATTGGTTTTACATATTTGTTATGTAATGCAATGACATTCACATATTTTTATGTACAAGTCAGCTGGAACAATAGAAACAAATGTCCCTTTAAGTCCACTTATTATATAAGAGCTGCTAAACTCTTCTTGTCCGCTTCAGTGCTGAACTTTACTGGAGACTGGGCTGAAGCCAGCGTGAAGGCCAACGCCACCTACAAATCCTTCAGTAACGCAGTGGTGTCCGCTGAGGTGGGACTGCACGTGGGCCTGTATGGAATAAACATCACACTCCGAGGTGAACAGGACGAGTCCGCAACATTTTGAGGCCCGCTTTTTTGAGGCCCACAAAACTCTGACTGGATCTTTTGACATCTGTTCCAACAGGTGAGCCAGTCTCGCAGATAAACGAGACCATTGACTACAACGAGATCTTCAGCTGGTCGAGCAGCGTGGATGAGCAGTACGGCGACGCGCTCGAGAGGGGTCTTCCCAACCCCATCCTTTACATCGCAGAGAAGTTCACACGCAACAGCCCTTGCGGGCTCATCTTCCAGTACAGATACTCAGGCCGCTTCGCCTCAGCCAATCTCTGGTAAACCAACACACAGTCACCACCAATCTCTTACTGTAGTGTAAAGAAACTCCGTCCTATTCAACAAATGCAAACAAGCTAAAGTAAAGAATGGCCTTCTCCCGCAGGACGGCTTTTTGCTGCTGGCTGGTGGCCAATATCCTCTTCTCAATGCCAGTCATCCTCTACGCCGGGTACATGATGATAGCCACGGCTGCTTTCATCTTCTTCTCCATGGCTTCCTTCTCAACTATATACAACGTGGCCCAATGTGACTTCAGTATAGGTGCGGAGTCCTTAGAGACAGACTACAGCCATTCCTTCTGGATCGCTTTGGCAACGGGTAAATGCTACCAATGGGAAAGCGGGCCACTCTCAAAAAGGTTTTTGACTTGGAAAAGCATATAAAATACCTTATAACATGATTACGGTTGATTTTCAGGTTTACTGTGCGCTGTGATTGGTCTGTTGGTGGTGTTACTGGATTGTCTATTTCCTGCGAGGATGAGGGAGGCGTTCAGCGTTGGCTTGGACAACGAGGAAGACGAATGCCATACCGGTGAATGCTACCTCAACTCAGGCTTTCTAGAGGGAGTGATCTCTGATGACATCACACAGACAGGGAATGGCTCTTTGCCTCAGCAGATCACTACATTAACAGTATGTTTTACACACAAATAAATGCTTTTTCATTAACATTAGCTGAAAAGACAAAGGATTTCAGTTTCTTTCCGTGGAACACAAAATAAGATGTTTTGAAGAATCTTCATGCTGCTCTTTTCCATACAACGACTGCTACCAACACCAAAATGATGTCATTAATTGTTTAAAAATGCACAGTCTTTGCTGTTGAAATATTTATTTTTCTTTCCTTCTTTCTTTTAACAGAGGCTTTGAGGGGCGGTTTGTTGTCATCTACAACTACTACTTGAAAACTTACTGAAACTTTCTGGGAGCAGCTCTATATAAAATTGTTACTGTTTCTATTGTTCTATTCTATTGTTCTACCGCATATACATATGTACATAATGCACAAAAAATAAAAATATTTAAAAGAAAATCAAATTCTACAATGTGTCCATTTTCATTATTTGTTACAGTATGAACTTAGTAAAATGAGATACTATGCACATATTATTGCAATAACGAATTCATAACCACATGAATGTGGAAGTTTACAGTTAATTTAATTCAAGGTATATTAGTGCTGTCAAATCAATTAATTGCATCTAACATAAAAGTTTGTGTTTATATAATATATGTGTGTGTATATATTATTGTATTCATGTATTTATATTACACTATATATGTGTGTCTGTGTATATATATATATATATATATACATATAATTTTGTGTTTATACAATGTGTATATATATTAAATTCGATTAATCGATTTGAAAGCAATATTTGAAATAAAAAAACATGAACTGAAATAAAATTAAAAAAACGTAAAAAATCTCTCAAAATATTTTCATTTACTTTAAATTGAAGTAAATAAACTACAACTACAGAAAAACTATATAGATATAAAAAAAGCACACAAAATAAAACTAAAAAACAACAAAATGACTTAAACTTTATTAAAATGACCAAAATTAAAATGAAAAATACATATATATATATATAATTCAAAATATTAACAAAAACTATAATAGTACATCATTGGTACTAAAATAACATATGTGTGTGGATTTAATACCCAGAGAAAAAATGATAAGCACTAAGATGACATAGCTGGAATGCAGATGGGGTTCATTCATGAGATAATTCTGACTCATTCATTCTATTATTTATAATAATATCATGCATGAACATGAATGCAACTCAGGTTTTCTGATTAGTATATCTTTAAGTCTTCAAAATCCGTCATGCTGAACTAGTAATCTACAGAAATGAGTCATTCATAGTGTACAGTACCCATTTATCACAGAGACACCGAGGACAGCCAGAAGAACTGAGTACAGCCTATTCAGAAAATGTAACAGTAATCTTTGGATTTTAGCATGCTTTAGTCCAATTTCTGAGTTGGTGAAATGAGTATCGTTAATTAAATGTAGTGATAATGCCCTACTTTGTCGATTAAATCATCAGTATCCTAACTTTAGTACAGTCACTTGGTATTTTTGATTCATAAGTACATCCAAGTACTTAAAGAACTCAAAAGGGCTGGTAGCACTTTATTTCACAGACCTGTTCCCCATGTACATACTATGTATTTTTTATAGTAATTACAATAACTGTAATAACTAGGTACTAACCCTGAACCTAAACCTAACCTTAAACCATGTAGTTACATCATATTACCCAGTAGTTCTTATGTAAGTGTACTATAAGTACACATACTGTAAAATAAAGTGCCACCAAAAGGCTTGAACCAAAGGCATTTCACATATATACAAACTAACAAGTCTGCCATGGAAGACTGTATGTATAATTGCATTAATAAGCAAGAAACAGCCCCCCTTTGATAAAGTAATTATGTGATTATTTATGCATGTTTGCACTCTTTCTAATGATCTTTACATGCAGTCTGCAGCCACATGAAGCAAGATGAATATTTTTCTGCTTTTTTTAGGAGGAGCTGTAAAAGTTTTTTTTTTTTTACGTCGCAGGAAAGGGTCCCAGGTTTATGATTCCTTATATGTACACCGGAGTCTCTTGACCAGTTAACAATCTGAACATGACGGCTGGCATAGTTTTCATGTTAATCTGTTGAGAAAAAGGAAAGACACCTCATTTTAATAGCATTAATTAAATTAATAAAATACGTCATGAAAATAATTGAATGCAAAATCCGAGAAAGGATGATGACTTATAAAAGTCAGCTTTTTTTTGACTCACTGCAAAAAGCAAGGGGTGTAAAGTACTAATAATTCTTCATAACTGTACAGTACTGTACAGTACAGCGTGTTGGTTTGAGGAATTTGTACTGTACTCGAGTTCAGACGAAACTGAAAACTGACTCAATTACACTGTCATTACAAAAAATCACGTATATAAATAGCTTCCTTTTTTTTAATTGAGTGTTTTTAATTGCTTTTAACATTTTCTTTTAATAATTTTACAACAGTGTTGGAATGATACATGTCATACATTTTCTATTTTAGGCATGTTCCACATCCACACTTAATACATAATAATATTAATAATACATAATGAATAATGTATAAAAAGACTGTTTCATGTTCATTTGAGTTCCCTGGCCACTTTATTAGGTACACCATTTCAGCTCCACATTAACACATATATCTGATCAGCCAATCTCATGGTAGCAACTCAATGTATTTAGACACGATAAAGACGAATGGGGCAGAAAGAAAGATGATTTAAGTGACTTTGAACATGGTATGGTTGTTGGTGCCAGACGGGCTGGTCTGAGTATTTCAGAAACTGCTAATCTACTGGGATTTTCATACACAACCATCTCTAGGGTTTACAGAGAATGGTCCGAAAAAGAAAAAATATCCAGTGAGTGTCGGTTCTGTGGGAAAAAATGTCTTGTTGATGCCAGAGGTCAGAGGAGAATGGCTAGACTGGTTCCAGCTGATAGAAAGACAACAGTAACTCAAATAACCAGTCGCTACAAGCGAGGTCTGCAGAAGAGCATCTCTGAACGCACAACACATCAAATCTCGAAGCAGAAGAGCTACAGCAGCAGAAGACACACCGGGAGTGAGAACAGCAAACTGAGGCTATGATTCACACGGGCTCACCAAAACTGGACAATAGAAGATTGGAGAAACGTTGAGTCTGGATTTCTGCTGTGACATTCAGGTGGTTTGGCGAAAACAGCATGAAAGCATGAATCCATCCCGCCTTGTATCACCGGTTCTGGCTGATAGTGCTGGTGGTTTAATGTGTGTTGGATATTTTTCTTACCTTAGTACCAATTGAGCATTGTTTAAACGCCACAGTCTACCTGAGTGTTGTTGTTGACCATCCATCTCTTTATGACCACAGTGTATCATCTTCTGATGGACACTTCCAGCAGGATAACACGCCATGAATCATCTCAAACTGGTTTCTTGAACATGAATGAGTTCACTGAACTGAAACTGACTCCACAGTCAGTCACCAGATCTCAATACCAATAGAGCATCTTTGGGATGTGGAGGAACGGGAGATTCAGATCATGGATGTTCAGACAGACAAATCTACAGCAACTGCGTCATGATTTCATGTCAATATGGACCAAAATCTCTGAGGAATAAAGGCAATTCTGAAGGCAAAAGGGTCCAACCAGGTACTAGCAAGGTGTACCTAATAAAGTGCCCATTGAGTGTGTGTATATATATACATATATACTGTATGTGTGTGTGTGTGTGTGTCTTTTAATATATATATATATATTCTTATTGAAATCAAATAATTGTAATATTCAAGCACAATTAAATGTGGAAACCGTTTTACCTTAACCAAAGAAAGTTTTTGGCTAAGACATACCTGGCCCTTTAATGGGCTAATATTTTAATGGGATAATATTTGGGCACAGTATCGCTGTACTTTTACACCCCTTCCAGAGGCTAGATTATTACTAATGTTCCACCAAAACATATGTATATAATAAAGCCGTACCTCTCCTACGGACACCGAAAGGGCGTGGACGATTTTCTCATGCGCCATCGCCACCACACTCTGTCCGTTTATCTCAATGATTCTGTGTCCGACACGCACCCCTCCTCTCTCCGCAATACCTCCACGCATCAGACTACAGATCTGCAAAGAAGTCATGATACAACAAAAAAAGTCACCTAAATATGCAAATACACAGCAGCTGATTAGATAAGCTAAGCTATTGTAGTGAAAACTGCACCTTTTGGTAAAGCATTAGATGTTTGTTAAAGCTGATGTGTGTCATCTTACTGAGCTATTTTAGCGTGTCTCTTGATCCGTGACACTTACTATTCCGTTCTGAACGCTGAAACCGAGCTGGTATTGCAGGTCTGGTCTCTTTATGAGGACAGTAGTAACAGGTGGGCAACTCACTACACTCAGTTTCACCTGAACGTGGTTCTTCAAGCCCTGAAACACAAACATATGTAATACTGCAATCTAACGACACACAAGTGTTGAATACATGCATAAGAATGTCAAAACCTTGATGATGCCCTGACAGGTGGCAAGAGGCAGGCCCACCAGACTGGTGTCGTTGACGGCCATGATCTGGTCGCCCACATTGAGTTTGCCGGAGCGGGCGGCAGGGCTGTTGTTCAGCATGCAGGCCAAGATGACGGTGGGCAGGATTGAGCCCCAGCCCGACTCCACGATCACCATTCCCAGGATCTCCCCCTTCTGCTTCTCTAGCTGAAGCTGGTTACCAAACACATTTAAATTGACTAAAAGTAAAAGGAAGAACTTCAAGGCAATAAATGAATATTTCATTCATAAAATGAATATGGGGTGGCAGGTGCTATTTTAAGTATGATGTAGAAAGAGCCCAAAAATATGGTAATAAATAATAAATGGTTACTTTGTATAGGTGTGTGTGGGTGTGTATGCATAAGCATTTACACAGTTTTATTTCACTTCTGGAATTACTAGATTGTTACTGCACTATTTTGGTCTGTATGTCTGTCTGTTAAAAAATAAAAAAAATAAAAAATAAAACAAAAAGGAAAGAGCCCAAAAAATCCTCAGATCA
This sequence comes from Semotilus atromaculatus, assembly GCA_031834385.1. Lineage (NCBI taxonomy): Eukaryota > Metazoa > Chordata > Actinopteri > Cypriniformes > Leuciscidae > Semotilus > Semotilus atromaculatus. The sequence continues at coordinate 7,492,847 of JAULUF010000027.1, read as the reverse complement.
CGTTTTATTTGTGTGTGTGTTTTTTTTTTTTTGTATTTAGTTTTGCATATACACCGATATATTGGCCTGGCTAATTAGTCGGCCAGTATTTAGCAATTATGTGGTTATGGACATCAGGTGATAACCAGGCTCGCTTTTAGCACATTTTAGTTTTCTAATATTTCAATGTTTGTTTTTTTGAGCATTTTGTAATTATTTAGTGAAAATAAAAAAATACAAATAAATATTTGATTAATTAAATAAATGTTTGTTTTTATATTTGTTTGTTTTATATAATTTATATAAATGTTTGTTTGTTTTATATATATATTTTAACACACACACATATACCTACCCACACTATTATATAAATATAATAGTTAAGAGTTTTACATTCATTTACATGTTTTTATTGTCATAGCTTTTAGCACATTAGTTTGTTTGAGAGCATAAAATAAAAGTTTGATTGATTACAAAATAATATAAATATTAATAATAAAATTAATAAAAAAAATAATATGATAAATAATATAAAAATGTAATTAATATAAAAAAATATATTAAAATATTAAACACATTTCTATTTAATACTATATTTAATACTATATGTAAATATGTAATATGTATATTAAATAAATACATATAGTTTATAGTTATATATATATTACATATATATATATATATATATATATATATCATAATAGATACAGTTTGCGTGTATATACAAATTATTTTGTGTTTATACTAGCCATAGTAATAAAATTGTTAAATATATTACATACATTTGTGATAACAAACATAAATACAAAAATTAAATTCAATTAATTACATTTGTGATAAGTATATATTGACTCCCTGCATCTTAATTCTACTGGTAGCAGCATTGAGAAACCCAAACTGGTCGACGACAACTAGATAGGAAAATGAAAAGTGATAGAAAAACATTATGAAAGACTGAAAGAAGGGGATCTGGAATAGACAGGTTCGACTCGCAGGAGCATCGCAACACGTTTGCACAAAAGCAGCTACAATTGAGCTGCTATGATTAAGGTTTCCAGTGCTTTAATAATTACCTCTTTAAGGTTTTCAGAATTGGAGAAATGGATGAGGTCGTCATTATACATCTCCTGTGTGTTCAGTATGTCACTGTAGTCTTTCTGGCTGAGGTCCTTGGGATTGATCCCATTGGCTTGGAGGAACTCCTGGTAGGCCATGCTGAACGCCTGACCGATGGACTGTGCAATGAGCTGGGCCTGTGGGAGAGAGAGAGAGAGAGAGAGAGAGAGAGAGAGGGGGAGAGAGAGAAGGTGAGGAGAGCCACTCAACGAGAGGAGGATACTTGAAGATGTGACGACATCTCAGAGCGAGAGAGTGCTTGACTCAAAAAACAATTACATGAGCTGATACTTTATACAGCTCATTGTCAACACGATGAAGAATAAATGCAAAACTGACTAGAGGTTAGAGGAGCAATGGACTACAAATCCACAATTATCTTTGACTGCAGAATTCCCCAGTACTGGAACACCTGTCAATCATACAGCTATACTCATGCCCTGCCTCTTCCCTGTTTGTTTCAGCTACCAAAAATAGTGTTTATCACATGTAAAATATTTCTTATTGAATATTATACATTATATATTTGCTTAGCAGTTATTTAGGCTAATTTTCTGATAATGATTTCAGCTACCAATGAGATTGTTCTTTTAATTAAATATTAATATAAAATAATTCTTACTGATTATGAAATAGTATTATCCTTTATAATAATTATTTTACTTTCAGCTTTACTTTACTTACTTCCAATAAGAGTGTTTTCTTTTAATTAAATATTTCTTATTGAATAATAAATATATGTTTGTTTAGTAATTATTTTGGCTAATTTGATAATGCATTCAGTTACCTATAAGTATATAATGTTTGTTTATTAAATGTTGCTTATTGAATATTAAACATTGCATGTTTGTTTATGAAAAGTCTAGGCTACTTTGATAAAGCTTTCGGCTAACAATAAAACCGCAGTACTCTCAGCTAATTTGACCACATTTAAATCCATAATCGTGCATTTAAATCAATAAATTCCACAGAATTCTGCAGATTTCCCCCCCTATAAAATCAGTGCTGATATGTGCAATATTCCATCTGGGTGTTAGACTAATAATATGTGTGTATATTATAACAACATACAGACAGGTAAGTACATAGTAGCTAGAGGGTACCATTCAACCCTGATATGAGGACAGATTCATTATGCAGTTATTGACCGTTACAAGTTACAAACTGGTAAATATTTGTAATTGCACAAATAATGTCACGTCAACTGAAAAAGGAAAAGACACACTTCAGCTTTTCTCAATAAAATAATCTCACATCCTCTGACTCAAAGACGTAGCACATCATGCGGTACTGCTTCTGACTGTCTGTGCTGAGGTCTGATTCTGTGCAGTCGAGTGAGGAGGAGTTAGACAGACGGCGCCGGGCCATCAGAACCACCACGCTACCGATGTCTGCGATGTATGAGATGGTGCGGAGCGCGTTGTCCATCATCGTCTCCTGTGAACAAGGATCAGGAGTCAGCCAATGAAAAGTCTGTAAGCAGAAATCCTTCACCTTATTCTGTAATGTCAACATTTTTCTTTTTAAAAGAGCAATTTGCCTTTTTATGAGATGAAAAGTGAGTGAAGTGAAAAGCAGAAAGTATTAAGATAGAAAGGGGAAACTGGGATTGGGAATTGACACAGGCCAGATTCAAACCTGCATTCCCATTACTAGAGCACCGTGACTATATATCAGTGTCTGCACGATACTGTCTATATATTGATACGATTACCAGCTTTATATGAATTTTACCCACCTGTGTGTCAGCATTGAGCACCTTGATGGCCTTGGTTGAGATGAACAAGTCAATCTCAGTCAAGCTCTGAGCTTCACCCTCTACAGACTGAAGAACACAGTTACACAAAGGTTACAGTGTCATCTAGTGGACTGAGAGAGAACTTCTGAAACCATCTGCTATTTTAATTGGATATTACATTTGTGTGGAGAATCGAATAAAATACCTTAACAAAGTCCACAGCCTCCTGCGCTTGCTTCATGCGCACGTTCTTTGACGGGTTTCTTTCGGACAGCAGCTGGGTAGAGCCGAGGTAGTTTGCAGCAAAGATGATTCCATTGATGAGATCTTCTGGCTCACATGGACCAGGGACTAGAAAACAAATGCAAACAACAGGATAAACAACTGGACTAATAAAACACCTGCAATCTGAGCTAATACCCTTAACCTGACGTTACAATCAACAAATGTACAGATGCATATTTCAAATCTTTGAAGGTTTGTGTCTCAATTGGGTTTAAAATAAAACAGAACTTACTATCCACAAAGCTTGGAAAAGAGGGATTTCTCTGGATCTGCTGAAAAGCAAAACGATAATTGAGGTACAGATCCCTTTTGGGGTTACATCTTCCCCCAAAGGATGTATTCTGAGGGACAAAACCGACTCTGAGATTACTGTTCAGCATATAACTAGGTAACTTGCCGGTCTCTTTTGTCCGGATGGTGGCTCTGTACTACTGTCCACTGGACTACTTTGAGGAACCTGTCGAAAACATTCAAACAGACATATATCATATTTTGATATATAGGTACAATTTATAATTGACATGATGATGAGACATGATTATTGATAAAAACATAAGACTGAAGCCATAATATAAGGGAATGCAACATAAAAATTCTGCCCCTGTATTAGTTAAATTATCACAATTAGCATTAGTATAATTGGAACCAAATGGCAAAAGGTTTGCATAAAGGAATGTTGTGTTATTTTCCCAACAACCATTTTTGTATTTTTCTTACAAAAACGCATCGCTTTGCTTCTAATGTGATTAACCCTCTGGAGTCGTATGGATTACTTTTATGATGGATGGATGCACTTTTTTTGGCTTCAAAATCCCAGTTACTATTTGCTCCCATTATCAAGCTTGGAAGAGCCAGGATATTTTTTTATTATAACTTCGATTGTGTTTGGCTGAAAGAAAAAAGTCATATACACCTAAGATAATTTGAGGGTGAGTAAATTATGGCGATAATTTTTTCGGTGAACTAACCCTTTAACACTAACAATTGAATACTAAGAAGTCTATTGTTTAGAGCAAATCTTTAAATCTGACTGGCCACCTGCCCAGAGTGTGTTTCCCTCTCCTGCAGCCCGAGACACATCCCTGTGACCTAACAGGGGACAAGAGGTTTGGACAATGGATGGATGTAAATCTTCAAATCTCATTGGAAACACTTGTCTGATGCTTGTCTAGAAGGAGGCAGACCACTGGTTGAAGTCTGGTGCAATGCAGTTAAGAGCCTCCAAATAAGACAAGAACAGGCTGTCTGATCAACATGCAAAGCTACCATCCACATTTGGCATTTAGGAATGGGTCAATCTGGAATAAATGCTTCTACAATAACAAGGATCCATTCAAATGGATCCAGATGTTGCAGAAGCAAAGACTTCTTGACAGTTACCAAATAATTCACAGTTACCTGTTCTTGACTAGACCTTGTCTCCTCCTTTTGAATAGGTTTGGCCAAGTCTTTATGCAGCCATTTATCTGGGGACTGTACAGGTGTATTAACATGGGCTCTGGATTGGCTGTTTCTCCTGCCTGATGATGTTGAAGAGGCCCTGGAACTGTCAGGAGCCCCTTTCCCATTACTTGTCTGATCAGGTGTCTGATCTTTGTTCCTCCATGAGTTATTTGGAGCAATTTTAAGTTTGGTCTTAACTCCAATTACAATCTGGTCTGCCTCAACATCCCCATAGCTCCTTGTCTCTTTTTCACCCTTTGGTTTGTGATTACAAACAGGATGGTCATGTCCTCTGTTTTTGCTGTCTCCAGGACTTTTACTTTGCTCGTGTGAATGTTTCCTATCTCCGTCCCTATCGTCCTCTCTAGAGTATTTTAGCAAATGTCTTTTTTTCCAAGCACCTCTGTCCTCTGGATCTGCACATTTTGCTTTATTGTTGACCCCGCTACTGTCCTGGTAAGCAATGTCTCTGTTGTGTACTCTCTCCGAATGATGCCCTCTAAATCTGAAACTTTGTCTAGTGTCTCCTCTACATTCTCTGACCTCTGGGACATCACAATCTTTTGGACAGCTATTAGCAAACTCTTCCTGAACGCTTTCCATTCGCTTCCTAGGAGCACAACCTGAGCCTGGAGGGATATCCCTTGGGTGTTTGGGAATGTCCTGGTTCCTTCTATAGTTATTTACTGAATCACTTTCTTGCCCTAATTTATCATGACTAGATTCTTGGGGACGACTTCTGTTGTCTCTGAGAAAGACTTCAGAACGACCGCCTTTATGTGAGACCTCATTGTTGTTCAACTCCACTTTGTTCCCTACATAGTGAAAAAAATCATTGTCTTCTTCTTCACTGTCCTCTTCCACTTCTTCCTCAGTCTCTTCTTCATCCTCCTCATCCTCAGCCATGGGGGCTTGTACGAAGGTCGTCTCTGTGATGGGCTCTGGTCGTTTGTAGACCATCGTTGGTGCATCTTTCCGTGGTACCTTGGAAAAACCTTCTGTGTGTTTCCAAGCCTGCTCTGGTGTACAGCTATCCCTGACGTCCCGCGATGTGCCTGGACACTCAGAACCATCTGCACCTTCATGGCAGTCCATTCCTTCCATGTAGCTTTCATCCTCTGGACAACAGTGGACATAGTAGGTCATCCTATCTGCTTCAGTCTGCAGTTCCTCATCTTCCTCATAATCACGCTCCTCCTCTTCTTCCCCAGATCCTACATTATCATATTCGGACAGCGAGTCTTCTTCCATGCTATCTGGCTGAAGGGAGCTTTCGCCTTGGATGGAGTCGTCCCCAGACCCATCATTCAGAAACGAACTATCTGCCGTAGGCGAGGATGGTTGGATGTCTAACTTGTCGTCCCGAAGTTGCTCAGGAATTGGATCAACTCCATCTCCATTTTCACTTTCCTCAGGTGCAGTGCTAGAGGCTGAAGGATTAAGCTCTGAAACAATGGCTCTGGTCCCTGGTCTTCTCATGAGAGCCATGACTAGCTTCATCAGACCCACAGAAGTGGGATTCTGTCAGCCCTGAAAAAAGAAGTGCCACAATTGAGTAAAAAATGGTCTTTGATGAGAAAATACATCAACTTTACAGTAGTTGGTTATTGTAAATGGAAACATAATACAGTACACTGTTTATGTCAAACTGATGTAGTCACTAATGTTATACAGTTGATCAATTAAAATCAGGGACATCTAAGAAAACATCTTCTAACTACTTTTACCTACCTTTATAATCTACCTATAATCCCTTAAATTAGCCTATTTTCCCTCTAGATATCCATGTAGCGGCACATATGTGGAACATTCTTCATATTAAAGCACTAAAATGAATTTAAGATCAAAATCACAAGGTGTTCATCACAGTGGAAGTGGAAGACTAGCTTTTCAATATTAAGGTGTGGTCACTGTAGTGAAATTTGGGGGACAAAAGAGGTCCATTGTCCATTGTGCAGTAATATGAAGCACAGCTCAAACAATTTTCAAACCAAGCAGCTTTCTTTTGGTCAATGTGGTGAATCCATGTGACCAACTTCAACTTCAAATTAGCTTGGGGGGATCTTTAGCCCTTAAATTACTGATTGCGTGGGTTATATTGAAATGGCTGGATTTCAATCGTAAATGTGACCGCACCTTTATGCATGGAAAAACAGCCACATAATCATCATAAGGGTTAAATCATTTAATAAAAATAATGCAAAATACACTTGACAGGTCCAAAAGTTGCAACATACTAACCAATAATAAAAAATGTATTAGCCAGGTAGAGATAAAGATATTCTCAATATGTATGCACTTAATGTTTGGGACAATAAATTATGTAGTAAAATTAAGTGTGCAAATATCCAGCAAGTGCTGGAATAAAATGTGCCAATATCCAGAACTGATTATGAGGCATAATTCTATATGTAATTTATATCTACACCTTGACTTCCCTGATCTTTATTACATTTCCTGAGCTGTATTAAAACCTCTGAGGAAAACAACCTCATCCACATCAAGCACAGTACACCACAGCATCAGGGGGACAGATCTGCACAATTCAGCAGGTGTATCAGCAGGAAACATGCTGATATTTTCCTGCACTACAGGGATTTCTCTCTTGATGAGAGGCATCAGATTCCCAGTGGACAAAAGCAGGAGGCTTTTGATTATGTGTCTCACTTCATTTGTCCCTTTATACAACACAAGCTTGCTTCAACACAGATGGCCAAATTTGTTTTAGGATGATATCTTCATAATTATCAAGTTTAGTTTCTTTTCAGGATACTGAAAATCAGGAAATGTTGAATCTGGGTAACACCTACCTGTAGAAGCGGAGCAAATAAACAAAGTTTGAAAACAGCTTTTTAAGCATGGCTTAAGTGTCCAAATACTTTTGTATGCCATTGCATTGCTATACTTAAAGGGGTCATGACATGGCTTTTGTTTTTTGTTTTATTATGATCCCTTAGGTGCAATTATAGTATTACTATAGTTTTTTGGACAAAAACCTTTTAAAATTGAGTGATTTATGACCCTTTCCCACCCTCTTTCTCATCCTCTGATTCAAACAGTCTGTTTTGGGGGTGTTTCCCCTTTAAGAGTTAACGCCTACTGTTATGATTGGCTAACGTCAGTGCTGCTTATGCATAAAAAGTAGTTTTAAGATGAAATACATTACTTACAGTTTGCGGCATCGTTGTTGGGCCCAGAATAGTGGGCACGGCCTGATCTTTAAGCAAAGGTTTTCTGGCAAAGCCAGCATCATACTGCGATTTGTTCTCAAAATAGTCCTTCTTGAAATGTAGAGAACACACGCATATATTAACACTGCCGTGACTGGGACGTCCACTAAAAAGCTATGAAAACTTAAGCTATGAAACTTGCAGGAAGTTTTAATGGTACAAATACCTCTTAAATACCAAAAGATCAAGGCAAATTTGGTTGCTCATGTCATGACCCCTTTAAGAAAGGAAATTCAGTGGTGGCAGTAGAATGTTTTTTCAGCCACTGTTAAGATTAGCTAAGCTTGCTAATCTATCTGCATTTAATGTGATTTATCTAAATTTGGCCAAAAGTAAATTGATTCTTATTCCTCATTAATTAGGAAACTCACAGTTTGCAACTTCAGATAAACTGTGGAAATTGGCCCAGACCTTAAAAGAAAAAACAGCAAGCCTAAGCTGAAAACGTGGTTGAAGCATGTAATCGAACACATTAGTATCGCTATTAGATCAGCAAGCAACTTCTAATCGGCCAATACACCTGTCTTCCTTAATGTTAATTTATGTTCAGGTCAATGAATTTGCAGAGTTTTTTTTTCCATTTGGTCTAAATTGTTGAGTTTTCTATTTCAGCAATGCATACTGTAAATGTGCCATCGCTTACTTTTCTGTGAAGCTCATTTAATAAAATAGGTTTGAAATAAACACCATTTTGAGTATTTGAATGCACTAAAACGTAGGTTTAAATAGATTATCTTAAGTTCCGGAATGTCACAGGGTTACACCTCCTTTTGCCCAATACATTTACACCATAGTAATTTCCATAACTTTCTAATTCTTTAGTTTAAATTTCCATTGTTTTTCTAGTCCTAGAAACCATACATTTAAAATTCCCTCACTACGCATATCTATATTTTCATATTACCTTATAACCATATTACCTTATGACCGATCTATTAAAGGGGTCATGACATGAGAAGACTTCCTGCAAGTTTCATAGCTTAAGACATCCTCCCCATTATAAACGAACAATTTATTTAATCAAGCTCTAAATACAGCTCATTCTGGATCCATGGTATGAAGTGACGTCACGGTACGAAGTGATGTACCAGTCGTTTGCATATGACCGCCTCCAGCGCAGGACAACTAGGCCTACGCCTCATTTCGCATCATCGGGTTTTTGTTGCGCGGCTCACGCCCACATGTGTTCAGTTGACGTGCAGCGAGTGGGTCCTCCTGATTCTGAGTGCTGTTCCTGATTGAAAAATGGATGCAGTTTATTTTTAGTGGACGTCCCAGTCACGGCAGTGTTAATATGCGTGTGTTCTCTACATTTCAAGGATGACTATTTTGAGAATAAATCGCAGTATGATGCTGGCTTTGCCAGAAAACCTTTGCTTAAAGGGGTCATGACATGAGAAACCAAATTTGCCTTGATCTTTTGGTATATAAGAGATCTATGTACTATTAAAACTTCCTGCAAGTTTCATAGCTTAAGACATCCTACCCATTATAAACGAAGCATTTATTTAATCAAGCTCTAAATACAGCTCGTTCTGGATCCATGGTAAGAAGTGACGTCACGGTGCGAAGTGACGAACCAGTCGTTTGCATATGACCGCCTCCAGCGCAGGACAACTACGCCTCATTTCGCATCATCGCATGCGTTGTCGTACAGCGAGTGGGTCTGTTTACAAGATACAACATGTTTGAATACGCTGCCGAACGATCCAGACGTCAGGGAAAGCAGTTGGATGCAGTTTATTTGCAGCATATGCAGCCCGCCAAAGCTTTATTTGAACGGTGAGTGATCAGATGAGTGTGACAGTGCATGTTACTGAAAGAACGAGCAGAGAGAGAGCGAGTCCCGGCCGCGCGCGCGCCTTCAAACTGTCTTGCTCTCTCTCTCTCTCTCTCCCTCCCTCCCTCACGCATATGAATCAAAATCAATTGAGAATTGACACGATGGATGGTAAAAGATTGGAAGACCGAAGTTTCACGTGGTGGAGCATTGTGTAGTCTACATATGATACAAAATGATTAACGTTAATAATTTATGCATAAGCAGCACTGATGTTAGCCAATCATAACAGTATAGGCGTTAACACTGAAGTCTTAAAGGAGAAACACCCCAAAACAGACTGTTTGAATCAGAGGTGAGAAACAGGGTGGGAAAATGTCATAAATCACTACATTTAAAAAAAAAATTGTACAAAAAACTATCGTAATACTATAATTGCACCTAAGGGAACATAATAAAACAAAACAAAAAAAACATGTCATGACCCCTTTAAAGATCAGGCCGTGCCCACTATTCTGGGCCCAACAACGATGCCGCAAACTGTAAGTAATGTATTTCATCTTAAAACTACTTTTTATGCATAAGCAGCACTGACGTTAGCCAATCATAACAGTAGGCGTTAACACTGAACTCTTAAAGGGGAAACACCCCCAAAACAGACTGTTTGAATCAAAGGATGAGAAAGAGGGTGGGAAAAGGTCATAAATCACTCAATTCTAAAAGGTTTTTGTCCAAAAAACTATAGTTATACTATAACTGCACCTAGGGGAACATAATAAAACAAAAAACAAAAGCCATGTCATGACCCCTTTAAAAAACAAAAAACAAATACAAGGATGTGCCCATATCTGACAAATTAAATGGGATGGTAAAGGACAATTACACAAATGCACAATCTGTCAAACATGGTTTGAAATGAAAAAAGGTACAAGTTCAACACTAAGATCTGCAGAGAGTTTCTGTCTCATCTAAATGTAAATGCTTTTGTCTGGACACTTCCCAACACCCCAAACAGACAATAAAAGCGGTTTATGCTGATTTAAGCTGTTTTTTTAGTTTTTTTTTTAGCAAGTTTGTATGGTCAGATAACACATTGTATGGTCTGATTTGTACAGCTATTGCCCTATATAACAGCTTTGCAAAACATTCTTTCAATTCTGAATTTCAAATATTTTGAAAAGTTTCTAAATTAACCTCCTTCAGCACCAAAATAAGCCTCATATCCAGCGGTTTTGACGTCATGATCCATTCTTCCGGTGATCTCGAGCTATGGCAAGCCATGTTGACATTTATTAAGTCCAAGCAGTAATTGCGTGGTTCCTAGTGCAAATGTCTGTTCTTGATATCAACAATTGAGTTTTTATTAGTAGGAATTGTATTTCTGATATGTGAAATTGGAATTTTAACTAGTAAGAAATTAATTCTTTGAGTTTGAATGGTAGCCTATGATGGTGAAATTTTTTTATTTCTGATATGTGAAATTGTAATTCAACTAGTAGCCTAAATTAATTATTGATAACAACTGGATTTGAATGGCAGACTATGGTGACATTTAACTAGTGAAAATATAATTACAGATATCAAGAATGATAGTTTTTACTAATTGAAATTTAATTCTTGATATCAAGAATTCCTATTTCTGCAAGTGATTCACATTTTTACTACTGGAAAGTAATTCCTGATATTTTTTTAAAAATGCCATTGTTACTAGAAGAAGTCTAATTCCTGATATAAAGAATTAGCATTTTAACTTAACATTGAATTGTTGATATTCATATCCTGCGAAGGATTAAAAGTCTATACAGCTTGCCATATCAAGAATTACTGCAACATCCATCGACGCGGACTCCTCACAGCACAAATGAATCACAAACACAGCTCATTTTCCGTAATTCATGGCCAAAATGCTATTGTTTCTGCACATTACATCATAAGGAGCATGTCATATCTCATATCCAGAGAATATGAAGATACGTCGCCGTTTCAGCGTCATTGAGATCATGCCACATAAATGTGCACGCGCTTAAAAACTGCACTCACTCACAACGACAAAATAACACGTGGCGATGAGCATAAGCACATTGTGCATTTTGTCTTTTTAGTGCAGGTATTATAAAACTGACTAAACTCGAAACGTGTAATATGTCATTTTAAAACCGACCGACGATCAGCTTTTAAAATGAGGTGCTTACCGAAGCCAGTTTGGCGTCGCTCAACCAAATGAATATCTGTCGTTGTTTTGATCAGACATTTACAGGCCAAATGTTAGGACATGTCTTTCATGAACCACAGATGCTGAGGAACGTGGATGTAGCATACACACACACACCCTCAGCATCCCGGGACAGTGAAGCGCTTATGACTTTTTTTTTTTTAAAGAGACAGTCAAAATCACAGCAACGAAGGCAACATAGGCTACTAGCAAATAATAAATTCTTCAGATTCTTCCTTAACTTAAAAATAATTTATTCTTCTGACATAGCTCATCCCTGTTTGAAGTCAGGGATATAATACATAGTCTTATCAGATATAATACATAGTCTTATCTTTATCGATCAAAAAGCAAAGCTGCATAACTGTATTGTGTACAGCATACTACTTCAATACAATGTAGTGCATACTTCATAAAGTATGTTTCAGTATGCAATATTAAACATATAATTGGAGCTGTATCCGAAATTGAGATGTCTTATTATTGCTGTTAACATACAAAAAGTTTTTATAATATGCTTTATTTATCTGTGTGTGAGTGTCTCAACTTTAAAAATTGCTGTCTCATCTTTGGACCCTACATTACCTAACATTTCCTACCTATGAAACTTATTTATACATATAACATTACAAAAATGTGTACAAGGTTACTGATGTTAATATCTTTCTCTCTTTCTTTTTTCTATTTTTATTTTTCAGCTCTTTGTTAACTCCAATACATTTTGTAAATTGTATACACAGTTGTATGTCATAAACATGTAATCTCTGTATGTTTTGCAAGAAAAAAAAGTAAAAAGTAAAATTAAAAGACATTGAGCAATAAGTATGTCCCATCTGGGTTCGTCACTTATTGGGGTCCCCTGGAAACATTTCCGTTGTGTTCTGTGCTATTTGCAGCGCGTTTCTGTGTTTGGTTGGTTGTGTTGTGAACTTTTGCAGCGTGTGTCTGTATTTGGTTGTCTTGTGAGTATTTGGAGCACACGTGTTGAGAAAATGATGAAGATGTTTTCTTAATTTGCAGGTGTTTTTCTATTTGCATGTGTTTTCTTCATTTGCAGCGCATTGAGCTCTCTTGGCCAACTTTGCCTATTATCGAATACATCTTTTCAATTCCATAATGCACCACAATAGTAAGTGTAGCCTACAATTGATGTACACTCATCAGCTAGTCGCTAAAGAATATCCTTCAGTGGAAGCCTCGCGCCAAAATTAATTTCAGTGTCTTGGCAGAAGATGATGTCCGCAGCACTTCTTGCACACTCAGTATCAAATTCACTCCTGTTTACATTCACTCATTCAGTATACTATTATCAGGGCCACACGGAATCTATTAGTGAGGTAATAAAGGGAATAGTGAATGAGGGTATAGGGCGCGATTTCAGATTCAGTTGTGGTATCTTGTCACATGACCGCTCTGTTTCCATTTTGAAATCAGATTCAATTCCCCAGCGAGTCTTGTAAAATATTAGAGATATTCCTAATGAGGCTGTACATCCAGTGGAACTTATTCAGGGTAAACCCCACATAAAAAATTTCTCTGAGAGATTGATGTACAGTCCAAAGAGCAAAACAAAGTTCAAATAGTTGTTCAGTATGTAGATCATCAAAGAATCCAGATATGTTAAAAACTGTAAAATCATGACAATTTACTTTGCATACAAAATCCAATTAATCAGTTGACTTATTGGAACAGAAAGGTTGAGTGGGACATAGGCTATAGAAAGTATTGACAATTGACTTTAGCTAGTAGGCTTACATCACAGCCATGAACCATGGCTGTATCTGAAATCACCTTTATTCAATATTCCCTACTTTAGTTCACTAATAGTCGGCATCTCTTTGGCAAGACGCAGGATTGGGATGACCCTCACGGTGTAGGGCATTCTGCTAGCCGTTGAGTGTATTGGTTGTACACTTGTTATTGCAGTGCATTATGGGATTACTTGAGTGCTTACGATTATGGCCCTGTACCAAATGGCACACTTCATATGCACTTTCGGTCTTGTGTACTTACTTACTATGGCTTCCGCGTGTGCATGTCCGTTAAGTCCATGAGACTGTAGGGTGGCCCATTTAGTCATTTTAGGTTTCAGAAGGGTGCTCATGAGCATCCCCTTATGGTCGATATGCACCCTCAATGCGCACTTTTGCAGAGCCCGCACTGGTGCAAGCTTCGCAGCAGACTTCTTCCCGACAGTCAAAGTGGCATACGTCACGAAAGTGCAGACCGCTAGTGTTTAGGGTGCCATTTGGGACAGGGCCTACGTCCCCTATAGACCTTATTCAGAGCAGCGCCATGACAGGTGTGAAAGCCAGGCTGTGAGGGATAGACTTAGTGTTTTCAATGGCATCTGCTGTAAAAATCCTAGATCACTCACAATTTTATTTGTTTGTCTACTGAAATTTCTTGGAAAGATATTTTTGCAGTGTTTTGTCAGCAGAACAATCCAAAAACACATTAAACAACAGTACAACCCACTGAAAAGATGTGTATGCTGCTCACAGCCTCGCTTTCATTCCCGTTAAAAACCAAAGATGGCGCTGCAGTGAATAAGGTCTATGGGTTCAGACACCACTACAAATGGCTGTTCTAGAGAGAATTTGACAGGAAACAATGAGCGTAGTGCAGGATGTCATCAATATTTTGTTCCTCTTCCTAGTAGCGAGAGACAACTTGAAATGTGTATCGGTTAACTGTTAATTTTGTCAACGTTTAAAAAGCGAACACACACGGGCTAAAAACAGGCTTTTATTTTGAAATGTCTTGCAAGTTTCGCGCAGTGCGTTCAGCTTCACTCCCTTGTTCCCCTCAGCGACACTGATATCATGGCGGACGCCGATTCTTGGGGTGAGAATTTGTGTAAACTTCACCGTTATTTTTCCTTTCTGTCCGTACGAATTCTTATTAATATGTTTTCTCTAATACATTGTCGTCTTAAAGAATGACTGTCACGAAATAATCTGTCTAAACGCTGTTATTTTCCAGATGCCGATAGTTTCGAGCCCGAGGCTCCCATCAAAAACGCGGCAGTTCTTGACAAATGGGAGGGCGAGGATGAAGACGACGACGTGAAAGTTAGTAACGGATGCTTTGTTTGTCGTTCACAAATCAAAAATGTGTGTTTATTTCTCTAACAATGAAAAAAAGTCTTAATCTATCAAGAAGTTACAGTCAGCTAACTCTAGCTAGCTACTTTTGCTAACTCAACAGTGTCAAAACAGCGTGGTGATGGGGAGTCTAAAATATGTGTCCAGTTAGTGTTAGCAGCATAGGCGTTCACCTGCTTAAAGACATAGTCTTAAGTTAGATAGTAAAATTATAGTAATTATAATGACTAATTCCATGCTAAAGGTATGTATTTGCTTACAGTTATTAATTAATTTACTGTACTAAGTCTTTTCACAGCAGAACATCAGTGTCATCTGTTGCTTATCTCATTGATCATACTGTCTCAAAATAGCCAGCCTTCATAAGAGGATAGATTGATTATTATTAGATTGATTATTAATGTGCAAGGAAAGATCTCCAGCTAGTCGTAATTTTATGCTACCTACCACCATGAACCGTTTAAATTTGTGGTTTGAAATGCATTTTTATCTCATGTAGGATAATTGGGATGATGATGAAGAGGAAGAAAAGGAGGAGGAAAAAAAGTCAGGTACAGTGATATGAAATTAATAAATTGGTATTTGGCGAACTGTCAACGTTCAGGATAAAATATTTAAGCCTATGTATCTTTACCTCTTGTAATTGAATAGCAGTCAACTTGTATAGTTATGCGTGTGACAGAATCATTTTTAGTGTAGATTTCTCATTCATAGTCAATTAATCTGGTGCTATTTAAACTACATACATAATTATAGGAGAATTACAAAAAAAAATTAAACTGCTTGAAAATTATGCACATTTACATGCATACTCTTCAAAGCAGTTATAAGGCTTCAACTGTATTTCAAGTTGGAAAGTTAAAGTTTGAGTTTCAATTGTGTTTTTCATAGAGGCTGAGGCTAAACCTACAGAAAAGAAGAAACTCAGTGAAAAGATAAAAGAAAAGGAAAATTTAGAAAGAAAAAAACAAGAGGAGCTCAAAAAACAAGTAAGTTAAAACATGGCAGTTTTTAATGTTTAATCTTTTCAGTAAAAAATTATGAATAACATTTTTTAACTAGCTTAATTTTTTATGAATTGTAACACTGACAGTGTTTTTTTTTATTTACAGCATTTTGTAAATGTCCCATTTTTAATTTTTCTTATATACCCTCCTGAGACCCGAGAGTTTCCCTGGTGTGCATTTTATAATTTTTCTTGCTATTTGGGATAAGTAGGACCTAATAAATATAATAACTAAAATTTGTTTTTGTACAGGAAGTAGTTTTTGCAGAAAATGATGTCCTCGTGTGAGGACAGTGGGTCTATGATTTACCATATGATGTCCTCATGCGAGGACACAGTACTAGCAATAAAAAAAAAACTTAAATGGTTGTAATTCAAGAATGCTTTGGAATATAGACATATGGTTGGTCTTGTTTTTAAGAAGACATTTGCCAGATTATTGTAGAAGTGAAATAAATTATGAAAGTGAAACAGAAAAAAAGTTAAATAAGTTTGAGTTTATGAAAATACAGAATGTAAAAATATAATTATTTATATTTTATATAAAATATATATTATTATAAAATATATTTTACTCTAAAACTGCTAGAAAATGAAAGCCAAAAACCTAAACAAGTTGTGTTCCAAATTTTAGGTTGATATCTCAAAAAATGAGCTTTCAGTAAGATTTTATTTGGGCGTAGTACCAAACTTTTTCACTAGATGGACAGCCAGCTTCCTTACTGACCATATAAGGGCGCCTCCATTTTCATATGTTTTGAGTGATCTGAACCATGTCTTTCCATAATTTCATACAATTTATTAAGTATACATACTATTCAGAAATAGTATGGGTGTTTTGGCAGTATTTGATTTGATTCCAACCTCACAAATGTGCTCTTTTTGCCGCATCACAAATCGAGAAGTCATAATATTTTTCATTATATTCTAAAAATGTTCAGACCTTTTTTTTCTCATAACATTTAATTAGGGTCTCTTGGCATGAAAAAAAACTGAGGTTTCTACCAATCTTTCATGATTTTTCATGTTTTTTTCTATTTCAAAATAAAGGCCTAAACACGCCTAATGAATATGAAATATTCTTGTTGCAAATTGATAAATTACTGCTCTTCTGTAATTTATTTTAAAAAACAGCCACCAAATATGAAAACTAGAGATTGTAAGCTTTCAAATGATATATAGTTTGTCAATATAACTTTAGGTTTTTACTAAGATATTATTGTTCTAAATATATGGGCAAACGTCCCAGGTGGGATGGTGACAGTAAAGGGGATAACGTAATATAGTCCCAATGTCCTCAAACGAGTACTTCACATTTACTGATGTCCTAGAGTGCTACTATTACTAAAATATGTCAAATTTTAATCCCCATATGATGATAGAGACAGTATTGTACATAAATACATTTGAATAGATTTTTTACCTGGGTCATTTTTCTTTCGGGAACTGGTGTAGAAGTGTTAGGGTTAGGGTCATTTTCTTCTCACTGACATTGGTGTAATGTTGTGATATCACCACAAAATGTGGTGTGGGCAGTGCCCCTAAATGTGGCCAACATGTCTAAGATTTACAAATTTGACTATAATTGTGTCAAGAGGCAAAAATGTAATGTCCTCATATGAGGACGCAGGGTCTCAGGAGGATACATACTAGCTACAGTTAAAGTTTGAGGTATGATTTAAAAAAAAAAATGCAGTATGTTAATGCATTTAATCATCAAGTGACAAAGACATTTATGACGTTTCCGAATATTCCCATTTCAAATCAAATCTGTTCTTTTGAACTTTATATTCATCAAAGAATCTTGCAAAAAAAAAAATCATGGTTTCCACAAAATATTAAGCAGCACAACCGCTTTCAACATTGACAATTATAAGAAATGTTTCTTGAGCATCATATTAGAATAATTTCTGTAGGATCATGTGACACTGGAGTATGCTGAATAAATGTAATAAAATAGAAAACACTTGTTTTAAATTGAAATATTTCACAATATTACTGTTTTTACTGTACTTTTATCTAATAACTTTAAAGATGAGAGAACTTTTTAACAGTAGTGTAGATAAATGTGTACATATATGTTATGTTAGCTCGTACCTTTTATTAATGGCAAAGTGTGATAGAAGGATATATTAAGACTTTCACTAAGCTTAACTGTATTTTTTTTTTTAACAGTTAGAGTCATCAAAAGACTGCACAGAACTCACACCAGAAGAGGAGCAGGCAGAAAAACTTAGAGTGAAAAAACTACAGGAGGATTCAGACTTAGAACTAGCAAAAGAGGCATTTGGTAAGTGCTTTCAGTATATCCATATCCACATTTTTACATTTTGAATTAACTTTTAATCTCTTTTGTAGGTGTAGTATCAAATAATGTTACAGGAATTGATGTGATGAGTCCCTCTTCAAAAGAAGACTTCACAGAGTTTGAGCGGTTGCTAAAAGAAAAAATATCTCCCTATGAGAAGTCTATACACTATTCCAGCTTTTTAGAGACACTGTTTAGGGACCTGTGTCTTTCATGTAAGTATGCCCTATTTTTGACAGTTCTTCATTTATTCTCAATGTAAATCACGTATGATTCCAATCGGTTTTGCAGTGGAAGTGGATGACTTGAAGAAAATTAGCAACTCACTGACAGTGTTACTAAGTGAAAAGCAGAAGCAAGAAAAGGTATGAAATCCATTTAATTCCAAACATTAATATATATATATATTTATATATATGTACGTACACACACACACACACTCACACTTGCTGTCAAGCGGAAACCTTGTATGTCCAAATTCAGTGTTAAAAAATTGCAGTAAAAAACGATAAAAAAAATAAATAAAAATTAAACATGGTGTTGTCAAAGTTGATATTTTGGCTTTATATATCGTCAGACACTTGCATCTTTATAGTATTTTTGTTTTTACCAAAATCAAGCTCAAATGGAGGTTTTTGAGCAGCAAATTTGGGACACAAGTGTTTTGTCCGTCATTAAAACGGCATCTGAGGCAGCAAGTGCATTGTATTGTTTTCATCAACTTACAGGTTATGAAAGTTATTGTAGCTTTGTGGTCAATTTGGCCATAATCTCATGTTATTAAAGATAAAGTGATATGTATATATATTAGGGAAGAGTGACGATTTTCAAATATTTGATTAGTTGATTTTATTATAGAATATCGAATAGGTTGTGCGATTATTGTCTTTACAAAATCACCATGTTTTTGGTTCTGATGCGGTGGTGACACGTTCATGTAACCAGAGGGTGGCGATGCCAGTAACGCATCTACGAACTGTCAATCAAGTCTCAGACAACAGAAAATGATACACATTGTCTCACACCAGAGCATGTGATCACTGATCAGAGTGATAAGATTTCCTCCAGAGCGGAAAGCGTCTTTATGAAGACTCAGCGCTGCTCGCTCAGAATGCTTTTGTGACCCGCTGGTTAGAAAATATGTGAAATAAGTAGGGCTGCCCGTGCACGACTGAAGTTTTTTTCTAGTCAACTAGTGGTAGTTTATTTTAAGCCATTAGTCTAATCGCATATTTATATTAATTTAATTACTTGAATATATATGGGAGAGAATACTAAACCATAATGAGCTTTTTTGTAATATATTGCCTATTCCGCATATCAAGTGCATGCATGAAGCTTGGCACAAAGAACCGGCAAAAGTAATGATTATTCATGAGACTTTTAATTGTTTATTAATAAACTAGTGTTTTCTGTGTCAGTGTCGGCTGCAAAGATAAAGTTGACAATGCTGACTCGCCATCTTCGCAGTAGTTGAACGCACATATAGAGAGAAATGCACACTTCATACGAATAAGCCTACATAAGCAGAGAGTAGCCCATTTCTTTTAGTTCTGAATTTTGTTTAAAAGTAGACATTTATATATATATATATATATATATATAAAATCTCATATATTTATCTATAGATATATTTCTCAGGTCTGTGAGGCAAGTAGCCTATATGCTGAGATTTTTTTTTTTTTTTTTTTTTACTGGGCCTAAAACTAACTTTTTGCCATACCGGCAATAAATATTTCTTACCAGCCATGAAAAATAGATGAATCCTATTTAAAGTTACAAAAAGTTTTTTTTAGGGAACTGAGTGTCGTCTTTGTCTTTTGTTGTTTGATTATCATTTTAAAAAAAGCTTTTAGTCATAAATATATATGTATTTATTTTATTTTTTCATTCAATAGGCAAACAAAGGTAAAAAGAAAAAGAAGGGAGTTATACCAGGAGGAGGTTTTAAAGCCAAGCTGAAAGATGATCTGGCAGACTACGGGGAGTTTGATGGCGGTTATGCACAAGACTACGAGGATTTCATGTGACCAAGGCTTAACCCATTGACAACTTTTGCTGGTTGCTGAACCATACACCTTAACAGCATGACCTTACCCCACAGTCAGGCCCACTTACCAGAATCATGCTAGAAAACTCTGAACGCCATCCCACGCAGTGCACACTCTCTCCTCAAAGAGGTTTATGCAGAGAATGAATTATCTGAGGTATTTTTCTCTGTTGTGAATTTAGGTCAATGTTTGTCGGAATAAAAAAAAACGATAAAACGGGCTCCTCCTTGCAAATGTGATCAATTAATCGTGACAGTCCAGGATGATATGAACAGAGTGTTATTGTTCGGTAACTTCTACTTGGAAATAAATGACATTCTATGCAAATTTCTTTCCGTATTGATCTCCATGTCGTTCGATTCGCTTCGGGCGTTATCCTTGTCGAACAGGATTTTCCTTTTGCAAACCAGGCCGATTAAGACAACCTATACAACCTGAAGTGATATCTCTAAGTAGTCGCATGGTTCATAAATCATTTCTACAATCAAACGATTCATTTTTTGTTTTGTTCATAGACGATAGTGAGCTCAGTTGTTTAGATAATTAAATCTAGAGTGTAGCATACCTAACGTGAGCATAATACATTGAAAATAACGCCTTTTCGTTTGTAGCTCGTATTGCATTCCATGTAAAGTCTAAGACCAGAAGTATCACTTTAAATGAACCGTTTTGAAGATGCATTATTAGGATTACCTCAATTTTTGCAGAGAAAAATATGCGAATAATTACAAAAATAAGTCGTGTTTTCATGGCAGCACGTTATGCAGTTGCTCATTTGACCTCAACCATGCCAGCAAAGAATGAGCGTGATTCTTCTGCTGATGATGAATATGGGACTGAAAGTTGATGTAGGGTCTTTTCAGGCGTCGTTCGGCTTTCCATTTTCTTGACAACTTTAAGTGTGGTAGACATGCTCTAAAGAGACTTACGATCAGCAAAGCCGATAATAGGACTCTGCACTGTTTTATAAAGATCTAATTTAATAAAAGTTGCTTATAATTCATCAGTTTTTCTGTCTTTTTTTGCTTTATTATGTCTGTGGAAGACCGGAAAAACTGGTTGAAGAGATTGACCTGACCACTGGTCTATGAGACAGAGGATCTTGCTGGAAATTAACATTGAGAGCATGAGAGTGGCCGAGACATTTCTCTATTTCTTAATGTCGGGTTTGCATCTTTCTCTTTATTCTAGACTAGAGCATTCGATGTGATTGTATTGATTATCTTTGAACGGATTATGCAATTGGCATGATACATTTACCTGTCATAATAAATTGTAAATATTTGATGTAATTCTAACGAACTTTATTATTTTCATTAGAGTTAAAAAGAATAGCCAAACATTCGCTCACATTTAATGATCCACAGATATCATTAACCTTTTCATTTATGGAGTCAGATGAAAGAATGAGAAAATACATATGAGACAATGTATTGCATTTAATCGAAAATCCCTTTGCCATGAGAAAAGACGGAACACGCGTGAGACCTTCCCCGCTAATCGAATGCCATCATTGGATCGATATAGACGGCCCTTACTCTGCATACCTGTAACCATTGCACATTCTTTGCTGAGGGATGAAACAATTATTTGGTAATTTACAGAAATGCATACTTCATACTATACATACTTTCCACTGTATAGATACTGTGAATGATTCATCCTGTACATTTAATTTGTTAAAATGTTTTGTTCCATATTTGAAGTTGGTGTCACGAAAATTGAGGTTCCTATTAGATTTTGTTTAGGCACTACGCTATGACTTTCAAATTATGATGATCTAATTTATGATGACTTCTAAAATATGTGATGATAAAAAAGGGAAAAATAGTAATCTAAGTGTCCTGCTAGCTCTGACAGGAGTTCACCCAAAATTAAAATTGTCATCATTTACTCGCCCTGTCGTTTCAAGTTTATTTTGTTAATCTTTGGAACACAGATGAAGATCTTTTTTGATGAAACCTGAGAGATTTCTGTCCCTCCATTGACAGCTACGCAACTACCACTTTGATGCTTCAAAAAGTTTATAAAGAGATCGTAAAAATAATCCATATGAATTGACTGGTTTAGTCCAAATTTTCTGAAGAGACATGGTCGCTTTATATAATTGAATTTAGGCTTTTATTCACATATTACTCGCATCAGTCGTGGTAAATGGAAGCTCAAGCATGTTCATTCTCGTGTTATGGATTAGTTTTACAATCTCTTCATGAACTTTCAAGTGTCAAAGTGGTAATTGCGGATTTGGATCAACATCAAGGTGAGTAATTAATGACAGAATTTTTCATTTTTGGGAGAACTATCCATTTAAGAGATATATTGTCCTTGACACACAGGCATGAGGATCTACAGGTAAAACTCGAAAAATTAGAACATCGTGCAAAAGTTCATGCATTTCAGTAATTCAAATTAAAAGGTGAAACTAATATATTTAGTATATATAACTTTATACATATGCATAAT
This sequence comes from Semotilus atromaculatus, assembly GCA_031834385.1. Classification (NCBI taxonomy): domain Eukaryota; kingdom Metazoa; phylum Chordata; class Actinopteri; order Cypriniformes; family Leuciscidae; genus Semotilus; species Semotilus atromaculatus. The sequence continues at coordinate 7,470,129 of JAULUF010000027.1, read as the reverse complement.
TATACTCTTCAGAGGGCAGACATTTCTGTATTTAAAATCCTTTTTTTTTCTTGATTTCATGTAATATTCAAATTTTCTGAGATTTTGAATTTGCGGTTTTCATAAGCTGTAAGACATAATCATCAAAATTATAACTTTTGCACAATATTCAATTTTTTTGAGTTTCACCTGTACAGTAGTTCTCTATCATATATCATATTTTATGAAAGTGAGAGGGTTTCTTTTAGTTTCTTTAAGTTTTCTTTTAATATGAATAATCAGTGAAGCAAGAAAAATTTCTCTAAGAAATAGTAAATCAAATTGCTACTCTTTTCAATAATTTCATCTTTTTAATGGGGACTTTTTACGATATCAGGACATTTTTTACTTTACGCCCCCCAAAAATATCAAAATAAATTTTTTGAAGCGAAATTGAAAACATGCCCATCATAGACGAGGTATGAGTGAATTTTGAATAAATAACAGGTCAAGAAGAAAAAGCCATTTCATTGACTTCACGAATGTGTCATTCACAATAATATTAGAAATGAATCTTTCAATAATCTTTTATTGTATTCTGCATTCTTTTTAACAAGAAATAATCTTTTAATAATGTTAAAACAACATTAAAATCGCATTTATACAACATTTTATTTATTCAAGCATTTTCACTCATTTTATCATCGATTACTTTATTAGCTTCAGTAGATGTTCATTAAGGATAAAGCGGTCAAGGGTGTGAACTTTGAGACTGTTTGAAGAACTGTTCTGAAAACTATAAGCCAGACGGAAAGCAGCGTTTTATTGCGTTGCGGGTTATGAAAACGGCGCACACAGGTCTTTTCAGATAACCTGCCAATGTCCCAATCGTGTCTTCGTTGCTCGTGGCCGATTATCTTGATCACACCATGAATTGCACCCTCTGCTATTGGTCATGTGACCTGTGCACAAAGGGTCCAGTCTTTTTCCCTTATTCCAACTTATTGGTTTTCAGACCAAAGGAAAACAACAGAGTGATTGTAAAGATAAGACTTGGGGATAATTAACAGCAAATCCAGACTTAAAAAAAGTAATTCCCCATCATCCATTGGTTGTGAAGAAGGGAGGCGGTTTGTTGATGTGAGGTTGAATCAAGTGTGTGTGGTCGTAAAATGTGGTCTTGGTTGTGAGGACCGTTATATAAAAGGTGCGTGCAGTTCAAGCCGACCCATCTCGAACCGTGAAGTCCAACCATGAGTCCATGCGTCTTCTCAATCTTGGTCATTTTGTGGCTGGTAATGGCTGTGGACATGGCCACCTCGGAGGGCCAGCAGATCCTCCAAGCCTTGCACTGTCCGCCCTGCGAACGCATTCATTGTTCCCCTCGTAGAGCGCTGAAGCTCCAGTGTCAGGGTGGTGTAACCACTGGGATTTGCGGTTGTTGTCCAGCCTGTGCCAAACTCGCAGGAGAAAGCTGTGGAGGCACCTGGGACTACCTGGGGAAGTGCGACGAAGGGCTGGTTTGCGTTTACCAAGAAGCCACAGATGGAAAACCAGAGGCAGAACGCAAGGGAACCTGCAAATCAGGTACAGCTGAAGATGAAGATGCCAAGTTACCCTGCCAGCATGTTACATAGAGTCCTAAACGTCTCAATTCAAGTGCAAAGTTGGTTCTTGAATTCAGGTTTCTCATGGTCATGGACAGTATCAGGTAATGCCAGGCCTGACAAGTCATGTAAATTAATATATTCGAGGCCAAATCATTTCTATAGCGAATTTAAAATAATCAATTTTTATATGATTTAAATGCGTTCACTCATGAACGAGTGGAACAGTCGTGGTGATATGTTGGTCAAAAGAAGTGAGAAGCTTGTGAATTATACAAAAGCAAATATGAAGAGTCAACAGGGGTTTTCCAGGGACCCACCGGAGAGCCACAAAAGGGTTTCTAGGGGGTCTGCAGAAATTTTCAGAAAAAAAAATAATAGTAATATTAAACATAACTTTTTATTAAAATTATTGTATTTTATTCTATTGATATTCATAGTTTCACACAAACACAATATATAGAAATATCTCACTGATATACTATTATTATTTATTTTAAAATAATTTATTTTTATATTTATTTATTTAAATATATTCATAGTACTGAAGCTAAAATAAAATGTTGAATGCATCTATCTATCTGACATGATACAATAAAATGTATGAAATGGAATAAACATTTTTTACATTTAATTGACAATATTTCCATTTTGCTATACGTCGTCTACATAGTTTCATATTTTATTAATTTCTTTTGGTTGTAATATAACAATATAAAAGCCAATTTATAGATGTATCTCACTGATATACGATTATAATTTGTGTTATTTTAAATTAGATTTATTTAAATATATATATATATATATATATATATATATATAGTTTTTAATTAAGTTTATTTTCGTACTTCAACTTAAGCTAACATAAAATGTTATATATATATATATATATATATACATATATATATATAAAAAATATATAAATTAAAATATTTAAATTTTGCTATACATCTACATAGTTTCATATTTTATTAATTTCTTTTGGTTGTAATAGAACAATATAAAAGCCAATCATTTAATTTTGAAAACATTTTGTCTTTATAATACCACACTTACATTTGTTCTCGCATAGTATAATTTTGCTCATACAGTACAAACTGAACTTTATGCATTAAAATATTTGGCTGCCTTATATTTCCCTATAGCGATCATCAAATTTGAGGAATCATGCCATCTAAAAGTATGAAAACCCCTGTGCTACAATCCCACCATGCACAGTGTGTACCTGCTTATTTTTTAACTTTAAGTTCAGGTCCACTCTAGTAAAAAAAAGAAAAGAAAAGGGCATCATCAAGGTTAATGGCAGTCTAGGATTCCTTTGATCTCGGAGCACTTTCCCATAAAAGCAAAGCTCTTATTGTTCTTATCTATACAGTGATGAAATCCACAACCCTTCCTGAAGAACTGCATCCGTATTGTAACGGGATTCCATCAATTTTATTGTCTGTTTTTTTCTTTGACCTTGCAGAACAATATTTCACAATATTGCCTCCCCACCAAAAAAAACAAAAAAGTTGCTGTTTGGATTTAAACAGGCAAATGCTTAAGAGTCTCTGATTGGATCATTATTGCAGGGATTATTATGTTTCTAGCATGTAATGTGTTTGGCAACAGTTCTTCTAACCCTATTGATGGAGTGTGTAGCTTTTCATTTCTTAAACAACCATGTAGGAAGATGATGTCAAGATTAGTCAAGCTCAAATTTTGAAAGAATGGTTGTGAGGAGCATGAAGAATAATTTTCACACATGAATTGCACTCCTCTGAGTCCAGACCTTAAACTCAGTGAAAGTCTTTGGGATGTTCTGGAGGAGACTTTACAGAGTGCTGGACTCTTGTATTGACAATACAAGATCTTGACCAAACATTTATTTCCATCAAGAGCTGCCACTTATTGCTCATTTTCAATGCATTTTTGGATTTGTATTTCCAAACAGTGCTTGAGGTTCTCAAAGCCGACACTTGCAGACCTGAGTGCACATGGGAGTTCTGCAAGGCGAATCCCAATGAAATCTGCTCAGCAAGGTAACTTCTGCTCCAACTTTTCTACATATAGTCTTGATATTTGATTAGTCTAAAATTATTTCAGACTTCATTTCAGAGTCCAGTAGGTTCCTGGCATCAGTTGTCTCTCACGTGTCACTCGTTGCAGGTCTGTATCGATGGAGAAGCGTGAGTGTGGAGGTCACTGCCAGCACACGACCTGCTCCAGCTGCTTGGTTCTCAGACCTCCATCTTGTGCACAGTCCTGTTCCCCAACAGACCACGTCTGTCTGCACCGCTTTGGAAGGTGTGTGCGTGGTCACCTGACCGAAGAAAAACATCCACCCGCCTGCCACCAAAACCTACAGGTCAATTTTACAATTTTACTCTTTATCGTTCTTCTTTTTTTTTTTTTGGACAAAGCTGAAATATAATTGTTTATTTCTATGATGATTACCATATTGTTTCTTTTAATTAAAACAAAGGGCTTTTATTGAACTATACTTTGGGGCCATAGTAAAGATACATACACTTAAATCGTATATTAAAGGGGCTAAATGTAGAATTCAGAAACCCTTGTTATATAGCGACTGAACGTGATTCAAGGCCCTGATACTCGAGGCGAAGTTCTTTTTTGTTCTTCGCAAACGGGTACAAAGACGTTTGTTGTTGGGACTTATTTTGACGGTGCGGCGGACATTTATTTTGACGGCGCTGAGAACGCCAGAGCCTGAATCACAGTGCGTGATCACAGATCACAGTGTGTCTTTCGCGTGCGTTCGGCCAATCAGTGTACACTTACGTCACTGGTAGTTCCTATCGTGCTGGTTTAGACCCGTCTCTGAAGTAGGAGCTCATTTAGTTCCCCCAAAAGGAGTTCCTAGGACTAAAATCGTTCCCAGTTCCATGACACATTGACATTACAGTACAGAAAAGCTCTTTTGGTGTTATCCTGAACATTGTATAAGCATTCATTTCATGTGTCATAGAATGTAAAGGATGGTATCGGGTGCGTAACGTCACATCCTTTTGATTTTCCCGGCAAAAACGTCCCGTTTCCTTCACATAAAAATCAGTCAACAGGTTTTTATAGACAACCTGGGAAGTCGGGGAACGACTCGTTTTCTTAAGTTTCGTTACAAGCTGTTCACACATTGGCAAAAATTTTATAAATTGACAATTTTTATACAGTATATACCCCTTTTAAATAATAAATCTGATAAAATAATATATTTATATATAAAAACAAACTGTAAACAACAAACACACACAACATTCTATTTTATTTATCATATTTATAATTATTTGTTGTTTTATTACAGTATATATACACTAGTGTAAATATTTTTTATTTTATAATAATATTTTTATGTAAATTAAACAGGGCTTTCCTGTAGCTCAAACAGTAGAGCGTTGGCGCTAGCAACGCCAAGGTCATGGGTTTGACTGGTCAAGAACTGACAAAATGTAAAACTGTGTAGCTTGAATGCAATGTTTTGGATAAAAGCGTCTGCCAAATGCATAAATGTAAATGTAAATTATATCTAATTACTTTGCTATTCTTTTAACAGAGTAAGTCTGAGGGATTCTTTGTGTGTTTGGCTCCTGCCTGTCCAACTGCAGCAAACTGATTCTACATTTGAAGAGGAACTCAAACAATCCATCCAGTTATAAAATGTAGCACAAAAGGCAGCTATTTTTATTAATGCATTTCATTACTATTGAATTGTTTTAAATATATATATATATATATGTTATAATATAAATCAATAATAAAAATGTGTGATTTATAAATGCGCTGAAATGTTTTGCATTAATGTTGTACAGCTCTTGTATATTGTTAAATACAATCTAAAACACTGTTGTCATTACAACATGCTAAAACCATGTGAAGTCTATTGGCAACAAAATTTTTTTTTTTTTAATGATGTATTCTAATATTTGTAAGTGCAAATGTTTTCTGAAAAAAACTGGCCTTTAATTGAACTTTTTTTCATTTTTTTTTCATAAAAGGGACTAAATAAGGTCATGCTGACCCGTTTGGAAAAAGTGCCCACCGTAAACACGTTCCCACCCCTGTCTGGCTTGTTACTCAATAACAATATATTTATGAGCGTGTAATTAGGCATCCATCCATGAGCCAGAACAGATCAACCTCTTCACAATTCTTTTGATGTCTCTCTTATATAAAGCTGCATCAAGAAAATAAATGTAAATTGTTAAGTGATAAACACATTGGCATTAAAATAAATACTGTTCATATGTTTATAATATGCTTCCATGTTCTAAACCTGAAAAACCACACGTGACATAAGTATATCATTACATTTTTAATATGGAATAATTGATCTTTTTATATCAACAGTAATTTAAACCCTGAACCACAAAAAAAATCCAGCATTTTTAGAATAAAGTTTAAATATTTCGACTTTATTATCGAAATATTTCGACTTTATTATCGAAATATTTCGACTTTATTATAGAAATATTTCGACTTTATTATCGAAATATTTCGACTTTATTATCGAAATATTTCGACTTTATTATCGAAATATTTCGACTTTATTATCGAAATATTTCGACTTTATTATCGAAATATTTCGACTTTATTCTCAAAATATTTCGACTTTATTCTCAAAATATTTCGACTTTATTCTCAAAATATTTCGACTTTATTCTCAAAATATTTCGACTTTATTCTCAAAATATTTCGACTTTATTCTCAAAATATTTCGACTTTATTCTCAAAATATTTCGACTTTATTCTCAAAATATTTCGACTTTATTCTCAAAATATTTCGACTTTATTCTCAAAATATTTCGACTTTATTCTCAAAATATTTCGACTTTATTCTCAAAATATTTCGACTTTGTTCTCAAAATATTTCGACTTTATTCTCAATATTCTCCAAAAATAATTTTGAGAATAAAGTCGAAATATTTTGAGAATAAAGTCAAAATTACGAGAATAAAGTCTTCCGTAGAAGCTCTTATTTATTTTATTTTTTGGAAAGAAATGTGCTCGTGAAGGCGAACTGCTTCTGACATGGATCTAAATATAATAGAAGCTTTTTACTTTTATCTGGGCTTTCAACAAAAGGAAATTCAACAGGTGCTAAAGAATTTTTTTTTTTATGTTGCGGTTCGGGGCTTCTGTACAAATGAGTCTCCGCTCCTCAAGATGAAAAACATGCCGCTTTTGTTATCAGTCAAATTTTACTGCTTTTGACTGATAAAAACAAGCCAGACAAAACGTTCAGTGTGCCAAGAGCCATAAACTCCAACAACAGCCAGTTTACTAATGCATTTCACTCCGTCCCTTACGAAACACACTGTAATCCTGTTGCATTTATTTCATTTAAATAATGTCACATTTCAGATTCTCTGAATTATTCAAGTTGGAGACATTTATGCAATATCAAGACTAATTTTCATTACAGTTTTAATGACACTGACTGACCAACATAACATGGGTTTTCTGCATAGTTGACTTGATCTAGACATAGTACAATAGCCTAGCAACATGAAAACTTATATATTTGCCTCAAAACTATATTCAAAAAAATATTTATCTATTATAAAAACAAAGCACACAGATCTCCCTACATGATTATTTTTATTAATATAAGCAACAGTTTTGCCAATGTCTAGGTTGAAAAGGCAGCGCTTTCGTCTTGATCATTTGGTTAACTAGTGTAGTAAACCCTTTCAAAAAGTAAAAAATGGCTATATGCTAGCATGTAACATTCTCGGTGGCTAACATTAATGCTCATTCTGCAGATTTACTTCTGACAGATGCACAGTGTTTATGTAAATCTACCTAAAGTACAGAAAATGAAGGATAGCGTGTAAAAATCAAGTGATACATGGAGGAATGTCGTGTTGAGCGGATAAAATAGTTCCTGAGTCTTTTTTTCCCCTCTTTCATGATAGTCTTTGTGAGTAAAAGGCACTTTGGACGAGAGCGTTTATGTGATGCGAGCGGTCTGGGTTACCGGAACATTCTGTGCCAGTAGGACTGGAAAGCGGACGAGTTGAAGGCACCGATGAATACGAGGAGCAGGATATAGAGGCCCATCATGATGGCAAAATGATGTCTGACGAGCCACGACCTCCCTTGAGCATGTCTGGAATCAGAGCAGAACATCATTTTAAAGAGCAACTTAAATTAACCAGTAGAAAACAATAAGTCTTAAAAGGTTCAAAATGGTTTAGACCCCGTTTACACCTGTATTTAGGAATGCGGAAACGCATCTAAATACTTAATTAGAAGAACCGACATCGATTTTTAAATCCCAAGAATCAATCTTTGAGTCTATGCTGTTGATAAATGAACAGAACTTTGTATCTTGCCTCCCATCCAATTAATCTCAGTCATCTTTGTGCATTGTTACTTAGTCTTGACATGAAATAAAGTCTCAGCTTGTAAATTCGATAAAACGAAGCGCACGTGAACTGATCATCTCTTTCGTTTTACTACAGGTTCCATGACTGAACATCAGAAGGTATGTTGAAGATAAAGTACAACTTACCGAAATCCACTTCACATGTAATCGCTCATTTAGTGTTTCAACCGTAGAAGACCGTATATAAAACAGCTTGTAAACTATGTATCGTAATGTTGCATTTACCTCAGAAAAGCCATTTAATGACCATAAACTCGATAGTCAGCTAGAAAAAAATAACTATACATAGTATTTTGCTAAATATATGCACAATATTGCATATTCATTGTACTTTTACTTAACCTGCTATTCAATATTTAATGTATGTTTGAATAAATTTGTAACTTAACTGCTTATATTTCACAAAAAATTTGTAGAAACATAATTTTGTCATTAATTAACAAGTTATTATTATACATTTTTTATTATAAAAACATCCTTCTGTGCAATTTAAATAAGTATCCTACAAATCTGTCAATTTTAACCTTTAATATTATAGTAATGCACCAAATGGAGTTCCCTGTATAGTTTACAGCATTAGTTATGAGATATTTTTCTCCTGTAGAAACTTTTTTTTTTTTTTTTTTTAAAGTAGAAACTCTAATTTATAGATATTGAGTCGAATCGAAATTGAATCGTGAATTTTGTGTCAATACCCAGCCCTAAGTCGTATGATAGCTTTGTGTAAGTTATTTAATAAAAATCTTGACAGTCAGATCTTTTGAATTAATTAGTTGGTATAGGTCACATTACCTATGTACATGATATGTTCACGATTGGCTGTGAAAAACGTCCTTTTTAAAGTTCTAGTTACTCATTGTAATTGTGAAAAAAATGTGTTGGTACATTCCTCAACACTTCTCCATTTATGTTCCATAGAGGAAAAAATGATGACTATGTTTCAACTATTTCTCTGAAGTGGATTTTTTGAATTATGAAAGTCCTGCAAAGAAAGTCTTTATAAAGTCTACCGAGATGCACCAATCGTGTCCACGTGAATGAGGACGTCTCACCGTGATCTGTAGCGTCTCTGAGAATACACCAGCAGGTATTTCACTCGCAATAGCTCGTTGTTGGTCACCACAAAGTACTTCTCCGGCACCTCGCCACCTTCACTGTTCCTGGCCCTCAGACGCTGGCGGTCAATGCTCTCGGAGTCTGAAACACAAAGTGAGAGCTGAATTTTAGATATCTGCTGGGATGGTATCATAATGGATGGTCATTTTTACACAAAACTGGAATAAAAATCAAATCAGTGAACCTACATTGACAGTAGACATAGCTTTTTTCTTCAGGTCAGTCCTATATTCATAATACAAAAATCCGTTTACATGTCTGCTGCGATATCTTGTCCTTTTAACAGATAATGTTAAGGGTTTTTTCCGTGCCTATATTCATCTGTCAGTTGCGTCTTCCTTCTCCGTGATCACAAGTTTGAGTCCTTTCAATGTAAAAGTCTTCTCTACTGACTGACTCACTCATAAAGACAGTCTTTGCTGCCATCTATTGGCGAAATAATGTATGTAACTTCTGTTGCTGTTTACGGTTAGGGACTATTTTTTCCAGTGGAAGGAAGGCTTTTAGTGATTTTACTTTATGAAAGTTGCCTAGATACATATTTTTCGGCTTTAATATTTGTATTGTGTGGTAACCGTTTTATAAAAGCAATAAGGTACTCGAGGCAAGTGCTGTATCGTGAATGAGTCACGGCTGAAGGGGTTGCACAACACCTCGAGTTGCACAGCCACAGCCTCGAGTACCTTTTTGCTTACATAATAAGTAGGGGAGAGTGGGGTAAGATGTGCCAAACTATGTATAATTTGTCACATGACTATATATTTAAAAAAAGGCCAATCAGACAGAGGTGACTTCATATTTATTAAGCGTTGAATTTTTAATTTAGGAAAAACAATAGCGTAACAACAATAACATAAAACATAATTATTGCCTTTCAGTATTGGCCTGAATTTGAATATCATGAATATTAAAACTTTTTTTCACTGGTTTACGCAAATATGAACAATAATAAGAGAGGACTTTGTGCTTTATACTCATTTATGTTTTATTGCCTACAGGACAACTTAAAAAAGTGACTCATCTTACCCCACATACCTCTATATACTGAAAAATACACACCTACTCCATTACAAACATAATCATAGTATTCGTAGTGTTATTCGAACATGGGAATGGCTCACAGATCTGAAAAGCTTGATTTATGAAGACTGACAATGAACACATTAAACATGGGCAGTAAAGACATCTACAGTTACATAAAATTTCCATTTAAAATAAATAAATGCTGTTCTTTTGAACTTTATATTCATCAAAGAATCCTGTAAAACAATGCATCATGGTTTCCACAAAAATATATTAAGCAGCACAACTGTTTTCAACATTGATAATAATAACAAATGTTTCTTAAGCATCAAATCAGCATGCTAGAATGACTTCTAAAGGATCATGTGACACTGAGGACTGGAACAATGATGCTGATGTGTATGTATATATATTTTAAATTGAAATAATATTTCACAATATTACTATGTTTTTATTCAAATAGGCTAAATGCAGCCTTGGTGAGCAGAAGACACTTCTTTCAAAACCATTGAACAATCTTAACGACCCCAAACTTTTGACCATCAATGTATTCAGCTGTTCATCTGACACATTACCTTTCTTCTTCACCTGACACTTGACATCAGGATGATCGATGATTTCACACAAGGCAACGCAGCTGATCAGAGGCCCGAGGACGCTTTCCCTCCATCCGTTACCGTGAGGACTGTAAAGGATGGCCATGCTGAGGTCACTGGTCAGGTATGTGCCCTCCCCAAACAGTGACGTCTGAAATATCAAATCATAATCAAAGATTAAATGGCTTACTGTGTTGAACCAATGAGCAGATAACATTGTAGTTACAATTATCATCTTCGCACATATTATCTAAACATGAACTGATAAGGGACAGTCAAACACATCTGTCGCATAATTATTTGTAGTCCTCTATGATAACCAAAGAATGATTGCCTGGAGAGCATCCAAAAACAGGTATAAATGAGCATCATCCAGATGCTGACCTTGTTCAGGTGGCAGTGTAATCCGTTGTGTATGATGGAGTGGAAGTTCTCCAGCCTGCTGCCGTGGAATGCATAGATGAGATCTCGTCCAGCCCGCGTCCTCTCAAACTTGGAGTTGAGCAAATCACAGTACTGCAGTTCAAAGAGGAAGTCTGGGGCCGGCGCTGAAATACCCTCACTTTGGGTCAGCTGGCTGAGTCTGGCAAACTGATGGAGTGAGAATGAACACCAGTGAACATGCAGGGATGTGCAAAACTAAACAGACTAATCTGTGGGATCTGTAGGCTCAATGACTATTCCAGAATACCAGGACCGAAAATTATGTCTTAACGATTTGTACATTATTCCGCGGATTCAAATTGAAACCCCGAACTAAAATGACCAAAATTATGAATCTTATTAGTGAATCAAACATGCATAAAGCATGCAGTGTAACCAATGTAGTCTGATTCCTGAACAAATGACTCATATGAGCTGGTTCTTTTCAGTGAATCAGAAACATAGAGCATGACCAGAGTTGCTTCCTTCCCAAAACATTGATTCTAATGAGCTGGTTCTTTTTACAGAATCATAAACATATACTGTGACCGTGACCAGTCAGTGCAGTCCTAACTAATGACTCTTACGAACCGGTTCTTTTTGTGGATCGGCAACATGGAGTCCTACTAGGAGTTTTTCCTTCCTCAAATGAATAATTTTTATGAGTTGTTTTTTTTAGTCATTTACAAACATATGGCCAGTGTAGTCTGAACTAATGATTCTTATGAGCCAATTCTTTTTAGTGAATCACTAAGATAGACTGAAGTCGGTACTGACATTTTTAAATTGTGGAATCGTAAATTGAGCGGAATCGTAAACCCCTCTGATTGGCCATTGTGTTCACGTGCTCATCAGATTTGTCTGTGATTGGCCACGGTGATCATCTGTTCAGGTCATTGCATTTCTTTCTCAAAAGAACTCTTTATTGAATCATTAAGAAGTATCATAATCGGATCCGTCTGTCAAGCGCAAAGATCTAAATGAAGATTAGCGATACCTCCTCTTTCTGCAGGGTCTTCACAGCAAAACTCTTAGAGGACAGAACCCAGTGCACAAGAGCCAGATGATGATCTCCATCACCATGTCCAAGGCGCACCAGATCCCTCACGTTTGGTAAAGTATCCACATCTTTTTGCTGTGAGGAACATAGTAGAATCAAAAGTATAAAACTCTTTCATTTGGGAAAGCCAACGACATGGAGAGCTCAATTTCTTCAAACGTCTTACCAGATCTTCAAAGTCCTTGATCTCTCCTCGAAGGTAGCGAGGAGGGAAGGGTCGGAGTGCTGAATCGCGTTTGTAGCTCTGGACGGCGGCCACGAAGAGACTGCAGCGCAGGTCCGCCGCTACTGGGTCTCGATGCAGACACGAGCAAACCAGCTCTCTGACCGCAGCTGTGGGGAGAGGCGGCTGCATTCCCAACACTGAAACACATTTATCATACCAATAAACTATAAGAGATTTTCATTAATGCATAGTTAGGGATAGTTACCAATAATAATTACTCACCCTCATGTCATTCCAAACCCGTAACATCTTTGAAACACAAGTGAAGATATTTTTTTATATTTTTCTGTCCCTCTATTGACAGCTACGCAACTGAAACTGTGACGCTTTAAAACAATTCATAAACAGATAATCCATATGAATTGAGAGGTTTCTATGGAGCGAATTATGTGCCAAAACCTCACACACACACAAAACGTGTTTTACTCACACCCAATGATTCACAAACAAACTCAGTGTGGTTTGTAAATACAAAACATCACTCACAAACTAATGCATATTGTTCTGCAAATAAAAAACGTACATATCAAACAAATACAGTATGTTTTACATATACATAGAAACGTATTTCTTCAATGACAAAAATATCCTCCAAGTACAAACTAAAATCTTTCAAGTACAAAACAAAATTCTCCAAGTACGAGACAAAAACCTTCAAGTACAAAGCAAAATTCTACAAGTACGAAACAAAAACCTTCAAGTACAAAGCAAAATTGTACAAGTACGAGACAAAAACCTTCAAGTACAAAGCAAAATTCTACAAGTACGAAACAAAAACCTTCAAGTACAAAGCAAAATTCTACAAGTACGGAAAAACTGTCACGTGACTTTTGGCACTATTTTTCCGCGTCCAGGCAGATTTTCTTCACAAATATATCCAGGGCAGGCGGATTTTCTCACAAATGCAGTTGAGCAACTTCCTCTTCTCGAACAGTAGATGGCGCTAAGATAGGGGATCAATTTCGCGCTAGTCTCTCGGGAGAAACACTGATGTGAAACGCGTGCTTGCCTTTGCCCATGGGAAAATGAGCGGTGAACAGGTGTGTTTCTGTCTTACTTTATAATTAACCTTATTGAGGTTTTGGTAAATGTTTATTATATAGACAGAAATCCACATTAGCACTTAGTAGCACTCCACTCTAGGGAATCTATAAGCTGAAAGCTCTGCCATGTTGCTTTTTAGGCTACATTTTTGTAAAAACGTTTCATTTACTGAATGAGTCGATTTCTTTCGTTCTCCATAAATTAATGAGAACATTGCATTTAATTGAAAGGAGGGTCCCACTTATTCATTAATTTAGTTGGAATTCAGTCAGCTTAACTGTTAATGTAGGCTAATAAAATAATGAATGAACAAAACAAACAATATAGGCTACAATTGTTTCTTAACTTCCCTGTGACGTATTGCCCAAATTATTATTTTGGACAGACAAAAGAAACCCTCCTTAATTTATGGAGAACGAAAGAAATAGATTCGTTCAGTGTAATCACTAATTTAGTCATTTCACACGCGTCTTATGTAGATTTTTTTTTTTTTAAAGCAACATATGATAGAGCTTTCAGCTTAGATTCCCCTATCCTAGAGAGAGTGAAGTGCTACTAGCGGTAATATGGATTTTTGTCTATATGTAATAAACATTTTGCAAAAGAAAGCCTCAATAAGGTTAATTAGATTAAGTAAGACAGAAACACACCTGTTCACCGCTCATTTTCCTCAGCTGTAGGCATGTGTTGGGAAAACGTATTTCGTTACAGAATACATGCCCAAAAATGTAATTTGTAACGTTTTCCGTTGCATTACTCAATCTGAGGGATTACGTCCGCATTGAATTGCCTTTTATAAGTGTAAGAATGCGGCCATCTAATCCTGTTTACTAAGAGACTGCTCTCTGCTTAAGTAGGCTAATCCTGGCGCGTTCACTGCGAAGATCGCGAGTCAGCATTGTCACACTGACAAATACACTTGTTTATTAATAAACAATTAAAATATCTCCTTGCTATATTTTACATATTCATAATCTTTTGCCGGTTCTTTGTGACAGCTTTAAGGTGCTTTATTGGCAGTGCCACCCTACATGTTACACGCGTCACCACCGCAAAAAAAATAAATAATAATAATAAAAAAATATAATAATCTACATAAGACGCGTGTGAAATGACTAAATTAGTGATTACACTGAACGAATCTATTTCTTTCGTTCTCCATAAATTAAGGAGGGTTTCTTTTGTCTGTCCAAAATAATAATTTGGGCAATACGTCACAGGGAAGTTAAGAAACAATTGTAGCCTATATTGTTTGTTTTGTTCATTCATTATTTTATTAGCCTACATTAACAGTTAAGCTGACTGAATTCCAACTAAATTAATGAATAAGTGGGACCCTCCTTTCAATTAAATGCAATGTTCTCATTAATTTATGGAGAACGAAAGAAATAGACTCATTCAGTAAATGAAACGTTTTTACAAAAATGTAGCCTAAAAAGCAACATGGCAGAGCTTTCAGCTTATAGATTCCCTAATCCTAGAGTGGAGTGCTACTAAGTGCTAATGTGGATTTCTGTCTATATAATAAACATTTACCAAAACCTCAATAAGGTTAATTATAGATAAAGACGAAACACACCTGTTCACCGATCATTTTCCCATGGGCAAAGGCAAGCACGCGTTTCACATCAGTGTTTCTCCCGAGAGACTAGCGCGAAATTGATCCCCTATCTTAGCGCCATCTACTGTTCTAGAAGAGGAAGTTGCTCAACTGCATTTGTGAGAAAATCCGCATGGCCTGGATATATTTGTGAAGAAAATCTGCCTGGACGCGGAAAAATAGTGCCAAAAGTCACGTGACAGTTTTTCCGTACTTGTAGAATTTTGCTTTGTACTTGAAGGTTTTTGTTTCGTGCTTGTAGAATTTTGCTTTGTACTTGAAGGTTTTTGTTTCGTACTTGTAGAATTTTGCTTTGTACTTGAAGGTTTTTTTCTCGTACTTGGAGAATTTTGTTTTGTACTTGAAAGATTTTAGTTTGTACTTGGAGGATATTTTTGTCATTGAAGAAACACGTTTTTATGTATATGTAAAACATACTGTATTTGTTTGATATGTACGTTTTTTATTTGCAGAACAATATGCATTAGTTTGTGAGTGATGTTTTGTATTTACAAACCACACTGAGTTTGTTTGTGAATCATTGGGTGTGAGTAAAACACGTTTTGTGTGTGTGTGAGGTTTTGGCACATAATTCGCTCCATAGGTTTCGTCCAAATTTCCTGAAGAGACACGATCGCTTTAAATGATGAACAGATTGAATTTAGTCTTTCATTCACATATAAACAATGATGATAAGCGAACAAACAGAAACTCAACTGAACCTGCTAGACACGCAAGGACAAACCTCTTGCTGAAGCTCAGACGCGCTGCGTAACACAAGAGTGAGTCAATGGTTCTCACACGTCAAGCGAACATGCTTCACAACTGATGTGTGAGCTGATGAATGTTTATATGTGAATAAATGCCTAAATTCAATCTGTTCATCATATAAAGCGATCGAGTCTCTTCAGAATATTTGGACTAAACCGCTCAATTCATATGGATTAGTTTTACAATCTCTTTATGAACTTTTTGAAGCATCAAAGTGGTAGTTGCGTAGCTGTCAATGGAGGGACAGAAATCTCTCAGGTTTCATCAAAAAGATGAAAAAAAAAAAAAGATTAATTTGTGTTCCTAAAGTCTAACGATTATGGAACGACACATAATCATTATATTTGTTAATTCAATGTAGTAACTGTAATAATAATAATAATAATAATTATACATTTCCTTTAAATGTTTGTACAGGTACCATCTTGTGTTAATTCTAAAAATGGAGTTAACAAAGTGAAGTATTAAATACATTTTTTAAAAATCAAGTGAATACATAATTAAAACATTTAACATTGTCAGTGGGACTGATAGCTTGGCCAGCAGATTAACGTTAGCTGCTAATAGTAAATAACAGCTAGTGAAAGTAAAACTATAATATAAAACGTGTCTATCATTTGCTATTGGGCTTCTAATGCTCGAAAGTGAGACGGTTTTAATAGTTCGTTTAATAGTCTTTGTTGACTTTGTTTAACGTTAACGTTACACGTTAAGCTTGTTAGCTGGTTAGCTCAGCTTATCATCTCATTAGAGGAGAAATTCACCCAAGCTTCGCGACCCAAACGATTACTCATCGAGTACTCATCACTCGATTTGTAAATACATTCAAAAATATCAAACATTTGCCATGCATATGTATCTCACCTTATGTGCCTGAAGTTCAGGCATCTGACAGCAACCGGAAGCTAAACGTGTCCAAGAACTGCTGGAGACACAGCGAGTCAGCGACTGACGTCAACAGCAGAGGGCGCCATACACGGAGCGCAACAGGAGCGCAAGAACAGCTTCTCCTTCTTGTTTGATGGCGATCCACTCTTTAGGAGTGTCGCCACCTTCTGTACTGGAGAACAAACCGTATTTCATCCATGGGTGATGATTGAAATCTGTATGGATGTTAACTTTCATACTCTGTTCCTGACTGTCATGCATGGGCGTAGGAGCCATTATAGGCTACGTCCCCCACATTTCAAAATCTAAGTTTTGTCCCCCCCACTATTTCCCAATGTAAGATTTTGTTTTGCATTGCCTGCCTATCTCTGCCGATTTCGGAGTCTCCAAATTAATCCATTCTGCAACTTTTAAATACATAATTCAATTTTTAAAAACGGCCGTTTTCTTCAGCCGCTTATGTCGTTGCCAATCATGATCACGCACCGCTCGCGCATGCGCATCTAGGTGACACGGATACATTTACGCAGCAATAAATGAATGTTGCACGGGATGTGGAAGCCCGCAAAAGTTCCAGAAATGTACAAAAAGTGCCCTGGCCTTAAATGACAAGGTAAGGAAAATAAGACTAAATTAAAATTAAATAACCAAGACTAGGTATTTTTCTCAGGAGATGTTTTGAGCATTTTACTTCATACACCGGATTATCAGCAAACTGCCAAGATAACGGCTAGCTGGCTACTCAAAATAAACTAGCAATCTATTCAGTCAGCATATTTGTGTTTGATCTGTGTGAATTACTTGAAATATAAGGCTTGCTAGACCTACTTTTAGCTACCAAGCAACCTTTCCACAAGGGATAGATTGATTTTATTTTTTAGTATTTTATAGTTAATTGGAAATCAAATCAACCATTTATTTGAGTTAATCAGTAACGTTACATGACTGATTAACAGTAATGTAAATGCTAAATGTCCTAATATGTTGATACTACAACAATGCAAAGTAGGCTATATGCTCTTAACCTTGCAGTTTTTCACATATCATGTAAAACTCAATTTCTCCATTTCTTTGCACAAAACTCTACAGAAAGTGGCATTTAATGGTTTATTTTTCAAAAAAATGTCCCGGGGGGCATACCACCGGAACCCCCTAGCATTTCCTGTCCCCCCCCAGGTTCAAATTGGCTCCTACGCCCCTGCTGTCATTGCTATTATTCTAGCTGCTAACTCTGCAGTGTACACAGACAATTCATTTGGCAATCTCAAACTCATTTGTGTTTTAAATTTCAGAGCACATGTATATTCCAACCTCATGATTGACAGGTACTTAAGAACCATTCGTAAACATTTGAAAACGGAATTAAATGTGTTATTTCCAATAGCATTGACCTTGTTTCAATTATCTTTGGACTTATCTAGAAATCTCAGATCTATGAGAGGTTCTGGACTCCATGGTGGAGCACCAATAATAAGAGTCACATAACAGAAGATCTTACTGTCATTCTCCACCCAAAACTGTATCCCCATAATATGATTATTCCCAGCAATACTCCAATACTTTGCGAGTATGATGATTATTCGCTGGTCCATGAAGATTTACCAAGTACATCACTGCCAGTTTTTCCCTTTATAAGATCTAGATGCATCTTTCCCATTTCAATCCCAGTTGCGTCTGCAGGGGAAATGAAAAACATATCTGAATGGAGTGAACTATGAATACTGTAAGTTATTATGGAAGGAGCCCATTCTCTTTTTTTTTTGTTTGTGATGCCACAAGTTAAAAAAGTTGCTGCCTTAAATTAAGTACAATCAACTTGAACATGTAAGTCATTTCAACTTAAATTAGGCTAAATTATACTGACGTAAAAAAACGAGTTGAATCTTGCAACTTAATAAAGTTAAGTGATTCACTTAATTTGATGAGTTAAAGCAATGTAAAATCATACGTTGACCTAACTTTTTGATCATAAAATGTTTTGCAGTGAACCCTCCGCAATATAAATACTTAAAAACAATATTTAATGTATCTCTGTGATAATGAAAGACTGATCTATTGTCTTTATTTAAAATCTATCGACCTGACAATCTGTCTTTCTTTCTCTTTTTTGCCCTCAAGAAATTCCAGATATAACACGGATTGTATACTGATACTTATAATGTGAGAAGCATTTTAGAGAATGCATTGTGTTACCAGAAGTGTTTTCTTATTTCATTGTAACGTTATAGCGCTGAATATTATTGCCAGAGGAATCTTGGAGATCAATTATTTATGAAAAAAAAAAACAGCTCAGCGTTTTGCTGAGGGAAAGGCTTCTGAAAAAAGTCTAGGCCAAAGATAACAACACTGGAAATAATATACAATATGATTTGCTCAACAGTTATATAATGATGAAACTGTTGGATTATGTTATAAAGAATAAGAAAATGAAAAAGATATATATGTATATATAAATTAATTTTGGTAAATATACTCATTTAATAAAATCCTATTTATTTTTTTAAGAATGGAATATTTTTTCACTCCTATAATTCTGGTTCTGTATTCATTAATTTGATCATCATATAGCTGACTGTAATGTCTTATTGTTTTATGTTTCTTGTCACGGTCTTGTCATGTGATTCCCTTGCCATCATGTCTATTGCTTCCCTTGTCTTATGTGTTCTGATTGGTTCATTGTTTCATTGTGCACAGGTGTGTCTTGTTCAATCATTGGTCTTGTGTGTATTTAAGCCCTCATGTTTGGTGTGTCTTTGTCAAGTATTGTTGTGTGTAACCACTGTTGTGGAGTGTCATGTCCATGTCCTTTTTTTTTAAGCCATGTTTGAGCTTGTTTTGAGGAAACTGCACTTGGCTTCTGCAAACTTGACAATCAGATATGATTCTTTTAATAGCTACTCATATTCATTTATCCTTTTACTTCTTATTATTGATTTAATCATTTAATCACTAACATTTATGTATTCATAATGTGGTTAGGCTATTACTCCTTTGTTCTCTAGCGTGTTCATCCCATTTTTCTTAGAATAGGCTGTAATTCATATTCAGGAGAAATAAACTGCATATTGATGATTTCTGCAGACATACGATAATGCATTCATCTTAAAGCCACAATAGTTTATCTGCTCCAACCTACTGCACAGTTGGCAAGATCACCATGGCTTTTAGAGATGACATGGCCTGATGAATGCTAATCTCTGCAGAAAGGGCCTCAAGGGGCGCTACCTTATAAGAATAGAGATATTCATAGAAAATGTTGTAATTCTTTATTGTGGCTCAGAGCGATCAATCAGCTTGCATTTCTTGTTCTATTTGCTCTCTTAAATGTGTAGGTATTATACTCATATCTCGTCGATAACAGCATTTATTTATACATAATTGTACTTTTACTTGTTTTCACTTGAATTAAATATGTTTATATTAATATTACTTTTTAATTGTCTTATTTGTTTTATAAGATTTTGTTATGATTTGATACTTATCCATTAAAATTGAGAATCGGATCCAAATGCAGTGTAAAATGTTTAGTAAAAAATTTAATAAAATAACAGTACATCCAGGCATGGGGAAACATAGGCAACAAACAAAGCAATAACAGTAAATTCAAACAAGGGGTGCAAAAAAAAAAAAAAGAAAACAATGCATGTGATTTACATTTATTGATTTAGCAAGAATAAAGGGCCAACAAACAAGAAACAATCAATGAAACTAATCAACAACAAAAAAAACTACAAACTGACTACAAGCTAAACAGGAAACAGGAACAAAACAGAAACACAAAATAAGAGTCCTAAGCAGGGGTTGGGACTATTCTGTATTGTCTACCATAACATGTAGGCTATGTGCAAAAGGTGATGCATCTACAAAATGCATACACGCACGAATTATTATAGTAGCCTAACATTCTGTATGAGTAAAAGGTAATAAATGTATGTGTGTGTGTGTGTATAGGCTATACATATATCGTACATTTAATACATGTATTACCTTTTACACATAAATAATGTTTTTATATAGTCTATATATAAAATGTATTTGCTTCAGTACCGTGGAGAGCAGCCACAGACATCTCTTGAGGAGCGAGTGAAAAATGAAATATCGCGAGTGTAGAGTGCTCACACACGAGCTGATTTATTCAGCATCACACACACACACACACACACACACTCAACCCTCAAACCTCGCGGAACTGATGCTCGTCGACGCGCTTGCGTGCGTATGTGTGTGTAGGAGTACCGTGACGTGATTGTTTTCACTCCCATTTTCTTATTCTCATCTCAGTCTAACAGATTTGGAAAACATCTCCATCACAAGTGCATCGATCATTGAATGGAAAGCGGTTTAATAGATGCAACTGAGCGCGTGCATTGGCTGCATATTCTTGGGTGAACGCGCGAGAAGGTAGGATTTCCACCGATTTTTTCACTTTCTTACCCTTGTTTTTTTACATCTATGTACTCTGAACAGATTTATATGTCTTAACGTGCCAGGGAAAAGCAGAAATGGATGCAGTCTTAGCTTGCACTGTTGAATAAAACACCTCCCCGTTCAGCTCCATCTTTTCCCTTGAAGGGCGCTGTGCTCGACCTCTTTACCGCTCCGAAATGAATGAAAATGTGTTCGCAAAATATTCTCTTGCTCTTGTTTTCTCATTCAATTCTTATCTTACGTTTTATAACAATACTTCTCATTTGGATTTATGAAATATAATGTTAGGACAACTAGATTATCTTTTCGTATACCACCACAGCGACATGCCCTTCACTTTGCACCTGGGTTTGGCTAGAATCGAGCGAGAAAAAGCTACTAGTAATCGGTTAAGAATAATTGCTACAAATAAATGGTTGATAATTATCGCTACGAATGGTACATAATAACTTCTAAAGAATTCAGTGAAAAATATAGTCGCTATACGAACAAACGTTTGTAAATATTCGCTACAAATAAACGGCTTAGAAGAATAATCGCTACGAAACGATTCTTTTTGGTTCGAAATTAATCGTTCGAATCATTCTCCATACTAACTCTAATCGTGTTGACAGCTGTCTGGACGGAGTCCCAAAAAAAGGATGATACAGTTAGCAGGCCTGTATTCCTAATTCATTCCAAGGATCAAATCAGAGTTAATTTTAATAACAATCAACAGCTACAATGTGATAATCACTATGTTTACAATACTTGTTTGAAAATATTATCTACTCAGAATTTAACAATCTAAAATAATTTTAAGCGTCATGTGAATGCATTAACTTGATTGCCATAAACAGATTAGGCCAATCTTTTTAGAGTTTTCTATTTCTGTTGGAATTTTAATCATATTCGTAATATTCACCATAAATAAGTATGAACAAAAGTAATTTGGAGTTTAAAAAATCAAGCTATTCAGTCATCATGACATCAGTTTGTCAGTTTTTGTTTTGTTGTTGTTGTCAAGGGATCGTCTATTTTTATAAATAGTTTTTGGATATGTTAGTTTGGGATTTTACTAACAAGTTGCTGTATCAGCAGAATATGAACTTTAATCTGAAAATAATGTGCATATAAAAACACAGTGTTACAGGCTGCTTAAAGGCACAATATATAAGGTTTTAAAGGATTAGTTCACTTTAAAAAAAACTTTTGCTGATAATTTACTCACCCCCATGTCATCCAAGATGTCCATGTCTTTCTTTCTTCAGTCGAAAAGAAATTAATGTTTTTGATGAAAACATTCCAGGATTGAGTCAAATGAAAAGAACTTTTTGAGTGGTTTGTTCAAAAATCGCTTTGGCTATCCATTCTTTGGCATGTTTGGGGAAAACCACGTTGCACCGAGGTACACCTATAATAAAAGAAAATTGATGAAACATAACAATAAATTATACAATTTGTATTGATTACATTACTACAATAGAATGTTCGCATTTGTTTCTCAACTTGATTAACTTAGATCTATTACCATCACCCAACACACTGAACGATCTTTAGTACTTACGCACAATAGGTTGTTTTAAACTTACCAGTAGCGGTTGTTGCTTGCTGACGACCTACATTTTCATTGTGGTCAAGGATAGCGAGTTGTGTTCGTGCAACCATGGACGCATAATGAAAATGCAGGTTCTTTGAGCAGTATTTCAGTAGGACGGAATGAAACACCTCCAGTTGTCCTAAAGATAAATAAAAAATTTTTATATGGTGTACCTACATGTACATGTGTATCTAGATTACTATGTGTATATAAATAACTTACCAGTGTGTTTGAAAAGAGCCATTTGCCTCAAATCCTTTTGAAGTCCTTTGTCCAGAACAAGACTCTGCAGTGTGTGGAAGGCACACAAATCTTTTCCTAGCCATTTTTTCATTTTTTCAGCATTGCTGTTCCGGACTGAGATCATTGTGTCCGCATTTTTTCGCCTTTCCTTCTTCAAACCAACTGAGCAAACCTGCCACGTTTGCTGGTCATCTAAAGCAATGAATTCCATTACTTTCTCAGTAATGCCACGTGCTTTGGCACTATCATCTGCAAATTTCTTAGTCTTTTCAAAGAGCGTGGCCACCGAGGGTGTTTGCGATGTAGTTGGGGTACTTTTAACCAATGTTGTTTTGCGGTACTCCTCATGTTCAATTGGATGTCGTGATTTCAGGTGGTGTATCAAACCTGTTGTCGAAAAGTTCTTTGGCACTGCACCCCCTCTTGAGATTTTTGCAGAACAAATGTTACATATTGCAACTTTGGTGTCCTCATCTGAAGCTTTAAAATACTTCCATATTTATGGAACATATTTATGGACATGCTTAATCTTTGATAGGCAGATGTGTGATAACAGTTCAACCATGAGTGAAACCTAAGCGCTTGCGCACGGATGGGAGGGGCGGGTGACATTCATTTTCAGATTACGTTTTCGGCAGTTTTTTTTTATTTCGGCCTAAAACCAATAATGCCATTTACGGCTAACATAGCTTTCTCCATCATACAATATATTTTAAAATGAATTGCACATAATTTAGCAACATGATTTCCGTCTTATTCCTTTCCATCGGCTGTAGAGGTGAAGACGACAACTCCCTTGATTCCACGCTCATTAATGGCGTCATGAAGCCACGCCTTCGTTTTGAATAAGCGACCTCTAGCGGCGAAAATTACATACTGTGCCTTTAAGGTTTATAGGTGTCATGTTTGTAATCCTGAATGAGGAATGCAAACATTTGCTTTATTAGGGACACAGCTGGATCTAGCTTGTGTTTACTAAAGTTATTCCCTTTCTGGTTGTTTGTTTTTATTTTGCTGAAAATGTAGATGCATATCAAAGTAAAAGCTTCGCTTTCACACTGAAAATCAAGTTGCAACGTGTTGTATAATAAACACTTCTTAAAGGGTTTCATTGCAATGTGTGAATTTGTTGTGTCTGCAATGTGTGTTTTTATACAGGTTTTTAAAAATTAAAGTTTGACGTTGGTGATCTGAAAGAAAACAAGAATCTCCATGGCAGGTGAGAGCTTTTAACTTCCGTAAACCAAACTGAATTGTTACCATATTCAAGTAGCATGGTATTTACATGGTCCTACCATGGTACATGTGTAAAAAGCCCTGTCACTTCCATGGAATGTTGTATTAGTTTTGTTACTGAACCAGGACTTAAGAGGTTAAGCTTTAAATAGTTTTTTTTTTCCCCACAGAAAACAATTTCCCTCCTCTACCACGGTTCATTCCACTGAAACCATGTTTTTACCAAGACTTCAATGAGATCCCAGACCAGTGGCGTACAATGTGCAAACGAATGTATTACCTATGGATATGTATGTTCTTAAATATTTCAGCATGCATTATATATTTCTCACCGCATCAAATTTTTTGCTCGTTACTGTGTGTGTATACTGAGTAGATTGCAATCATGTGGCTTTATTTGCCATTACAGTGTCTCTTTTGTTTTTACTGTAAACACTGAAAAGAACCAGACACATGAAAACTTGTAGAGACTGGTTTTGTACTTTGATCTATCGGTTCATGGGTAAAAGCGTGGGGTGTCATATTACTCTCGTTATTGTACAGTTTACTAGGTTATCATTAAGTATCACAATCAAGTATCATTCTCTAAGTATCATTAGAGATGCTTCTGCCATGTAGGATATTTACAAACTCCTTTTTTATAGCACACATTAATTGGGAACTATTTTGAAATGGGTCTGGGAGTTGAGAAAGTAAGTGTTTGTTGAAATAAATACACATTTGTATTAGTTTCTAAAGTATTTAGCTATTGAACTTTAGTCATTGTGTGTCATAAATTCCAACCCCGATCCAACAGATGAAATTTTAGTTTTCCTTGTAATGTAGTCTCCTACAACCCTATAGTATGCATCAAATGCAATATTATTTATACATGATGTACGTTAGATTTTCTTTGTAAGAGAATGCAATCAGTTTTTATTTTATTTTGAATCCATTTTTAACTTCATTTAATTATATATAAAATTTACTTTCTTTTCATTCAATTTATTTTTTAATAAATATTCAAAATAAATCAAATGGTCGATAAAAGCTTGAGTTGTTGGCTTTCATCACTTTTAAGTTAATATTAAATGAACCATTTTTTTTCTCACTCGCAGTGAATAGTGCCACTCTAGCAGCAAACCTGATTGGCTGTCTAGCATGGATGTGTGGAGGGGGCGGAGCAACCAATTTTGGTATGGCCATTCTGTGGCTGATACTGTTCACCCCATGCTCATACGTGTGCTGGTTTAGGCCCATCTACAAGGCCTTCAAGTGAGTTACGTTCATGTACTTTAAATATGGTTCAAAGTAGTCTATGAAGAATAATCATGTCATTGTGCGTGACCCTAATGCAGTTCACTCTTTATTTTGCAGGACAGACAGTTCTTTCAACTTCATGATGTTCTTTTTCGTCTTCATGGCACAGGTGGTGATTAGTATCATTCAGGCCGTTGGAATCCCAGGATGGGGAGTTTGGTAAAAACAGCTCATTGTGTTTAAGAAATGGAATCAGATAGATAAATAGATAGACAAACAGACAGATATATACACCGATAGATAGATAGATAGATAGATAGATAGATAGATAGATCTGTACTCAGTACTGCCGAATGATTAAAGAAATGTTATCAGCAAGATGGTAGAAACTGTACATTTCTTGTCTATTTAACACGGAAATAATCGCATTTACAATAGCGTAATATGTGGGAGAGCGTTGCTATAGTGCGACGATATTGTATTCCAATAAGTAGCTCTTCAAAGTCAATACCAAATCAAAACTAGTTAGTACATTATTTGTAATTGAAATGGTTAAATGACAATGGTTTTTATGTTTAAAAAAATATAGATTTTTTTGTTGTTCGAAATAAAAAGAAAGAAAGAAAGAAAATAGTTACAAGATGTATGAGATGACAAAGAAAGAGTGCCCCAAGAAAGAGAGCTAGAGAATAAAAGAGACAGAGCAACAGTTACAATCTTACTTCCAGTTACTTCCTTGACCATGTGTCTGTAACCCAAATGTGAGACGTTCAAACTAACCAATCAGATAATTACAACTTCCCCCATCGTACTAAAGGTGTGGCAATTCGTAGACCCCCGATGTCGACTTATCTTGGCCTACAGACCTTGATCACTGTCAGCACCTCTGCCTTTAGGAATTACAAATGGTCCTTGGGGTAAGAAAGAGGGGGGTTGAAACAGTAAAAGCAAATGTCTTTGTTCATTTTTAAATATCTTTGATTATTTTCAATTCGATAGACAAATAGATAGATAGATGGATAGATAGATAGATAGATAGACAGACAGATAGATAGATAGATAGATACATAGATACATATATACATAGACAGATAGAACATACAAATATAGATAGATAGATAGATAGATAGATGAACAATGCTGGTTCAGGTCCAGTTGAGTTACCCTATAGTATAGAAACTCAAATGACTCATATACTCTTGCGTCACATCTTATTTTTAGCACATACATAGTATGGTCTGTTTAGAGTATATTAGGATGTTATGCAATATTCTGAATTTATACAATCTTTTCATGTACTGTACTTTTTAAGTGGCATGTTAATGAGGAGAATGTCTCTTCTTTATGTTTTTCTTTTTCAGTGGCTGGCTGGCCACCATCACTTTTTTCAGCACTAATATTGGCTCTGCCGTTGTTATGCTGATTCCAACCATAATGTTCACTGTCGTGGCTGTTTTCTCCTCCATTGCCCTCACCAAGGTACCCGTTATTGTTCCTCCATCATTATTGTTTTGAATACAAACAGATCTCATGTTATCAGTTATCTCATGTTTTTTGTTAATATATAATGTTTGTCCTCTTACTTGTCTTTTTTTCTCCTGAGCAAAAATCCTCAGTAAAACACTAAAACACTTTCTAGATTTTTAAATCTTTAAAAACATTAATAATTTGATAACAGATATCTTTAACAATTCTCAAAATGTTATATTTAAAACCTTGTCCTGTGGTTAAAACATGTTATTAATAGAGCTGTGACGGTGTCACTTTTTGGCGGTGGACCAACCGCTGGTGGTGCGGTGGTTGGTTATAAATGTATATTGACCTCAATGAAATACATTTTGAAATATATATACAGGGTTTCCGCGGGGCATGGATTTTGCGAAAATGAAGGCCTTAAAAAGCATTAAATTTGATTCTTACAGCATTTTTTTTATAGTTTTGAAGAGAATTTTATATAAATGTATTTGAATATAGCCTTCATAAATAATAATTTGTATTTGCTGTCGCAAAATATGTAGGCTACGTTCGTGTGATAAATACGCGGAACCAGTATGGTAATTGGTTCCGGCCGGAGCAAAATTGCCGTGATGCGGAGGTGACGCGGGTCTGTTGTACAGCGGTGGACGGGTCTCAACCATGGTCTGAACCTTGAAAAAAAGTTATATTTAAATAGTACATTGTGTTTAATTTGTCGTTTAATGAGATCTAATATATGTTGCTAGTAGTGAGAATAGACCCGACTGTTACACGCATGCACTTTAATGGTCCAGTAGCAGAACTTTTCTCAAGCATGTCAGAGGTTTTGGGTTCTAATCCGCAGTAAGAAGTATATATTTTTTTCCTCGTCAAAACCGATTGTTTATTAGTGGTTGTATATCAAGCACTGACATGTGTGTGTGCATTATGTTTTGTGATTTCACCGTAACAAAAAAAAGAGAGTCTCTCCGCAACGGATTGTAGCGCACGTCCGAGAGAAGAAGTGTTGTGCACGAGCCGCAACAGAACGCAGGCAAAGAACGTATAACGTTATTGTTTTTCTATACTCTTATCTCTAAATGTTTTGAGGTGTATGTTAAGGTGTATGTTTTTCTATACTCACTTGAGAGCAGGGCTCTCAGATGCATTGAGCGTGACAGTCACTCATTTCGGTCTTTTGTCACGCACTCCCGGCACACATTGTATTTCTCACGCTGAAAAACTATTTATAATATATTGAATATGCTGCAGCGCCCCAAATGTCTCTGGCCTCGCCGCCATAACTATGGAACCAACAGGAATCAAGCGCGTCTCTCCTGCAGTTCTTACTAGTCGAGCCTGCCACTTATCAGCCAATCAAAAAAAAAGAAAGGGTCTACAGTACACATACAGGGTACCCGCGGGTCTTAAAAGCCTTGAAAAAGTCTTGAATTTGATCATCTCAAATTAAGGCCTTAAAAGCCTTGAATTTAGTATACAATGTCTTGGATTTCGTTACAAAGGTCTTATATATTTTTTTGCCTTTGCTAGGATTAATTTCATACCGTAACAAAATTAACTGTTAGTGTTACTAACGTAGGCTAATTCAAAATGTATGCAGCGGTGAGTGCATCTCGCGCTCCACGTCATAGCAGAAAAAGCGATCGCGTGCGCAACCGTTACTATGGTTACTAGGCAAGTGAGGTACAGAACAAGATAGTACCTAGCCTAGTTTAATCCGCTGTGGCCACAAATGACAGAATTTAAACCCAAATAAGAGCTTTTCTGTTAAAAGAACATATTTTCTACCCGGCCTTTTCAATAGTATCTGGCAACCATGCGCGCGCGCTCTCTCTACACTGCTGAAGAAGCGCGGATGATCTGAAAACACAGACAAGCTGGAGTTCAGCGATCTTTAAGATTGTCTAACTTTCTTAAATTAAAGTGTCATTCAGTCGGTCTGTGTTCTGTCACGAGCCGCTTGCGCTGTTTGTGCGACTAAATCTGCGATCAAAATGCAGGCTGATATCCACCAGTGTTCATACGAGCAAGAATGCAATGTTTCCCGAATATCCACACGATTTCAAATGTGACATTGATTTTATACAACAGTAAAAAAGAAAAGAAAAAAGGGTAACATTAAGTGATGTACTACATTTAAAACAGCATTGTCAGGCTTGCTCTATTTTGCAACGAAATATGTGGCTTTGAACGAATCGTGAGATTCAATAAATGAATGACTCAAAGACTCACTCATAAAAATAGTGAGTTACCGCCACCTACTGGCGATTTTAATGTTTTTTTTATCATTGCAAATTTAATGAACATGGTTTTATTTAAAGCATTATTTCTTTCTTTTTTAAGGTATTACAAAGGTAAAAAATTAAATAGAAAAATTTATTAAAGGGGGCAAATCTTGTCCCTAAATGGAAAAGGTGTGAGTGCAGTCTAAGTGTAAGAGAGGGGGCACCAGGGGGTACGGCACTCTAAAACATTGGAGAACCACTGAACTTAGGAAGAGGGATCATTATAGACCTGCACAAGTGCTACTGCTAAAGAGTGCAATGTCAATCATTTCTCATAAGCTTAATTGAATTGGCCTAGAGAGAATAATTATTGACATTTTCTGTCTAAAGACTAGGGCTGGACCAGAATATTCGAATATTCGTTCGGTGGGTTGGTATTCGATTTGAAAATGTGACATTCGAATATTCGTTGTTTTTTTTGCACACCTGGCATCCCCCTCGAAACGGTTCTCATTCGCGCTTGAATATGTTTTACACTATAAAATCTGGTGAAATACAATACTTAACATATAAATTCGTTATAGCTACTTAATAAATAGATATTTGCTTCTTCTTGGACTACTAAAAGTGTTCCTGCAACGGGAGTATTCTCTGGCTAGAGCGCAGAACAGCGGAGTTTGTATGGACAGAAGTGAATGCCTGAGCTTGTATTTTGGGTTAAGCTGCATTGCTTTGACATTGTGGAAAATAGAATAATAGAAACAAAATGTATTAAAATGTATGTAGTATTAAAATGTATAAATGTATGTATTAGTGTGTTTTATAGTGCAGTGTCCATTCTCGGAGCATATAAGATAGCATATCGGAGTCCATTCTCTGCTCGCGTGAGGCGCGCTGCTTCTTTATTTAAATCTACCCTACTTTGTCAGTAATTTGTTAGTGAGAAAAATATTAGACTAGCCTACCTTATTTGAAATATTGCTTAAGTTACATACATATGTGTGTGTGTGTGTGTGTGTGTGTGTGTGTGTGTGTGTGTGTGTGTGTGTGTGTGTGTGTGTGTGTGTGTGTGTGTGTTTTTCACTAGTGAAAAACACACACACATATCACTAGTGCAGAGCAGTGTCCGTTCTCGCCTTCTCGGATAAGCTCTGCTCGCGTGAGGCGCGCCGCTTCCCGCTCGCGCTGTTCTGTAGTTTATTCTGAACGTGTCTCGCCTGTCTATCTATATTGGACCAAATACACTGCACTCCCTTGTGAAGTCGTTTGGATGAACGGTTCTCGAAATAATAATCATGCGCTGATGATGATAATGCGCATTTTACATGCGCTTCAAGAGGCACACACGCGCACATTTGCACGTACACACCCAAGGTCTCTCCCTCTCTGTCTTGCGTGCGCTACACGGTTTGAAGCTCGCGAGCAGCTAGATTCCGGGAGATTTTAACTAATTTGCGGGCATCAGGGAGCCGCTATCAATATGCGGGAGACTTGGGATGTCTGAGACATATAGAGATTCCGAAGCTTCGAATATTCGATGTTCATTCCTACCGAAGCTTCGAAGCTCAAAAAATGGTATTCGGACCAGCCCTACTAAAGACTACATATAAAATAACTACCAAAAGTAAAGTAACTGCAGTTTGACTAAAAGTTGACAAAAAATGCAAAGACTTTTCGTCAACTACAACTATAAAAAACAGGATGACTCAAATGTGATTAAGACCAATAAGCATTTTCGTCTGAAGACTAAGACTAAATCAAAAATGGCTGCCAAAATGAACACTGGCCTACACACACGTGCGCGCTACAATGCTGTTGCGTATGTATTAAATATGACTGATAATTTAAGTAAAATGTTTTATTTAATTCAAGTAGCCTCCTTGTACATAATTATTTTCTAGGGTTTAAAATTTATACAGATTTGACATTTTCCCCTCATACTTCTGTCGGAATGGGTATGAAGTTGGCCTTGAATTTCATTTGAAATGGTATTAAAAAGGTCTTAAAAAGCCTTGAATTTAAGTTGGAGGATCCTGGGGGTACCCTGACATTAGCCAATTAGAAAATAGCACTATTGTATCTGGGTAAGATTCAAGATAAGTCATGAACTCCTGTTTTAATGACACAAACAATGGCAACTTGATTGCTATTAGAGAAACGTTTCCCAGATAATTAGCATCAGTTTTTTATGAGTGTCTGTAACTTAGACAACAGTTCTACAGCCTGTTCGCTGACAACACCTGCTCAGAACAAGTAGTCTAGGCCTAGTCATATTTTCGTCATCGCACGATGGCTGACATATTGTCACATTATAAACATCTCTCTCTCCAAATTTTATAAGCACTAAATAAATTAAAGTGTATTGCATAGTCGATGTTATAGGTCACTTTTAAAATCATGTCATATTTTATAATTATATCCGGGCCATGGATGCATTAATCATTCCTCTCATTCGCCCTGAGAGGAAAGCCCTCTAAAAAGGCCAGGTTAGAGAATGCTGGGCCAGAGAAGGTGGCGAAAAGGGCCCATTAGAGGAGGAGGCGGTGCCGGTAGAAGAGGAAGAGAATAAATACTTTGTATTTGGTTGAATTGTCAGTGCCATGTGTCAAATCTTCTCTTTTGCAAGTGTGAGCAATTATTAATGACAACAACAAAAACACTAATAATAATATTACTAATGAAACACCACCATTCCTGCGACCCGTCCTATACGCCGCGAGATGTTTAAAAAATGGTGGGGACAACCGACATGTCCCACCCGCAAATTACACCTATGTGTTCCAGAAAAAAAGAATATATATATATTCTTTATATATATATATATATATATATATATATATATATATATATATATATATATATATATATCTAGTATATATATCCGTGGTTAGTCATGGGTCGTATATGGCATTAAAACATTTTAAAATGGCATTAAAAAGGCATTAAATTTAATTTGAAGATACCTGTAGAAACCCTGATATATTAAAAAAAAAATCAGGCTCAAACATCCTTTCGTAAAACAAATGTGCATGTTTATTTTAGCACTTATGTCAGTGAAACAACACAGTACAGCCTGTAAAACATTTAACTAAATATCAGTAAATAATGGTAACCTAAATAATACAAGAAAGTTAAATATTGAATTAAAAAACTTTTACTTTTATATTTACCCACAGAGATATACTGTTTGGGACAAATATGATGTGCCGTACTAAATCTAAAAAACACAAACAATATAATTTGACATGTTAAATCTGTTGAATAGAATTTGACTTTCAAGTTGCGTTTTTCTACTTTACCACAATAAAGGATGTAATTAGTATAGTAACTAATTAAAAGTAAACGAAAGGAGGAAGCATCCATAATTCCCTGTGAAAATTGGTGAGTGAAGATTTGGCAAAAGAAACAAGAGATTCATTGCATGTCCAGTGGAAT
Organism: Semotilus atromaculatus; assembly: GCA_031834385.1. Taxonomy (NCBI): domain Eukaryota; kingdom Metazoa; phylum Chordata; class Actinopteri; order Cypriniformes; family Leuciscidae; genus Semotilus; species Semotilus atromaculatus. The sequence continues at coordinate 7,437,568 of JAULUF010000027.1, read as the reverse complement.
AACTCATGGAATATTGTTAAATTTGAGGAAAATCAGGTGACCAGATCGCAAAACATAATACAAAGCAGTCAAATTGCTTAAATTTATGGAGTCATGTACCTCTCTCAATCGTCACAAATCCAAATGTTTACACGGTTGCGGTGTAACATTTCATTGCTAACCTACTATTTCTTTTGTAAACAAAGCTTTGTGGAGTGTCTGTCGGATATTTTTCTATTATTCAGCAGAATTCGTTGTTCGTTTTGAAGCCATTGGGTCTCATTCACTAAGCATGCGTATGCACAAATTTGTGCGTGAAATGTGCGCATGAACGATTTTAAGAACAAATCACTATTCACCAAAAATTTCGTAATAAAAGTTATTCTAAATTTACGGAAAAATATAGGAACTACTGAAACCACACCAACGCAAAAAGCACTTACTCTGTACAGCCTTATAACCGTGTTAAGAATTAGTATTTAATCCTAACACGACTATAATTATATTGAAGTATAGGGGCTTTTGCACCGGATAGTTCTAGGAACTTAGTTCTAGGATTTAACCACCAGGGTGGTTCCCCTAGGAACGTTTTCTGGTTGCATTCGCACCACCAGTAGGAACTCTGAAGTGATGTAAGTGCCCGAAAATGGGCTAAAAGGTGAGATGTGTGATGTTGTGACTTTCATTTTGACGGCGCAGCCGACCTTTATTTTGATGGCGCTGAGAAAGCCAGCCAGAGCCTGAGCAAACAGTGCTTGCATTCTCCGTGTTCATTAGTTTGCGACCTGTCTAACAGTCCTGTCTAATACGTTATTAGATAAAACTGCAATACATAGAAAGACAGTATATGAAAAGTTATTAGAGTATGCCGTGTGGTTGATGTGGTGCGAACTGCGTTTGCAACATAGACAGTTAAAAAATATGGACGTAGTTTCCGTGACGTCACCCGTAGGTTTCTGAAGAGCATTTTTGAAGCCCAAAGTGGGCGGAGTCGGCCGTCACCATCTTGGTAGCGTGTCACTCCCGGATAACCGAAAATGGGCTAAAAGGTGAGATTAGCTCAGGTGACGTGACGCTAACAGACAGCAGACAAACCGCTAGTAGTGACAGCAGCGGCAATCCAACTGTCACTCAAGTGGCCACGCCCTAAATTATGCAGAAATTTAAGGCTTAATATAATTTAAATGGATGAGTTATAAAAAAATTCACTCCCATCAAAGTTGTCATGAAGGGCAAAATTAGCTATATAGACCAAAATCACTTTTTGCACCAGGCTGTAAAAAAAATTCTGCTGTAAAGTTGGGCATTTTAACATGGGGGGTCTATGGCCATCAAGTCACCTTCATTTATATAGCGCTTTTAACAATATAGATTGTTTCAAAGCAGCTTTACAGTGATAATAGGAAGTTAAAGTAACAGAGATTGTTTTGGCTTTACAGCAGCTCTAGAATAAAGTTATTGTCCAGCTAAAGTTAGTTTTGATTGATTCACTTCAGTTGCAAAGATCATTAGTTATTAACTCATGGGCCGCGTACACGACACCCTTCTAACAGAAAACCTTTAACAAGCTCTGGCCCGCTCATTCGCACAACAACAGTGCCTGGTGGCTCGAGAATGCAAAACTTGAAATAGGTTGCAAGCCTTAAAAAAAAAAAAAACGCAAACCTGTGAAAACGCTGACGGTGTGCACATGCGTATTCTGTAATATCGTCACACTATAGCAACGCTCTCCCACATATTACGCTATTGTAAATGCGTTTATTTCCGTCGTTGGTATAAGTTGTCGTCGCAGGTCCTTCATCAGATCTGGATACGGCCTGGATCCGGAGGACTACGGTAAACCTCGGGATAAACAGAGAGACTAATATTAGCATAGATGCCATTCTTCTTATGATGTAACGAGTACATCAGGATTCATGGGAAGTGTTCCCGGTTCCAGCTGACCTGATCTATGCAGCCTAACTTTGAATTATAGAAATTTATAATGTGTTATGTGTATGCTAGGTCAAAGAGATGTTTTTTTAGTCTAGATTTAAACTGACAGAGTGTGTCTGCTTCCTGGACAATGTTAGACTCGCGCAGACTCAGGTACCGCGTTCACTACAGCGCAGACTCAGGTACCGCGTTCACTACAGCGCAGACTCAGGTACCGCGTTCACTGCTGTGCAGACTCAGGTCCCGCGTTCACTGCCGCGCAGACTCAGGTCCCGCGTTCACTGCAGCGCAGACTCAGGTACCGCGTTCACTGCAGCGCAGATTCAGGTACCGCGTTCACTGCCGCGCAGACTCAGGTCCCGCGTTCACTACAGCGCAGACTCAGGTACCGCGTTCACTACAGCGCAGACTCAGGTACCGCGTTCACTGCTGCGCAGACTCAGGTCCCGCGTTCACTACTGCGCAGACTCAGGTACCGCGTTCACTACAGCGCAGACTCAGGTACCGCGTTCACTGCTGCGCAGACTCAGGTCCCGCGTTCACTACTGCGCAGACTCAGGTCCCGCGTTCACTACTGTGCAGACTCAGGTCCCGCGTTCACTACTGCGCAGACTCAGGTCCCGCGTTCACTACAGCGCAGACTCAGGTACCGCGTTCACTGCTGCGCAGACTCAGGTCCCGCGTTCACTACTGCGCAGACTCAGGTCCCGCGTTCACTACTGTGCAGACTCAGGTCCCGCGTTCACTACTGCGCAGACTCAGGTACCGCGTTCACTACTGCGCAGACTCAGGTCCCGCGTTCACTACTGTGCAGACTCAGGTCCCGCGTTCACTACTGCGCAGACTCAGGTCCCGCGTTCACTACTGCGCAGACTCAGGTCCCGCGTTCACTACTGCGCAGACTCAGGTCCCGCGTTCACTACTGCGCAGACTCAGGTACCGCGTTCACTGCTGCGCAGACTCAGGTCCCGCGTTCACTACTGCGCAGACTCAGGTCCCGCGTTCACTACTGCGCAGACTCAGGTCCCGCGTTCACTACTGTGCAGACTCAGGTCCCGCGTTCACTACTGCGCAGACTCAGGTACCGCGTTCACTACTGCGCAGACTCAGGTCCCGCGTTCACTACTGTGCAGACTCAGGTCCCGCGTTCACTACTGCGCAGACTCAGGTCCCGCGTTCACTGCTGCGCAGACTCAGGTCCCGCGTTCACTGCTGCGCAGACTCAGGTCCCGCGTTCACTGCTGCGCAGACTCAGGTACCGCGTTCACTGCTGCGCAGACTCAGGTCCCGCGTTCACTGCTGCGCAGACTCAGGTCCCAAATCTGCGCAAGATGTCAGCGCCATATTAAGACTTTGGCGGCATCACTTTTTACCAATGGAAGATAGTGAAGGTGCGTCATCCATCTTTTTTTATTTTTTTTTTATTTTTTTTACAGTTTATGAACTAGGCGGAGATTGTTCGTGAGAAGTTCTCCTGTGTGTACAAATACGAAATAATCCACGCAATTATCAGTGAAATAGACCCAATATCTGTGCTAGTTCAAATGGTATTCAGCTTCGGGCACATCCCTGCTCTACCACCGCGTGGGGCAGTTGTCAAGTTGACCGGCACAGCCTTAGTTATTAATGTCCTGAGCTATAAAAGATCAATCTTCAAGCGAATAAATTGTATTTTATCTTAGGTTCACAACTTCTACCGTGGCAGTGGAGGCAGCATGAGCAAGGCTCAGGAAGAATGGACCACCGGCGCTTGGAAGAACCCTCATGTCCAGCAGGCAGCTCAGCAGGCAGCTATGGGCGCCGCACAGGGGGCCATGCCGGGTCAACAACAGTACTCCGCTGCACCAACCTACAACTATGACGAGCCAATGTAGATCCTTTATAGCCTCAATGGGGGGAGGGGACAGAAACAGGGTATTTGGGAGGGATAAATTCAGTAAAAGACTAGTTTGGGGTAGGGAGAAAGGAAAGATATATCTGACCAATTTGAATTCAAAGGTTCCCACAGTACAACAACACATAAGCTTTCGCTTAAACTGTTTTAAAAGTGTATGATAGTTTAAGGAGTTGCTTTTGGTATTTAGACCCGGTAAATAGGAAAGTATCAGTCTTGCCATGTGGTATTACAGCAGTTAGTTCATTTAATTAACTGTTGTGTAGTGTTTCTCCACTTAATGTATTTTAAACACTAGATCTCCGATAAGGAAACATTTCAAAGCTCACTATGTTTCTACAGTAAATAGATTCTCAGATGGTTGTCAGATTCGTCTATGTGGTATTTGCAAGCCAGTTATATATTTTGGTTGGCTGTTAGTATTCAAAAACACATTTCGACTATTTAGCAGACACATCTTTACAAACATGGGTTTTATGCACAGACAGAAGAAAAGATCAGCTTCCGTAAATAAATTGACTGGTATTTACTTGATCTCACAGATGAAAAGGTATAAAGCTTATAAACATTACATTGTTTCTGTCGAGCACTTTACATCAAGTGCAAGTACAAAGAGAGCTTGTTTTGTCTTGTCAAGTTGTTTTTGTTTTATTTTCTTTGAAGATACAAAGGAAAGCCATATGTTTACGTTGTTGCGTATTTTTGTTTACGTTAAAGGTTGTTTTAATCTGTGCAGTTGTGTTGTTTTACCTCAGGATTAATCGTCTCATTTTAATGCTGATGTACTGTAGCCGAGGTTCTAACGAAATCGATTTGATGAAATATTTGTACATGTTGTATGTTTGTACATTAGTTCAATTTAAATGCTCTCAAATAGAGTAAATATTTAATCTACTCTTAGCCACAGGCTTGTTACACAGTTCAATCCATTATGATCTAAATCTGTTGCAGAGGCCGATGTTTTAGCGTTGTTCTCATTGATATCACAGAAATCATAACTGTTGTTTTCAAATAATCGGAGACTGAATTTCAGTCATTTCTGGCTTCTGGGTGGTTTATTCTCCACTGGGTTAAAAACTACAACTAAAGCACATTATGAAGTAATAGTATCATATTAATTATTGAGTACAAGTGATGTACAGTACAGTAGTACTTCTTCCCAAAATTATGTCCATTTGTGATGATTTTTCTTGACTTTTCCTGAAAATATTTGCTCTATTACACACCGACAAGCAATTTCTGTGTGAAATTCCTGAATTACATACATTTAGTAGTGCTGTCAAATCAATTATTGCGATTAATCACATCTAATATTAAAGTTTGTGTGTGTGTGTGTGTGTATATATATTTACATATTTACAAACCTTTGTTAGATGCGATTAACCGTGATTAATCGACTTGACAGCACTAACATTTGCTTTCACATCTTTCAGACTTGAAAAATTGTGGATTTGTATAAAGTAGAGCATTTAGTTAGATTTGTTGTTCAAATTCAGAATTTACAGTCTATGAGGAGCTGGTTTGTGATCAGTACATGGTTGACTGTATAACTGGGTCATAGTTTAAGGAGTATAAAGAAAAGAAAATTAAATAGATTAAATAATAGTGTACAGTATATGTAATATGTCATCTCAATGTCTCTATCAAGGCTTGTAAAATACTTTTAATCATTTCAAGAACTGTGAAACATTTAATATGCACATGCCATGTGTGATATTATTCATGTATGTTTAGGGACTTTTTCTATGTACTCTTTTGTTTATGTAAAGATTTTTTTGTTAAAATTTCGTTAATGTGTGTATTTAAGTGTTTTAAGCGTAACTGTTCCACTGTGTGATGCTTAGTACACAGTTGTGGGGCTTTTTGGTACTAAGACTGGACTTACTGTGCAAAGCTTGGCTGAAGTTTCGTCCCTGATTGAAATCAATAGCCCTGTTGCGCCCTCTGGTGGACTGGATGTTTTAAATCTGTTTGTTTTCTGACAGTCACCTAAGAAAACACAGAAGCAATATCGATATCTCTGACATGCATGATTTGATTACATCAACAAGAATACTATTTTTCAGCCGCACCAGCAAAAGCTAAGGTCACTGTCCTTTCCAAGACCCGCCATGTTCTTTTGTGCCCTGATCTTTATGCCTATGTATTCCAACAGTAGATAAAGCCTTGTTTATATTGTAAAGTTAAGTGAGTGGAAAGATGCCAGTAGTAACATAAAACAGATAGTTGTCTTTGTATAGTGAGTTGTGTGTGGTGCTTGGTAAATTTGTGAATTCAACCAAACCTCGTGCCATGTGTGTGTGTGTGTGTAGATGTTAATATTTTGTCAAGCCTACAGTGGAATGTATTGTTGACTTGGAGACAAGAACTAGAGTCTGGTACATTTTACAGGTTTCCATTTTTTTATATTTTAAGTTTTAATGGTCAAACATTTAAATTATTTTGTATTGATATCAGTTTAGCCATATTTCTTCCCTCAGCCACTATGTTTAGTGTGCTTAATCATCTTAATTTGTACTTAATTTGTAATAAATGCAATGTAAACACCACATGTTAGATTTCCAGAGAAAAACTATACTTGCAAATCAAACAATCATGCAGACATGAAGGTCAATAGTTGTGATTCTGAAGGTGATTGTTTTTGAAGTTTGAGATGATTTTTTTTGGTTCAGTTTGTATTACTTTTATATTATTTTGTCTCTCCCTGATGGATAATAAACAGATAATGTTTATTCCGTGTCCTTCCAATTCTTTATAGTCAATTAAAAACAAAACCATAAAACCCCATTTTCATTATTTTAATCAAGTAAATGTAAAGAAAAACCTTAAACGTATTTTATTTCAGCCTGATGCAAAGGCAGCATTTCTCATTTTCATTTAGTTTAAATTGATGTACTACATAAACTAAAAATAAACTATATAGACTAATAAAAAATGGCCAACAACAACAAAATTACCTACAGTTAAGTAAAATTAAAATGAACACGGAAAATATTAAAATAAAAACTATTTCAAAATATCATTAACTATAATCATATCTCAATGATAACACGTAAACATGTAAAATAACACTGAACACTAAAAGGCTCACAGCATCCAGCCTTGAAACACCCATCCTTATTAAATGTGTCAGGAAGACAGGCTGGGACATATCGAGCAGCTCCTCCCCTTTTTTAAAATAGCCAATAGCGTCACAACTTGGCCAGAGCCATTGAGCTTAGTAAAGCCGCAGTTCCCTTTCAATACGGTGCACTCATATTGAGGGGCTGTTTACACGACACCGTTTTCAACTAAAAACGGTAAACTTTTTATGCGTTTTGGCCATTCGTTTACACAACAGTGGCATTTTGGGTGCCTGAAAACGCAAAGTTTGGAAGTTTGAGGCCCTGTTTACACTAGAACGCTCGCGGGTGAAAACGTAAAAATATTTGATCAGATGTGCCTATCGTTTACACGGCGACTGCGTTTTTGGGGCTTAAAAACGCAAAAAAGTGAAACCACCCTCCAGAGTGGAAATCTTAAAAACGCTCCACGTTCCCATCTAAAAGGTAAAAACGCAAATCTGCTCACGGCGGCTCTCGTCACGTACTCGTTTAACTTACGTCACAGGTGTGCGCCAGTACAGGAACATAACAACCAACATGTCGGATTATTTCCATACGTCGGACCTTCAAGTTGCCCTCGCAGCCCTGATAAACGTACAAGAGTCTTTTCAGCAGTTGTACCAGAGAATGTCTAATAGGAGAGAATTGGCACTCTCTGGTTACTTCCAGGTTCTGGACTGGCTGCAGTAACACGTCTCTGCCCATGCGGGGGCGCTCGCGGGCGAGTGCAGAATGAATGGAGGTCTGGAGCTATACCCCTCAAAATACACTTTTCTCTGGATATAATTTTTTGTCTAGTAATTTGAATATTGTATTTGAAAGTAGATGCAAAGAAAATTCACAATGCTGGGTGTTAGATTTTTTAGAGTCACTTATTTGCTTTAAAAGGTCTTTTAAAATGTCAATGACGTCATACACATCAGCATCATTAGCAGAATGCTAGCGTGTTAGGGGCAACAACAACTCCACCTGTAAGAAATCGAAAGGACATAAGTACTCATTCATTCAACTTTCGACCTATAACCAGTGTTGAACTTGCAAAACCTACAATAAAATCTAAGATTTCTCAACGGCAATCGGGCGAAAGAGACACATTTAGCCATCTAGCCCCATAGACTCCCATTCATTCTGCACTCGGACGATCGCCCCCAGTGGAACTCTGGTGGAACTACAACCAAAATTCGGTACAATCGGACTTAATAGGGAGTGCCCAGGCTTTCCGTAGACGGGCTTTGGTTGTACAAAATATTCTCAGTTTTTGGTGTTGTTGTGTGGCAGTGCTTTACATCGCCACCTAGCCGCCTGGAGTGCACACTACATCGAAATTCACACACTTTTGCGTCACCATTTGCACGCAGATTTCCCCCCCATAACGCTCGTCTAAACGCAGAATAAAAAGTGATAACGCAACGCGACTTTTGCGTTTTCTCTTCAGATCGTCTCCGTGTAAACATAGCCTGAGTGCAAGTTTTTGAAAACGGTCTCCTTGTAAACAACAAAAACGCGAATTTCTGAAGACGATGATGTTACATGCGTATTACGTGTTCAGTCTATTGTGTTTCATCGCCATCTAATGGCCCGGCAGCAGAATACAGCGTTTTTTGTCGTTTTGTGGATCCGTGTAAATGGGGATCATTTTGACAATGGTGTCGTCTGTACGTGAATAACTCAAAGGAAAAACTTCTCAGTTTTAAGCATATCGTTGTCGTGTAAATGTACCCTGAATCAGAGTTTTTTCTGCTGACGCTATGGAGAAACAATTTTTTTCGCCAAAATACTGAAGCCTGATTGGTTCCTGTGCACAGACAAATGGCTTTTCAGCCCACCAGCTCTCTAAGCACTAATACGATTGGGTAAATTGGCAGTGGGCGGAGTCACACAGACCAAAACAAAAAATGCCTTCCGACACAGAACGTGTATTTTAAAGTATAATAAATGGCTGTAGCGTTATTTTTCAGAGATGTTTCAAAGCATGTTTCCTGAATATCTGCAACATATTATGGTGTTTTATGATATATACATGCAGTCAAAAAAAAAATAATTACATATAGTTTTTTTTAATAGATAGGCCTGTAAGTATTTCACATTTTTTAAAACAATCATACTGTACAATATTTCGATGATGTTTGGCCAATGCGCACTTAAAACTAAATTTGAAGCAACATCTTGAGACGTAGTCTTTGTAGTGCTCACTGGAAAGGGAAAAAAAAACATGCTGAGTGCTAACACGTCATTATATTCACACATCTAAAACAGGTCAATAGCCTATTCAGCGATACAGTAAAAAGAGTGGTTTTGGTGTGAAACCTGCGGGGAATTCTTCAACACTTATAGAAAAGTTTGTAGTTCATATACCTTGAGCTTGTTTCAAGGTTTTATTGACACATTGTCTACTTTAGCACTCCTAACATGACCATGAACTTATCTGATTTGTTCATGCCTCCCTGTTTTGTTTCCATTCACATTTTAATGTAGATTTGAATATGTTGTTTGTCTGTTGTGGGTTGTTGTGCCTGACCCCCTCCTCTCTCCTCAACTTTCCATCATTTCCACAACCTTTTTTTTTTTTTCTTAAAGTTGTGAACCATCAGAGCTAAAATTGCCCATCCACCAGTAGATGGCACTAAAAGCCTGGGTGGATTGCATCTGGTCTCCACTTACTGAGAGAAGTATACTACCATACTATATTAACTGTTTTTTAGGTATAGGCTAGAGTTTGTATACTCATTTAAAAAAGTGTGAATGAATAGAAAACTAGATGATCTACTACTTTTGCAAAAATGTGCAGTATAAAGCACAATGCACTGGATGCTATATCCCACAATGCAATGTGCTCGTCTTGACAAGTAAGCACTCGTATTGTCAGCTGTCATTGTAACTCTGCACCTTGACTCATTATGTGACTAAACTGATATCTGGCATCTTTAACATATTCAGTTGACTACAAATAATGTTGCACCTACATGTCTACTAACTCTCATTAGAGATTTATATAATTTTAAATAATAGATATATAATAATAGTAGAGTTTTATTAGACTGTTAGGGTTAGAATAAGTTGATGTACTTGCTAAGGTACGTAGTCAGTATAATAGTCTACTAATCCTCTATTGAGAGTTAGTTGACATGTTACTTACTGTCAACATTATGTTCAAAAGGGACCATCAAAATAAAGTGTTATCCACATTTTTACACAAACAAAATAACCACATTCTGCGATGATAACTAGATGCTTCTCGGTGAACTAAACATACAAGATGGTAATGTCAAGCAGTGACAGCTTAGCATACTACAGTTTGAAACAAATTTTTTTTTTTTTACAGAACCAGCATATTGTTTTAAATGTGAAAGACCTTGTTATAACATTTATTTTAAAAGATTTAAGTTGCATTCAGTGAAAAGACTGTATGAAATCAGGAACTGTGTTTTGTTTCAGTCTTTTAAAAAAGAAGTAAGATGCATTTAACTATGAGACGGGCAGAATGCAACAAACGTCTGAGCTAGCATTCTGTTTCAAGGACAAAAATTCAGTCCGTATATGAAAACAAAACAATTTGCATCACCATTTTGGGGCACTGAAATATGTTTCCTCCAACAGCTAGTACTTAGCCCTAAATGCATGAATGAATTGCCACACATACAATTAGGATTGCATTAGCTTCCCATTTCTCTCTGCAAATCTCAAAAGCTCAGCATTTAGCCCTTATTTCTAACTTTTAATAAAATGGAGCACTTCAATGCATTTATTATCCCTGAACCAGCTATCATTTAAAGTGTCAAGCATCTAAACAACAAATGCTTACAAACTAGAAATATTTTCTAAAGAAATGTGAGAAGTGCTTGAACATGCTAATTGTGTGTGCCACAATACCATTGTTTTTGCCCATTTTACAAGGGAAGATTTGTCCAAACGCTCCAAAAAGTAACAGCACACCTCAAATCTCACGATTTGAGGTATATCATTAAAGTTCATATAGCACAAATGATTGTGTTTTGTTTAACACTTGTCCTCTACTTTCATCTCAAATTGTATATGCTATTCTAGAAGACTGTTTTGGCACTGTATGCCTGAATACACTATTCAGACAATTGCTTGTTTTGTGCGAATTGTTCTCATCAGTGTTCCCACCAGAGACACCTAAGAAATAATGAGGGCCTTTGTTTGGGACAAGCCTCGCAGGATGTTTTGAAGAATCATTATAGAAAGGTAAATTAGAATTTCAAACTTGCTGACACAGCCCCCCGGTCGATTCGTGATTTGAAGAGAGCAACAGGAAAATGAATACATGAGGCTGAAGCATCCCCATAATTATGGTAGGGCGAGCGGTTTCCTGATGTACTTGCGTCTGTCTTCTATTCATTACCGATCTAAATGGGATAATCTGGTCCGCTTCTATTGCTGCAGAGCCGTCGCATTCACGATTCAAGAGCCTGCACTGCAACATTGAATTGAATTAATTTGCTTCCCCAACTGAGGTGGCAAGTGGTAGAAAAGATCTGAGCAGAGAGCGAGCTCGGAAGTGTACATGAATTGATGTGTTTGTCGGAAGTCGGATGGAAGTGACAGGACAAGGGTGAGCAGGACTAAAGGGTAGTGTGTGCACGGTTGCAACTATGAAAGAGGAGGGAAGAGTTATGGAAGAGAGATCATAGGAAATAAATGCGAGTGTTTGAGGGCGAGTGACTGAGGAGAGAGAGGGAAGGGGGAGGTTTCCTAAGTGCTTGAGCATCAGTGACTGATAGAGGACAACATTGGAAGAGAGGTGCTGAGCATGCATCCGTCTCTAGTGTTATCTGTGCGTGCTCAGATGGTGTAGGAGATACGCTACACTGTACGGGGCACAGTGGGAAAAGCCTGGCAACTCTGCGGAAGGTTTTTATAGACATGGAGCAGCAATAAGTCCAAACGGCATCAATTCTGGACCAAAGCCACAAAAGCCAATAGAAGACAAGCTACTGAAATCCTGAGCGATTTCTGGAGTGGGTCAGCTGATGTCCGGGAGTCTCTTTGTCTCAGAGTATTGTTTTTTCCTCTGAGAGAAGCAATTTTCGGCTCGTCCTCCCAGGTGTCACACCAGATGTGTTCTTTTTCTGTCAGCTCGAGTGGCAATGTGACTTGTTCTTACTTTTGTTGGTGCACTATTTGGATACTAATGGCTCCTTTCTTCAATGTAAAATATGGTTCATGGTAACATTTCTGAATACGTGGAATTGCAATGGAGGATGCATATGTAGATGGGGAGAAACTGAAAAGATTCACAGATGACTTTTGGTACGTCACAAACCTCTCAAAATAGAAGCTCAAAAGGGTGTTTTACTTATTTATTTTCTGGCTGTCTTAAGAACAAAGGTTCTTTCATGCCAAAAATTATACCATTTGATTTCATTTTTAACATCATACAGAAAATATCAAAGCTTTGCTGAGAACTGTTTGTTTCAGTGCTGAAACTTCTCCAATTTTCTTGATGCCCTTTTCCTTTTTGAAAGTTTTCCTTTTGAATTTGCTGACAGTTATTAGATGTTCCTGGACTGAATTCAGCATTTTCTAACATCAGCAGTGCCACAAACAGCTATGCCAAGATGTTCGGACCAGAGAATGGGTCTCTTATCCAGATAGGTTTAAACAACACTGTGGTGGGCTTCAGACATGAAGTCCAGTGTCCTGTCCCCTCCTGGCTGCCGCTGCTGCTGTCTTCCCCATGTGAAGGATGTTTCACGGGACAGCACTAGGACCATTTGAACCGAGCACGAGCCCTGACCGGAGAGCAGAGATCCGCAGGCGCGTTAAGATGGTCATGGAACAGCTGGAGGAAGTTCTCGCTGAGCTCAAGGACGTGGCAAAAGAGCTACGGGAGGTAAAGCACACACTTTGGGCATGTTTTGACGGTTAAGGCATGTATTTGATAAAAATGTATTTGAACACAGTCTGACGATGAGATCTAGTAACCATAGTTTAAATCCATGGGTGTCTAATCCTGCTCCTGGAGGGCCAATGTCCAGAGTTTAGCTCCAACCTGCCCCAAACACACTTGCCTGAAAGTTTCTAGTAATCCTGAAGATCTTGATTAGCTTGTTCGGGTGAGTTTGATTAGGATTGGAGCTACTGTAAAACTGTAAAGAGTGTCCCTCCATGAGCAGGATTGGACACTCCTTTTTTAACCCCACAAGGGGTGATCTACAAGCTTGAGCAAGGCACTTATCCCTACATTGTAGTGAAACAAATGCAAGTTCGCAAGCGCTTCTAGGTATGAATTATTGATTTTGTGAATTTTTGCATTCTGAAATTTGCTAATAAACAATTCAAAATGCAACACAAAGTATGCATTCACATTCTCAACGTTGCTTTACCATTGTAAAAGTAGTCGACATGTTTGTAAATATACAGCCTGTTTAATGGCATTGACCAGGGATGGACACGTCCAGTTTTGGAGGGCCACTCTCCTGCAGAGTTTAGCTCCATCCCTAATCAAAATATATCCGAAGTCACCGGATTGTTTAGAAGGTGTGTCTGATTAGGGATGGAAATAAACTCTGTAGGAGAGTGGCCCTCCAGAACCGAAGTTGCCCATCCCTGGCATAGACGTATGAAGGTAACTATCGCCCCCTTGTGTACTGGGGTTTGTTACCCTTTCAGGAACACAGGAAAAATGGGACTGCAATCTTGCAATGGACCGGTGAGCATTCATAATGTTTGCTACTTTTGTACTTTGGTTTCTGGTCTAAAAGCGACTACTGAATGAATACTTGGTAACCATACACAAACCAATAGACACAAATACAGTAGGTACGTTTCATAATCATACACAAGGTCACAAATACATCCATGCCCAGTGGTATGTCCATCTAGGGGCTGTTGACTGGACAGCTTGTCACCCAAACAGCAACCAACAGATAGATTAACAAGGAGAAAGGCTTGCAGGATGACACCCCCCACACACACACCGTGACACCCCATGCAAGCAAGATGTCATCTGTGATGCCTAATTATCACCCGGCGAATCAGACAATGGGCCGACATGCGCGGGAGCGCATCTGATTTCCTCATCTTCTCACCTGTCAACGTCTCATCTCTTTTGCAGTTATCTCCCTTTGTGCTGGGCGACTGCTTTCAGCATTATGTGAGAGGACATCTCCTTAATTAATCTCTTTCCTCGGGTGGATATCTATCTGCCTCATTACTGTCACTGAGTCTATGAGTGTCCCAGACTGGCATTTGTCTCATCATCTCAGTCACAGCTCCTCTGGATTTGTCTCATTTGTCTCCTTGGCCAAGTTCAGGCATCACCGGTAGCTCTGCCGCTATTGCCTGAGTTAACACCTCCATCTGTCACTCACACCTTGCAGCAGAGCCTTATTGTTACTACTGACATCTTGTTATGGTTATTAGTTTTGCCACACGCTCATCTGTCTTTCAGCTGTCTTTTATTCCATGGATAACAGCCAAGCATTTGTCACAAATCTGAATTTTTTTCTGTCAAATGTAACCAGTACACTGCTCACTTATACGCCTTTGCTTGATCTATCCACAGAGAATTATGCAAATGTCTTAAGTTCTTTTCATGTTTGTGTAATTAAATATTTTGGGCAAATTTGATTATGCTTTAGCTAGCAATAAATGTGTAGTACTTTCAACTCCATTTAACGTATTTTATCATGTTTAAATCAATTGCATATAATTCCACTGATTTCCCGCCAAAAACTGCACTTACACAAATCCCGTCTGGGCCTTCTCTATTTTCTACTGTAAACAGGGTTCGAAATGAGCCATAAGTCATTAGGGACCCCCCATAAGAATTTATTTTTGGATTTTGGGGGGTCCCCGACAAATATATTTTAACATTAAAAATGATTGTGAAAATTATAGGTCTTTAGTGACGTTTTATATTTATAACAGTAATTAATTTATTTCCTAGGCGAGGCAGCAATCAGGGCAGCTATTAGCCGAGAGAGTTCCTAGGTTCCTAAACAGAGTCACAGATTGTTGTTGTGGTGCTCCCGCTAATGTACGGACGGTAACAAAGTTGCGCTGTTGAGGCTCGCGCAGTTATTTATAACATTAATTTATAGTTAAGAAACAATATATAGGCTACACACGACCAGAGTGCTGTTTTCCTGAATGCCATCACAATTGAAACCGAGATATTGATTTCATAAGTTCAATAGACAAATAGTTCCAATTAAGTTACTTACATTTTTAGACGCAATGACTGTTTTTGTTCGGTTTCAGCAGCGAAAATAGTTCCAAACAACAGAAGCATAGCGCATCTCAGAGCAACACTCATCCTGATTCATTACTGAATGATTCAGCGTTTTGAACTAATTGCTCGAGTCAAAGATTCAATTACCCATTATTAAACCGCCTCATTCCGAATAAATCAGCCGTTTGAACGAATGATTCGCTCATTAAGACGGCCGCCTGCGCCTCCTACTGGCGGGTTAGTAAGTATCATTCTTTTCAAAATTCCTTATTTGTTGTATTCAAAAAATATTTTAAATAATCTCATTTAATACAGTTATAATTTTTCAATGTAAATTATTTCATTTTGATTGGTAACAGCCTAGTGTCTTGTTATTTTAATTGAATGTATTAATAAAAAGTTAGAATTTGAAATGAAATTTAGAGCATATATTAAATAAAATTAGGGGAAAAATGCCCTTTATAAAAGGTACAAAAAATTATTCCGATAAGAGTGTTTTCAAAAATGAAACATTGACAATTTAAGTTTAAAGGGAGTAAAGCTTCTGTTTAGGCTATAAAGGAAATGTAATTTTGCCAAAAGAAAAACTTTTCATTTAAATAAATGTTAATTTTAAATCAGCCTACTTCAGTGTAATATGTTACCATATTATCATGCTTAATTGAATAATTGTAATGTGATGATCAGATACAGATATCTAAATCAAAGAATATGGGTGGTTGGCGGGTGGATTATTATTTATTTTTAACAACAGATTTGAGTGTTTAAAAGTGCACCAGATTAATGAATTTATCTTTAAAATGTAACAAATTTTCTCCCAGGGGACCCCCTTAGTGTTATGATTTTACCACCTCCGTCTCATTTTCAGGAAAAACACTGACATTGGTCCATATAATTTTTCCTACAGTATATAGTGTAGCAAGGCATAGTCTTCAGTAGAATTGTAATTTTTTTTAATCATTTAATAATTACATACATTTTAGGGGACCCCCCAAGAGTCCTAAGTCATTTCGAACCCTGATTGTAAATATCAAATATGTATATATATATATATATATACAATAAAATGCAATTTAAAAAGAGATCAGCAATTTTTAACTGGACCGACTTTCATTTTATTGTTTTTATTTACAGTAGTACAGTGGTGTAAACTACACTAATGGTAAAGCTGATGTTGATGTTGGTTGATGTTTTTGAAAATCTTGGTTGTTAAGCCTCAAGCTTATAATCAGCAAGGCTAACCTTTTAAAAAGGTATTAGCTAAGTTTTGTTAGTAACCTTTGTAGTGAAGCTTTTTTCAAAAGAGTAGCTTAACTACTCAGGCTTACACACTAGGCTACTTTAAAATAAATGTAAACTACTTAAAGGAGTCACTGTCTCTTTAACATATAATTATATAACTATACAAATAGTATATTGTAAATCAGAGCAAATAATTAGCATAACAATTTGAACATTTTGCTTCTGAATGTTCTCTGAATGATCAAAATGTCCAGAGAGAGAGAGAGGGAGGGAGAGAGAGAGAGAGAGAGATTAAGTCATGTGAATTACCTCAGTGCGTCTGTGTTCAGTGTTCGGCAGCAGCGTCTCTACTAATAGCGAAACTGTCTGCTCTTTGAACAGTGCCGTTATAACCGCATAGGGGAAAATATCATGTAGATTTTAAATCGTTAAACTATTTTACTGATAAAATCGTCAGAGCTGCACTGACAACACGTTTCTCTGCGAGTGTGTGTGAGCGTTTAAGTGGAAGAGAGAGTGGGCGAAATAGAGTGTGTGCTTTCCGTACATAAAAAAAAACCTTAATAATTCCATAATTTGGTGGCAAAAAACATGGAAATAATTTGTTGTTTTTGTTCTGTTATTTACTATATTTATTTGCTTGGTCAGTGTCGTCGGAGGTTTTGGTTCTTTTGCTGTTGTTGCTTGGCTGTAAGGACCTGTGAAATGGCGAGGTGATATGGAACCAGTGTTGCCAACTATTTTCAAAGGAAAGTAGCTAACGCCTTCCCTAAAAGTCGCTAAATGTCGCTAGATGACGCCATACGTCAATTAGCATATTCATTACGTCATCGCGTCGTTCTTGCGTTCTGCCTGCCTAATGTGTTTTCTCTCTAAATTCGTGCTCACATACTGTATTTTAATATCATATCATATAATATAGCCGAATGTCCAATAAAGCTGTTTTCGTTTCCTATATTATTTTTTGTTAGACAATAGAAGTAGATATAATGAATGACAACATTTTGTTAAAAATATCTGAATTGAGAGAGTTCGGGAACTGGATGAAAGCTCTGTGATAAGTAATAAGCACAAGGGAAAAAAAAGGAAATTAAAATGGTCAAACTACATTCTTTGAATATAAAACAACAGAGAAGCAGATAAGTGAATCCGTCGAAAAAAAAACCTGCCGTGTGCTCAACAGAAGAACGAGCCGCTGCTCCTCTCAGCCATTCACTGAACAGGGGAGATGCAGAGAGAGAGAGTGACGGCAGGGAGTAAGCAAGAGCTCGCGCTCGCACAACTGACAACATTTGGAGGTTACTGAGGTTTCTCTGAAAAAGTCGCTAGATTTGTCGCTAGTCGCTTTTTTGAAAAAATGTCGACTCGCTCGTCCCGAATCCCTCTCTGACACGACTCGCTCGTCCCGAATCCCTCTCTGACACGACTCGCTCGTCCCGAATCACTCTCTGACACGAATCCCTCTCTGACACGACTCGCTCGTCCCGAATCCCTCTCTGACACGAATCCCTCTCTGACACGACTCGCTCGTCCCGAATCCCTCTCTGACACGACTCGCTCGTCCCGAATCCCTCTCTGACACGACTCGCTCGTCCCGAATCCCTCTCTGACACGACTCGCTCGTCCCGAATCACTCTCTGACACGACTCGCTCGTCCCGAATCCCTCTCTGACACGACTCGCTCATTTGGAGGTTACTGAGGTTTCTCTGAAAAAGTCGCTAGATTTGTCGCTAGTCGCTTTTTTGAAAAAATGTCGCTAAAGGGGTCTGAAAAGTCGCTAAATATAGCGACAAAGTCGCTAAGTTGGCAACACTGTATGGAACTGTAATGCGACCAAGACCTGCCTGGAACTACTTTAGCCGTGTGTTTCCCTGAAAATAATTGTACACCTTTACGTTCGTCAACCAATCAGAATCAAGCATTCGACAGCCCAAAGTATTAATCATGTTTTTGTGGAGACATTTTTAGGATGTTAATGTTAAGGTCAGACAACATTTAATGACCGTTCCTATAAACGTTACTACTCTCTACTTTGAGAGATCCTTGCCAGAACATTTGTCAAAGTTCTGAGAACGTTCCCGTTAGCTGGGATAGTATATACCTGGAATGTAAAAACGTCTGCCAAATGCATAAATATGTAGACAGATATGATAATGTATATGGAGATTATTTTCAGAGCAAATATATGGGAAGTCAACAATGCTTGATGAAAAATGTATGAGGATAGAATCTGTTTTTAAATCTAATAATTTCTTTCAGAGTCTCCAGCCAACCTCCAGGTAAAAAAAAATGAATCGCTAAAGAAGCCCAGTAGTGGTGATGGGTCTTTCTTACTGCTTTCAAATCAGGCTTCCTCTCGCAATGCTTGTCAAAAGCTTGTTCTGACTCACACTCTGTTCCAAACACACTTTGTTTAAAAGCCTTCTGGGAGGGTTTGGCAATTATCTGACACCAAGACCCGAGGTTCTGCAGGTAGGATGACTGTGAGACAAAGCGGATTAAAAAAAAAAAAACATTTGGGTGGTAACTTTTAGAATGGAATGGAATTTATTGCACCAGCTACTTAATTAGATTTAGATAGGGGATTTAAACAATCCTCTAAATTTACTTTTTGTATTTTGTTATTGCTTTTATTGGGAGCTTTATTATAAGTTCTATCAGAAAGACTCGGGAGGCAAAATAGCGTAACAAGTATACATTTATTAACAGCCCAGCAAGCAAATATTATGATATAAAGTTCTTTGGCGTAGGCCCCGTCCGTAGCTCGCAATCCGAGGGTCCAGACTCTGCATTTCCTGCCTGAAGACGAAGGCAGGGGTGCAGCCGACACCCTGGGAGGTATGGGAAGGGACCATCCTGGTGGTGGTGGGGAGGATGGAAGAAAAGAATCAGCATTTGCAAACTCAGACATGTGTAAGTACCGATCTTTTATACTACAAGTATTAGAAAACGACTGGATAGATGACAAGGTAATAAGTGACGTAACAGTTGAGTCTTTCCGGCAGAACTTATTCTAAAGCTTTCATTTCTAAAACATAACTTTTATAACTTCTTCATTTTGTAAAACATCTGTCATAAATTGTTATAGTTCAGAAAAGCAATGAGATCTTTTGAAAAATGTATATTCATATGAGATGGTTATGCCAGTCATGATCTTGGTTAGAAAATACTGTTTATTTTACATGGAGAGGGTCGCCTCATGGGAAGCCGCCATTTTGAGATCACAAGTATTTGACTAACTTTATTTTTGTAATTATTGGACACTTCAATCACGGAAATTAATTATTCATGGCTAACTGCGAATAATGCCTTGGAAATTTGCATTGGTAACTGAAAACCTCTGCATGATGAGGTCTCCACACCACTAGATGTCAGTGTCAAGTCCAAGACGACAGTTAGTATATCAAGCAAAAATACTGAGTAATTTTTCAAGTTGGAATTTGTGATACATTTTCTTCACTATTGTGTTTATATTTTTCTGTCAGTATAAGTCAAGTATATACTGAAGTGCAATTTAAGTATATTTTTGAGAAGTACATAAAAAGACAAGTACATAAATAGACTGAAATACTTTCTTGTTTTAAGTTTAAAATAAGTATACTAATAGCATTTGAATAAACATTTTTTTTGTAAGGGAAATGTCATACCGCCCTCCACAATGTAGCAGCACTCTGATCTTCGATCAGTTGTGTGTGGATGGCAAGAATGCATTAAACATGAACTGTCTGACAGCAGCGCACATCAGGGCACAACCCCATGAGAGATGATCAAATACCTCCCCCAGACAGGACCTTTCAGTGGAGTCCCAAAAATGTATCTCTCTGATAACCGCACAGCGCTTATCATACTTGGCAGTGTTCGATATATATATACTCATAAATACAGTACATTATGTTTGTTCAGTCCTCACTTGTCTGCATTGGAAAATTCTTGGGATTGTTTACGTATTGTGTGCGCTTTCGAGCAGCAGGTGTGACATGAATGGATATTTGGACTTTTCAATGCCTGTCATTTGGGCTTTTCCTGTTTACATTTGACTGCTCATTACCGAATCCCAACAGCCAAAAGCCTGTGGCTTGCCGCTGAATACCCTATCTGCTATATTATAAACACTCAATACTGCAACATCCTGGATTGAATGCGATGAGAAAGTTTGGCACCAGCAAAGCACTGAGCTCATCAAAATCAGAAGCAGCAAATAACAGAACAATCTGTCATTATTAACTCTGATTTTTAATCCAAATGCAGTGCTTTATCATCAAAATCCAAATCCAACATAACTGCATCATAAATAGCATACTAAGCTGCTTAATATTGATTAAAGATGTATTAAATCTGAACGCCATCCCATAGATAACCATATATGTATGTTACATAATCTTATTAAAATCTACAGACAGACTTTCTGATCAAAGAGGCTTCCATCTGTGGTATCGCAACTCCTGTGCTTTGTTTTGTCTCTGAATTGTGTGCACCAGCCTTGAGACCCTGCTCAGAAAAGGAGCTGGGTAAAGCAAGAGAAGGAATATTGATAAGCGTATGGTTGAGTTCTTATGTAAGATGCAGTTACTAGCACAGCAGGAGGACAAATTCCCTTCAGCACAAACAGATATTAAATATTCCAATGCCAGTGGGTGAAATGGGGTGAGATGGGGGAATAAAGATAGAAAGGATAGATACATATCCATATATATATAGACACTATATATATATATAAATACTGTATATATTACTCATTTATGGCTTATGCTCAGCCACATGAACTATGAAACTACAGACATTCTTCAGGTCTTGGTCTTTTCATCAACACTGAGAAACTAGATGTTTAAAGTTGAATGGAATTCCAGGGCGTTGCTATCTGCTTGCTAATTTTTAGTGCTGCTGTGGTGTCGGGGTGGTGGTTTACTGGCCCTAGTTAGAAAAGTGCACCCCAAAATCTCTATAATATTCTGGTCAATAGAATTGGCATAAGTTCCACCTTCAAATATGGGATTTTCTCACTCTGATGGGAATTTGTAACTATTTTGCGTTTTGGTGACTATTTAGTGGCTAAGTCGTATGAACATTTTGTGCAATCTGTTTATGCCCTACAGACGGTTAAAAAAAAGACTATTGCAACTTCCACTTAATGCCAACATATTCTTTTTTGAGTGAACTATCCCTTTAAGAGTGAACAAAAGCTTCAGATATAGTTATGAGAGTTATTTTATGACATTTATTCAATTTTCTCTTTTTCCAATCAGGTTGTGGCCCAAATTGACAAGTTAACATCAGATATCGACCTTGACTCAGAGGATGACCTGACACTAGTGTGCTGCAGCGAGGACCGTGGCGACCTCTTGCACAATGAGACATTATCCGACAACCAATTACTGCACAATCTTCTCCGTAACCCAACCATAGCCAAGAAGCAAGAGTTAGACCTCTACCGCAGGAGCTGTGGAGACTTACCTGCCCTCAATGGACCATTAAAGGCCCCAAACAGCCCTAAAGCCTCCTGGCTCTTTGGATCTGGAGGAAGGATCCATTCTTACGACAAGACACTATATCATGCGTTGTGCTGTGATGATGATTACAATGAAGATAGAGGTGTAATGAGATCATCAAGGCTGTCGTCCACAGATTCTGTGTTTTCATCTTCACCTCCAAGGTTTTTGACTCCCACATGTAAACGTAAAACTTACTCCAGCCCAGACTCGAAGAAAAGAGCCCTCCGTAGCTGCAGTACACAAACTGTTTCTGATAAAAGCACACAGACTCACTTCCCATACATTCCAGCCAAGCAGAGAGCTTCAAGTGACTACAAGAACTAAAACTTCTGCAAGTATCCCAAAAAATGTAAAAGAATTAACCAAAAAAAATAAACGTCTGTTTTTATTTTTTTCACACTCATGCTGTTCCGAAACCATATGACTTTCTTTGTTCTGGGGAACACAGGAGGTGAAATTTAATTTCTTGATATAATACAAAAAAAAATGAAAGAGAACTTTGTATGTGAGGCTGCATAATGACAAAAAAAGTCACCATATGACTTTCTGAATATACACTACCGGTCAAAATTTTGAAATAATTAAGTTTTTTTTTTAAATGTCACGAAATCGTGAAATTGTCACGATTCCCTGTGTCTGTTTCATGGAATCTTATTTTGATATTCTGTTGTCTTGCTGTGCCTGTGTTCCCATGGTTTAGTTCTCATTCTTACAGTAAACGCCACCGGCAGAGTCTCATTGCGTCATGCCCAACACCCCTCAAGTTAGTCCGGTGATATCAGCGCTCTTGTGTCCAGTGATCTCAGCGCTCTCGAGTCTGGTGATCTCATCCCTCTCAAGTCTGGTGATCTCTGCTCTCTCTCGAGTCTGGTGATCTCATCGCTCTCGTGTCCGGTGATCTCTGCTCTCTCGACTCCGGTGATCTCAGCGCTCTCGAGTCCGGTGATCTCAGCGCTCTCGAGTCCGGTGATCTCTGCTCTCTCGACTCCGGTGATCTCAGCGCTCTCGAGTCCGGTGATCTCAGCGCTCTCGAGTCCGGTGATCTCTGCGCTCTCGAGTTCGTTGATCTCTGCGCTCTCGAGTCCGGTGATTTCAGCGCTCTCGAGTCCGGTGATCTCAGCGCTCTTGAGTACGGTGATCTCTGCGCTCTCGAGTCCGTTGATCTCTGTGGCTTCGTGTTCGGTGATCTCTGCGCTCTCGAGTCCGTTGATCTTTGCGCCTTCGTGTTCGGTAATCTCAGTGCTCTCGAGGCCTGTGATCCCTGCGCTCTCGAGTCCGTTGATCTCTGCGCTCTCGAGTCCGGTGATCTCAGCACTCTCGAGTCCGTTGATCTTTGCGCCTTCGTGTTCGGTAATCTCAGTGCTCTCGAGGCCTGTGATCCCTGCGCTCTCGAGGCCTGTGATCCCTGCGCTCTCGAGTCCGGTGATCTCTGCGCTCTCGAGTCCGGTGATCTCAGCGCTCTCGAGTCCGTTGATCTCTGCGCTCTCGAGTCCAGTGATCTCTGCGCTCTCGAGTTCGTTGATCTCTGCGCTCTCGAGTTCGTTGATCTCTGCGCTCTCGAGTCCGGTGATCTCAGCGCTCTCGAGTCCGGTGATCTCAGCGCTCTCGAGTACGGTGATCTCTGCGCTCTCGAGTCCGTTGATCTCTGTGGCTTCGTGTTCGGTGATCTCTGCGCTCTCGAGTCCGTTGATCTTTGCGCCTTCGTGTTCGGTAATCTCAGTGCTCTCGAGGCCTGTGATCCCTGCGCTCTCGAGTCCGTTGATCTCTGCGCTCTCGAGTCCGTTGATCTTTGCGCCTTCGTGTTCGGTGATCTCTGCACTCTCGAGTCTGTTGATCTTTGCGCCTTCTTGTTCGGTGATCTCTGCGCTCTCGAGTCCGTTGATCTTTGCGCCTTCGTGTTCGGTAATCTCAGCGCTCTGGAGTGCTGTGATCCCTGCGCTCTCGAGTCCGGTGATCCCTGCGCTCTCGAGTCCGGTGATCTCTGCGCTCTCGAGTCCGGTGATCTCAGCGCTCTCGAGTCCGTTGATCTCTGCGCTCTCGAGTCCAGTGATCTCTGCGCTCTCGAGTTCGTTGATCTCTGCGCTCTCGAGTTCGTTGATCTCTGCGCTCTCGAGTTCGTTGATCTCTGCGCTCTCGAGTCCAGTGATCTCAGCGCTCTCGAGTCCGGTGATCTCAGCGCTCTTGAGTACGGTGATCTCTGCGCTCTCGAGTCCGTTGATCTCTGTGGCTTCGTGTTCGGTGATCTCTGCGCTCTCGAGTCTGTTGATCTCTGCGCTCTCGTGTCCGGTGATCTCTGCGCTCTCGAGTCCGTTGATCTCTGCGGCTTCGTGTCCGTTGATCTCTGCGGCTTCGTGTCCGGTGATCTCTGCGCTCTCGTGTCTGGTGATCTCAGCTCTCTCGAGTCCGTTGATCTCTGCGGCTTCGTGTCCGGTGATCTCTGCGCTCTCGTGTCCGGTAATCTCAGCGCTCTCGAGTCCGTTGATCTCAGTGCCCTCGTGTCCGGTGATCTCGGCGCTCTCGAGTCCGTTGATCTCAGCACTCTCGATTCCGGTGATCTCTGCGCTCTTGAGTACGGTGATATCTGCGCCCTCGTGTCCGGTGATCTCTGTGCTCTCGAGTCCGTTGATCTCAGTGCCCTCGTGTCCGGTGATCTCTGTGCTCTCGAGTACGTTGATCTCAGCACTCTCGATTCCGGTGATCTCTGCGCTCTCGAGTCCGTTGATCTCAGCGCTCTCGAGTCAGTTGATCTCAGTGCCGTCGTGTCCGGTGATCTCAGCGCTCTCGAGTACGGTGATCTTAGCACCCTCGTGTCCGGTGATCTCGGCGCTCTCGAGTACGGTGATCGTTGAGCTTTTGAGTCCGGTGATCTCTGCGCCCTCGTGACTGGTGATCTCTGCGGCCTCAAGTCCGGTGATCTCAGCGACCTCGAGTCTGGTTACCACTACTGCTCCTCCCGAGGCAGCAACGTCTCCTTGTGAACTCCCTGTTTTACTTGTGCTCCCTATTATCTTGGTCACAGCCAAGGTCGCCCAATATGAATTCTCTGTCTGCCCTGCCCTTGGTAAGCAGAAGATACTTCTTCAGAAACATAAAAAGCTGTTAAAAAACTGTAATTGTAAAACTCTTTTTAGTGTATTTGTTAGGTTTGATTTCAAAAGTTTAGTTGTTGTTTTTTTTAAACAAAAATCTTAGCACTGGCGCTCATTGGTTCATTCAGAAGAGAAATAGCCATTTCAGGTTCATCTTTTTATCCAGTCTAAATGATTCCTTCATAAACTACTTTTATAATATTTATATATACTTTCATGGTGCCTGTTTAAAGCTTTGGTCCACATTTATTGTAATTAATGGAAAAGAGTGACCAGTACGTCAATCAAAATATGTCCTTTGTGTTAAACAGAAGAATGAAAGTCATTGGAATGGCATGAGGGTGAGTAATAGTTTAAATTAGTTTGAAATGATTTTGAACTGTGCAATCTGTATTTATGAAATGTTTAAGTCGATACTTATGATAATGAATTACTGTCATTGAAAAACCTCTGTTCTTATGGAGTTTGCAGAAAACAATTTAAACATTGTTTTGATTCATTATGAGGCATTATGCCAATATCTAAACAATCATGCATCTCGGCAGAACATTAACATCACTCCAAAGCCCCCTAATGAGTGAGAATTGTTTTGGTCACACCCACACTGCGCAGTAGCCTAAATAGACACAGTTAAATTAAGCGAGTGGTACACTTCCCCAAAGAATTACTGAAAAATAAATAATGTGCTTTATATTAGGCTGTTTTTTTCTGGAAAAAAAGTACATTATTAATAAAATGATGAATAAAACTTTCTGGCAGATGCTTCATTCCGAATCATCTTCCTCACAGCAGGATATCAATTAATAAGTAACTGTTTTTCCTGTAATGTATGCACAAATTTACCATTGTAACCATGGCTATGACAACAAAACTGCTGCATTAGCCATTGTCACAAAAAAAAAAAAAAGAGAAATGAACAAAATGACAGAAGAGCTTTTTACAGTGTTTAAAGAGGATCCATTTATTACTGGTGGTTTCTAAAGTTCATATTTGCATATAAGGCTCATATAGGTTCATTACTACCATAATTAGGGTTAATGATTCGAACAATCCTCTAACTGTATTACATTTTGCTGTGCGGCTCATACTGCACTGTTTTTGCTACAGACATGAATGATATCTTCTGTGGCTTATTGAGGAAAAGTGTGTTATTACTTTTCTACGTGATTAGACTTATGATTTTTGCCTTGTGGAAATAAAACTGGTAAAAAAATATTCATAAACTTAAATTTAGAGACCAGAATATCATATTTTATGACCAGAATGTGCATTTTGTGCCAGTAGGAAACCACCTGGAAACAGGAAACATTCTTAGAATGTAACGTTCCGCCAAGGTTCTCTCAAAGTTATGAGCAAACATTCTTCCAGAAACAATAACAGTTGAACCCGCTTTGCGTAAATAACAACTTAGCCTAGTTTTGACATAAAGAGGAATTAAGTACGACTTGTCCACTAGGCTACTAAATATTTTGTAACACTTTAGAATACTGTTCCGTCATTAATGAATAACTAATGTCAAATAATGAATAACTTAACTAATTTGTTAATCAGTGTTTCTTGTTTGTTAAAATGTTTCTTGTTTGTTAAAATTTTGTGTTACTCATTTATTCCTATGTAGTTATTCATTAATGACGGAACAGCATTCTAAAGTGTTACCAAATAGTTTTGTGTTGCACCAATAAACTTAGTTGAAAAGTCTATGGCCTGGTTTCACAAATAGTGCTTAGAATAAGCCAGGCTTAGGCCTTAGTTTAATTAGGACATTTAAGTAGCTTTTATACACGTGCATTACTACTGTGCGTCTTGAGTCAAAACAACGGTGCTGATATATTTAGATATGCCATGTGCAAGTTGCTTTCAGTTATTACCCCTCAAACATGAATTGTAGTCTAATAATAATAATAAATGTAATTTGTTACATGCATATAGCTCTTTTCTCTGCACTCAAAGCACTTTACTTGGATGGGGGAATCTCCTCAACAACCACCAATGTGCAGCATCCATCTGGATTATGAGGAGACATGATGAAGCCAATCAGTCAATATGGGGATGATTAAGGGGCCATGATGGACAGAGGCCAATGGGCAAATTTGGCCAGGATACCGGGGTTATACCCATACTCTTTTTTTGAAGAACATCCTGGGATTTTTTATGACCACAGAGAGTCAGGACCTCGATTTAACATCTCATCCAAAGGACGGTGCTCTTTGACAGTATAGGGTCCCCATCACTATACTGGGGCGTTAGGACCCACACAGACCACAGGGTGAACACACCCTGTTACCCTCACTAACACCTCTTCCAGCAGCAACCTGGTTTTCCCAGGAGGTCTCCCATCCAGGTACTGCCCAGGCTCAGCCCTGCTTTGCTTCAGTGGGCAACCAGTCTTGGGCTACAGGGTGAAATGGCTGTACTAGTCCAGGACTAGGCTTAAGTCTTGTCTGTTAAACCGGGGATATGTGTAATATTTACGGAAGCATCTGACCAGGTGTAACGCAGCAGACTGACTGAATTGCATCAATAAGCTCTTGGTTTACTTGACAGACTCTAATCCTTTAGACAGTGGTGTAGAAGATGGGCACGCACGGATACCTCGTTTCCACCAAAAAAGAACTGGTTTGGAACTGGTGCTGGTTCAAAGTTGGTTCAACTTGCGAACCTTCTCAGAACCTGTTTGTTTTTCCACTGACTAGAGAGCCCAGCGAACGACGCCATTACGTCACTGTGTACATCGCCATACTTCTTAGCTTTTCCCAGAAAAGCTTGCGTCAACTTCATGCATAAGAGTTACAATGGCAGACTACATCGTCTTTCTCCACCGACCACTGTTTCTCTTTAGAATCTATCTTTCTTCAATCATTGTACTATCTTTCTACTAGCGCTGTGTTTTTAGCAATGGCGGTCACAACCTTTCCCGTTGTGTTGTTGGTCACAATAACCCTGCCCTCAGCCCCCGACATAAGCATGACGGGTAAAAGAACGGTTCAGCAAAGAGTCCAGCAAAGAGTTGGTGCCACTTTGGAACCAATTTTCCTGGCTGAGAACCGGTTCTTTGGCTGTCGAAACAGAAAGAACAGGTTCGCGAGTAGGCACCGGCTCCGAACAGGCTCTCAAAATGCTTTGGTGGAAAAGGGATATGAGGGGGTAACCGCATTAAACTCTTGCCAACCCACCCAACATTCACCCAGAACGCGATTTCTACCGGCATGCGATTTTTACCAAGGGAGGACATTGCCTTAGTTTTGACATATATGATAATGCTGACATTTACACTGGCTCACATTTTAAGAGAGAGAACATTATGTGAATAAAAATTACAAACTCTTCAAGAACTTCAAGAACGCAAGGTTAAAATGAAGTATACCTGGGCCTTTAGCAAAAGCACAGCAGAATGCTAAATGCTAAACAGAATGCTAAAAAAAACACTCAAAATATTGAACAACCAAAGAACAACGTCTAGGGAACACATTTTCTTTAGGAAATTTATAAATCTGATTATATATTTACAGCTACTAATAACTCCTTTTGTGTTCTACTGAAGAAAGAAAGAAAAGTTTCAAAAGACATGGCAGAGTAAATTTAGATTTTTGGGTGTACTGTCCCTTTAAGCTTCATCTTGTAAGGATAAAATGCCCAGCAGTGTCTGTAATCATAAGTGTAGACAGTGTAGCGGGTCAGACGGAGGAAATTAATTAAGAGACAAGACTCACTGTCCATAGTGTCAAACACATTAGCCGTGGCGTATCTGAACTTTGACATTGGCTCATTCCTTCAAAATACCTCACAAGGCCGTGTTCTTAGTTCATCTGTCAGTGTGAGTGAGGTAATTTAATTGGAGTCTAAATCATAAAGCTTTACCTCGGGCCCATTTCAACTGGAGACGGCTGTTATGCAATCATCTATAATAAAAAGCCAATCTTAAACTGCCTTCAAGGGACACTGTGCAGTTCTTTTTATGGAATACCTTTTAATCCATTATGCAAGTAGAGACTAATTATAACTAAGGAAAACTTGAGGTTGAAGATTAGAGTTTAGAGGAATAGTAAAAAATTAAAATGCTGTCTTCTACCACTGTAAAAAAAAAAAAATTTACTTTAATATAAAAAAGTATATAATTATTTAACATCTGACTAATTCAAAATTAACCACAAAGCATAACATATATATCTAGTATAATTTTTTTTGTCAGAACGTTGTCTCGCAGTTGCATGAATGTCGTGCGACAACGTTGCTACAGCCCTGTCGCGTCTTACAATTCTACGTTGTTACAATGTTGCAAGCACGTAGACAGCGACGTTGCCATATAGAAATGCAACGTGCCACAGACGTTGCCATAACGTAAATGAGTTTGCTGGGTACTCCCTGTTTTGTACAGTTCATTGTCCGGTATCATCTATGTTTAAGTGGTTGTTGAGGCAAGCAGGGCGTGGCCGAGAGCCTTGGGAACGGAGTGAGGCCGGTCCCGCAAGTGCCACACCAGTCTCGAGTCTCACCCAGGAGCTCTGTAAGTATGAAAGGAGGAGTGACGACAGTGCAAGATGAGAGAGGACCAGGTCTGGATTTTATGTTGCTGTTTTGTTTTAATTTATGCGGCAGTCATCTGTTGGGGGGCTTCCGCTTTAATTTAGTTTGTTGTTGTTTATTTTTTGGTTTAAAGTTTGTTGAATGTTCGCCAGTTCCCGCCTCCTCCTTCCCTTATCAACGTACTACATTGGTGCCGAAACCCAGGAGGAAGGAGGAACGTGCTGTCTCAAGGGAAATCCTTGGTGTCATTGAACATGGCTGAGCAGAGTCTGCGACCATGGATGTTTGAGGCTTACTGGGGGGGGGGCAAACTCAATGCCATCCGCCTGGGTTGTGGAGGGGCGGCTGGCTGCCGTCCGAGGAGGAGCAGAAGAGTCACCGCCGTTTGGCTGCCGTCCGCCATTATGGAGAGGAGCAGGGAACAGGGGACTCACTGCAGGATGCCATCTACAGGGTGGCGGAGGAGTCAGAAGGCCATTCACCAAGGGCTATCCAGCACCACCGTCGGGCATCGCGGGGGAGTTCACCCAGCTGGTGAAGGACCTGATGGCAGTGCATTTTGGGAACGAGACCAAGATTTTTTTCTGACTCTCTCTCCCCACTTTTGTCTCTGTCTCTCCTCATCTCCTCTTCTCTCGCCTCGTCTGTCCTTATCCCCAGGTGCTGCAGCCGCCATGAGTAGAGCGCAGTCTCGAGGGGTCTGCTAGGGGCAAGCAGGGCGGGGCCAAGAGACGTGGGAACGGAGCGAGGACGGTGGCGTGATTGCTAATAATGAGCGTCACCTGTACGCCACACCGGTCTTGAGTTTCACGAAGGAGCTCAGGAAGAATAAAAGGAGTGATGACAGTGCAAGACGAGAGAAGACCAGGCCTGGACTTTATGTTGTTGTTTTGTTTCAATTTGTGCAGCATTTTTGGATTAAAAGTTTGTTTTGTAAATGTTCGCCGGTTCCCGTCTCTTCCTTCACTTATCAATAAACTTAATTACAGATGTGTTTACTTAATCTCTTACAATCTCCTGTGTTTTTCCATTGTGGATTTAATAAAAACTGTTTCTGTTGGATGCTCCTTTGTTTCGTCATGCGCTCTCTAGCCGCAGCCGTAACATATCATTAATAAGCAATGAATTTTGTTTTTTTAAAAAGTTCTTGTTTTAGTTAATGATAATAACCCTGGTTTACACCATTCAAAGTAGTGTTTAAGGTTCAGATCAGACGGAAAAAGTAGCTGCACTGTTTCTCAATGTTGCACACTGCTTACAGAATCTTCCCTTTTAAACCAAAAGATATAATAACCAGCCCCCTGTTCATGCTGTTCTCATCACATTTCTTTTCACTGGGGATCCTTTCTCCTGATACTGGATCATTGCAGTTGCTATTAAAATGGTTACACTCAATAGTTTGATTATATTCAGTAGACTGTGGAAGTTGGTTCCATGTCAAGAACTTCCAACTAAACACATGACCTGCCTGCAATGTGGCTCATGTGCCTGAAACTGTTTGTGCTGAGAATTACCGGGTGAGAGTAATCATTCTAATCATAATTCATTTATGAATACATACTGACATGGTGTAAACATCTTTACACTTATATTGACCTTATCAAGCTCAGTAGTTCAACTCTGTTATGGGAAAAATCATAGTGAACAATTTTACAGAATGTAAGTTACAATTCGACGTTAGGCTCAGTAATAGTCGACAAGAAATGGACATTAATTTTCTAAAAGCATTTTTGGTAACATTCACTACTAGGCTACTATAAGATATATAACGAATTTAGATGGAAAGGTTCTCAACCTGAAGACGTAACTGTAGCTAAACCCATTAATAGACAAGGTACTTCCTTGAAAATAAATTTCAGCACAGCGCTAACACAGCCATAAAGAAATGACTATTACAATAGATGA
Organism: Semotilus atromaculatus; assembly: GCA_031834385.1. Taxonomy (NCBI): domain Eukaryota; kingdom Metazoa; phylum Chordata; class Actinopteri; order Cypriniformes; family Leuciscidae; genus Semotilus; species Semotilus atromaculatus. The sequence continues at coordinate 7,406,209 of JAULUF010000027.1, read as the reverse complement.
ACTCTGTTGGCTGTTAAATATTATCTGTTCATTAAAATACCTTACTTACCTGTTGAGTAATAAAAATGGCATCTCCGTGCCATTTCAAATCAGTTCTTACCGTCTCTAAGCCAATGTTGATTCTTGATTTATTACGAGCTCTGTCACGGTCTCTTTTTGCCAACAGACTCTCCTCTGTATGGCAATACAGTTTTGGATCAGACACCCAAGAGATCAAAGGCGGATATTGCAGGATTTACACTCATGCGCTGTGTTGCTAATAAACTGGATGTAATTTAAGTTATGTTGCATTTATATGAAAATAAATAAATATGATGAACAAGACACCCAAAGTACTTATTTAATTCCATTCGAAATATGTTTATCAATAATTTTTACTTTACTACAGGCATGTTTTTATATATTTATTTTTTAGAAATATGACAACAATCACATAACCCATAGAGAGATCGCACTCTCAGAGAGTTTGGGAAAAGTCACAATTTTATACACATAAAACATGATATCAGAGTTTTAAAATCAAACATTTAAAAATAGAGCAATACATCATGGTTGTTTAAACTAATGAACATTAAGATGTGTCGTCAGCAAGTCGTTTCCCATTGTGCTTTTGATCAGAGCAGTCGGTGAAGAGCAGCTGCGCCTGACAGCAGAATCCGACACGGCCAACTCGCCGTCGCAAGATTCTTTTGATGAGAGAAGTTTATTTGAACAGAGACCTTGAACCCTCGATTTTGACTGAGGGAGCGAGTCTACTCAATATGTACACTTCAGGCAGATTCATAGACCACAATGCAACATGAATGTGATGTCACAGCAAGTCAGCTTAATTTACCCACTCCTATACCATACATGCGTCAAAAAAGCCAGAGTAACTTTTCTCAATTTTACTGATATGACGTGACACGCAAGTGTGAGTGACATACACAATTTCCAGTGAAAACCATCCCGCCAGGTCTGAAATATAAACACTTATAATAGGCTTACCATAGTGAATCAGGGTAAGACAAAATATGTTTTGTAATAAGGAATGATGATGTATTGACCCATTATATAGATTGTGTTAATTTTTTTTTAAATTAAATAAAAACCCCTTTGCATTAGAGGGGTTGAAAGTTGCAAGTCGACGCTAAATGCAATTTCATCAGAATCTTTTTCCTTCAAGCACGAAGATCATCTTGACTCCAAAGAAGACAAAGAGATAAAAAAAAGCTGTGGAAAAGCCCCAGTAGCGTAGTGATGGCGCTGACAGCTGAAGGCACTTTTCCACGGCGACCATGCGGCAAATGTGACTGAGCAAATTTCACGTCTAAAAGAGCTTATTTCTGAGGCGTTTATTGCAAAATGTTGTGCCATGAATGTGGCACATGGAGGGCTCCCCTGCACTCCTCGGATGAGCACCGTGAGTGTGTTGCCTGCCTGGGCCATGCTTTCTTTTAAGAAAGTGACCTTGTCCCTCTCGCTCTGCCACTCGCTTCCTCTCAGGAGCTTGAGAAGAGTTAACGGCTGAGCCGTAGGGCCAGGCTGACGGGAGTAAGTGAGCTCAGACAGGTCCAGATCCCGTGTGCATCACTTTCCCCACAGCAAGGATTTCGCAGGTGCTCTAGTCTACTCCCAAGGAGACCAGCAACCTCATCTGGTGCAAGTGGTTTGGTCTATTTCTCTGGATTTCTAGGAGTAATTTTCTAATGACATTATGTCATTGCCAGCTTCTTATGCAGAGGAGTGGTCAAACTCTGTGGAGGACTCCACCCCTGTTGCCTAAGGAGCAAGGTGATGTCAGGCCTGGTCTGGACGCTGAACATATTCGTGACCTGATCAAGGCTGATGAAGAGCTTGGCTTGGAGTGGTCGGCCCCGGAAGAGCCTGCCCGTAACCTCCTTTTCTTAGTCGCCCACATCCTCCTTGTCAGCCACCTGCGGGCCCCACAGAGAACTATTCTGTTCTTTCCCGAAGTTCATGATGAATTGACCAAGGCATGGCGCACCCCCCACTCGACTCCCGTCCATTTTTATGCTTTGCCTGTACTCACAACTGTTGACAGCGCCAAGCAAGAAGGCTACGGGAAGCTTCCCCACTGGAGGAGGCCATAGCCGTGCATCTCTGCCCTGGGATAGAAACCCAAGGTTGTTCACCCTTCTAAGCCCTACAAGGCTTTAGCAGCCAGAGCCTACCCCGTGGCTGGTGAAGCAAGAACCTCTCTCCACACAACGGCAGTCCTTTCAAGCCAAACTCATCCGTGCCATAGATGAGTCTGGCCCAGACACTGCTCTTTTCAAGGAGCTGCTCAGTGCAACCGACCTCGCCCTGTGCGCTACTAAGACAATGGCCCAGGCGATCAGCCATGCGATGGCCAGTTTGGTGGTTCTCGAGCACCACTTATGGTTAAATTTAACGGAGATCTAGGACATGGACAAAATAGGTCTCATCGACGCCCCAGTTTCTCCCACGGGCCTGTTTGGCTCCGCAGTGGACAGGTTCACCAAATGCTCTATGGCAGCCAGAGTGATCGCAAGCCAAGTGCCACTTCTTGTCAAAGCAATCCAGTTCCTCTGCTTTAAGCCGCCAGAGGTCCTTGTCGACTCAGCAGCCTGTCAAGCCTGCATCAATGTCTAGCAGAGCAGAGCCTGAAGTCAGAAAGCACCCCTGCAGTGCCAAGCGCTACCCATTCCCATAAGCACCTGGGTCCCCACCTAAAAAATTAACGACTTAACAATTAACGACTTAAAAAAAATTAACAATTAAGTTACAACCAAAAGCATTCCTGATGCATCAGGTGTGAAGAGGGGAAGCCAGAGTCCCACCACGGCCGAACCACCTCCCAAAAAGTCTTGTTCTTTCCCCCTAGCCCCCTGTTCAGTTCCGGGCAATACAGACACTCTTATAGCAAATAGAGAAATACAAAACAAACACCTTAACAAAATAGCTCTTCTCCTCTTCACCTGCTTTCTGGCAGCACGAGAGTTGGGCCCCTGCCCCAGTGTTAATGATGATAATTGTGGCATTACTGGCACCACATGAAATGAAGCTCTCTTTATCAGGATAATGATACTCCATTAGTGTTGTCCCAGTCACTAATCTCTTCATGCACATGGGGATAAACTGGGACAAAAGTTTTAATGGGGTTGCTTGTAATCAAACCCATTAGCTTCTCCTTCATTCATTGAATTTCCTGATTGACACATAATGTTCATTTATTCCATATATAACGATCCCTCAATGCTGGTTTCCAGCCCCTTCAGAATGCTTATATTCAATTCTCATCAGACCTTTGCAGACAAGGCCTTGAGCCTAATTAATCAAATTAAAGAATCCATTCCTCAGCCTCTCCATTAATCAAGCTGTACTGTGTGATGTGAATATAAAGTGACCTTACTGGAAGAGACTCCAGCAACCATCAAATCACAAACACGCTGTGAGATACACATACTCTCATATTTCTCTACAGTAAGTCTGCTGTGACTGAGAAAAGGGCTATACTTCAATGCAACCCAAAAAAGAAATTCTGCCATTGCTAACTGACCTGTATGACTTTTTTTCTTATAAAACACAACAGGTATGCAATTATAATGAATGACAACTGAAGCTTTCAATCTTCAAAAAGAATGTGAAAGTTCCTTCCCCTTTTTTTAAAAAGAGGTGAAATAGAGTATAGACACACCGGAGGACATGTAGCCATTAGCCTGTGAGTTTTTAAGAAAAATTTAAAAGATCTACAAGTCTATGTAAAAGTCTCCTGCTACAAATGGGACGTCTAATTTCCACTTCAAAATGACCAAAGTCTGAGCGCGGTCATGGTGGTAGTTAGGGAAGCGGACACTGTTACTCTAATCTACACCGCACAGACTTTTAGACTTTTAGACCCAATGTCCCTTTGTAGCTGAGCCATGTTCAACTGGGACTGGCTGAACGGGGCATCTCTTTGCAGGGTGTGAAATGTCTGGACTCTTCCTCTATCCCTGTCATAACTGGTGTGTCCTGATTCCCTCAGGCGCTGTCAGGCGTGCAACACTGAGTGGAAGAGCTCAGCGAAGACTGGCGCTCCCTGAGAAGCGTATCCAGCCAAGAGACCATCTGTCATAGCGAATAACTGCGTGACAGCACAAATACAGTCCTTCCTCTCTAAAACCCTGACTAGCACTGAGAACTGACGGATATGAGGGCTTGGAATGAAAAGAACTGATCCAAACAAAACATTTCATGTCATAGTGGAAATGAACGAGTGACTATAAAGCAAACAACCATAGATTAAAGGGATACTTCAGGATTTAGCATTACGATTTCTAATTGTAGAAAACCTGTAGTATTTTCAAATTGCCGTGCTTTTCACCCTCATATCCCCCTGAGATGAGAGATTTATGTATTTTTTGTCTGGAAAAAATCCTCTGATGACGCAAAAATTTTCATTTTGCGTCATCTGAGGATTTTTTGGCCAGAGGCTAAAGACTACAGCCAGTAGTAGGGGCTGTCCTGCATGTTCTCAACCCGCCCATAGAGGGTGGGATCTAACTCACAGAATGTACACATAGTGTAAGCCATCTTTTTTTGGAAGCTAAGCTAGCAGGCTCTTGTTCTGTGGAGAAGTAGTAGGGGTTACCATCCTCTTTTTCCCGGACATGTCCGGCCTCGAAATCGTCCAAAATGTCCGGAAATCTTCATTGTTTACATGCACACCTCGCTCATCAGTAATCACGCCACCGGCCTCGCACCGTTCTCCCGCGGCCCTCCGTCTCGTCCTGCAGTCTCGTCCACAGTAAACATAATGAATGCCGACTGTAGAACGCAAAAGCCGAATCCTGGACAATCTCGATCTCCCAGGCAGACTCATCATGGACACTCACTAGTAGCCTAGACTTGTTGTTTAACTACTGCGCTCTGTTACCAGAAGGCGTGGCCTTCTTAGGGCAGCGAAGCAAGTGCATTCTGGAAGTTGTTGTCTTTCATCCACATAAGCCAAAAATACATCTTCTGGCTTTTCTCAGTCTAGAAAGCTCCAAATTCAAAAATAATTTCACATTTCTTCATAAATGACCCATTTTAAATACACATGAATCTTTCCAAAGGTGAAGTATCCCTTTAAAGATGGCTATACTCTCTTTGAAAGGCCAATCATTTGAGATGGTCCTCACTGCAGAACATGAAATCCACGGGGAGGAGTCGGATCCAGATCCAACTCCTCCCACCTTACATATACCTAAACCTACCCAGCTCCACCCCCTGATCCCTAAACCCACCCCTAAACCTACCCAGCTCCACCCCCTGATCCCTAAACCCACCCCTAAACCTACCCAGACCCACCCCCTGATCCCTAAACCCACCCCTAAACCTACCCAGCTCCACCCCCTGATCCCTAAACCTACCCAGCTCCACCCCCTGATCCCTAAACCTACCCAGCTCCACCCCCTGATCCCTAAACCTACCCAGCTCCACCCCCTGATCCCTAAACCCACCCCTTAGATCTGGATCCGACTCCGCCCCCTGGATCTCGTGTACTGCAATGAGGTGCTACTGAATCATTTAGACGAAAAGGGGTTATATATCATGTCTAGGTGATCCAAATTGATTTATCATTATTATACGTTTGATCATCTCAATTTACCAAGGAGGAGTTGGTTACTGTAGTCAGCTAGTTAGCATGGTATAGTTTGCCCCTACTGGTAGATGCCGTAACTACACCCATGCTAAAGAGTGAATAACGAGCGAAAATGACAGAATCACATACAGTATAATAAAATTAAAAGTTAAATTTGAACCCTGTTTACCATCTTTAGCAAGCTGGTTTGTGCAAAGACCAGCTAGTCTACATGTTTTTATTTTATTTTTTAAAAACAGCTTGTAAAGTCAGCATGTATTTAAATGAATATCATATTCAACTTTCATATCATATGATGTATAAGTGAATCAGAAAATAAACAACAACAACAACAACAACAAAAAGCGGAAAAATAAAGCATTTTGACATTATTAGTATTTTAAGTGGCTTTAGAAATAATTTCACTGAAATTTAAATATATATTTTTTATTACTATTTAAAATAAGTCTGGTTGTGTTCAGTGTTATTTTGGTATCATTGAGATACTATTATTGTTGGTTTATTAATATTGTAAAAGTTAATTTTTATATTTTTTATTTGATTTTACTTAACCTTTTAGTAATTTTTTGGTGTTTTTGTAATTTTTTATATAGTTTGTCTATATAGTTTTTTTTTATTTCAGTTTAATTATTTTTAATATTTTCTAAATATTTAGTTATTTTACCACATCAAGTTAAAATGTAAATGAGAAATGTTGCCTTGTCAACTAGCTGAAATAAAATAAGTTTGAGTTTATATATATATATATATATATATATATATATATATATATATATATATATATATATATATACATACACACACATTTTTTTAAGTTACATTTTATATGGTTTTAGTTTTTTTAAATACAAGAATAACCCTGGTCGTGGTAGACACACTGCTGTTTTTTTACTTGTACTGCTGTGATTCAAAACTACTCTGCCCCCTCTGTTCATAAGATAAGTACACAGTACTACAGTCTGTGAACACACCAGGAAAACTACGATTCCCAGAACCACGATCTTTCCTGCATGACGTCATGTTGCACGGATGAAAACAGTCGCTGATGATACTATTTATTTCAATGCAAAAGACAGATTAAGATTAAAAGAGTGATAGATACATTCATCGGTTCTGTGCCAAAAGAGAAAGCACGTCATCTGCGTGCTGCTGTAATACGTGCATTAGACCAATGGCGTCATCAGAGTGGCGTCTGTGTTTAAAGCTGGTGGATCAACCATCTCTTCCCAAGTCGGTGCTGCTGTTTCCAGAGACTGAACCTGGAGATGTTCCTCCCTGCGGGTATCGGGTCTCCACTCTCAAGCAATTGGTCTCAGCACAGATCCCAGATGCCATACCAGATCCTGAGCTCATAGGTAACAATACGCACAAGACTCATTCATACTATTAGGTGGAACAGTATGGCAGTAAACTAATTAAAAATAATAGAGCCCATAATGTTATAATTTGAGGTGGACCTCAAAGTCAAATTAAAACCATTAAAATGTATTACTATAACGGTTTCATTTTGAGCTGCCATACCGTTATTTCAAGCCCTTTTGGATAGACAATAGTATTAGGGGTTATTTTATTTATTTTGTATTTTTATTTATATTAATCCATAGTGAATCAATTTAAAAAACGATTGATTATTGCTTTGCTGATAGTTACTATAATAATTACTAGTTACTACTCCAGTGTTATGGCAATATGCTGAGTCTGACTAATAATGCTAGAATTCTTTGGAATTATGTGGTTCAGATACAAACTATTCTAAAGTGAATAATTAATATTCCAACTGTTGTACCAATTCCAATTTTGCAGGTAATTGATCAGTAGTTCCATATTTGTTTCCTAATCACTAGTAACTATCCTAATAGTCACCAGTATACCAGGCACCTGTTCATGATACACTATCTATCCCAATTGTTAGTAGTAACATGTCTTATATCACTAAATAATAGCTTTTTTCGCTTGTCATATGTTATGAATATTCAGAATATATATATATATATATAGTATTATATACACCGGGCCTAAAACCAACTTTTTTCCACACCTGCCAATGGCCAGTGACTTCAGAAAATTTACCTGCCATAAATATTTTTTTTTCCCGGTCATGAAATGACACCAACATTTTAGATGCTAGTGAAAATTCACAATTCTCTGTACCAATTTCGATACCATAGTTAAAACTACTAGCCTTACTAATATAAAATTAAAACATTATTAAAAACAAGTGAACAGTCAGTAATAAAAAAACAAGAAGAAATAATCAAATTACAAGCAAAAGCACAACTAAATACAATAATAACAAATATACAAATGAAATAAATAAAGCGTAGCGTCAGTTCTGGCAGGTCACATTAGTCAAGCTCGCGTCAGCTGATCCACGTCTACCAATAGGAATACGACGCCTATCACCGTGTACATTTATAAGCTCCTTCAGTATTATCAGCAGCTGTCGTGTTTCTCAGGAGCTCATTACCCTCCTCCCTCCCCAGCTCCACCTCTCGGCAGTCAGAATGGCATTCAGATTCCCCTTGAATCAGAATAAATTCTCAAATTATGTTGTACTTTAGAATCTTGAATTAATGATATCTGCAATACATTCATGTTGGTTTTGTTCTGTTACCCTAAAGGGGGTTATTGCTGCTCTCCCTGCTCTCATCCATGCTAGGCTATTCTTGCCCAGAACAGAACCATACCGCCAGTCCTAACTGTATGCTAATTGTCAATCATATTTGACGACAGTGGTCCTGACAGAAACAGTTCATTTCAGGTTTTTTAGGTAGGTCTGACAGTAGTTTTCAGGTACAGAAATTTAATAAAATAATCAAATGTAAAATAACACTGCACAGTCTTCACTGTTTAAATTAAACATCCTTATTAATTAATCCTTAATAAAGTTACAAAAGTTATTCAGTCAAGAGCAGTGAGAGATTTTTTTCTTTATCCTTTGTTGTTTGATTAACATTAAAAACAGACCGCAGCAGGAATATTAGGCTACCGTCACTTTAAGACCGAATGCACAATCTAATATACTGATACACATGTGTTTACTTTCTCAACTGTTTATGTTCACTAAAGAAATAACCAAGTATGTTTATTAGGATACTTGCTATTTTATGTCATAATTTTGTGTGAATTTGTCCGCTCAAGTGCGTGAAAGAGAGCTCCTCGCTGTCAGAAACGTGACTTTCTGTGCACGCGGTTCGGATGTGTTCGTAAACAAAACTTTCCACACAGCGTGAAAGTAACAAAATGAGCTCTCTTTCAAATCTTCTTGTCAAGGCTTAAACTTTCGTGACATTGAAGCGCTGGCCTGTCAACTGTACATTCACGTTAGAATTCATAAAAATGTTACCGGCCATGAACCCTAGATGAATCTTGACAAGATTGCAAACAGTTTTCCCATCATCTCCAATTACAGAATTAGTGTACTGTGGCAGAAAGTTAAAGGATGACTTGACTCTGGAGTCCTATGGGATTCAGTCTGGATCCACTGTGCACATCCTGAGAAGGTCATGGCCAGAACCTGTGATCCATCCCGGTGAGTCGATGCAATTATTTGTTCTTCTGTTGAACACGAAAGGAGACGTCATGCGGAATGTTCACGCTGTTCTTTTCCAAGCAAGTGAAAATATGTAAAGACAGCAACCGTCAAGCTCCAAAAAAGACAAAAAGCATAAAAGTTCTATAAACATTGTCCATTATTTATTCCTCTGTGTTCTTCTATAGAGCCAGTGGACAAGGTTGCAGCCGCGAGGGAATTTCGAGTCTTGCAAGCAGCTCTTCACACCAGCACTGCATACAGAGATTCGGTAGGTGGAATAGATGGTAGTGAGTGGCATACCGATTCAGTACTGGCTAGGAGTGACTGTTGGTGGTTCTGGATGCTTGGGTACTTTTTCACAGAGTTCTTCAAACATTCCAGGTGTTTAAGATGCTGAACAACAAGGAATCCCTCGACCAGATCATCGTGGCAACTCCTGGGCTGAGCAGCGATCCTGTGGCTCTTGGTACGTTCAGAAGCAGAAATGATTTGTGATGCGAGGCGTGTTGAAGACTTACAGTACTTCTGTTTATTGACTACATTTTTCAGGGGTTCTTCAAGACAAAGACCTCTTCGTACAATTCACAGACCCAAGCATGCTTGACACGTGAGTGAGCCTCATTGCAGTAAAAATTAAATCGCTAATTTTTCCTTACGAACTGCCCCAACTCATCCATAAAAATACTAATCAATTATTATTATTAAAAGTAGTAGTAGTATTAATATTAATATTAATTAAACAAATTAAGATAAAAAGTGAATCAATAATGTTATATATATGTAATTAATAATCAGATATGTAATTAATAATGATAATAATAATAAAACAACAACACAAATAATAAGAAATCAGTAAAGCTATTCAATATTAACTAATTATAATTAACTAATCAATATTAATACAAGCAATACCTATAATAATAGATCAATATAATGTTATTAATTAATTGATAATATAATAATAATAATAATAATAATAATTTAACTTAAAATATAATGTTATTATAAAACATAAATCATTTTTAAAAATAAATTTAGGTGGAATTTATATTTGTATATAAAAAAAAAGTCAAGCATTTAAGCATAAGAAGGCAAGTTTGTAAAGAAAATTGACTGGGAGTGATTTATAATATTTCATCAAAATGTCTTTATAATATTTCATCTTTCCTTTTTGGCTTATGTCACATTTCAGAAGTAAAAGGGGTTGTAAATGCCATATCGTGTTGACTTCATGTTGAACATGTGGTTTAACCGCCTCAAAACGTGACATTTGAATCATATGCTGCACTTTGGGTGAAAGAAAATGATACCCCGATCTTAACTGTCCCACCAGTTTGGCCAATTCCCACCCGGCACTGGTAAATGCCATCATCCTGGTGTTGCACTCGGTGGCTGGCAGTGTGCCGCCCCAGCAGAGCGCCAGCTCCTCCAGAAATGTGTCTTCTAGCTCTTACAGTGACATGCCAGGTGGGTGTCCATTTAAACACAATTTAAGTGAAAAATTGCCCACCATTAACATAATGTGACAGGCCATTTTGGCGATCCGATGTAGATTTAATACATGAACCTTTTTTTAATCTACTACAGGAGGTTTCCTCTTTGAAGGCATGTCTGATGATGAGGAAGATTTCCAGTCGGTTTGTTATGATTTACTGTTCTTCATTAAGAGTATGTGCATTTGCGATATTGGATCCTAAGCCTGCTTTATCATCTGTAGGTGAATCGTGGTGGGCCGTCCACTCTTGCGAGTGGTTTTGCCGGCATGAGGCCAGCTACTCTCGGTTACAACGGAGCCGTCGGCCCCAGACCCATCACTCAAAGTGAGCTGGCCACAGCTTTAGCCCTCGCCAGCACCCCCGAGAGCAGTGCTGTTACACCAACTACTGGAAACCAGGTACAGTGCACTTCAATAGACTATACATACCATTATACGGTTTATAAGTATATATATATATATATATATATATATATAAGTATACATTCAAAAGTTTGAGGTTAGTACGATTTTTTTAAATGTTTTTGAAAGAAGTCTCTTCTGCTCACCAAGGCTGCTTTTGTTTGATCGAAAATACAGTATTAACAGAAATATTGTACATATTATTACAATTTAAAAAACTGTTTTCTATTTGAATGTGTTTTAAAATGTTATTTATTCCTGTGTCTTACTCCAGTCTTCAGTGTCACATGATCCTTCAGAAATCATTCTAATATGATGATTTGCTCATATCATGACATGAAAAAGTCGCAATTACCTTTTAAATTTTTTATTCCATGGTGGAAACATGCTTCCATATGTTTGAGATTTGCACACATTAATAAAAGAACGAACATGTCTTTGTCTGTGACAGGGTCCCTCTTCAGGAGTGTCCCCTATTCCTGCAGGCACTCCTATAACAAATGACCTGTTTAACCAGGCACTGCAGCAGGCCCTGCAGGTCTCCAGCATGTCCAGCTTACATGTGAGTAACCACCAGAGATCCAGTGCCAATTTAGACCAGCATCATCATTACAGCACTTCAAACAGTGTTGGAGAAAGTAACTTTTAAAAGTAATGCGTTACAGCGAGTGCTTTGTGTTACTCCCTAAAAAAGTAACTAATTACGTTACTTACTTTTTATGGAAAGTGTTATTGTTGCGTTATTTTTTCTTACCTGGTCTGGGCCTGCTTGTTTGACGATTCCAAAAGTAAAATTTTTTGCAAATGTTAAGGCCCTTTCACACCAAAAGTGAAGTGAATAAGCCTCAGGCTGAAGGTAAAGCAAATTCACACCTGAACAGTCGAGGGCGCCGCTCAAACAAACCTTTCAGCTGTGCTGCCATTCTGAAACGCAGAAGAATTGGAGAAGAAAGATCAACACTCTGGCTGTGTTCGAAACCGCATACTCACTGATTAGGTACTTAATTTCAATAAGGTCTTACTTAACGAGGGCTAAAAGAATAGTTCCCTTTCATGTCGGTCACTCCAACATTCGTCGGAGAGATCCGACAGAAATGGGATCTTCGCAGAGAGACCAATCTACTTCGAGAGAAACTAAACGAGCCAATGCACCTTGGCATGCGATAATTGCGCCAGCTGCTTCAATCACGCAGCGCGGGTATATGATGTTCTCTTCTCTGTTCGTGTTGGCGAGATGGCGCGTTGCAGAGGAGATCGCCGAATCAGCGTGAATCAGCTGTTGGTTTCGGTATGAATGCCTCAGCGGGCTGCACTACATTCCCGCTGTTGGCCGCGGACATCCCCCTGTGCGCTATAGCACTAAGAGAAGCAGATTTTTCTAAAAGAGTGACACAGGTGTGAGAGTGCGTCTTTGCCAAGATGTCATTCCTCCCGTGTGTTTCTGGATGCGGTGACTTTGTCTTCGGTTGACGGTCATGATCGCTGTCTTGCATGTTTGGGCATTAAGCATGCTGAGCTTGCAGCTTTCATGGATGTGTAAGACTGGAAAAACTGGAAGAACTGGAAGAGAGGGCAACTCTCTGAGAAAACAAAGGAAATTAACATTTGAACTCTCTCTTGTGTAGTTAGCATCACCATTTGAGATGCAAGTCTCACCTCAGAATACATCTCTTTCTCTCTTCCCCCACTCCTTCTCTCTCATGCTGAGATCACCAAAATTCACCCAAAAAACAATATGGTTTAATGTGAATAATTATCATACATAATTATACATGTTTGGTATCATTTGAAATGTCTCAGTGCCACTGGTACAAATGTCTCATTCCCAAAGAAGTAAACCAAAAGGTATCTTAAGAGTTTAGAGATAACTTGCTCACAGAGGAGGGTGTGTCTTCCAGGCAAATGGCATTCTGCTCACAAAAGGTGTAAACTCTGAATGGAAATTCCCATTGTTAGCAGATGTTTCCATGTGAAAGAAGATTCTGTCTATAAAGAAATGCAATAAGAGGCTCAGGGCGATTCTGTAACTCAGATCAGCCCATAATGTTGAAGGATCTCAAAGACTTCAGCATTATGTATTTTTCAAAATGTCGGGTTTAACCTACATCTTTTACTCTTTATCTCTGAGCATTTGATGTTATTGTATTGATTATCTTAGAACTGATTATGAAATTGGCATGATACATTTACCTGACATAATAAATTGTTACATTTGATTTTATTCTGAATTATTTTCTCAAGTAGATTAAGTGAAGTTTTAAATCTGCGTCCAGGGTTAAGTACAAACTAGATCCCAGTTTAGATGGAGCATGAGGCACATCTAGTGGGATTCTAGATTCCTGCCTAACTGCATAATATTAACTAAGTTATTATGCAGTCGCAAATAGGGGGCTAGATAAAAATACTATTAAGGTAATAGCAAGCGTTGAAGCGGCATTATCTTAATGTACTAGCCATAACCTCTGGTTATTGTATGTTGTTATATGGGCGACTGTAGGGGGCTACATGGGTACTTCTTAACAATAGCAACAGTGTATGCGACATTGTTGAATTGCTTTAGCCATAACCTCTGGTTATCTATCAGACTGGCGAGTTTGTGATCGTGAGATCCACGTAAAAGAACGGCCAGCGTGAGACTCTCTGAGCGACATAGATTCCTAATGAACGAGTAAAATATAAAGTTAAATAGAATAATCAAATTTATTGCAAAACTTGACCAATAACCAATTGGGCAATCTAACCTAAATTCGAGGTTGTGATAAAAAGGAGTCAGATAAAAGATTAATTGGAATTAAATTACTTTGCCACGCGGAAAGACAGTAACGCTCACCCGTTCTATCGGACACCGCCATTGGGCCGATGTAGACGGGCTTACAGATGCGTCATGTTCTCACTTCGGGAATATGACCATCATGGCGTTGCGATCGAGACTTTCGTCCGGTCATATCAAGTCCCTTTGTCCATTCCCCGAGCTAGTTCCTCATCTGGTGGCCACCAGGTGAGGGTTATTTCACCTAACAGCATTGCTGATCTGAGGGTGACAGTGTTGGCTGCTCTGCCGAGTCCGTCTCCTCGGGCCCACCTGCGCACCGAAAACCGTGGAGCTTCCAAGAGAGCGTGCTGGCCCATCCCGTGCGCTGCCAGTTGTTTCTTTCGGGGCTTTCGGGTTTCTATTGTTTCCGCCGGATGACCAAATGTCCATCGCTGCATCGGAGGGGGAGGAGGCTGCGGAAATGGCTGCTATGCTTTTCCGTGCTGGTTCACAGCGCTGCACCCCAGTGCCTTTCTTCCCGGAAGTGCATGATGAGGTGACTAGGTCGTGGAGGGCATCTCTTCCCCCTAACCACCCTCGACAGAGGAGCAGCTAAGGGGTCCCACCATTGGAGCGGTCGGTTGCAATGCAGTTGTGTCCTTAGACCGCTAACACTTGGCGGGGTAATCCGCGTCTCCCCTCTCGAGCCTGCAAGTGTAAATTCCACGGTACGGCTACCCTGACGGCTAGCCAGTCTCTTTCCCTGGGCAGAGCCCAATCTGCAGTCTCTGCCGGTGTGCTTCCCCCCCCTAGGATTACGCTGTAACCACCCCAGAGACTTCCATATGTTGCACTCCCCTGCTTGGCTAGTCCATATGTGTATTTTCCACGTTACCTCCCTCCGGGCAAGTCATGGCTCTGCAGCGTTCTCCTTCCCCTAGGAAGGGCATGCTTTCCCAGTGTTATCCAATGTTCTCACTGAGTGGGTCTTGTGATCCGGACATCAACCGCCATGTTGACGTTATCATGTGACCTACAACGTTATCACAAGTGCTTAAAGTCAAAACAACTTAAAGTCCCCCTCTAGTCAATCATTTTATCCCTTAAAACTCACCATTGATCACCAAAGTGACATATTTAAATGTTTTTTCCTTGAAAAAAGTCTTCATGCCTTAAAATAGCTTGAATGTAACTACACCCTTGACTCATTTAGTATACACGGTTCTATGAATATGCAAATTAGCTCCGCCTCCACTCACTCACACAGTTCAGAGATCCACTCGCTAATGATCACACTTTAACCTGATTGGTTACAAGGTAGTTTGTGACGTCAGAAACACCAGCGATTTCAAACCGCGTTTTTGAGACAGTTTTTGGTTCACTGCAGTTTTAAGGAGAAAATACATTTTGTCTCCTAATTTATTAAACCTTTTTTTTGCAATGATTTCAAGAAGACGCAGGAATCTTTCCTCCCTTTCCTTTGTCTCCCTCTCTCTCCTTTCCTCTCTCTCACTCGCTTCCTGGTGCCATCTGTCTTCTCTTCCTCTGGCTTCACGTTCTCGTCTCTCCTCTCTCTCGTTCTCTTCGTTTCTCCTTCTCCTCCATTTCTCTCCTTCTCTTCCCACTTCCCTCTCCTCCACCCCTCTGATCACATCATCAATGTCTTTTTCTAGATGCTCTCGCTGGCTGTGGGCTCACTGTGGATGAAGAGACCACAGCAACATCCAGGCCAGATGAGGCCATAAGGGCAGGTGGAGTGATGGAGTGTCTCATCCATGGCACTATACCATTTCCAGGATTCTGCTGTGGCTCTTCATCCTCAGTGCTCACTCCAGTCTGCCTGCCTTTCCTGTAAGATGTTAAATAGACATTTAGTAAGCACCTTTAAGATGTATATGGTTTATGTAAATCCACTTTGGAGATGTACGTGTCCTTACTGGAGCTCCCCTGTTAGTTATACACAATAAAATGTGTTTTTACAGCAAAATCACACTACACCATCTAGCATCTTTACACCTTAAACAATTCAACGGTTTACTCTACAGATGTTCAACGAATGCTATTTTAACACAAGGCACCATGTTTACTCACATTTGAAAACAACCGCTGTGCTGATCTCTGCAATGTTCGATTATGGCGTATCCAGTTCCCGTGGCCTCCTGGGAAGGCTGGGATAGAAAAGTATCCATCGATGAGTGCCTCAGAATCCGGGGATTTCTCGCCAACTGTTTTATGAATACTGAGGTTTCGGACATTCCTCTCTTTTCACGTACTGTTTTCTCCTACTTTATAGTAGGTAAATAGGCTTATTCAGACGCAACATTAGTCTCAGAATCTCGCGAGAATTAGTCTAAAACCCCGGTAATTCACGCCTACTGCTTTTTGCTTACTATATAGTAGGGAATTATGCGGTTTCGAACACAGCCTCTTCAGCAATAAAAACAACAAAATGAAACACAAATGTGATGTTTAACTAAAGTCATTTTTGCTTTTTCGTATGGTTTGAAATTGATCATCAAAGGTCAGCAGCAAAGACATTGGTAAATAAAGTGAGATTATATACATGGTGTATTTGTGTTATTTAGCATTTTTATTCATTGCAGGTTTGTGTAATATTCTTAGTTTGCATTTGTCCGATTTTTTTATCAAATTTGAGGAATCCTGAATCTGTTTTTGTGCAAGTGAGATGAGTAAATGCCAGCTCACATTTAGTTTAAAACTACAATAACATCAAGTTCACACACAACGCCTCTGCATTGAAATTGTTGATTTCTCTCAACATGGGGACAGAAGGGCTGTCAGTCAATACATGAGAAAACAAAGTATCCTGTGTTACTTATTTGAAAAAGTAACTCCGATATTTTATTGTACATTTAAAAAGGAATGCATTACTTTACTAGTTACTGTAATCTGAAAAAAAAGTAATCTGATTATGTAACTTATGTTACTTGTAATGTTACCCCCAAAACTGCTTCCAAAGACTGCCAGCACAGCTTGTTTTGCACACATCTTCTAAGCATTAAGGTCCGAACACAATATGATTTAATCTTTTTGAAAGATTTAGATTGTGTTCACACTTGGCAGGTTTGGTTTGATTAAAATGATCTCTGGTGCGATTGCTCTGTTAGTGTGGTTCATTTGAATAGGTATGAACGCTGCCATCTGCAACAATGTTTTGACTCATTTTATAAGCTCCTCTCAAGTTCACAGCTGGTCAAAATACCATCATATGTACGCACAACAAGAGCATTTATCGCAGCATTCAGCATTGGTTTGGATCAGAGCCATAGAGAGTTTTTCAACGGCTCTGGTTTGGATGTTTGGCAAGTTAAAAAAAATATTCATCATCAAAGCCTTTTTATTTATTTATTTATTTATTTTTTATCTTTAGGTGTGGTCTTAAAAATCACAGTGTGAATGCTGAGCGAACCAGGACTGAATGTATCATTTTCTGTTTTGGTCCGGATAAAAAAACAAACAAGTGAACCAAACAACAAGTGTGAACACGCAAAGTAGCGTTGCTGATTCTGGAGTGACTCTCTTTCATACTGTGTGTAGAATCAGTGGCAGTCGCAGCTCCAGCAGCTGCGGGACATGGGCATCCGTGATGAGGAGCTCATCCTGAGAGCCCTGCAGGCCACGGGCGGAGACATCCAAGCGGCCCTGGAGCTCATATTCGCTGGAGGTGCACCATGAGTCGAGTCTCGGAAGAAACATTGTTATGATGTTACAACCAAGGCTCCCTGCATTCCAAGGCAGATTTACCACTACATATTCAATATTTTAACTACCTATTTGATAGTGTGATTTATCTTTAACTTATATTTAAGTTGTATTTGTCAATATGTATATTTAATGTGGTGCTATCAGCTTTTTTAAGTGTAGTTACTGTAAGTGTGGAAGCTGGTTTCTGCCTGGTAACTGAATAGATCATTCAAATAGAAAAAATTATAAAAAAAGAAAATAGATATAATTCAGAGTTTTTTTTCTTTCGCAGTTGTGAATTTTTATCTCACAATTCGGACTTTTCTCTTCGCAATTGTGGGTTTATATCACACAATTCTGAGCAATTTAAATTGCGAGATATAAACTTGCATTTGTACATTCCTGCTGTGTTAACTGTTAATATACTATGTTTGTTCTATTATCCTGGCAAATATTGATAACTAAAAGCTACCATTTGCCTGTTCAGACAATCCTTGTTATGTTTTGTTTTGTCATTTATTAAAATGTTTCACGAATACCATAAAATTGATTTCACTGTAGTTGTCTGTAAGGATGAAAGTCAGTATCTATTTTCTAAATGCATCTTAATGATCTTATTGTGAATGATACATCCATGCATGTTTAAGCCCATTTCTCCCACATAAGAAAAAGCATAAAAAAATCCTAATAATCATAATGACACGAGAAGAAATTATGATATACTAAGTCATTTATGAGATGAAAAGTCAAAATGACAAAAAATGTTGACAAAGTAATCATTTAGATTTTTTTTATCTCATTATGTTGACACGAGTCTTATAATTAAGACTTAGAATGTCAATTTCTACTTTATTTAATAATTTTGACATTTGTCATAATTATGACTTAGAATACCATTTTTCAACTTTTTATCTCAGAATTATGACTTAGTATATCATAATTTTGACTTTTTATGTAATTAAAATTTGCAAAAGTATGTTTTTTTCTGGGCTTTATGAATGTTGTAGTAAAGCATAGTTTCTATATTTGAAAGAAATGCAGTGATAGTTGCATTGAACTGTTTCAATGAACAGAATATCAATCCATCACCATAATAATACAATTTATATATATATTACATTTACAGTAAATATGTACAACCTAGCCAATATTCAGTTAACAAATGTGTTGTCAATTATTTGAGTTCCATTTAATTGTTTTAGATGGTATAGATAGCAGCAAATAATAAACAATTTCCCCATGACAAAACTTGAACAACTTATAAATGACTTTTTTTCTATACAGACCTGATTATATTACATCTTTACGTCAGAGTTCTAAAATTAGTATTTTATGATATATATCCTGTCACTTTGGTCAAACTACCTAGCCTTTATGAGGTATTTATCATCAGTCTCAATAACCGTTTACGTTTTTTATGGGCTTAATGTTTATCAAATGAACTTCAGAACAAAGCATATAAAGAGTTGTCTGCGTGGACTGGTACCCTATTGGACAATAACCAGGTTAAACGTCGTATAAAAGCCTTTGTGTTCTCACAGAAACTCACAGTTTGTGTTCAGTCAGACATATTCAGCGATTCCAGTTTCAATTTTAAAGGTATTTAAAATGGCCAAGACAGAGTCGAGTCCTTTACTTTCATGTTCATCCTTCAACTTGCTTGGTTGATGAAAAATTTGAGGTGGAAGTTCACTTGCCTGCCGATTCCAAAATCACTCTTCACGCGCTACTTCACCCTGACGATGGAGACGATTGGGAAGCGTTCGGCCACTACACCAGTGACTCTTCAGGGACCGTTAAGGGTACAGAATACTTCATTTTAAACTCGCATACAAACACACTTTTGTGTCTTTTGATGCATTGTTTAATTATAATGGATTCACTGAATTATTATTACTCAGTTTCCAGAGATAAAAGTCTCGGTGGGACATTTAAGGGAGTTGAAGCCATGGCTCTGCTGTGGAGTATGAGACCCGTTCCTGAAAGTAAACCAGGTCGCTGGTAAGTAAAGAAAGAGATACACTTTTTTATTGCATGAGTGAACTTATTATTTAAAGAGACAGTTCACCATAAAATGAAAATTCTGGCATTGTTTACTCCCCAAATGTCGTTCCAAAAACTGTATGCTGTTCATTTTTTTTTCTGAGGAAAAACAAAATGAGAATTGTATCATAAAGATGATTACATTTATTGAATTTTCTCTGGAGAAATCCATTAATTACAATAGGAATCCACGTGTTTTGGAATTTCATGTGCGGCAAATGATTTCCCCTTGCAGATCTTTCAACAGGTTATGTTGACCAACAGAAGATGTTTGGTTTTAAAGTGACTTCTGTGTGAGCCGTGTGTAACGGACGTAGGCCAGTAAGAGCTTTGCAGGTAAACCTACTCGCCTGGCCTCAAGAGGTACGCTAGTGACTGAGGTCTTTAGCATAGTGCGCACACCTCCCACGCCAGAGACCCTGGTTCCAATCCCTCTCGAAGCGGGTCGAGTATGATGGTTTGTCACGTCACATGTCCATAGGCTGAACGCAGTCTGCGCCGGAAACTATTAGTTCCCCTACAGAGTCAGGCCCGAGTCGTTCGTTTATCACTATATAATCATTATAACAAAAAATCACAAATGTATAAATTGTAAAAAATTTGAGACCAGAAACGCATCATGTAACTGTAAGAGTAAAAAAACAACAAAAATGTATCCAATATGGCCGTCACGTGACAAAAGATCGAACAACTCAGACCCGAAGATTAGAGGTGCGTTCCAATTTGCGTACTTATGCACTATTCTATGTTTGTTTTTAGTATAAATAGTGCGAATAGTGTTCACACTTAAAATTCCACATAGAATAAGTACACTTTAATTATCCGGATGATGCACTTAACTCTTTCCTCACCACCGTTTCCTCACCAAAAGTTGCCCGCATTTTTGATAATTTTCATGATGTTTAATGTTGATGAATGCATTATTTTACATGCATCTTCTTATATATATGACATCGCTTGTTTCTGCTTCTTCTTTCCTGTTTTGATCAGGAGATTCAGTACTTTCAGAAGAGGTGTAATAGCGCCCCCTACCATATAACAGCCAGAAATGTACTTCAATGGCAGGGAAAAAGTTAAAGCAACACCAAGTAACTTTTCAACACAAAGTAACTTTTCCTCTGCGGTCGCCCTACTGGTTGGAAGCGGAATTGTCCATTACTGCTGTCGTAAATAATTTAGCCTACCGCAGCTTACTGTCGCACGCACACTCGTTGTTTATCCAGCACCGGCTTTGGAATGAACGACGTCCACAGACAAGGTATGTTGCATGATTTCATGAAAGTATGATCTATTGCGACATCAGAAACGAAGAAAAACAAAATAATGACTATTGTAACGCTTGACGTAAAGCAAGTCAAATTTGTAGTTGTCTTATGTCTCATTAGAACTACAGAAACGCGACCCGATCTGGCAAGCTTACATAGCGTGGTTATAGCAGAGAAAGGACCGCAAAGCGGAGGCATAAGTGCCTTTCACCCTGTTACGACTTGATGAACCACTGAAACGATTTTGGAAACATTATTTTAAGGTAAAAAATCTTACTTAGTGTTGCTTTAATTAACGGAAAAATCTAAGTGTTGAATGTTGGACACTTCGTGCCAAGGGGGAGGGGCTATCAGACTCCAACAGTGAATGAAAAAATAAAAATTGATACACTACGCGGATGAGTACATAGTGTATAAGTAAAACAGTGTAAAAGTGCATATGTTTAGTGCGTCATTTGGGACGCAACTTGTGAACTAATAATTTCTGTTTCATGTACAGACTCTGCATAGTCTTGTGTGACGTGACAAAAGGATGACCAAATCGAACCCGAAGACTCGAGAAGTGAATTAATCATTTCTGTTTCTTGTACAGAACCTATGGGATGTTGCGCATGCACGGTCAACACAAAATGAACAAATCACTTTCTGAGACAACTCGCCCAACCCACCACTAATCGCTACACTATAGACGATCACATTAGCGAAAAAAATGAATAAAGAAGTGGATTGTCTTCTAGTGAAGCGGTGTGTGAAGCGCACCTCAAACATAAGTCACTTTCAAGTCAAGCAGGTTTCTGGTAATGAATTTGAATTTGTGCGACGAAATTAAACCCGTTGTGAAATCTGCGCTCGGAAATCTTACACCATCACGCAAAATTCCAGGTCACGTGAATATCTATGGAAATGACTGGATTTCGCCCGTGTAAATGTGCCGTAAAAGCTAATATAGCGTATCCTGATTTGAATTGACAGATTTCAGAAGAAAAATGTCCAGACACCAGTTAAAGTGGTGTTTTCTGTACATGAAGGACACCTTGCTAAGGGCTTCAAGCATCACACACCCCTCACATCAGCTACTGCTGAACGCTGGTATTTGGCTCCTGATGTCCAGAGGGTTGAAGTCGCAGAGCGCGGGATAAAGGGGACACTCTTCATTCCCCCAGGTGTGGATTCATGAGTAGATGTCGTATTTTCCCAATATATTGGTCTATCGTTCATTAGTATATATAGGCTAGTTGTATTATACAATAAATCTATCATTTTTTATAATAATATGTATTATATAATACAAATAATTTTTATTTATCTTTAATTATAATACTATCTATATAAAATGATAATAATAATATAAAACAAAATAAGCTACATATAATAATGCACAAAATTGCTAATTTATTATTTAATATTTCAGAAGGATCATGGAGTAATGATGCTGAAAATTCAGCTTTGCATTACAAGAATAAATTACATTTAAAAATATATTCAAATAGAAAACCGTTATTTTAAATTGTAATAATATTTGACAATATTATTATTTTTACTGTATTTTTGATCAAATAAATTAAACCTCGGTGAGCAAAAGAGACTTATTCTTTTAAACAGTAGTGTATAATTATCATAATTTCTTAGTTATTTTGTTAATAGCTATTTTATCTTGCGTATTAAATCATATTCATTTTAACGAACCGACAGCATGCGATCAGGCTATGAGGTTTAAATACACCTCAGCGCTATGAAGGATTCAATCCAAATCATTCAGAAACGGCACATGAAATATGGATTTTTCTTGTGCCACAAGAGATGCACTTATTTTAAAACCAACCTACCCTGTAACCTTGTACATTTATATGAATGTAAATCATTGTACATTCTATCTATATTTATAGAGGCTTAAGGGACTCCATATATATGCATGTGGGTTTGTAATGCAGGTTCTGGACCCTTTCCTGCTGTGCTGGACCTTTTTGGCGGGCAGGGGGGTCGTGTTGAGTATCGTTCAGCGCTCCTGGCGTCCCACGGTTACGTCTCACTGGCCCTGGAATACATCGGGCTCCTGAATGCTGCAGGAAAACTACAGCACATGGACAACACCTACTTTGAGGTACATGTGCGCTACAAAACAAATATAACAATATATATATATATATATAATTTGTGTATACACAAATGGTGCATTAAATTGTTAAACATTTTTTCTCATCAATGGATTAAAATGAATTTTACATCTAATTTGTTCATAAATTTCGCATGTCATACAATTGTATTCATGCATTACGGAGTGTAATAAGGTATATACTGTGATATACACCTTGAAAGTATTTAACGCATGTCAAATCATTTTCAGACTGCCTTTACATTGCTAATAAAACACCCTAAAGTTTGTCCTGACAAAGTAGCTGTGATGGGGATGTCATTTGGGGTCTCTGTAACTCTGGGTTTGACGGCATACTCAGAAATTATGGAGGTGAATACGTCTTAAGTTCTCATTTACATCTATGCATTGGTGATTTGATGCAAATTCACAGTGATGCAATGTGTTTAATTTACTTTGTGTTCTTTAATGACAAACTTTCAGCCCAAGTGTGTGCTTTGTGCGAGTGGGAGTCACATAATGCCGCTCAAAGGATCTTTGGCGGATGTCTATGCAGCGCTGCAACAGTGAGAAACACAACTGTCCCATTACAGGCACGATTAGAATGCATTACGTTATGTACTTCTCGTTGTGCAGCGTTTTTTGCCACACTTTTTCCTTCCCACAGACTTCCCACTGAGGTGCCTTGATACAGCACTCTGGGAACAGCCTATTTGTTCAGAAATTTCTTTCTGTGTCTTATCCTCTTGCTTGAGGGTGTCAATGATGGCCTTCTGGACAGCAGTCAGGTCGGTAGTCTTACCCATGAGTAATGAAACAGGCTGGGAGTTTTTAAAAGCCTCAGGAATCTTTTGCAGGTGTTTAGAGTTAATTAGTTGATTCAGATGATTAGGTTAATAGCTCGTTTAGAGAACCTTTTCATGATATGCTAATTTTTTGAGATAGGAATTTTGGGTTTTCATGAGCTGTATGCCAAAATCATCAGTATTAAAACAATAAAAGACCTGAAATATTTCAGTTGGTGTGCAATGAATCTAAAATATATGAAAGTTTAATTTTTATCATTACATTATGGAAAATAATGAACTTTATCACAATATGCAAATTTTTTGAGAAGGACTAGATAGATAGATAGACAGACAGATAAATAGATAGATAGACAGACAGACAGATAGATAGATATATAGATAGATAGATAGATAGATAGATAGATTGACAGACAGACAGATAGATAGATAGATAGATAGATAGATAGATAGATAGATAGATATATAGATAGATAGATAGATAGATAGATAGATAGATAGATAGATAGATAGATAGATTGACAGACAGACAGATAGATAGATAGATAGATAGATAGATAGATAGATAGATAGATAGATAGACAGACAGACAGACATATATATATAGATAGATAGATAGATAGATAGATAGATAGATGATATATATATATATATATATATATAGATAGAATGTGCTGCTGTTGATGGCATGTGTGTGTTATTTGAGGATGTATATGTGTGTGTGTTATTTGAGGATGTGTGTGTTATTTGAGGATGTGTGTGTGACTGGTGTGTGTTGCAGTGGTGTTTGTTTGGGGAGGAGAGACGGCGCCCCACAGTCGAGCTCAGGAGGAGTCCTGGCTGAAAACACTCGCTTTCCTACAGGAGCATCTCTGTGACAACAGCATGGAAGTTACACGGTGCTGATCATCATGTGTGTGCACATATACATATCCATTATGGAGATATTTACATAATTACTAGACATTAAAATAACAAAGTTTCATTTTAAATTACATGTTTTGTTTTACACCTATGCTAATGTATAAACCTTGGAACGTTAAAGAAAATAAGCTGCTAATCATAAAATGAAAGCACAATTTATCAACAAAATCATTACAACAAAAATGTACAACAAAATAATTTATCTTTACATTTAGACAACTTATTGAAGAACTTTGTAAGTATAATTTACAAAGAGCACTGAAGTATAAAAAGAAAAAACAATTTCTAATTTTTGACATTTTCAGTTACTCAAAGACCCATTACAACAGCTGTAACAATAAATGTGATGGTGCAATTACAAATGCCAATAACTAGCGGACTCTTCAGTTTCAGTTATTTGTTAGGAGTGGCAACTGAGCCTTGCAGTAATTAAAGACATGTTCAGAAACACACTGGCCTCTGAAGTTAACTCATGCATGGATGCCAAGGGTCCTTCCCAGCCCAAACCAGTCAGAGAGTGTCTCGGTGGGCTTCCTCATCCATTCCACATATCAGGGAAATCAATGAAATGTTTATGCGTTTTTATTTATTTAATTTCCGTCTAACTTCAATTGATAAGTTCTGTGTTTTCTTCTTTTGATACCAAAAAAAAAACTGTCACAAACTCCCGCAGCGACGAGGATCAAAGCGTGAGTTGTGAATCTGCTGCCAGCTCCAGACAGGCCCTGCCAGAACATCTTACAGCAGCAGATCTGGATCCGCAGCGTTAGCGGTTTCACTGCGTGGAGCTATTGATGTCGATGCCAAACAGTGATGATAACATTTGTCTCATTTGTTAACGTCCAGAATGAGCTTGATATCAGGAGTGACACTTCTCATAATCACAGCTGTGCTTTTGTAATGTGTTCTTCTTCCTCTTAAAAAACAAAAACAAAACAACACAATGATTTTTTCCCCCATAAATATCAGGTTGGGGCCACATTGCATG
Organism: Semotilus atromaculatus; assembly: GCA_031834385.1. Classification (NCBI taxonomy): domain Eukaryota; kingdom Metazoa; phylum Chordata; class Actinopteri; order Cypriniformes; family Leuciscidae; genus Semotilus; species Semotilus atromaculatus. The sequence goes on along the minus strand of JAULUF010000027.1, from coordinate 7,380,609 downwards.
GTTTTTATTGCACCAGTCTGTCACGTATTTTCAGTGTTAGGTGTAACGCATTACAAAGTACATAAGTTACGTCATCAGATTCAAGTAACTAACGATTACTTTTAAATTTATAGCAAAATTAAATTTTTCAAATAAGTAACGCGAGTTAACGCGAGATATACTTGCGCGAGTGCTTTCCTCAAACCTATTAAAACAGTGAAATGCAAACTCAGAATATTATACAAACATGCAATAATCTCACTTTATTAACCGATATATTTTCTGCTGACCTTTTATGATCCAATTGAACTATACTATAACAAGCAAAAATTACAGTATTAAATATCACATTTTGAATTTTTTTATTAAGTAAAAGTGTTGAGCTTTCTTCTCCTTCATCCTATTCTTCTGCGTTTCATATTTCATATTTTATTGTTTATTTAATTCAGTAGCTTCTGTAGGCTACTAAAGATTTTAAGATTTAAAAAAAATGTTTTAACAAAAATTCTAACAAATTAAAATACCAGAGAAATTCACTGGAGTAAATGTGACAATTAGCCCTAGTCTCATAACAGTAAAAATGGATTAAATATATAATAAAAAATAAATAAAAATTTTAATCTAGTTTAATGCATTTTAATAACATGAAAAATATTATCTAAACATTATTTTAATCATATAAAGCAGACTAAGGAAAGATGAGAACAATACACCAAAAAAAATCTTTACATTAACTTAAGATAATTTAAGCAATTTCAACTTTTTAAAATAAGTTATACGTGATTCAACTTGATTTTTTAAAGTCAGTTTAATACAATTTAAGTTGAATTGACTTGCAACTATTTGAGTTTTTAAAATTGAACGTTTTTAAGCTGAAATTGTTTACAGTGTAGATCTACGTGTTTACAATACTAAGCATATTATTGTTTTGTCCTCCAACTTGATTAATGTTTAGTCAAATTAATTTATCAGATATTTTTCTTTCTTGTCTTTTCATAACAGTCTCTAAAAAAAACTGTGAATTGAGTCACAGTCACTATTTTTCTTTAACACAAGATTAGACGCATCGTCTTCATACTCGCATCTGTTTTGATTTGCTGTGGAAGTGTGAGCTGGTGATCCAAAGTGCTTTTCCATTAAAAAAGATGAGCGAATCATGTCTCATAAAATATCTAAAACCTTTTAACATATTCCAGACGGCATCTTCAAACAATTGACTAACTGCAAGATGGCAAACAAACAACAAAGTGGCGATTAAGACTAATAAACTCACTGCAAGTCGGATATGTAATCTGATTAATGTTGTGATGATTTGCATTTAAGCAAATTTGCGGCGTGTAGCCCTGGTCAACATTACCTTATTGCATTGATATAATAAATTGAATAGGACAAGGCAGTGCCTTTATTTAATACCGTAACTGCCATTCCAAACATGGCAGAGTTGCTTAAGATTTGCTGCAAAGATTTTTGATTGATACATTTGCATTTTGTCTGGGTCTGTAAACGTTTACAGATGCCAAAAACACCCTCAAGGGGATAAGCGAAGAAAGAGAGAGAGAGAGAGAGAGAGAGAGAGAGATGTATTGGCCTGGTTGGTATGTGGTTGCTAACCGCAGCTGTTGACTTTGAGATCATAAAAATCCTTTGAAAAGTTAAAAAAATTTATTTCTGTGATTTGTAGCCCAGATGCGCTGTGTTTATCAGTATACACAGCCACTGGTGTAAATCTTATTCGGGCGATAATTTGTAGCAATAAAGAAGATTCGAGAGATTCTTGTCCTAAATGTGCCATAAAACTGCTGTAAAGAAATGTTACTTTTTGATTGATATGTTTAAAGTTATGTACACAGATGAAGACACAGTCATAGCTGTGGAAAATTAGGTATTTCTAATGGCATCTGTATCCAAAAATGTTTGCAGCAATCCATCCAAAAAAAGTTTTAAAGTCCATATCTGCCTTTAAAAAAATATATGTTTTTTTGAATAAATACTCTTAAACTGTTCAAGTGCCTTTCAGGGGATTTTGTTGCATTTGCAAAGAGTATAACTTCGGAGAAATGGAAAAAGTTTGAAAAGGACACCTAATAGTTTTCTCTTGCCCAGGGCTGACCTTTAACCTTTAAGAAAATTCTTGTCTTCCTTTACAGACACCTTTAAAAGCACAATGAAAAAAAATGAAAGGGCTTGTTTGTTGAAATTTAAAATAAGTTTAAATAGGCATGAAAGTGTACATGTCCATGAACAAATTTAGTCCAAATCCTTCTTATTAAAAATTGTAATTAAAAATTATAATTTTTTTAATATCTTTACTGTTAAGCGTCCTTGCTGAAAAAGACACAGCAGGTGAATAGGATTTTAAAAAAATTTAATTTATTTTTATTTATTTATCCTTTATTTTACCAGGATAGTCCCATTGAGATAAAAATCTCTTCTTCCAGGGAGTCCTGGCCAAAATGGCAGCACAAAAAGTTTCACATATACAATACAAACATGAAACTCAAAATCTTACATAACATTTTACACAGCACTCATAAAATGCCAACAAAGTTACTTTACAAAACATGCACATGTTTCTTTTAAATTGGTCAATAAGAGATTTTTAAAAACGTTTAAAGAGGGGAGAGTTTTTATCATTATTTTACTCTGCAGCTCATTCCATAACCAGGGAGCATAGGAAGAAAAGGCAGTTTTACCAAGCTCTGAACGTACTCTAGGAACCTTTAAAAGCAGTTTTGCACTAGATCTAGTGCTATAATTACAGATGCAATAAGATAATAAACGACAGATATACAGTAAATTGGTAATTTGCCTAACAATGCCTTTACAATAAACATCAACATGTGTATTTTTCTCCTTTGAAACAAGGAAGTCAAACCCACCAATTCATAAGGTACAATGATGAGTTCGTGAAGAGGCACTCGTCACAAAGCGTAAGGCAGCATGGTATACACAATCTAATTTTTTTAGCGAAGATGAACCTGCATGCATATAAATCACATCACCGTAATCCAATACTGAGAGGAAACAGCTTTGAATAATTCTCTTTCTTGCTTCAAAAGGAAAACATTTCTTTAAACGAAAGAGGAAACCCAGTTTTGGTCTAAGTTTTTTCAAGAGATTTTCAATATGTACATTAAATAGATATCACCATATTGTTAAATATACTTAAATATGCACTAAATATAAATTTCCAGAATAGAAATCCGAAAGCCAGGTTCACAATTCTATTGTTGATATTTTAGAGTTAAAGGTTTTTACAGAGGGGATTTTAGATAGGCTATCTGTTTTTATCACCCCATAAATACATAAAAATACTGCCATCAGCCAGAAATTTAGGAATGAAATGTTGTTAAAAGTAAGGAGAATGTTATACACACCCCTCTGTAAATACCTTGTACCCTTTTGTATATTTTCATTAGTCTAAAATATATATATTTTTAAATGTACCATTGCTTGAAAAAAAAGATGGATTTGCCTGTAGTGTCTTTTCTTAATTTCTTTAAAAAAAACAAATATTTCTCCAAATTTGGCAATTTATGCTTCATTTATGCGGACATGATTTTTGGCCAGCAGGCTGCCATAGAAAGAAATTATGAAAATAAGCAGAAACAGGAGAGAACCAGCAAAATATTAATAACTGATTATGTTGTAGTCAATGTATGCTTTTTTCCTGTGAGCTTTTTGTTTTTCTATGCCGTTTCCTATGCCATTCTATGCCTATGCATGTTTATACGCCATACAATAAACAGAATGAACTAATGGCTTAAATAAACAGGCGAGATAATCAACAGAACATGAAACAGGAGCGTAACTCAAATCAGTAACCAAGGTAACTTACAATGACAGGGAACACAGGCAAATGGGAACACAACAAAACCAAACTGAGGGTACGTTTACACGACAACGATGTTCTAAACACGAAAGCGTTTTTCGTGTACAGACAACAACTTATCAAAACAGTCACCGTTCACACGGACTTGCGAAAACGACTGAAAATGCTATATTATGCTGCCAGGCCAGTAGGTGGCGATGCCACTTTGTAAAGAAACACTACACGTCTATAGACTCGTAATACACATGCGCATGACGTAAAAAAAAAAAAGTTGGCGTTTTCAGGCCCCCAAACGCCGCCGTCATGTAAATGACCAGCCAAACCGCATAAAAAGTTTTTCCGTATAGTTGAAAATGGTGTTGTGTAAACGGCCCCTAAAACACAATCAAACTGAACATAAGATCACTTTTGGACACTACTGTTTATACATATTGAAAACTTTACATCTATACAAACACGTCTAAAACTATTTTTGCATTGTTTGTTGGTTAGGACACCGAGTTAGACTGCCACTAAAAATAGGTGCATGAAACTATTTAATCTAAAGCATTTGCTTTGTTCCCAGTGAATGATTTTTACAATGATTTTTGGTATAGATGTCCTGAATTATTAATCAAGTTCTCACTAGCCTGCATCATTCAGTATAATATATTCCCGAACATTCATTGCATTCTTTCTTCCATTGCATTGTTAGTAGACACACCTTCTAAAGCAGTAGTAGGCTATAAAGCATTTAATATAAGCAAGTAAACTCATGTTGCTTCGGATTCAGCTTCTTGTCGAACACATTTCTATACTCTGATGTGAAGAGAGTGTGTCCTGCAATGAATCTACCCATCATTCCATCTCACACAGAATGCTGTATTCTGTACATGACAAGCATAAATCAGCTTTCAATGCAACATAATCCCTTTTTTCTCACACAGCCTTGGGGCTTTTCTTCCTTCACTCTCTCTCTCTCTCACACACACACACACACACACACACACACACACACACACACACACACACACACACACACATATGGGAGCTCAGGTGTGTCTTTACAAGCTTCAACTTTCAGAGTTATTACTGCACAACCCATGGCTGGCAGCTACAGGAACGCACACACAAGCCCGAGACCACAACACACTGAGATTATCAGCAGAAGACCCCATCGAATCAACTTCAAACCATCCGTCCTGGTCAGCGTAAGTGAGATTGTGGAATCGTTGAGTCATTTTTGTGTGTGTGTAACCAGCTGTGCTGCAGCATTAAGAATAATACAATGAGGTGTAGAGTTAAAGTCAGCGCTTTGAATTGTTCTCTATAGAATATTGGACTATGATGGATCTTTGGTAGAAGTTCAGTCAAGTCTTCAACCACATGCTATTTGTCTCTGCTGAGGTATGTGTAAATATTCTGTTATAGCTGATGTAATGATTTCTTTGGCATACTTTCTGTAACTGTTGTGGGATGCATTGATATTTTAGTATCATTCAAATACTATTTTTATTCAAATGTTGAATTAGGTTGTTTTTTTTAGTTAAAAAAATATGTCTATATAGTTTCTAATAATTTTTATTTCAGTTTTAGCTATATTACTACATCAAGTTAAACTAAATTAAAGTGAGTTTTTAAAAAAATAAATATTTTATTTAATTTAACGTTTATTTCAGTTAAAGCAACGAAAATGCTTTCCCTGGATGCTTTATACACCAGTATTTTGTTCCGTATTAAAAATGTGTTTTGAGAATTTTTCTTATTAGTTTGTAATTAAAATAATCAGTGAATCATAATCATAAATTCAGTATATAATTCATTATATTTTGAGAAGATAAGAATTGTTAACATGCAACCTTTTAGTAAATTATTAAATTTTTTAATTACTAACATCATTAGAATTGTTAATGGGCAATTTTTTTTATGATAGCAACTTTTATTTCATATTAAAAGCAAATAATTTATTTTGTTGCATTTTAAAACAGTAATTTAGTTGTATTTTAAAATTTAGTTGTTTTCATGTTTTAGTAGATAACATTTATTTTACTTCATATAGTGATTTAGTTTTTACTTAAAAAAAATAAAATAAAAATCAGCAAAATTACTGTAGTGGCTAAAAGTGATGCCAAGCCTAAGAAAACTGACATCTTCACCGTTTATTCAAATATTATTAAAAAAAAATAAGATTTTTGTAAAGCTTATTGTAGCTTTGTGCTTTGAATCAACTGTTTTATTTGTGATAACGCAGTAAAACATGCCAAATTGTGTGGATATCATTTTTGGCCAGGCTGTCACAATGTCACGTCACAAAACATGCCAAAACAAGAGAGAACCAACAAAATATTAATAACTGATTATGTTGTAGTAAATGTATGCTTTTTCCTGTGAGATTTTTGTTTTTCTATGAATTTTTGCTTAGTAAAATAAAACCTGTAGCTGTAGTTTGCCTTTTTTTGCAGAATAATTTTGTCAGAATAATACCTTAACCAAGTTGTGTTTTGTTCTTTCCTCATATTTAAATATTTTCCTCATATTTTGATGGTTTATGTATTTATTTATAGGGACATTAAAAACAATTACCCCCTCCGGACATCACTTTTGGCCACTACTATATGTCTGAAAAGTATGCCCGAAATACATATGAAAAATGAGGGATAAACTGTCCTGTTCAGATAAAATAATTAATATTATATCAAATTTGAGCACAATTTGATTGAATTTAATGCAGTACCATCTAGTCTGATGGCAGGACGTGGTTGCACGGCAATTACATAAATGTCCAATTTTTCCAGTAGTTGCAGGATCTTCTGTTGCATTGGCTAAAAGCAAACTAATGTTTGAATGATTATCTTGTTGTTGCATGTTTTAAATTGCTGTTTCGTCACACACAAGACTTGAACGGGAAGCCCTCCTGTAAGTTTCAGGGCTAAATACATTGTGGCTTTTCTTGAATGAAGTTCGACTTTGTGGTGAATGATCTGCTCTGTTAAAGAAGACTCTTCTTTGTGTGTCATAGATGTACTCATAGGCTCTACAGAAAAATGATCAAATTACAGGCTCATCTCACACTACTGTAGTCAATGGATGTCTTTTAGAGCAGTGGTTCTTAAATGGTTTTGCTTCAGGGATTAGATTTTATATCAAACATTAAGTGGACTCCCAACAGAGTCCCAAAATTGTACGTTCTGAGAGCCTGTAAGTCATCATAGGTGTCCAGCTGATTGCTTGTACTTGACATTTACTCGTTTTGACACCTTGCTTTAATTAAACTGGTAGTAAACCTCGAGGCAAGGGCTTTGTTTAGTGAGACATATTTCTCACATTGATTTTGTATCACATTCCTCCTCCTCCTCCATTCATTCATCCACTTTCTCTCCCCTCATGCACCCATCTGTCCTATAGGTCCAGCTATGCAGATCCGATTGGAGACATCAGTGTTCCTGCTTCTCTGTAAGTCTGCTCATGTCTTTGACGTTGCTGGAAGCTGATGGTGAAATTACCCCCAATCATATAGGAAACATGTGATCACTTGCCAACTTTGGATTGAAAATCCGAAAATCCCCCCCCCCCCCTCCCCTCCCCCAACTCGTTGACACACGAATCCTCTAAGAGTTGTTTAGTAGTACATTTTCAACATATTTCTTTCGTTTTCTTAACAAAGCTTGAACAAATCACTGTCAGTTTAGCAATTGTTCTGCTTCATACTGTACTTTACATGTACATTATGTTCTTATATAATTATTTATAATTAGTATATTTATATTATAATTATATAACTCTATTATGTAGAGTTTACATTTTTGTAGGGCAAATTTTCTTATTCCACAAATTTTGTGCAAATTTAATCGCCATCAATTTAAGACGACGGGTGCTTTCTAAACACTGCTTCATGTAGCTTTGAAACCATTAAGTAATATTTTGTATCAAATCAGTGGTTCGAAGTCACAGGATTTCAGCAAATGAGGCTTCGTTACGCCTCAAAACCTTTCAGGATTCCAATAGTTCATGCTAGATGATAATTGGTTTATGAAAATTATGTTAGGTCTGTATTCTCATTGCATTTATAGCTTCTTGGCCAACATGTGTTGTGGTCCCTTTCACTGGGGACAAGTTTATATTTTAAATGTGTATATCTGCTAAGTTTATTTTGTCATATTTATAGTGTACATTAGCATAAAGAGGTCATTAAAGTTAACATACATGGACTATAGGGTTAATTTAATGGGACGGGCATTCTGATTCTAGAGAGCATTTCATTGGTCATCAATATGCAGTTAACTTTATTACTTGAGGTTTAGTTTATGTGAAACCTGAAATAACTGAGCATTTGTGATTTGTAGTGATAGCAGCTCCAGTCCGCCTCCAGGACGAGTGTGTGGGGAATTCGTGTTATCCTAACCTCGGTGACCTTATGGTGGGCCGTGCCGCCCAACTCACTGCTTCTTCAACCTGTGGCCTCTACAGACCACAAAACTATTGTATCCTGGGATACCTGGAGGTCAGTTGTAAAAATTGTAACACTTTAAGGGGTCTGAATGTCAGTGAGAGGCAAGTGTTTTAAAAAATTAGTATTAAACTTCGGAGCATTAAACCAGAAATGAAAATAGAGTTGCTCCCAGAACATTGCTTGTTGGGTTTGCAGGGAAAGACTTCTCTGGGATTTGGTACTACACTTCACTTTTGAAAATTGTCTTTGAAACCTGAAGAAAATACATTTCCCTCAGGAATCTGAGTACAGTGAACCTATTTCTCAGACATATTTGCATAACATCTACTACCCAGAATAGAGTTCCATCTCAAAATGGTCCCTTTTCAGCACCCACACTAAGATAAAAGAGACGGCATGCTTTAAAAAAAAACAAAATTCAGTGTGGATTGACAGCACTCTGGCCAATCCTTTGGGTAATACATACTACAGACAAGTTCTGATGTGCCTTCCTGAGCTGTCGTATAGGTCATTACCTCTTCTCTGCCACGAGACTAATTTATGCCTGTTTCCATATTCCCTTCCTCCCGCCCCATACCTCCAGCCCTGTCTATACAGGTGATAAAGCTGGTATGTGGGTGTGTCATTTAGCACTCATTTTGTATATTTACAGTACTTTTCTTGGCCCGAAGAGCCCACCGCAATGTTGCTTCCAATAACAGGCAGTATAAATAAAAGGAAGCTGCAAAAATACTGAATGCATTTCGGTTGGTTTTTCCAGGTGTTAAAATTAGATTAATGTGATGGACAGCTCTTGTTCATACATGCCCGCAACTAAGACGTACCCCTTGCATATCCCCCCTCATTGTCCCTATAATATTCTGCCTTACTTCAGAAAATGCTTCAGAATTTTTGCCAGGAGACACTAATTATATAGAATAATACATTACTGTAGGAGCTTCTGCGACTTACTCCCAGCTGCATGAAGTTTTTAAAGGAATAGTTCACTTGGAAAATCCTATCCTTATTTGTTCATTTTCTCATGTTGTTCCAAACCCGTAGAAGTTTCTTTCTTCAATGGAACACAAAAGGTGATTTTTTTTCTTTCTTCTGAAGAACATCCTGGTGGGTCTTTCTAATATACTGAAATTGAATAAGGACTACATCTGTCAAGCTCCAAAGAAACCCCATAAAAGTAGTCTATAAGACTCTATGCACTATGTTCCAAGTCTTCTGAAACCTTTCACTGGTTTTGTGTGAAGAATAGTATGAAATGTAAGTCGTTAATCACTGAAAATCTTGCCATCCGCCCCTACTGTCCTTGAGAGAAGTGGTCATGTCCAATCTCAATCAGATCTTTTCAACACATCAGTTGATCCTGTTTACAAACTGGTCTGGGATGTGCCAAATATAGAAGATCTGTCATTACCTTGTCATTCATAACATAGTCCAACTGTTTCCAGAAACCACAGTTCATTACAAAACATCATCGCAAAGTTTTTGCAAAGATTGGACCTACAAAAAAAAAATAACCAAGCTAACAAAGTATAATTTGTATCTTTTATTCCATACATTTCCATACAATTTCACTGCCAGATTGACGTCATTAATGACAGCTATATTTACGAGGTGTGGGATGTGCAACAAAGTTACTATGGTTTTGGGAAACAGTCGTGGCTAGCAACTTACAGTAATTTCTCTAACAATGCATCGTTTCATGGTAGTTGAACTGCGAGTTACGTTGTTATACGAGAATCCCTGAATTATTCATTTATGAATCTGATTCGGTTCTTGAGTTCAGCTTATTGACCAGCCATAACAGCCCAATGGAAAACTGCTGAACAACCATTTAAATTTCGTTGTGCATCACACTAAAATTGTTACATATTGCCATTTTATCTCCCTTTATCTAAAAAATTTAGAATGGGCGCAAGTGCTTCACCTGTGACTCCAGGAGTCCCTACAATCTCCCCCACAATCCCAACAGCCACCGCATAGAGAACATCATCACCACCTTCCAACCCAATCGCAAGATGAGGTGGTGGCAGTCTGAGAATGGTGCGTAACGTCTCTGCATTAACTTAATGGACTCTTTGTCATTAAATTCTGCTGGTATCCTGAATTTAGACTTGATTTTAAAATCCTAGGTGTGCATGAAGTCAGCATTCAGTTGGATCTGGAATCAATGTTTCAGTTTAGTCATTTGATATTGACATTCAAGGTACATTCAACTCTGCCCATGACAGATCTTATTCAAATGAATTTATATTTCGCATGTGATTGAGCAAACTATTTGATAACACGCTTCTCAAACAGAGTTTCCGACCGGCAGCCATGTTGGTCGAGAGGTCAAAAGATTTCGGGAGAACCTGGAAGGTTTTCCGTTACTTCGCGGAGGACTGTGCCAACTCATTCCCCGGCGTCTCTGAGGAGCCCGCAGACAGTATTGATGACCTCATCTGCGACAGTCGCTACTCTGGGGCAGAGCCATCAACCGATGGAGAGGTATAGTCTCAGAATAATCCAGAAATTATCCAACCTCCTCAAGGACTTACATTTAACATTCAGGGTAATTCTTACTGTGCTTTCCATCCAGGTGGTGTTAAAAGCTTTGGATCCAAGTTTTGACATCCATGATCCATACGACTCTACTATACAAGGTTCATGTCTCATTGAATGTGTTGTTTGTTTTAGAAATAACACAGTAATTTAGATGTCAAGCCAGGATGATGCCTAAAGGCATGTCCAACAAGTGAAAGGCCTTGATATCTAGATGATGAGCTCATGTGGTTGACACATTTAAAAAAATTCACTGTAAAGAAAATTTACACTGTTCAAACATGTCATATCATAGTCTGTTTCATCGGTTCTCACCTGGGATTTTTTCAGGACCCAGATTAATTAGAGATGCAGGTATATTAGAATAGTATCAATAAGCCGGAAATTAATTATGATATTGCTGATAATCCATAAATGGCAGATATTAAAATTCCATGTTATTTTGTCGAAACTAAAAATAACACACTAAAAACTAAAATTAAATGCTACAAATTAATTTTGAAGTCAAAACTTTGTAATGTACAGTAAAAAAAAAAAAAATCATATGCATATTCATTTTGAGTTTTGTAAAAAAAAATTGGTAATATCAGCCAATGACAGACATGATGCTGTTATATCATGAAACACAAGCAATATCGGAAACACTTTATTTTGATGGTCCCTTTTGATCGTGCTATTGACTATAGACTATAGACCTCTAGACTGTCTGCTTAATATCTGCAAATACTTTATTGTGATGGTCCTCCAACAGACACTCTACTGACTATAAGTAATTTTGCAACTACATGTCAACTTAATCTAACCCTAACCCTTCCAGTCTATTAATACTCAACTAACACTCTAATGAGAGTTAGTAGACATGTAGGAGCAACGTTACTTATAGTCAACAGAATGTGTTAAAGGGACCATCCCAATAAAGTGAAACCGCAATATCAGTTACTTCTTATGGTCCTCAGAACTGATCACCCTGACTAACCTGCGAGTAAACTTTACCCGTTTGATCACCCTGGGCGACACGTTGCTCACGCGACAGAGGAGGAACCCACAGGAGAAGTATTATTATGCCCTCTATGAGATGGTCGTTCGGGGAAGCTGCTTCTGCAATGGCCACGCCAGTCAGTGCATTCCTCTGGATGGCACACGTGGAGACACCTTCAGTGAGCCTGGCATGGTGAGCATACTCCTGCAAGAAAGAAAAATCACATTTGAGATCTCCTTAATGTCTGAACTGTTTCTCCTAGACAGCAGTGGAATTAAATGGAGATGAATGGAGGCATTACTTTTCTCTAGACCCCATTATAGTCTCATGTATCTTCTTTACACTTTTAGAAGAGATCTTAATGTCTCATACTGTGCTCAGATTGCACAGTCATTAAAAGTATATATGAACTCAAACATTTCTCATCCAAATTCTATAAAATTTTGTCGACCATGGACATAAATTGTATGTGGTGTTTGAGGAGATTCCCCCTTCCATGTAAAGCGCTTTGAGTGCAGAGAAAAGCGCTATATAAATTTAATGAATTATTATTATTATTATTATTTATATGTGGAATGTTTTAAGTATACTCTCATTCTTTGCTCTTTAGACTGTTTCTGAACAAATATGTTTATATCATTTTCTTTTTAGGGCAGTTAACAATAATTACTACCTGTCATGCTTCAGTGTAGGTTTTATACAAGCCAGTTTTTTATCCTAAATTAGTAGCTTAGGTTAAAGAAATTATCCATGCTTTATAATAATTGTGTCTGTTTTTTTACAATCCTTTGATATCCACCTCTTTTTGCTCAAGGTGCACGGTAGATGTGTTTGCCAACACAACACCATGGGGTACAACTGTGAGCTCTGTCAAGACTTCTACCATGACGCCCCCTGGAGGCCGGGGGGGGAAACAGACTCAGATGTTTGCAGAAGTAAGCATACTCAGCCAGACTATTGATAGATTAAAGATGAGATAATAATTCATCAAATATAGGCACACACATTAAAACACTCTGGGAGTAACAATAAAAAGCCATATGTAACTCCTCTTTTAATGTTTCAGGATGTAACTGTCATGGCCATTCAGAGAAGTGTCACTTTGACCTAGCACGGTTTCTGGCCACTGGTGGGGTTAGTGGTGGTGTGTGTGATGACTGCAGGAATAACCGTGTAGGATCTCAGTGTGAGTTGTGTGGGCCGTATTACTACCAGGACCCTCAACGCTCTGTGGACGACCCCAATGCCTGTATACGTGAGTGAAAAAATCCTCTAGACTTACAAATCATTTATTTATTTTACTGTATGTTTTACATTGCTGTCCTCTAAAATAATACCTCAGGAAGAAAGGCTACTTAGAGGTTTCCAAAATGTCTCTATTTTGTTGTATTCTATGCCCAGCTTGTGAATGTGATCCTGATGGCTCAGTGGACCGTGGTGTGTGTGATCCAGTGACTGGCCAGTGTGTGTGTAAACAGAACGTTGAAGGAGAGCGCTGTGACCGCTGCAAGTTTGGGTTCTACGGGTTCAATCGGGACGACCCTAGCGGCTGTCAGTGTAAGTGTTAGTTCTCCTCTGGCCAATGAAAGAACATGGTGTGATCGGTCATGCTGTTCTCAAGCAAAACTGATCTGGGGTAGCCGGTAACCAGAATTCAATACTGGTCCCAGCATGGAAAACTTGCCTTATACTGGTGATCAGCAGTGTTTTTAAGCAGCTGCAGGTATGTGAGGTCGCAAGGTCGGGAGTTTTGAATATCTAAAAGTCTTTGTGTTTACCGACTTGCAAAATGTATGCATTCGCCTAAACTTTTATTAGGTCTTTCTTCATTCGTGTATACATATCCAGTGTGCAGGTGTAATTTCATGGGAACGATACGCACGGACAACCCTTGTGATCAGACCACAGGAAGGTGTATTTGTGAGCTCTTTGCTTACGGCCCACAGTGTGACCAGTGTCTGGTGAGCATCTACATCCGACCTCAGCGTCTAAACTTAACCATTTACGCTTGAAAATTGTAATGTTCTACTATGATTTCCAATTTCCTAGCCAGGTTACTGGGGTCTGGGAAACACAGTCTATGGCTGCTTACCCTGCGACTGTGACGTTGGAGGGGCCCTGAGAACTGAGTAAGACTCTCAGCAAACCACTTACCTCTGCAGCAAACCCCATACCTCTGATTCATTGTTTACAAGACAGTATGTGCGTATACTGTTTACACAGATGTTCCTCTGTGGATGGCCAATGTGAATGCAGGCCTAACATGATGGGCCAGAAATGTGGTGATCCAGCCCCTGGATATTTCCTGGCTCCTCTTGATTTCTATATCTATGAGGCTGAGAACGCAGTGCCTCTGGTGAGAGATTGTGATTGGCTGGATGTGATGTCTGTACTAATTTCAATTCTATATTTGTGGTCACACTAGACTTTGAGCATGCAAAATTTCTATGGACACTGCAATGGTCACAATATAACATTTTTAAACACATAATTCAACATATACTACATCTAAAGTTTAAAAATATGCAATCTACTCTTTATTGCAACGCCGCAATCCTACAAATTTAAAGTTTGCATTCTTTTAATTCAGCTAATAGGTCATGCCATGTCTTTTTGTCACACGTCTTCATGTGACATGAATTTGCAGGGAAGAGTTCACCAAACTTGGATTTTGAAAAAAACTAATTCGCATGAGCTTACATTTGGATACATATGAATGGAAGTCAATGGAATGAAAAGTGTGGTGTGACTGCAACTTTATTCATTCATAAGAATGAGGAGACCCCATGACTGTGTCAAGGTCTAAAAATCTCTTAAAATAAAGTCTGCCCGGGATTTAGAGATCGAGATTGTCCAGGATTCGGCTTTTGCGTTCTACAGTCGCCATTCATTATGTTTACTGTGGGGAGCAGGACAAGACTGAGGGTCGCAGGAGAACGGCGCGAGGCCAGTGGCGTGATTACTGATGAGCCACACCTGTGAGACGCACCGGTCTCGTATCTCTCACGGAGGAGCGGGAATTTTCTTAGCAATGTTAAAACGCACATCAACCGATCACTTGTTTAGCGTCCATGTAAACACTACATTCGGATTCACCAATCGGAATGAATTCAGTTATATTGAAACAAAAGGTGTGCATGTAAAAAATGAATGGCGACTGCAGAAAGCAAAAGCTGAATCCCGGACATTTTGGACGATCTCGAGGCCGGACATGTCCGGGAAAAAGCGGATGGTAACGCCTACTACTCAGCTTTCTCCACAGAACAAGAGCCTGCTAGCTTAGCGTCCAAAAAAAGATGTCTGACACTATGTGTACATTCTGTGAGTGAGATCCCACCCTCTATGGGCGGTTGAGAACATGCGGGACAGCCCCTACTACTGGCTGTAGTCTTTAGCCTCTGGCCAAAAAATTCTCAGATGACGCAAAATGACGATTTTTGCGTCATCGGAGGATTTTTTTCAGACAAAAAATACATAAATCTCTCGTCTTGAAAAAAGCACGGTAATTCGAAAATACTACAGATTTTCTACTAATACAAAGCTTAATGCTAAATCCTGAAGTAGCCCTTTAAGGCTGGAAAATGTAAATTGGTGCAACTTACCAAAACATACATTTATTTAAGAATTTATAATAAATGTTATTTTTACCTTGAAAAATATATTTAAAAACTTTTTTTGAAAATAGGTTGGTATGCACTTGTATTTGGTATAAGACAAATATGTTATTACTTTTTACTACATTGTTACACCATATTATAATTTTACAGTCATTAAATAATCTTTACATTTGATATTTAAAAAATTTAAGGTGATTTAATTTTTTTTTTTTTTACATACTTCAGCTTCCATTTTCTGCTTCCACAGGTGGCAAATTCTCCATTTATTCAGGCCCCAACAGTCTACCTCCCAGAACAGATACCTGAACGACCAGCCAAGCTCCCTCTCTGTCCCCTTGGTCCAAAACCCTCCCCAATACCTAATAAAGAACCTGAACTCCAAACTGTGAAGCCCTCTTCGACCCCATACAACCCCCATGTCACCCTGCCCATCTGTGAGCACTACTTCAGAGAGAGGGGTTATGACTTCAAGATCAGTAATGGAAGGGTTGTGGTGTACAAACCTGAGAAACGGAAAAGACGAAGACGAAGACAAGGCCAGGTGAAGCTTGAAATGACAGATAAACAAACTGTCCAAGTTATAATGCTACAGAATTGAATCTGATTGTCTTACTTGGTTGTTCCCATGCAGAGGACAATCCCCTTTGAACCAGGCTCACCTCTACAGATCATCCTGCGAGAACGTGTCTCAGATCGGTCTGTCACTTGGACTGGTCCGGGTTTTGTGCGAGTTCAGGATGGGACAGGACTCAGATTTACTGTCAGCAATATACCAGCAACTCTTGATTACTATGTAGTTGTCCGCTATGAACCAGAGGTCAGCCAGTCCTTTCAATCAATATTTGAATATCAACGTTTGTTTGAAATGTTTTGGTCCATTTCACATTTATGTTTTCTAAACTTTATCTTTGCAGTCCACCGATGATTGGACAGCTATTGTGAATGTTGTCCCACTTGGATCAGGGGATGGACGTTGTCAGAATGACCCATCCGACAAAGTGTTTACTCTTTCAGGCTCTGGAAGGTGAGAACATTTTTGTTGGGTTTATTTTTGCATGTATTTAACAGATATTTTATTAGGTTTCTGTTGAGTGATAATTTACAAAGGGTATAGTTCAACCAAAAATGTGTTAACTTACACATTGTTTACTTACCCTCACATCGTCCCAAACAGTCGAATATTGTTTTGGAACCAATTAACTTTTTGTTTGTAGCCTACTATACTTTAAGAGCTCAGTTTCTGGAAACCATATATATCAAATAATTTTTTTTATATATACAGGGCAGCCACTCTGGATCTTCCAGTGTGCCTCAATGATGGTAATAAACACCATTTGGACGTCACTTTTAGAAACCAGCAGCACAAAACAGGCTCTCAGACCAGCTCATACATCCTGATTGACTCTGTAAGATTTCAACCAATCCAAATCATTGAAAATGATGAAATAGAAAACTACTAAACAAATTGCTTTTTGTTTCGAATATTTACCATATTTATTTACCCCTATTCACTTTCACCTAGCTGGGCCTCATTCCCAAAGTGGACCCCCTCCCAAACTTCTGTTCGCAGTCATATCTATCTCAGTTTCAGCAATACCGCTGTATTGAGTTGGGAGCACAGGCAGGAGAGCAAACCCTCTCTGAAGTATGTGAGAAGCATATTGGAAGCATGTCTGCTTTTATTCACAATGGTGCAGTGGGTGAGGATCATCTAAAAGTACACCGCTTGATATACACAAGATTTGATTCCATGTTACTATATGTATACTATGTATCTGTATAAATCAACAGCTTGCAACTGTCATCAAGTTGGAGCGTTTAGCTCATCATGCAGTAAATTCGGTGGACAGTGTCAATGCAAACCTAACGTTATTGGCCGTTGCTGCGATTCCTGTGCCCCTGTGACGTACGGGCTTGGACCCAATGGCTGCTCATGTAAGACATATTCTCTCATGTTGTGGCAATCTATATTTCAAAGTTGACATGAAATAATCTGATTTAAATCATTTTAAAGGGGCATAAAGTAAAAAAATATCCAGGTGGTTCTACTGTCCTGATATCATAAGGTGGACAAGTCTCTTACAATATCAGATTTTTTTATTTTTATGACATGGTATAATTCAGGTTTATTTTTAGATAATTTAAATTTAAACATGTTGAAAATAAACATTTCAAACCCATATGAAATGTGAATACAAACAAAACATTTCTAAGAACATGGCACATGTGCAACCTTTTTTATCTTGGACATTCTTTTTCATTTTCATTTTTTCATTCATTTTTTATTGACCTTTCTAGCATGTGACTGTGATCCATCCGGCTCTACCGCTGAACTGTGTGACCAGACAACTGGTCAGTGCCCGTGTCGAGATGGAGTAACTGGCCGTCGATGTGGTAAATGTTACCCTGGTTACTATGGGTTTCCCCTGTGCAGACGATGCAAATGTAACAGGTTGGCTGACAGCTGTGACCCCATCACTGGAGACTGTTTGGACTGCAGGGAACACTCCACGGGGCCAAACTGTGAAAGGCAAGAGAGGATTTTGAGATCAAATTGTTTCAATCTAAATAATACTAAATGGAATTTAGATGCTAATGTTTTTTTCTGTTCCAGGTGTAAAGATGGTTATGTTGGTGACCCTGTCTCTGGGCAGCCATGTGAGCCATGCTTATGTCCAGATGTGGATGGAAGTGGACGTTTCTTTGCCATTTCCTGCAACAAGGATCCGTACTCTGGAGCCCCAAACTGTGAATGTCTTCCTGGATATACAGGTCATTGTTCATGTTTTCATTCATAGCATTTCCGAGACCATCAAAGAGTCTTCTCTTTGTAACCTGTTTTGATATAACGCAGAGTGAGGGAACTAAAGATACAACAAAAAAAATCACTTATTTTATAAATCTTACCCTTTCTCTTGCAGGCCTAAACTGTGAGTCCTGCGCTCCTGGTTATTACGGTGACCTGAGGTTGCCGGGTGGCCGATGCGAGGAGTGCTGTTGCAACAATAACATTGATCCTCGAGATGGGGAATCATGTGATGCGGTGACTGGCGAGTGTTTGCGCTGCTTACACAACACAGAAGGGCCGCAATGTCAGAGCTGCAAAATTGGATACTATGGCAATGCACTCGCTCAAGACTGCAAAGGTACAGGTTTTAAAATGTTTCAAAGTCAAATGAAAGTCATCAATTTCTCATGTTTCTCTTTTTTAATGGCAAACAAAGACGCTGGAAAAGGGAAAGACAATGCGATGAAACTTTTTGTCCCATACATAGCTTGTAAAGAGCTTCCAAAGAGCTTGCAGTTGATTGTAAAGGTGTTTTAAAGGACAACTCCGGCGCAAAATGAACCTTTTGTCTAATTACACATTGGTACATAGTCAACCGTTCTCTGAGATTTATTTTCATGATTGTCGAATGTAAAGAGTTTTATCTCTGAAAATTGTTTAGCTTATAACGCTAGTATATTGGGCATAGAGTAATGAAAATAAAAATCGCTAGTTAATACCACTAACAAGGCTCAAAATAGCCCAACACTAACACGGTAGCATAATGAGGGTCCCTACCTGCAAACTGAAGCATTGAGAACGTTGTAACTGTACAGACAGTTTAATAAGAATATATTTTATAAAGACAGTCCACTTCGCTTACACAGACAGGAGCCGTCTTTGGAAAACAGTCTTGACTAATCGAATCATGAACGCTGAGCCGAACAACGGACCATATGAGATTCCAAGACAGTTCAGCACACTCGGCTCTGCGTTCATGATTCGACTGATCGAGACTGTTTTCCACAGTGGAAAGTGCGAAGTGGACTGTCTTTATAAAATATCTTCTTATTAAACTGTCTGTTCACTTACAAAGTTCTCAATGCTTCAGTTTGCAGGTAGGGACCCTCATTATGCTAACGTATTAGTATTGGGCTATTTTGAGCCTTGCTAGTGGTATTAACTAGCGATTTTTATTTTCATTACTCTGTGCCCAATATACTAGCGTTATAAGCTAAACAGCTTTTAGAGATAAAACTCTTTACATTTGACAATCATGAAATCAAATCTCAGAGAACAGTTGACTATGTACCTATGTGTAATTAGACCAAAGGTTCATTTAGCGCCGGAGTTGTCATTTAAGTGGACTAAATGATCGCCATACGTCACTAGAGAGAAATCTGTTGTTTTCACCATAAGATCAAGTTATTAAATTCTGATTAAGCATTACAAGGTAATAAAATAATGGATGAATCAGTCACATTAATATTCATAACATGCATTTACAAAATAGTTAGGCTGAAAATGTGTTTCTATAGGGAACAAATTGCTTAAAGTCCCCCTGTAATCAATAATTTTATCCCAAACTTTGATCACAAAAATGTGATTTCAAATTTCAATACAAAAAAACATTTCCAGTGGGAAAAAACCTTCCATGTCTTAAAATAGCTTGAATGCAACTTTACACCCTTGCTTCTTTTAGTATATGCGGATCTATGAATATGCCAATTAGCCCCGCCTCCACTCACTCACACCAGCTCACAGATTCACTTGGCCAACTTAATGAGGTAAACGCTGCACAGCGGTATCGCTCTTTACTACATCAGACAAATAACAGTAATTGATATGATTAGCCTTTTGCTTGACGATGTTATCAAACAGCTAATAATGTTTTGCTAATGTTACACAAACCATGTTCCTATTCGCCATCTCAGTCTGCCTTCTAACAAACGCTTTGAACAACTCAGAACTTCAGTGGAGAAAGGCATATAGTTCATCATAACATTGTAGCATCATGCACCTGCTATATTGCTAAATCTTCCCTATTTTCCATATCAATAAAAAAATATACCTGGTTAATCTGGCGTCTCTCGCGTCTTCTCTGCTTGTTCGCTGTTAATGATATGCTGAAGCACACCGAGACGTTGACGTGATTGGTTACAAGGTAGTTTGTGACGTCAGAAACGCCAGCGATTTCAAACCGTGTTTTAAGGAGAAAATACTCAGCAATTGTGTTGAAATTAATTTGGACATGGTTCTGTCTTAATGCACTGTAAAAACACCACATAGACATATAAACAACATTAAAACTTGATTTTCAAGTGGAGACTTTAACAAATTACATATAGAGGAGACTTTAACAAATTACATATAATTTTGGCAACAGATATTTATAAACACTTTTTTATTTTAACATGGCACTAAAACGCCTTCATAAACAACATTTGTATTGTTTTTATCATATACTTAAGAGTGTTCTTGTGACCGGAGAGGCACAGATGACACAAAGTGTCCAGCTGGAAGCCCCTGTTTCTGTGACCAGGAAACCGGCGAGTGCCCATGTCGAACAGGTGTCAAAGGAGCCCTTTGTAATGAGTGTGCGGATGGATACTGGAACCTGGATGGGGAGTCTGGGTGCGAGCCCTGTAACTGTGACCCAGAACATGCTCTCAACTATGTCTGTGAAAAGGTCAATACTGTATCTTGTGTTAATATAATAATTCATACAATAAATTCGCTCTTCAACACCTTCACTTTATGTCCTCCCAGATCACAGGCCAGTGTTTCTGCCAGCCAGAGTATGGAGGCAGAAAATGTGATCAGTGTGGGCCGAATCACTTTGGAAACCCAGATATACAGTGCATATGTAAGCTATTATATGCAGAGATTTGTTCTCTTCCAAGTCACTGTCTGCTGACTAAAACAAAATGATCTCATCCTTCCTTCAGCTTGTGACTGTAACATGGAGGGCACAATTTTTCCAGCTTGTGACACTTACACGGGTGAGTGTTTGTGTAAGCCAGGGGTGACGGGCCTTTTCTGTGATGACTGTGCCCCGGGTCACGACACCAACTTTCCTGCCTGTGAACCGTGCCATGCCTGCTACCACCTCTGGGAGAAAATCATCTCAGATGTTAGACTAGATGCTGAAAGGATAGAAACTATGATGCCTTGCCCTGAAGACTATCGGCCTCCATCTGATCTACAACACTTACAGAATTTGTTGGAGAAGTTGCAGAGTCTCCTTAACATGACCGCTCAGGATGAGCTTGAAAAACTAGAAGAGCTCTTCGCACGCATTAGGTATTACAATATTTTGGGGGGTCATTAAGTCAAAAATGATACAGCTGTCCTGATATCATAATGAAGAAAAACGACATACACAAGTTTTGAAAATAAAACCTTATGTAGTTAGTAATAATGTTTAATGTTTTTTTAAACAAATGTTGTCAGAAACAAACTAGGCAAAATAGTGCATTAATTTTGTTAACATATTACAGATTAGTGAAAAACGCTTGCCGCCAAATCAAAGTCAAAGGAATCAAAGGAAATTGTTATACTGAGCAATTTTTTTTAGGACATGGCAACCCCCAAAAAACATTTATAGATAAATAATCCAGACTTGTCTGGTTATGTCTAGTACAACTGGAGGGAATGTATACAGTGGTCTTTGTACAATGAAAGCCTACATGTTGAATGGTATTCTACTTACTCCTCAGGAATGAAACGGAGACCATTGACCCAAACATAATAGTTTTTGATCCAACCATACTTCTCAACACTGCCATCGACAACATCCGCCTAGAGTTCAATAGGCTGTTGAAGAATCTCAGAGAGAAGGCAAAAGAGGTTCCAGTGACAGATGTAAAAGCTAATGGTTTGTGTGTGAAAAGTGTTAAATCTCAATGAATACCAACATGACAAGTTGTTATGGCTGAATCATACTGTCATTTGTGAACAATATCATTATAACACTTCAGTTTGGCTTTTAAAGGTCGTTACTATGCAACTATTGTGTGTAATTTCTTCAGATATTTTGAATAAGATCAAAAAGCTCTACGACGAATTCACTGACAGCGCGAATAAAGTGGAAGCGGCTAAAAAGATCCAAGAAGCCTCCAGGAAGACAAGAGAGAATGCCACATTGGAACTTGCTAAGTGTCGCATAGGAGAAATGGATAAGCTGGAAAGAAAAGTGAAAGCTCTGAGCGTTGCCAACCTCAACGAAGAGGTGAATGAAGAGTAATACTGGAGTTTTGTAAATTAAGAAAAATAAATAAATCACAGTGACAAATCTTTCTTCCGTAGGTCTGTGGGGCTCCAGGTGATGTAGAATGTGAGAAAGCAAAATGCGGTGGAGCTTTATGTGGGATGTGTGGGGGGCCGGACTGTACAGGGATTTTACCCATCAGCCTCAATGCCTCCAAACTGGCAGAGGTGACAGAGAAGAACATCACTGCTCTGCGCAGTAAACTCAAAGAAGATGATGCTAAGGCACGTCAAAAACTTACCAGGACATTCCTACTCTTGCGTACTCTTATTTATAGTTTTTGAATAGTTTTGTAGTTCAAAGTGTCTATATTAGGGTATCTAGAGGAACTTAAGTTGTTTTTCAAAAGCCACAATTTCTTTCTTATTTTATCTCTTAACATGTAGGCCTCATTCTGTTTTCTTTTCTATTTACAGCTCATGAACACCTCAAAAATGACTAATTACATCAAAGATCAAGCAAAGGAGATGATGAATAAAATTAATCAGACTAAGAACAAACATGAGATGGAAATGACTGACACCAAGAACCTCATAGAGAAGCTGAAGAACTACCTAAGAGGTACTGCATCTAACAAATAAGTTACTAGCTTCTGATAAAAGCTAGCCTGGTCTTTGATCATATCCAGTCAGGAAAAGTAATTGGGTAGGTATTTTATCATTTTATCTCAGGTCACTCTCAGACAAATCAGTAGTAGTAGTATTTTCATTTTGTGGCGCACAAAAGCAGAGTGACAAATTGTTTAAACTGAAAGAAAAAAACCCCCCAAAAAACTGGTGTTCTAATATTTTTTTACATTTACTTTACAGTAAAGTAAAATGTACATTGTAAAATGTCAATTTAGTTGAGTGTTTTACCTTAACAGATGAGATGGTGAGGCCAGAAGACATTGAAAAACTGGCCAATGCCGTGTTGTCCATTCAGCTGCCCAAGTCCCTTGATGAGATCAAGGACATGATTGAGAACATCAAGAAGATTCTGGCAAACATCACAGACTTCAACGATGATCTAGAGCACTTAGAAAAACAAGCCAAAATTGCAGAAAACCTGAAGGAGAGGGCCAAAGAAATCTTGTGAGGCTGTAGTAATGAAGTCTGTCTCACAGCTGAAGTTTTTACTATTTCAGTGTGCTTTATAAAGCTAAACATGTGGTCACCGGCATCACTAATCCTGTTTGGTTGTTGTATAACCAGGAACAGAACCAAGGCAATTGATGTGAGGGAGATAGAGAAAGCACTGAATAATACAGAACTCAATGACAAGACAAATAATGCTCTGGATGAGGCTCAAGAAAACAATGACTTTATCAGTGGCAAAGTTAACGAGGTAATGGTTTATTTTGCTATGCAATGCATGCATGTTTAAGGAATCTTTCAATTAGTAATTCTGTCATTCACTCACCTTCATGTCATTCTAGTCCTTTATGGTGTAATTTCTCCAAACATCATGACGTCAAACATGTGGTCCACACCATTTTATTTTGTTATATAGACTGAACCTAAACTGAAAAACATTGAGGATAATTTGGATTCGACTCAAGCCAAAAAGTTACTGGATGAAATCCAGGCCTTGAAGAATAAGACAGAGATGAACAGAGCTCAGGGGAAGGAGGCCAAAGATGCTGCCAATGCAGCTCTCGCCAGTGCCAAAGATGTCGACAAAGTAAGTCTTACAACCACAAGTACATATATTTTATGTAACTATGCAGTATATTGGATGTACAAACATAGTTATTGTTTAAAGGTATAATCATAGTAACCGTAAAGATGCTGCAGCTGCATTTATTTAGCTAACCATAACCTGTTCTGTTGAGAGTTGATTGCTTTTCTACATTTACAGGATCTTGAGGAACTGAAAGAGCAGTTTGAAAAATTAAAACTGAATAGCACAAACCAGAATGTTAATGAAGAGGCTAATGAACGTCTGAAGAACATCACAATGGAGGCAGAAGCGCTGGCTAAATATGTGGAAGATAAGATGGAGAAAATTGAAGGTACAATATCATCAAAACAGAGCAGTATGCATCTGGGTTTAATGGCATGACGGATTTCGATATGTGAACATTTTCTTTATCCTTGGTGTTTCAGACTTGGAGAAAAGGATTCTGGTTGCAATGGAAAGAAAAGAGGAAAAGATGAAAGATTTGGAGGCACTCCAGAAGGAGGCAGATTATTTGAAGAACTTTATTGTTGACAAAGTGGAAAAATATGGTCTGTGCTCCACTTAAGCCTACAAGGGTTTCCCGTCCTCAAAATTAGAGGAAGCAGTTTTAGTGTTTGCCATGGGAGATTGCTGATGGCAACGCAGGACAAAACTGCCTCGGACTACTGTTATGGGATAAATGCAGTTCTTTTATCCTGATCATTTAAGGCAGGGTTCCTCAAATCCGGTCCTTGAGGGCCACTGTCATCCAGAGTTCAGCTCAAACACTGATCAAACTCACATACTGCAACTTTCTTGTAACTTGACTAGCTTGTTCAGGTGTGTTTGATCAGGGTTGGAACTACACTCTGCAGGACAGTGGTTCTCCAGGACCAGATTTGGGGAACCCTGATTTAAGTGTTTGCTAAATCTAGTGCTACAAACTGGATCTCATCATGCACCAGGAATGCTTTATGGTTCTGTCCATTTTTTTAATCTGATGTTTTTCTTTAAGAATTTTCTGTGTTTGCCAATGTCATATAGGGAATGTACAACCCTGACTGTCCACTAGAGGACGCAAGAGTAAAATTAAAAATGCCACCTACATTACACAAACCGTGCGGCATTGTTTCCTGCTCTGCTGGAATCAACAGTGCCACAGCAAAACAAATCATAATTTACTCATGTTATGAGTTTGTTGAATTGAATAAGATAAATAATGACAACAAAACCTTTTTTTTTTGTTTCAATTGAGTTCAACTGAGCCGATTCTTGTGAGCCAGGTTTTGAAATGAATCATTAAAAAATTCTACCAAAAATCTACTTCATCATTACTTCCAGAGTTCAGCTCTACAGCTGCTCCATGTGCAATAAGATAAGACAGTCAAGTTTAGACGCCTGCTGCTTGTGGAATGTGTTCATTTGTCTCTTGCAGGAGGTGGAGGGTCTGTGCTTTTGTCCTGTGGTGTTAACAGCCTCTCCGTTTACTATTGAATTGCAAAACCAAAGGTAAAGCCCCACTGATGTTATTTCATTGATCCCACCTTTTTAGCTACTTAAGTGTTGTTGAGACATTTTTATCTGAGATAATTTCATCTTCACTGAGGAAAGACAAAGGGAAAAAGTCATGAAATAGATCAAATATTTTAAAACAATTAAAAAAATGCAAAGGTGCAGTTGTTACCTTATAGTTATTTCTACCTGATCTGTTCCTTAAAAATGACTTATAGGATTATAGGAGTAAGGAGTTAAATCGGATATATTAAATAGTTTTTTTTTAACTTGAATACAACTAATTTGGGTGTTACAACCTGAAGTACATTTTTGTGTTACCTGACTGAACTTTTTTTTCTGGTGTAAGAAAGTCTGTTGAATGTTTAAACTGTGTCTTTCTGGTATCCAAAGGATCTACAGATATTAGTTGTGTCACCTCATCTAATCTCTTCTTGAAGTTTACAGAGAGAAAACAAAGAAAACGCTATGTGAACTGGTTAAAGGTGACAGGAGGTAGGGTAAAATAACATTAAATAAGGAATCAATTTTGCTTTGGAGAACATTTCTTCCAGTGACCACTTTTTTATTGCCTTAGGAATACACTGATCATCAAAAGCTCTGGGTTACTTCTTAATGTCTAAACTGACAGAGTATTGGTTTTCTCTGCCTTGTCATTTGGATTATTTCACTAATTTAGCTCAGCCGAGACAACAATTAGTTTTACATGAACCCCCTTGCTCTTTGACTCACCTTTAAAGTGTCTAATTACTGAGGAATCCTCCCTTATTTAAGGACATGTTCCTGATCACTGCCATTTCACATACCAGTTAATTTCAACATATCATCATGAAAGTAAGAATAGCTGTTAATTGTTGTTAAGACTTTGTAGCCTTCGTCTGCAACCACTGATATAAAGCGTTTTTAAATTTATCTTAACACTAATAAAAGTACCATGGTAGGCTACTACCATGGTTTTCGGGGACATAGCCTACTATGTAGAGTTACCATGCTAAAACCGTGGTGCATGAATATAACACATGGTAATTATCATTGTTGAAACATGGTAAGCCACAGTAGGTACATTAAGGTAAATATCTGACATCTTGTTGCCTACAGCACAAAATATGACTAGCACTATATTAACGTTATTCATTGTTTTCAGTCACAAACCGTCTATGTAACGTTACCGTTTCAAATCTCACAAAAGGCGCGTTTTCCTCAGTGTATGCAAATGCTTACAATCAGTGTTTGTCATTTGACGTGTAGGCTACATACATCAGTCTACTTAGACTTATGCTTATAGTACTCTTTTAATTAGTTTTATCCATTTTTTGTTCGACCGTTCCTTACCTCAAGACTAAGACCACCTTCGTGAATAGGGGGTGGGGGGCACGCGAGTTGACGCATGCGCAGAAGATTAACGAAGGAGGAGAAAAAGTTTCTCGCAGTTCCAGCTGCAGTAGACATCAGCTCAGTCTGCTGGGATCATCAGACTCACCTCAAAACCAGGATTACTGCTCACACAGGCTGAAGAAAGAGTCTAGAAACATGCTGTTACAGCTCGCAGCCCTTCTAAGTAAGTTTCATTTTAGTTTGGTGGAGGCAAAGTCACTCAATATAAGGTTTTCCTAATTTCTAACTGGCACAAAGCATGGGTTCTCAAACTTTAAGCAGTTATATTTTTGCAATTTATTTACTTCAAGTAATTTTATTAAGATGTATTTACATCTTTGCACATTCACCTGTGATTTATATATATGTTTTGTTTTTATTACACTTTTTTTTCATTCACTTTTTAATTAAAATACTTATATAATTGAAGTTAAATTTAATTTTAACTAACTGCCATACAACCAGTTGCATCTTATTTATATAGCATATAGGCCAATTTATATTTATGTGGATATATGTGTCTGTGTATGTTTATGTATGTTAAGTGTATGCTTGAATGTGTGTTCCGAAAGGGGGGTTTCGCAGAAGAACCATTATTTGGTTCCTCAAAGAACTTTTAAGTGAACGGTTCTTAAAACAACCATGTTTTTTCTTAGTGTGTGAACAACATTTTAAGAATCTTACATTTCCAATATAAAAAAATCTTTTTTGCAATGGCAAGATTACATGGATGTTAAAGGATATTCATGGAACCATAAATGCCAAAAAGATCCTTTATTTTTTAGTGTAGGTATGTTAAAATGACACATTTAGCAGCCTGGCTGATATGTTGGTCTATCACCACTCACTCTTTTGAGAAAACTTAAAGGACCTTGAAAATACAAGCAAACAAAGTTTTTCTTCCACACAGTTCTAGGGGCATGGGCTCTTGCGGATGTGCCTGAGCTGGGAGATGTTTGCACAGAGGGGAGCTGTTATCCTGCCACAGGAGATCTTCTCATTGGAAGAGCTGACCAACTCTCGGCCACCTCAACATGCGGACTCCATAAACCTGAGCCCTTTTGTATCGTCAGTCATTTGCAGGTAACCTACGTGCTGCATCTCAAAACCCTTTTGAATAAATGCAGATGTTTTGCCATTAAAAGTCTCAGAAACATTGACTTTGAATGATGAGCTAACATCATTCCATCGTGGTGGAAATTAATAAGGACTTAATTTTTCAGGTTGCAAAGATAAGCATTAGTTTTATGTTAACGTCATGATGTCAATTGATATATGTTCATTCGAAATGAAAACTGCACCCCTGTGGGCTCTATATTTGGCCTGATAATTATATTTCAATACCACAATTGAGGATTTATGTGTTTTATTTCTCCCAACACCCCTCAGGGCTTTTATCTGGAACATCTTCAGAAAGAGCTTTATTGCAGTCCTGTTATTTCCTGTGGGTGTTTTTGGAACATGAAATTCTGTATGTCTGTAGAGATTTGTTTCAGGACCTGTGACTTTGAATGTCTAGACGACTTCCTTCTAGACAAAATGCCTTAAAATGTTTTACGTAGGTCCATTGAAAATGTTATGAGGGTCTTCTGAATCTTCAAAACTGCAACCTGCAGGTTTATAGAGGTTCATTGATGCTATGTCTGAGTTATAATCACTCATGCCACACCATAACAGAGATAATTGCTTCTAAGTCTTGTCTCGAGACCAAGAATTTGCTTTAAACCATTGTATCAGTTCTTTTGATCACCAGTCTTCAGTTTACCTTCATCTCTTTACGTTTAGTCTTTTAAAGCTAGGTGGTGTCATCAAAGACAAACCTTTGCAGTGCAATATTTTGAGTTGCAGCCCATGGCATACAGACAGTCATTAAAATGGTGGTGGTGATGTCATCCTTCCCTCATGAGGTCAAATGGCGGTTATGAGGTGGAGACAGGATCTCATTTTAATTCTCCTCAAGAGAACTAAATTGCTTTAATAGGTTTTTAATGAAGACAAAAATGTTCCAAAGCAACTCTTAACATCTGTAGAACACATGAAACCAATGCTTCTCTGTAGGTCATCAGACTTTAAAAAAGCTGCGTAATGTAAATCAGACCAAGTGGGTTGACTTGCTTTGGTATCTCGGAGACCTTTACAGTCAGTCATTCATTTCATTTGGAGAACTTCTTGTGTCACAAGAATGCAATTGACATTATCTGGTTTTCCCACCCCCTCCTTCACAGGAAGAGAAGAAGTGCTTTGTGTGCGATTCCAGGGAGACCTACGATGAGAGTATGCACCAAGTAACCAGCCACGGAATTGAAAATGTT
Organism: Semotilus atromaculatus; assembly: GCA_031834385.1. Lineage (NCBI taxonomy): Eukaryota > Metazoa > Chordata > Actinopteri > Cypriniformes > Leuciscidae > Semotilus > Semotilus atromaculatus. The sequence continues at coordinate 7,351,359 of JAULUF010000027.1, read as the reverse complement.
GTGACTACGTTTGCTCCAAACCGCCTCAAGACTTGGTGGCAGTCGGAAAATGGTGAGTTGAACTGTGACTCCAAACAAGACATCATCTTTGTCTTTTCAATACCAATGTTCAGTACCATTTTAAGTGTTTGCTCAGTCAAGAGGGGCTTTCGCACCGGATAGTTCTAGGAACTTAGTTCTAGGAACTAGCCACCAGAACTAATGGTTCCCATAGGAACCTTTTCCCATTGCATTCGCATGAAGTGACGGAAGCAGCGCGTGTTCATTAGGTTACGATCTGACCAACAGTCCTGTCTAATATTTTATTAGATAGAACTATTATACATAAAAGTAGACAGTATATGAAAAGTTCTAAGTGAATGCCGTGTGGTTGATATCCAGTGTTGCTAGCTGAGCAGAAATACATGATCATGTTTTGTTTGTCCCCTCAAAGTTGCGTTGGATTTTCTCCTCAGCATAAAGGTTAAGAGGTCCATCTATCACTGTTTTCCATGTTCGTAGAGTTAGTTTCTTGAGTAAATATATAAGCTATAATCTGTGTGTTTACATGGCTTTTTTTTTTTTTAATGGCGGGTACTGGTGTTTCGCGTGTGTTTGGCCAATCCGCGAACACATACGTCACGGATAGTTCCTATAGTGCTGGTTTAGACCCTACTGTAAAGTAGGAGCTAAATTAGTTCCTCCAAAAGAGTTCCTAGAACTAAAGTCGTTCCTAGTTCCTGCGGTTCGAACACGCCGACATCCGGGTACTTCCGCCAATAGTTCTAACTATGAAAAGGTTCCTCAGGTGTGAAAGCCCCTAAAGTATGAAAGACTGCACTATTCGTGTAGTTCTCATGGGAACATAGGAAGGCACTGAAACACTTATTATAGGGAACTCTCTCTCATTAGTGTGTCCGTTAGTTCCCCTATAATCAGACCAATGGAGGCACTAACAACTTCAAAGTAGTTGTGTAATTGCTGACCAGTTAAGGTGATGACCCGTCTTTAAAGTGTGGAATGACAACTCTTTTTTTCCCTTGGGAAAGAGTTTTCTTCCTTCAGATAGTGTTGAAAGAACATTTCACTCAAAATGAAATGTTATTCTGGTTTGAAACAGCATGAGATAAATGTCACAATTTGTTTAAAAATATATCAAATTTATTCTTATAATGTACTAATATATAATTTCATATTAATTTATATAATTTATATAAAAAGTCAGTAAAATCAGTCATCTGACTGAACCAATATGCAGAAAAAACATGTTGAGTCTGTTGAGGACAGACCCTCAACAGACAAGTAATTCAGTAAGTCTCTCAAAAGTGCAGTGTGTGATTTTTAGTGGCATCTATTGGTGAGGTTGAGAATCGCAACCAACAGAAGTTATGGTGGCCGACAGGAAAAGATGTCGTCATCTGAGACAGCAGAGAGTAGCCAGTTAAGCAATGATGTTTCTTTACAAAGATGAAGTAAGAAATTATGTTTACTTAAAGGGATAGTTCACCCAAAAATTCAAATTAGCCCTTGATTTACTCACCTTGAAGCCATCCTAAGTGTAGTTACATCCTAAGTGCTTTGAAGAGCCAGGACATTTTTTTATTTAACACTGATTGTATTCGTCTGAAAGAAGAATGTCATATGGCTTCAGGGTGAGTAAATCAGGGGCTAATTTTCATTTTTGGGTGAACTATCCATTTAATCATTCAGTAAAACGAAATGTTATTGTGAATATTATTGTTACTTGTTCATCATTGTGTGCTTAATTCGCTGACTTTAGCTAGTTTCTTTGCACAAAGAACAACATAGTGACGAAACACGTTTTTCCATTTAGGGCTATTGTCGAAACATGATGGAGCAAAATGGCTACTTAACATGTAAGGGGACCCGCGCTGTATGTAGAATAGAAACTGCTCATTCTAGGGTAATAAAAACATAACAGTTCATTATGTAATGTCTTTATACACCATTGAAAACATAGATATGTATATGATATTGTATTTCTGTCAACAGATCCTCCTATATATTTCACAGTGCACCTTTAAAATATGAAATAATTTTACCTTTTTTATAACAAGGTTAGTTCAGCTCAGTAAAATGTCATGTGGTGTGACTCTACGAAAACCTAACATAAGACATTTATAATATATATATATATAAATAAATTGTAAATGATTATACTAAGACACTCACACTCAAAAACTGATTAAATATTCTATTCATGGTGTAAGGAAACATGTTTTTAGTTGATGGTTACAACACATATACACAAATAAACAAAATCAAAATCATATGAAATCAAAAGGAATACATTGGGTAAATTTCTAAGATTTTTTTTTACACATAATACGCATGCACATGACGTCACCATTTTCACAGATTAGCGTTTTTGTAGTTTACACTGAGACTATAATGGTAGCCTATCATTTTCAAAAACCTGCACTTTGAAACCCGTTTTGAAAAGTTTGCATTTTTAGGCCCCTGAATCGTCGTTGTCGTGTAAATGAAAGGCCAAAATGCATAAAGAGTTTTCTATTTTTAGTTGTAAACAGTGACCAATCTGTTCAGGCCCCTAAGATAAGTATATTTTACCTGGGAACTCTTCCATTATTCTACGCCCAATGAAGCCACTCAGATGAGTTACGAAACATCTTTAGCCAAAAGGAGAAGGTTCAGCTGTTTCAAGCTGTCAGAATGTACAGTTTCTACAAGCCATATGTTTCTCAATACCATGAAGAGACAGAGGAAATGGTGATCCAGAGATTTACTGGTTATTGCAGTGGATGAGTGGATGAGTGTGAAATGTAGCGGGACAGGAAACAAGGGACCGTGAATGCAACCAGAGAAGCCTGTGAATGTATGGTTTAGGAGAGAGTATGTGGTAGGAGGACAGATAAGTACTTACCCATGAGAGATACAGCTGCCAACTGGACCAAAGGCCTGGGAATACCGGGGGGAAACTCCTACTTAATTAAAGATATGACTTTATTCTTATTTTTTATGCGTATAGACCCTCTAACTATAGAGCAGCAGAGTTCTGAAGTACTATTAGAGCAATTGTGCATTGCTTTTTAATGTACAAGCTGCAGATGTTCTTGGTGAAATTGTGTAATTTGTACTGAAACTAAGTATAACTCCTAATTTTTTTTTAATTTAGTAACCCCAAAACAGAGCTATCCACATTTCAAATTAGTGAACCAACTTTACGAAGCTAATGAGGAGAGCTAATATGCATGACCTCAGTTTTGAAACAGAAAAATTTGGGTCATCCATATTTTTATCTAAAAAACTCAGTGGATATACTGTAAATCTGAGTATTGTCTGTGTAAAATGTATAATTAAGCCTGAGTGAATTTAAGAGCAATCCAAAAGGAAATATGCTATAATAAAAGCTAAAAAGTAAGGGGCATATAATTGAACCCTGGGGGACACCAGTAGGGACAGAGAAAATCTCACACCTGAAACCACTTTAAAAACAAAGTGAAATAATGGAAATGTATGGAACCATAGAGGCCAATAAAGAACCTTTATTTTTTTATGTTAACAAATGGAAGTGCATTAATAATTGTTGAGAAATACAACCTTTTGACTGGACTCTTTTTTTTTAAATGTATTTTTCCTTTTTCTCAGGCCTGGAGAACGTCACAATCCAGCTGAACCTTGAGGCAGAGTTCCACTTCACCCACCTCATCATGACCTTTAAAGTAAGTGCTTAGGGGACACAGGCAGTTGGTGATGTGCGTTTAGGGGGAAGGTGTCGCCACAGCCCCGGGCTGAGGTGAGATTTGAGGTCGTTAAGAGAGAATGTGGGAAGGGAAGGGGGGTTGATGTGGATTTTGCTGGCAGGAGGGGAAGTGTTGCTCAGTGTGTGGGAGCCGTGGGAGGTCTGGGATAAACCCAGCTGTGCAGCCGACTGAGACCGATGGAATGCTTCAGCTAAAGATTACATTTCGGCATGATCTCACTTCAGCAATACAGTTAAAATATATCAGAGAGCACAGATTAAACGAACGGCTTCAAAAGAACAATAGTGCTCATGTGATGTTCATTCAAAAGATTGTTGTGAAATGACACTGAACAAGACACAAGTCACTGTTTTTTTATATCATATATCATATATCATATCATATCATATCATATCATATAATAATATCCAATTCCATGCTTCTAACAGTACAATGTCTTGCCTTTTAACATTATATCTTAAAAAATCGAATCAAAAACAACAAATAAACAGCAAATTATTACAAATTATGAATCTAGTGATGATATCAGGGTTATTATTAATAACTAAAACCATAAAATACATTTTGTTACTTAAAATACGTGTTTAATATAATAAAATAAAATATAAAAAAGCATACTTGTTTTAGTTCAGCTTAATTTGGTTTAGTTTTACTTGAAGTACCAAAATAACAAACACACAACAAAATTACTAAAACTTGAACAAAAATTTCAAATTAGATTTTTTTCTAGGTAATTTTAATATCACTTAAATTGAATCCTTTTCCAATTTAAAAATAAGTATAAATTTTTAAATTATGCATTGTAATGAGATGTCTAAATTCACGTTTAGCATTTAAAAGGACTTATTTTAACTTTACTGTAATTTTTGATGTCATCCATTTATTAGTTATTGGCCATAACATGAATTTAATTATCAGCTTATTGTATAGGTCAGAAATTTTATATCAGTGATTCCTTAAAAAACTATTATAATAAATGTCACGTTTTTCCATGATTTAGTGGGATGAAAACTTCAAAGGTGCACTTTAATACACTGTAATTTACATGCTAATCAAATACAAAGTAGTTACAAAATGGGTAATAATTTTAAGGTGACGTAGTTACGTAATACCTAATCAATTATGCATAATTACAATCAAACTAACGCTAACCGAAGTAGCTACATTTAGTTAATTAATATTACTCTGTACTAATTTGTGTAAATACCCTGTAACAGCTTCACCTTAAAATAAAGTGTAACCAAAAAATAAGTATAGATATTATGTAAGGATGTAAGTACAGGATATCATCTATATTGGAAGTATTGATCCCAAGCTTGCAATGTCCTATTGTGCTCTCTCTCTCTATAGACATTTCGACCGGCTGCCATGGTGATCGAGCGTTCTTCGGACTTTGGCAAGACTTGGCAAGTGTACCGTTACTTTGCTTATGACTGCGAATCCTCCTTCCCCTTTGTCTCTCAAGGACCCATGGCCAAAGTGGATGATGTTATCTGCGATTCTCGCTACTCTGACATTGAACCCTCAACTGAGGGCGAGGTGAGCGTCTGGAAATTTACAGCACTTCTGGTGAATACTGGCTTTTTCATTGACTCTTGTTCCTTTTGGTTCTGCAGGTCATCTTTAGGGTTTTGGATCCAGTCTTCAGGATTGATGATCCCTACAGTCCCAGAATCCAAAGTAAGGACACAAACGAAACACAAGCAGTGACCTTTTCTTGGCCTAGCAGACCAACCAAATGGTTGTATTTCTAACTTCTTGCTTTCTATAATTTACGTTTCCCTTCTATAGACATGTTAAAGATCACTAATCTGAGGGTGAAGTTCACTAGGCTGCACACTCTCGGGGACAACCTTCTGGACTCACGTATAGAGATCAAGGAGAAGTACTACTACTCAATCTACGACATGGTGGTCAGAGGAAACTGTTTTTGCTATGGACACGCATCTGAATGCGCCCCCGTCGATGGAGCTGTAGAGGCCATGGAGGGCATGGTATGTTTTATCAAGCTATGCAAAAGCCATTTGTTTTTGTAATTTTAAACGCTCCTAGTATGCTATTTTTATAGGTTTCCTACAACAGGTTTACATGCACCCAAGCCCAAGGTCAAAAACACTTTAATTTAAGGATAAAGGATTCAATCTCTCTAAACCCCTCCTTTTCTGAGAGCCTACTCTACTCTGATTGGTCAGATGGCCCAGTCTGTTGTGATTGGTCTACTCTACTCTGATTGGTCAGATGGCCCAGTCTGTTGTGATACACACACTTGATACACAGTGATACGAACAGTAACAATGGCGTCAGTTTTGCCATATCAGTTTGAGCTTAAGTCCTCATCTTTTGGAAGTGCATGGAAATTAGATTTGCTTTCGCAGCGCAGAAAACAGCATCTTCTCGACATGACAACCTCATGAGCCAAACTCTTCAAAGTACATGTTGTTCGTGGGCACCCATTGTAGACTATAGAGTGGCATTATGCAAATTTGTTTCAAACCTACGTAGGTTCAAGCTGGAAGTAAAACTAAAATTACTGACGACTCGTTTGAAGCAGTTCAGAATCGGTTCTTTCTTTTCTGAGACTTTAACTCCATTTATCTGCACTTTTATCTTTAAATCTTTATTCTTTACAGACCTTTTACATTCACGAACAGCTATATTACACACTACATGTAAGGTACTATCCAGAAAAGTTTCACATAATTCACTATTATTATTTTAGATTAAATTATATTTATATATTGTAATATTTATATTACTTGTTATATTTCATTCATACAATTGTGTTTTTGACTATTTTCAATGTATTACTCCCAGCTCCATTTAACACTTTTTATCACATCACAAATGGAAAGAAATTATACAATTTAAACGCGGTATTTTATGATAATGAATGGGAAAATAAATACAGAAAATTTAAAAGGAAGTAGTTTTTGATTTATGCCAAATGTAAATGCAGCACACATTTTCTGTGGCTTTTTTAACGTCTGTTTTGAAGAAAACATCTCACACACATTTGTCATGGAAAGAAATCTTTTGAACTTCCGTCACAGTCTGCTGCTAATTCAGTCTGGATCTGTTTCACATTAGTATGAAAGTATGTGGACCGCCTCATGGTCTCATTATTGAATAGTTTACAGTGCAAATAATCATGTGGCAGAGAAAATGCACGCAGAGGATCTTGTCGAGTGTCTTGTTTACAAACCTTTTTTGGTTTTGTTTCCTTTATGTTTGTAGTATGTGTTTTTGCGGTTTTATATCAATGATTTTTAGAGACAAAAATGAAATACACCGCAAGGTTCCTGTTTAGTCTGCTCTCTCCTCTGTTTGCAATCTGTCTGAAATGCGTCTACAAAAGTAATGAACTGAAAATACATCCAGATCTCATTTTTTTTGCACTGAAGTGACCCTAGATTTTCTCCAGGTACGAAGCAGTTCTATGAAAGCTCACATAGACCGTGTCTAAATCTGCGTATGTTCCAGAGCTGGAGTTTGTTTAATATAGACCAGATGCATCCAGTATAAACATCTCCTGTTACCATCTGGTTTAGGACCGGATTTGTATGTTCTGAGCAACTGCATCTTTTATCTAAGTTTCTGTTGCAAGAAGAAGCTTTTCACAAAACATTTCAGGGTCTGAGTTTGAAGTTGGCTCCCCGAATTTTCATCTACTCTTCTGTTTATATTGTTTGGTGCTTTTAAACATCCTATTCCAAATAATGTGTGTGTTTTGTTATTGGTTATCATTATTATGTCTGCTTTTCCCGTAGGTCCATGGCCATTGTATGTGTAATCACAACACCATGGGTCTGAACTGTGAGCGCTGTCAGGACTTTTACCATGACCTGCCTTGGAGGCCCGCCGAGGGACGTAACACCAACGCCTGTAAAAGTATGATGTTATGCTACGTTAAATCATGGGCCAATGAAATCATGCACATTTTTTGTCAAGATCTATTAATTTATCTAAAAATAACTTTCTATGACACAACAACGTTCGTTCAGGTTATATAATGTTATGTGGTATAAACCCAAAAACTTAATATTTATGAGTTAATAATGAAATATATATATATTTATTTATTTTTCATTTTTTTTTTTTCGTTCTGTTACTGCATTATAGTTTCTAAACATAGTTATCATAACTCTTTGTTATATCATTGTTTTTAAATGACAGTTTCTAAACAACGTTGATGTTCTTTTTGCTGTAGCATTGTTACTGCATTATAATTTCTTAAGATTTTTTACTGCACTAACATGTTTTGCGAGATTATTGTAACTCATTAAAACCACATAGTCGAAAATTACAGCAAAATTGTTTTTAAACAACGTTGTTGTACTTTGTTTTACAAATTTTACTGCATTATAGCTTTTAAACAACGTTGTTGTGGTTTGTTGCACAATTGTTACTGTGATCTACCATTATCTGCATTATCTCACTAACAATATCTTGCTGCTTTTACAGAGTGTAACTGCAATCATCACTCTGATTCCTGTCATTTCGACATGGCCGTGTTTCAGGCCTCGGGTAACGTGAGCGGTGGCGTGTGCGACGGCTGCGAGCACAACACCATGGGTCACATGTGCGAGCAGTGCAAGCCATTCTTCTACCAACATCCGGAGAAAGACATCCGCGACCCCAGCGTCTGCGAGTGTACGTGTCCCTTCTCATTTCCTCTCCTGTCATGTCCCCCCCCCACATACATTCAGCCACTTCTCCTCTACCTGTCTGGTCTAGTTTGTGATGTGATTCTGGTCCAGCTGTTTCTTTGTTTATCTCTGCTTGTGCAGATTTGGGGAGTAGAAACACCTGGGCTTTGAAGTAGTCCATCACCACACAGCTCCGCCCTTTTTCAGAGCACACGGGTCTAAGGTTTCACATTCCTCTCTTGTTGTGGTGACTGAGGTTTTTAGTTTATACCCTTTGACCACAAAGCAGAAATGAGGAGTGTGAATTTTACACCAAACTTTGGTAACCGCTTACAAAAAGATTCATTAACATTAATCCAATAATTAATGTGAAATGACAACAAAAACAAGAAGTTTTTTACAACATGTATTAATTGGGTTAATTTTCATTTAATTTCAGTGTCAAAATACATTTTTAACATTTCAAGTTGCATAAATTATTATTTAATGCATAATGACCAAACATTAATTAACAAAAATACACCAACTGTCAAAAGTTTGGAGTTTTTTAAAAGAAGTCTCTTTTGCTCATCAAAGCTTCATTTATTTGATAAAAAATACAGTAAAACCAGTAATATTGTGAAATATCATTGTAATTTAACACAACTGTTTTCTATTTGAATATATTGTAAAACTCAATATATTCAGTGTGACATGAAAGTCACATGATCCTTCAGAAATAATTCTAATATACTGATTTGCTGCTCAAATAGGATCAATTATTATTGGTAATCAATTATTATAAATGGTTTTAATCGTTATCCATGCTAAAAACAGTTTTTACTGCTTAATATTTGTCGTGGAAACTGTAATAATTTTTTTTCAGGATTCTTTGATGAATTGAAAGTAAGAAAAAAACTTTTCTTTTGTAACATTATAAATGTCTTTACTGACTTAAAATTATTTATTGTTTGTTAATGCATTAATGTTAACAAACTAAATTTTAGTTGTAAGTGTTATCAATAGATGTTTGTGCTGATGGGGAACTTTGTAATAGACAGTTTTACCAAAATTACTTTTGAAAAACTGTACTATTATATATATATATATATATATTGAGATACAGATAACTTTAATTTTCTTGTGCTGCATTGATATACCATAAGATCTAGCATGGCTTCGTTTGTTAGTTTTCCCAGCTGAGAACACAGCACTCTCTAGTTATATCTCATATATTTATTTATACCATGTCCACACAGACGCGTTTCAGCCTTAAGGCTGATTTATACTTCTGCGTCAGACCTACGCCGGTGCCTCTACGCTATAGACTACGCGTTGGTTTTCATTTATACTTCTGCGTCGTTGTCCGCGTTGACACACAATTACTCATGCAGAGGAAGCATGTGAAACCCGAGGGAGGGGTTCTAGCAGACCAATCACAGCGATTGCGTCCGCGTAGAATTGACGCGTTGTTACATTTTTGGAGAGGTGCACGTCAGGGTACGCCGTAGGGTACGCGTGCTACTCACAGCCTACGGCGTAAGTTCGACGCAGAAGTATAAATTGGGCTTTAGCCATCATCAGTGTGTGTCCACAGCTGTCCACATTTCCTCCCATTGTCTTTAAGTATGCTGTCTGGATTTGTCTTTTCCAGCCTGTAACTGTGATCCGGTCGGCTCTCTGAACGGTGGAGTCTGTGATGCGCTGACAGACGTGTCTCTCGGGCTGATTTCGGGTCAGTGCCGCTGTAAGCCTAATGTGGAGGGAGAGCGCTGTGACCAGTGCAAACAGGGCCATTACGGACTCAGCGACGACCCTCTGGGATGCCAGCGTAAGTCGATGGCTCACACAATAAATCGACTTATCAGTCTAAAACCAAATCATTCGTCAATGTGAATAAGGTCTTCACAACTGTAAAGAAAGCTGTTCTTGTGTTGTTGTTACCCAGCATGCACGTGCAATGCTTTGGGGACAGTTCCAGGTGGAAGCCCATGCGATACAGACTCCGGAAACTGCTATTGTAAACGTCTGGTTACCGGAAGGAATTGTGACCAGTGTCTGGTGGGTGTTCTGCTTACTTTATGAGTCAATTCATATGTCTTTGCGCAATAAAACCGTAAATTATTTTATTTTAAAAACGTAATATTTTACTTTTATGGTAAGTAATGTGACGCTTATAATAAAGCAATAAGCACCTGTAAATTATACAAGTTTGTGCCAGTGCTTGAATTTGATTGACTGATCAGTGTTCCAATAACCCTGATATTCATTATAATAGCACTTTTGCACATGTAATAATGCCTAAAGGTGCAGTAAGCTATTTCAGAGAAACGCTATTGAAAGTGGATCGGACCGAGCACCAAAACTGTGTCCACTGGCCTGTGCTGTATAGCGTGTTCATGAATTTGGGGGCGGAGCTATCAAGATAGGGGTGTGATCCTTTTGGGTTGGGGCGTTTATATTTGTTATTATTATTTATACTCTAAATTTGGTTTGGTGATTTAAAAAAATGTCTCATGCACCTTTACATTTTTTTTATTAAAGTATAAAATTCTATCATTTTGTTGTGAAAAATGTGAAAATGTGATCTCCTGCCTTTAAGAACGGCTGTTTACATTTTGTTTCTTGTGAGGTCTGTCTGTTGAAATGTTCTTTTAGCAAATATTTTTTTCTCTCTCTCATATAGCCTCAGCACTGGGGTCTCAGTAACGATATGGATGGCTGCAGACCATGTGACTGTGATCATGGTGGTGCAATCAACAACCAGTGAGTAAAACTACTCCTTCTGTGTGAACGTCTACTTTCTGCCTGAAAAAAAGTCTGTCCTTAAAAAGTCGAATCCGAATTTTAGGCCTTAAAATGTCTTAAATACAATTGGTTATTGATTGGATTATGTAGGTTTAACGTTACTTTAATTGTTTAAAAATAAATAAATAAATGGTTTTTGGGAAATGGTTTTATTTATTTTACTACTCTGCTAACTGTGCAGCTCAGACAGAATTTATTATTTTTTTCAGAATCTATTTATATTTTATTTAGCATGCCCAGGAAGTGTGTCGTAATATGGTGTTTCTTTTCTTTTCTTTTCTTTTCTTTTCTTTTCTTTTCTTTTCTTTTCTTTTAATCTATTTCTTGGTTACACAGTTCTGTATTGTCATATTCAGTTGAATGTTCATATTGAATGTGAATAAATTAATTTACTTTACAAGTAATTCTGGGACTTTCCATACTTCTTTTGACGTGAGAGGTCTTAAATTGCATTCATAATGGTCTTTAAAAGGCCTTAAAACGTCTTAAATTTACCTTGTCGAAAACTGCAGAAACTACTCGCATATTCTTCAGAAAAACGTACTCTCTACTCCTACTGCACTGTCCTTCAAACAAGTTGTATCAGCCTGTTGAGAAACTACTGGCAGGAGGCCTGAAAAAGCAATGGAAAAGAATGTTTCTTAGTCTCAGATTAAGTCCTGAACTGGCAATATCGTCCAATAAGAAAACTCCATTTACATAAATTACAAAGGCAGGCTTTAACCGCAGTCCAACAATCAGTTGGGTGCCATTCCTCACAGGTTTTGTATCTTGACTATGTGTGCATGTCAGCGTGGAATATTTCCTCCTGAGCTATTTTTCTCAAGACCATTCAGACCTAAACCTCTTAACCTCTCATTCCCAGTTGTTCTCCTGAAACGGGTCAGTGTCAGTGTCGCGAGCACATGTTTGGCAGGCGCTGCGACCAGGTGGAATCTGGTTTTTACTTCATCGCTCTGGACCACTACACTTATGAAGCAGAGGATGCCAAATTTGGACCAGTAGGTGTCTTCATTATTCCCATTTATCAGAGTCCTCGTTTGACCCAGTGGCTGACCCAATTATCTCCCTGTCTCTCTGCAGGGTGTGACCGTTGTCCCGAGAACACACCCTCAGGACAGATCCCCTACTTGGACTGGCATTGGTTTTGTGAATGTTCCTGAAGGTGCTTATCTTGAATTCAGCATTGACAACATTCCCCACTCTATGGAGTATGACATCATCATCCGATATGAACCTCAGGTGACTTCCTCTACTAAACTTTAAGAGTCAAATGTCAATACGAGTATTATACAGTGTAATACGACGCAATTGTAATGACTAACTGAAGTCAGCTGGGATGTTTCATCAGTCCTCTCTTGAGTTCAAGGGTAAGCAGGCAGCTTCAGCAGACATGACATCATTACATCATCTTTTTGCTCTTTCATGGTCTGTAGCTTCCAGAGCAGTGGGAAGAAGTGTTGATGACTGTCATCAGGCCTCGTGTAATTACCGCCGACAGCCGCTGTGCCAACACAATGCCCGATGATGACAACCAGATGGTGTCTCTGCATCCTGGATCCAGGTATGTGCTACGCCTGAAATCACGTACTGTTGGAGTAGGTTTACTTAAGTTGAGTTTACTTTGCGACCGTTAAAAAAAAAGTACATTCTATATAGTATGAATGTGGAGAGTATGAATGAAATTCATCGGCCATGTTGTTACTGTCATGTGACCTACGGTTTTACGTCCCCTGATGGCATAGAGGTATGAGGAAGACGTACATAATAAAAATGAAAAGCACGTACCCCCACCCTTAAAATCAAACATTATAAATTTTTACAATGTTTGTACACAGAACAACCCCTCGCGGGAGTTACGCTCTAGAAACATTATCCACTCCCTTTTTGTGCCGAATCTCACAGCAACCAATAACAAAAGAGGGGAGGGAACAAAAAATAACTGAAATAAGTTTAAGCTGAAGCACTAAAACTACTATCTGAAAATAAATTGAAACTGAAATGAAAATAAATTCCGCCTAAATAGTAATATTAACAAACTAATAAAAATAACAAAACCACATAAGCTTATAAAAATGACAAAACCACATAAAATTACAAAAAAAATACACTTAAATTAAATTGACAACTGAAAATATCAAATAAAAGCTTATTAAAAATACACATTCAAACTATACTAGTATATAAATAGTCAAATAACACTGAAAGGATGTTGCTAAATGGTAATGAACAACATTATGCTTATTTTGACCAAATATTAATGTTGTCACGGGTGTACGGAGGAAGGCAGATGAAGACAAAAATGACACAAAGTTTTAATGATAAAAGGCAGAGCAACATACACCGTAAATGTGACCGAGCAATGACAGACTTAAGTAGGGACTCAAACAAGATGATTAATCAAACACAGCTGAACTCAGTGAACTAATGATGACAGTGACCATAGCAACTAGGAAGTGTGGGAATACAAACAAACGAAAACAGGAACTGAGGAAAAACAAACTAAAAGTACACAAACTGAGCTAAACTGAACATAAATGTGACGCATGTATCCTTTACATAGAATGCAATCCCGAAATGCATTGCCACAAATCCACAGAAATGTTGATTAAAGATATATTTATTTAATTCAAAACCTAATAATAAATAAAAAGTTACATCTAATTAAAACTCAAGATTTATGTGCTATCATTTTTATGCTTATTTGAGTATCACGCTGTTAGCTTAGCAACATGCTAATGTACAACTCCCTTGAAATCAATTGTTAGCGGAGTCTGTTTTGTGCAGCAAAGAGTTCCTTGCCTATGTAGAAGATTCCAAATCAGTCATAATGAGGTGTCACTTCAGTTAGGGTGCTGCATGAAGGTGCAATCATAGTGGCGAAATTTAAGCTAAATGTTGCGTTAAAACAAAAGGTTTTTAGTCTGTTGTCATTAGTGTTTTGGTAATTGAAACACTATCGCGCAGCTCACACAAAAGTCACTTTCAAACCAAGCAGCATTCTGTTAGTCAATGCAGCAAATTCACGTGACCAACTTCTGCGAATTCTGCATGGGAAAATCTGCTATTGAAATTGCTTTCTTTTGACCGTGAAAATAGGCCAACTGTGTTCGATCACTGGGTTTTGGAAGCCAATGTCTTTGAGTGTTGAGAAAGTGAATTCTCTTGGTTTTACCCATCAGGTACGTGGTGCTGCCCAGGCCTGTGTGTTTTGAAGAGGGCTTGAACTACACCGTGCGCTTGAGTCTGTCTCTATACTCGGCTCTCAGCGATATGCAGTCGCCATACACGCTCATCGACTCGGTAGGCTTTACCCTCAAAACAGACACATGTTCTCAATTGCATTGGAATCCTCAAATGCTGATCGTTCGACTTCGATCCTTGCCCTCAGATCGTCCTCATGCCACACTGCAAAAACCTGGATATTTTCTCTGGCTCTGGATCAGAGGTTGGGGACTTGGTGACCAACAGCGCCTGGGAAACCTTCCAGCGCTACCGCTGTTTGGAGAACAGCCAAGCTGTGGTGAAAACCCCCATGACCGACATCTGCAGAAATTACATCTTCAGCGTGTCGGCTCTTCTGCACCAGGGAGTTAAAGGTACATCTACACAAATTCAAATTATTAGTTGTGTTTGCTAAGAATTTCCCTCAGAAAGTAAAAAAAAATCTACTTCTACCCTATAAAAAAGTTGCTGCCTTGAACATTTAAGTTGATTGTACTTAAAAATTTAAGTAATTTCAACTTAAATTACATTAAACTGACTTTGAAATGAGTTAAATCTTGTATAACTTTAAAAAAAAAGTAAAAAATAACAACAATTGCTTAACTTATTTTGTAAATGTAAAAACAAATACACTATAATCAAATGTGGCATTTCGACTTGATCTGTTGTTTAAAGTGCACACACGTACAGATGCTCACTCTGTCATCATCGCATGAGATTGGCTCCATTCTCTAACCACATAAGCATCCCCTTTTCCCTTTATGATAGACGTGCCAGTCTTCATTCTGTCATCGTTCATTCAGCTTTCATTTTCCTCCGTCAACGGAGGTGCTTTCCTGCCCTCATGTCAGAGCTTGTAACGGGGCCTCAGGCATAATTATACTGCCTTACATGCTTCCTGTCTGAGACTTTACAATTTCATCGACTGTCAGGGCAAGAAGAAAAGCAAAAGACATGGCTAGAGGCATCAACCAGAACAAAAGCTTTGCTGACTATAAATATCAGTGTGCAAACCTTCACCTCCACATGACAAAATCAAACATATCAAAACACAGTACTACTAGAAAGATGTGTTCGTCATACTTTAAGATGCTTTGAAACTGTTACTTGTCATACTTCATGCGATACTTAAAGTAAAACTACAGTCAAACTCCTTTCTGGGAAAAGTAAGCTACAGTTCAAGGCTACACTTTAATAAAAAGATACATTGAAGCTATTTAAAGAGACAATCTTTTTAAATATTTAACCGATCTGATGATAACTCTGATGGTATCATTTAGTGAGAGCAGTACATTACACAGAATCAATCAATCTATCTATCTATCTATCTATCTATCTATCTATCTATCTATCTATATCGTCAAAAGATCATAAAACATTTTAGTTTTTTTTATACCGCCTGACATTCTAGAAGGCATTTGTGCCTCAATTTGCTGGACTGTAAAGCTCCACTTGGCATAAAAGCCTTCGACTTTGCATCTTCTGGCACTACAAGTCCAGCTTGTCACTAGAAAAGCTATTTTTTTAGTCACACTAATATGAAAAAGTGGTTACATTTGTGGTGTTTCTACTTTTCTCCTCAGTTTCTCATTATTACTGCTTTAGCAATCCTCTAGCACTGAAGCTTGGTTTAAAGAACTAGAATTTTTTTCTTACAGACTCTTTTGGCCTGAACCAGTTACTTCTCAAAAGATTTTTCAGGTCTTTCATGGTGGCATGACATGCCAAGTCACTAAACAAGCATTTTTACGCAGGCTATTTTAACTCGAGGTGTCGAGTTTTACTTTTGCCAAGTACGACATGCTCCTGGATCAACATATTTTGTTATGAGTTTTTGTTTTGTTTGAGTCCTACCCATAATTTATCCCTAAAACCAGAGGGAAATGATATGTGAATAACACTGATGTAGAAGCACCTAACCCTGGTTGTAAGCCTTTACTTTGACATAAACTGTAAACCTATCCCTCATATTTGATTGGTTGATTGGAATGTTGTTCCAGGATCCAAGGATGTTGATCCCTGAACATGTTCTACTTGGTAAACCCATGTTCACGGTTAACTTTGGTGAACTTTGAACTTTGAGATGTGCAAATGCTTAAATATCAGAAAAAGATTATTGGTCGATCTCAAAAAAGATGGATAACTCAGTGAGAAAGAAAATTAATTGGAAAGAAAATGCTCAAACAGATAAATTCAATTGTGTCAGTATTGCTAATATTGAATATGTTTCTCTTCCCTCAGCCTGCCAGTGTGACCCGCAGGGCTCTCTCAGCACTGTTTGTGACCCCAGCGGTGGGCAGTGCCAGTGTCGCCCCAACGTGGTTGGCAGGAACTGCGACAAGTGCGCCCCGTCTACCTTCCTTTTTGGGCCGCAAGGCTGCAGGCGTAAGTACAACTTGCCCAGTGGACTCTCTTCACATTTATGGGGTTCGTCATAGTTGGGTAAACTACTACAGTGGTGAACGGACACTGCAACAAATATACTTTTTTGCGTTCCTATTTTCTCCAGTTGCTTCCAGGTTTTACAAAAGAGGAAAAAATATCAGATGGTCAGAAAAAAAGAAATTTTGCAAATTTGCTGTCACTCCCTCAGCTGTTGTATTAGAAACACTCGCACTGCAGCATTAATAGTTTTCTGAAAAATTTTATGCCAAGGTAATAAAACACAAAGTGTGTTTTATTATGCTGTGTACATTATATTTAAAAAGACTAAATTAAAATAGAAAAAACGTTGCTTATTTGCTTGTATTGAGCATAATTTTAGTCATTCCCACAGGTTTCGCGGACACAACATAAGCACACGCACCACTGATCTATATAAGTGCCGCTCTCATAAAGCCGGCTCAACAGCTCGCAAGTACCAAAATTGACTTCTTTTTGTGGCTTATTGCGCTTAAACAGTCAAATACATACAAAATGATGCCAAAATGCCAGTCTGGCCAAGTATTCAGGTAAATGCAGTCAGTTTTGGAACGTAAATAGTTGAGGGAAAACGCATGTTGTGTAACAGTATATTGGATCAGTGCATAAACTCTTATAGTGACAGCAGCCTAATAAACCTGCTGCAAAAAAACAGAGAGAAAATCACTCGCTGCTCTTGACTGAATAACTTTTGTAACTTTAATTGTAAGCATTAACCTGTATTTAATTTTTACAACTTGTTATTTTACATTTGATTACTATTATTTCTGTAGTATTCCTTACCTGAATACTACTGTTACCTGAACAACTTAACGCCATGTTTATTTCATTTGTCTCTTTATTCCATTGTATTTATTTGTGCTATCGTTTCCAATTTGTTTATTTTTTTCTTATTTTATTACCGACTGTTTACTTGTCTTTTTTTTGTAAATGTATTTCAATGATTCACATAAAGCTTCCCAGTGCTGTGTGTAAGCTATAACAACAAAATTACCCAAATTATCAAATAATTATGACATAATAACAAATTATCAGTATGGCGATCAGTATGATATCGAAAAAGGTATTGATATTTTTCAAGGTATCGTATCAAAATCCAGTATCGTGACAACACTAGTCTATAATATAGATTGCACCATGTATAGACAATTCCTAAAATGTCTTTCACAAGTGTAATTCGGTTCTCTTGTTATTTAGCATGCGATTGCAGTCCTGAAGGGTCTGTCCACTCTTTCTGCCATGAGGCCACGGGTCAGTGTGAATGTATTCCCGGAGCGTATGGGCGGCAGTGTGAGCGCTGTCTGCCTGGACACTGGGGATTCCCTAACTGTCGCCCCTGCACCTGCAACGGCCACGCTGAGCAGTGTGACCCGCACACCGGACAGTGTCTTTCCTGCAGAGACCACACCACCGGCCACAACTGCGAGAGGTTGGTTCGTTTTCTTTGTTCTGCATTATAGGTTGAAATAAAGGCTTTTACTCATCAAATCACTTCCGCAGGTGTTTGAACGGCTACTATGGTGACCCTGTCCTGGGCTCTGGAGAGCACTGCCGCCCCTGCATGTGTCCCGACGGTCCCGGCAGCGGCCGACAGTTCTCCGGCGCTTGTTATATGAGTCTCGAATCCAACCAGGTGTTCTGTGTCTGCAACCAGGGACATAAAGGTAAACACCACACATCTTACTTGATTTATAACAGCATCTGTCAAGAACACTGTAAATTTCCATTATCATGACACACGCCAGAACTTGTCATAAAAGTTTCGAATCTTCCAGATTTTTTGTTTTTGAAAGAAGTCTTCAAAAACTTCTGCTCACTCAGGCTGCATTTATTTAATCAAGAATACAGTTAAATAGTAACATTGTGAAATATTATTAACATTTAAAATAACTGATGATAAAATGAAATGTTTCTTGAGCAACAAATCATCATATAAGAATGATTTCTGAAGGATCATGTGACTGAAGACCGGAGAAATGATGCTGAAAATTCAGCTTTGATCACAGGAATAAATTACATTTTAAAATATGTGCAAATAGAAAACCGTTATTTTAAATTGTAATAATATTTTACAATAATATTCTTTTTACTGTATTTCTGGACTTGATTAGCATGAGATTTCCTTTGATTTAAAAAGAATATGGTTATTTTTTTGTCTTGAAATATGTATTTTCTTTGTATCTTGCAATATGTAATTTTTCCGAAGTGAAAGCTGTAATTTAACACATCTCCTCTCATGTCGCCCATAGGTGCCAGGTGTGAAGATTGCGCCCCTGGTTATTACGGAAACCCACATGAGGTGGGCGGAGAGTGCCGCTCCTGTCAATGCAATAACAACATTGACATGATGGACCCGGGGTCCTGTGACGCCCGCACCGGCGCCTGTCTCAAATGCCTGTACCACACGGAGGGCGAGGACTGCAACCGTTGCAAGCTTGGTTATTACGGCAATGCACTGACCCAGAGTTGCAGAAGTACGTTTTTGAAGAAGTCAGTTTCAATACTGAACATTTCTAAAAAATATGATCCAAATATTTTATTACGTATTTTTGGCATTTAAAATTGAGTTATGCAGTGATATATAGACATTTTGGGTGATACCAATTATTATTGCCAATACAATGCCTGATTAATACATATTTTTATTTAAAACATGATAATGTACAATTGAAAAGATTAGTTTTTGAAATCTAGTTTAACTCTTTCCTCGCCAGCGTGCTTTTCTTCTCTTTTTTTTTTTAGTTGCCAGTCAGTGTCAGTATTTTCACAAAAGTTTTATGGCCCCCAGAATATTTTATTGTATGAATATCTGAACATACAGCTTTTTTTTTTACAGCGTTTTTTTTTAAAACAACAACATTTAAACCAAAAGCTGAGAAAATCGTGTTTTGTCAAAGACTTTGTCCGGAACTGATTCAAAATGATGATCAAAACAAAGATGGAGTAGATCGAGTCCACCAACACCTACAAAGCTTCACAGTCGTTAACCCTTCCTGGGTCGACATTTCATTCTGTAACGTGAGGCAGTTTTGATTTATATGCCGTTTAATGTTTGATGATTGTGTTATTTTACATGTGCGTAAGCAATCTTCTATCAGAGATGGTCTTATTATTGGGAGATACTTGGCTCTACCATTGGAGAAAGCATAACGGCCAACTTGGATCATGTGTGCCTTGATAACAATCACATTACATCCTTGACATCATTTAAGTTGTGCGACTGTCAATCACTATTTGCGGATACCATAGAATGAATGAGAAGTGCTGTAAACTCGATACTTGTCGTGCAAATGTCTGTGACTTCTCTTATAAAACAACATTTTATTCTGGTGTAAACTATATAAGTAGCTCAATCCAAAACGAATGTTTAAGAGCAAACATGTTGAAGATTAGCCGATAGGCTGTCGATTCATTAAATGAGAAGCCGTTTTCCCAGCGTAGTGAAGCCTCTCCTCCATTGACATGTCCTTCCCTTAGCCTCCTAACGCTGCGTTATGCTTTTTTCTGCTAAGGTCGCAGGCTTGCCTTCAAGTGTCTATGGATCTATCGCTTGTTTCTGCTTCTTCTTCGCCTGTTTTGATCCGCAGATTCTGTACTCTTTCAGAAGATGCTCAATAGCGCCCCCTACCGTATGCCAGAAAACTACATCAATGACGGGGAAAGGCTTTTTTACTAGTATATAAAAAACAATTAAAATGTCATTTAAAAAGTGTACATATTGTGCATCTTGTGTAAGTATGGATTTGATATGATTTTGAAAAATGTTGTCCTCTTCTTTCTCAGAGTGTGTTTGTAATAACATGGGCACTGCTGAGGAGACGTGCCCTTCTCAAGGGAACTGCAACTGTGACTTAAACAGCGGACAGTGCCAATGTCTTCCCAACGTGGTGGGCCAGCACTGCGACCAGTGCGCTCCGGACACTTGGAACATGGCCAGCGGGAAAGGCTGCGAGGCCTGCGACTGCGACCTCAACCATTCCTTCGGCTCTTCCTGCAATGAGGTTAGACCACATTCACTGCCATCGCATGTTTGGGATAGTAACAAAGTACACATTTTCAGATGGATTCATTTGTGTTTTTGTTTTAATCCTCTGTGCTTTAGATAATGGGCCAGTGCTCTTGTAAACCTGGGTTTGGTGGCAGAACCTGCCGAGAGTGTAGAGAACTGTTCTGGGGGAACCCTGAGGTCAGATGCCACGGTGAGTTCAGAAAATAATAAAAAAAAATTAGAGCATTAAATTACCCAGTGAATTATGATAATCTTTGATAATATTTGCAATGCATTTAACTTTAATAATGGGACGTATTTCTCCAGGAAATAATATATTATGGGGTGTTGTTTTTTTTTTTTTAATATTGATACAATTAGGTTATTATATGAATGATTTAAAAATGATTTATATTATTTTTTAACTTGTATTATTTTATGTACACTACACTACCATTTCAACTTCTACTGTCGAGTCCAGTCCAAATATAAACATATTTGAAAGTTTTAGTTAAAATTAGAAGAGACTGGCTTAATTTTGTTTGTTGCGAGATAGACTATGCACTTCTTAATAAAGTTAATTCATGAGCAGGCTAAATAGGTTATTCTGGGGTTTTTTGTTTTTTTGAGGGGGTGGGGAGGCTAGTAGCGTAACTAATAATTAAACTAATAAAGTAATCAGCGCAGTAACTTGATTACTTTTAAAAGGAATAATCAGTAATTTTATTACATTTCCAGAGTAACTTGCAGAACACTGCCCATACATACTGCACAAGGTAAATTTAGTTTAAAAGAAAGTAGACCTTAAATTTTAATCATCACTGCTGAGCATTAAACGAACCCAATTTTTGCTGACGGTGGAAACAAGCCAATGGTGAGTTCTGCCAAAACTCTAAGCTATAAAAACGGTAGGCAAACCCAGTTTTGTAGGAATGTGTATCAGAATGGAAAAGCCCTCGTCCCACTCTTTGATTCGCCCCAGATGTGTGCGTGACCATGACGAGCTCGTGGGGGGATCTGTCGAAGCCTCGCAATATCCTCTCTACTCCCACAATGCACCTTTGTATTCGTGGGCTTTCCCCTCATGGGTGTCTGACGCAGTATCCCTTCACAGAAAAGAGTTTTTGTCCTCTCTCTGACTGTATTTGTGGCTGTGGAGAACATATCTTTAAAAATCTATTTGAAATTTTCTGGTGCTTTTAATGGAGAGTGCTTCTGGCAGGGTAAGATTCTGAGTGAGCGTCGACTATCTACTGATCTCCTTCAAGATGGCTGTGAAGCTTTTCATTAGAACTTCTCATCTCTGCCCAATTAACAGCTCATAATCATGGATGATGTATGTAAAATATGACACCATCAGCTTTTCCAATAAGTTGTCGAAAGAGATTTTCAGTGAATAACAATTTGGTCTGTTTTACAGAAATCAAGTCATTTAAACAGTTTTATGCTACGTTTTTGGAATGACACGAAGGAATTTTTTTTTTTTTTGCTAAAACTATTACTTTATTAACCCATTTTGGCCATTTGGCCTTCAGCAGAGCAGGTTTTGGACTCTCTTTGAGCAGAAAAGGCGGTTTGCTAAGCAAGATTTTTTCCACCCCCACACTCCTCCGTTTGTTTAAAGAGTCCGGATGGAGCAGGAAAAGCCCCCTGTGTTCCTCTAAGATCCAGTTACCCCTCTATAACCCTTCTGTTGACTCACCCTCAACATGCTCTTCCCTTTCCCAACACAGGACTGAGCGTCTGTTCAGTTTGAGCTGTGCTTTATGCGGTTTCCTCTTAAATACTAGTTTGATAATCTTGTGAAATCCCAAGCTTTGAGCTTTGTCCAAGCACATGTGATTTGTTTAGAGATTTTGTAGGTTGTAGTTTATCTTGTACATTTTGTGTCTGGTTTGCTCTTCAATCAAGAATTCTGATCGGCTATGGGATTTCAGTTTTAGGGTTTTTAAGTTCAGACTAGTGGTCAAGCTTTTTAGTATGGCTTTTAAAGGTGTGTTTTTATATATATATATATTCAATATATATATATTCAGCATTCAATATATATATATATATATACTACCGGTCAAAAGTTTTAGATCAGTAAGTTTTTAAATGAAGTCTCTTCTGCTCACCTAGGCTGCAATTATTTGATAAAAAAAAAAAAAAAAAACACAGTAATATTGTGAAATATTATTACAATTTAAAACAGCGGTTTTCTATGTGAATATATAGTGAAGTGTAATTTATTCCTGTGATCAAAGCTGAATTTACAGCATCATTACTCCAGTCTTCAGTGTCACATGATCCTACAGAAATGATTATAATATGATGCTCAAGATCTAAAACTTACAGATCTAAAACTTTTGCACAGTACTGTATATATATGTATAACATTTTTAGTAACTCAAAAATATATACAGTATAAATTACATATTGTATATAATATACATATGAATATAAAGGAAATATATTTTTTACATTTATATATATACATATTTTATGATTTATATATTATATCATAGACATGGTTTAGCTAAACTTAGGACAAAATATAATTTCTTTCAGTTCTTCTTAAATAATGAAAAATAATGATTATTGTACCTAAGATGCAAAACTGCATTCAATATTAAGACATATTTTCAGTCTATATCTTGAATGTAAAAGGTTAAAGTGTACAAGCTAATTTAACGTTTGCCGAACAATGAGACTAGGGATGCACGATATATCAAGTGCTCAAAATACAAAGTTTCAGACTTTTCCTAGAGTATCATAGGATAGAATAGGAAGGGATTAAAGGAAAGTGAAAGCATAGATTTTTTTTTAGCTGGATAGCTTTCCTCCCATGCATTTTTACAATAACCTTATCTGTATGGTGATGAAGAACAGATGGATGGGATACATTTGTGAATTGTGAAACATTTTATTTGTGAATAAAAAGCTACTGACAGTTAGATTATAAATTAATTTATTGACAGAATAAGGATATTGCTTCATGGCTGGTTACTGTTCACACAACTCTGGCAAATACATCACCAACGCAGAAGCTGGTACGTTTTTAAAGGCATAATTTCCGAGAGCTTGTTAACTCCGTCATGAATGTTTAACAGCAGTAACATGGACTTTGTTAATAGGGTGGTCTAGGCTGGGAGACCGTGGTCCCTCTTCTCGACTGGCGTGTGAGATGTTAAAGATTTACATCCCCATGCCTTAGCAATCGTTTACTTTACACAGACGTATAGCTGAGTACACAAACGCATTGCATTCAATCTTCAAGAAGCGTGTTTATTTTAGGCCTACTTTTAAAAGGTTCATTTTAATTCTCAAGCCAGGTTTTAAACAATAAAATGCAGATGTGTTCCTAGACAGTAAAAGCATGTCCTAGTGTTTTTGTCCTGTTGGAAGAGTGTAAATTGCTACAAAATCACCATCACAAAAACTCCTATGCCAGTCGCCGTCTCCAGGGGTCACATTCACGGTATTGTCCCAACAAGAAACACCCCTGGTGCCGCCTGAGGCCCCCTGGATAATAGCAGGGATTAACCTCCGAGATAATTCCCTATCTCTAGTACCTTGTATGCATTAGTGCCCTTAGGTGAAGGAGTCTTTTCCCGTGGAATGTGTGTGTAATCACTACACACTGGAATGTGTTTTAAGTAAATTAACCGTCCCAGACAGGGTCCCCTTTCACATATTGTATGTGTCACATGTATTGTCCTGAATTCCTGGTTGCTTATCTACCCAGAAAGACACAGGCTCTGTTCCAACTCCTAATGAGCTACCAACCTATCTAGCATCATTGTAAAGGCAAAGTTTAAGGCAAAGTATGGTACCAGAATTGACGTAAGATTTATGGACACATTTTTATAAGATTTAAAGTTATTTTTGTTAGGAACGTTTTAGAATTAGGAAAATGTCTTTTTAGGGCTTTTATAAATTCAATAAATGAAATATTACCAAAAGTAAAAAAAAAAAATACACTGACTAATTCGGACAATAAGAAATAATGATTTTCAGCTATATAAAACACTTTTTTTACAGAAAATATAATATTTTTTTATGGCCTGTAACATCTTGTGATCCATGACAACGAGTTAAAACAATTAAAAATGTAACCATTTGAAAAAAGCTGAAAAAAATAATGACTTTGGAAAGCAAATGTTATTAAGTAGGTTGTGGAAGAGCGCTAAATGGTTATGTTGATAATTTAATAACATTTTTAAAAAATAGAAACGGGTTTCAGATTCTTGTGAATCTAAAAAGAGATTTAAAATTTTTTTTTGGGTGAAAAGGGTCTTGATGAAGGTTAACAAGGTTGTTACACCTCCTAGAATGTTCTGTGGGTGAGTGTTTGTTTAAGGGCCTCACGTTAGGTCGTTCCTGATGTGGTGTTTGCCAAGTGTCTCGTCTGTCATTGTTGGCAGTTACTGCCTTTTGTTCAGCACACACTCTGAAACAACGCTAGCAGTGCAGCACTACAGTGGGCAAACAGTCTTTTCCTTCATGCTTCCACTCCCACCTCGATCACTCACTCTTTAAACTCCAGCCTAATAAGGTCACTGGAACTCAAAGTTTGCAGCCGTTGACAGACAATGCCGGTAAATGAGCTGCTGTCTTAAACATCTTGCACAGGTTTAACATTTCAGTTTTTATAGCCTTTCAGATTTTTATTTTTCTGATGTCGATCTCATTCTGTAGACTCAATCTACATAAATCTGGCCAAGCTTTTACTTATTTATTATTTAACCATTTAACCAATGCTAAGCACACCACATCATTGAATTCTTAATTTCTTAACCAATGTTGTATATATATATATATATATATATATATATATATATATATATATATATATATACACACACACTATATATTTACATTTGTTATAAAATTTATGTAAAAAATACTCATTTATAAATTAATTAAATTATATATTTTTTATTAATTATTTTTAAGCTTAGAGTATGGATTTGCATTGAAGTTAGACCGGAGTTGTACACTTATAGTTTTTTTTTATTATTATTATTATTTATTTTTAGATTTTATTTTTAGATTTTCAGTGTTCATTTTTCTCTAAATGTGATCAATTTTATTTGCTTTTGTGATTTTTATTGTTTTTTGAATATTACTATTTAGGTTTAATTCACTTTTATTTCAGATTTAGTTTTTTCAGTGGTTCATTTCTAATTATTTCCAGTTAGTAATATTGTTTTAAATTAAACAAATTTTAGTTCGTTTTTCGAATTTTCATTTAGTTTAAAATTTTCAGCTAATATTTGTATTGTATTTCAGCTTTATTTCAATTACCGAAAATGTTTTTAATAGTTTTAAATTAACGATAATAACTGTACTTAAACCTTAGTGTTCCTGTATATTTTCTCAGCATGTGACTGTGACCCGAGAGGCATCGCGGAGCAGCAGTGCAACAAGGCCTCAGGTCACTGCGTGTGTGTGGAGGGTGTTTCTGGACCCAGATGTGACGCGTGCGCTCGAGGCTACACGGGCGACTTCCCACAGTGCGAGCGCTGCCATCAGTGCTTTGCCGAATGGGACGTAATTATAGGCGACCTCACCAATCAGACCCACAGACTGGTCCAGAAGGTCAATACCATCAAAGCCACTGGCATTACTGGACCCTACCAGGCCACCATCAATAACGTTGAAAGCAGCGCCAACTCAATCCGCAACATCCTCGCCCAGAATCCAGCCGCTCAGCCTCTGACGGAGATCCAGGGACTTCTCGAACAAGCTACGTAAGTTACGTCCTTGCTTAAGATGTGAAAGCAAGTGTAGATCCTTCTTATTAGTTCACATTGAGAGATCATTGACTCTTCTCATAAGAATAATCCTCTTTCTCTAAAGTGCCTTGATGGCTGAAATGAACACCAACCTTAACCTGACCGAGGAGACCTTATCCGAGATCTCATCTGACAACAACAGCACGGACACCAAACTGAACTCCCTCAAAGAAGAAGCTCAGAAACTGGAACAGACGGTGAAAGACCTGCAGAAACAGGTGGAGTTTGTGAAGAATTCAGACATTCGAGGTGAGTAACATAACTTAAGGTGCCATATTTTAACGATCTAAACCCATGGTCTAAAGCGCACGGTGCAAGTGCACTGAGAGTGTGTCTGAATCCACTTTTGCTAGTTTAACGACTGGAAAAATGGTCGGCGGATGGTCTAAAAGGATTGTCTCTAATTGAGGATTCTCTTAATGAGTAATGGGTGTGTTTTGGGCGTAACGTGCCAAAAAACGAATCAGAGTTTCATCTCCCATTCCCTTTAAAAGCCAGTTATGCTCAAGCCATGGCGGATTCACTATTTACATGGCAGAATTTGCAATCGTAAAGACTGAACGCTTCTCTAGTGAGGAAACGGATAAAGCGTGCAAACAGAACATATACGGGACAAGCCAACCATATCTTTATGTACACAATATTAATCTTTTACATTGCAATCCTTTTATTTTTTATATTTGTCATGTTTGTGTGCTGGTGCGCATCCCTGTGTGTGTGTGTAATAAGAAGAGTGCACGTGCATTGTACACCCGCCTATAGGCGCATATTACTAATGCTCCCTTTAAATAACAAAAGAAATACTGAGCCATTGACTTTAGACCAGGTTTGAGTTGGTCAATGGCGCAGTCTATTTCAGTGTCCTCAAAATAGCAACGCGTCAACAACACACCTCGTTTTCAGACCAGGAGCCCATGGGCACGGGCGCAAATGCATTTGCTATTTAAACAACGTGGAGCAGGATGTGAAAATGAAAACTGCGTCGCGCCTGGCCCATGATAGGGCCCGAGATGTTGTAA
The DNA here is from genome assembly GCA_031834385.1 of Semotilus atromaculatus. Taxonomy (NCBI): domain Eukaryota; kingdom Metazoa; phylum Chordata; class Actinopteri; order Cypriniformes; family Leuciscidae; genus Semotilus; species Semotilus atromaculatus. The sequence goes on along the minus strand of JAULUF010000027.1, from coordinate 7,323,768 downwards.
ACCCTTTTCTTGACCAGGAAAATTCATAATTTAACCGTCTTTTTCGGTCTATAGGGGCCAGAGCCAGCGTGAATCGATATTACGAGCAGTCCCAGAAGGCGGAGGTCCGTGCCAATGCCTCCACCAGTGACCCATACAACCTGGTCAATCAGTCTGCCATCCTGCGGACAGAAACAGAGGACTTGATGAACCAGACCAAAGAAGAGTTCAGTCAAAGGCAGGATGAGATTTCGACGAAACTGGACAACCTGGCAGGACAACTAGAGACTCTGGACCTGTCTGAGCTTAGCGAGAAGGTAAAGCAGTGAACAGATTTATGATCACGATCTACGTCAAGAGCTTATCTAGTCACTTGACAGCACTGAAGTTTCAATTAGCAAAAGTTTCGTTTTCAGAAACTAATCAAGTGCAAGAAAAAATACTTTGACATCACTTTAAAATTGCCTAGATATCCTTAGACTTTTGTTCCTGATCGCACAAAATCTTAAACTTTTTGTATTATACTTCCCAAATTGTGCGGCTTGTTGAGGACAGGTGTACAATTACATTAAAAAAGTGATTGGATTTTCAGGTTTTTTGTTTTTTTTTGTTGTTGCTTAGGCCAATAAACGAACAACTCTATTTGTAACGCATCATGCCAGTGAGTTTTGCTAATTTAAAACTAGTTTTACCGTTGTGATCTCTCCTCGGATACAGACATGTGGTAGTCCAGCTGGCTCTGAGAACTGTGCCGACTCTCCGTGTGGAGGCCTGAGCTGTGTGGACGGGGAAGGGAACAGGAAGTGTGGAGGAGAGGGATGTGATGGCCTTGCCACGCTGGCCCACAATGCCTGGCAGAAAGCCAAGGACTTTGACCTGGAGATTATCAGCGCCATGGAGGAAGTGGACAAGCTGTCTAAAATGGTGAGGTTTCTCAGCAGACACTGTATCTGCTGTTGATAGGGATTTTGAAATTATTTTCTAGAAATGTTCTGCATTTTTGTTCTCTGGTCGGATATTTCACTTGACAACTGCTGAATGCCTTTTTAAAGACATTTTAGACGATTTGCAAAGATTTCTTCTTTAAGGATCCTTTATTTTAAAGACAGGCATGTGATCAGCTAAAGACAAAAAAAGGGATATTTTCCAGGCAACTGGTGAGTAAGAGTAACAGTATGGCAAGCCATCTTAACATTGAATCATTTAAACCTACTAGTCCATTTTCATGCTACTAGTACTTAATGGAATAGATAATAATATCTAAAAAGTAAACATATCCTAAAAATTCTTTAGGTACTAGTGCCTTTTCTTTAGATACTAGTGCTTATTATTTAGGTACTAGTACCTTTTTAAAGATACTAGTACTTATTCATTAGATACTAGTCCTTATTTATTAGATACTAGTGCTTATTCTTTAGGTACTAGTGCCTTTTCTTTTTTGTTACTTGTAACAAATAATTTTTTTTGCCATTGACTTCTATGTTGGAAGTGTTGGAATGTGCACCAAACAAAGTCATTTATTCTATGTTGAAATCATTTCAAATGATTCTAAATGAAATGAAGTGAATGTCAAATTAAATTTTTTACATAATTTTGCGTGTTTTTGTCTGTTAAAGCGGTATAATTTCGCAAGCTGTATATGAGGCGGCTTTATTCTATGTATGCACGCAGAGAAATCCAGCTCTTAGAGAGCGTGCAAGTACTGAACAGTTTAAAATCGTTTGAATGTTTAAACTGGTAAGACTTAAAGGAACACGCCGACTTTTTGGGACTTTAGTTTATTCACTGTATCTCCCAGAGTTAGATAAGTCCATACATACCCTTTTCATCTCCGTGCGTGCTGTAACTCTGTCTGATGCACCCACCGCTAGCCTAGCTTAGCACAAACACAAAGTAAATGGCTCCAGTTAGCGTCCTGCTCCCAAAAAGTGACAAAATAACCCCAACATTTTACTATTTATATGTTGTGATTTGTATAGACACAGCGTGTACAAATAACAAGGTCATATGAGACACAGGCATCTTTTAACAGTATACATACTGGGAACTATATTCTCAGAAGGAGCACTGCTACTTGGGCGGAGTGATTTGCTCACAGCACCGGAGAAGCCCTGTGGTGAGGAGCAGAGAGTTCGCCCAGAGTGTTGCGCTAATCACTCCGCCCGAGTAGCAGTGCTTCGCCTTCTGAGAATATAGTTCCCAGTTCCCAGCACAGCCCTAATAAGTACTAGTAACTAATGGATAAGTACTAGTATTTTTAAAAAGGTACTAGTACCTAAATAATAAGCACTAGCAGCTAAAGAATAAGCACTAGTAGCTAATGAATAAGTACTAGTACTTAATGGAATAGATACTAGTATCTAAAAAATAAGTACTAGTAGCATGAAAATAGAGACTAGTAGGTTTAAACGATTAAATGTTAAAACGGCTTGCCATGTAACAATGGTGAATTTTACTCTTGTTTGGCACTTGCCTGGCTAACATGCTAGTAGTGTCCTGCAGATGGTGGGATAAATATGCACAAATTACATCCCTGTAAAGAATCCTTAATATGTGTGTTCAGGTGTCAGAGGCAAAGGTGAAAGCCGACGAAGCAAAGTTAAATGCTCAGGAGGTGCTGGCGAAGACCAATGAGACCAAAAAACGCGTGGACGGCAGCAACGAGGAGCTACGCCAACTCATCAAACAGATCCGAGACTTCCTCACTCGTAAGACACACTTAGCAAGTTTCCTCGAGCTAAGTTGCTCGGATGGTGAAAAGTGTCTTGAATTTCAACTCGTACTGTGTCTGTTTCTTCAGAAGATGGAGCGGACCTGGAGAGCATCGAGGCTGTGGCCAATGAAGTTCTGCAGATGCAGATGCCCACCACACCAGCCCAGCTGCAGAACCTGACAGCGGAGATCAGGGAGCGCGTGGGCAGCTTGACAGATGTTGAGGACATCCTCAACCAGAGTGCCGACGACATCATGAGAGCAGAAAGCCTGCTGGAACAAGCCCGCAAGGCCAGGTCTGAGATATAGTCAATCCCTGAGAACAGTTTGAACAGGCACCTGTCACAAATCAGCTACACAAAAACTTTTTATTCTTCAACCTGATTATCAATATTTGGCATTTTGCATGCTAGGTTATTTTTTTGTCGTTTTAGCTATTTTTATTTTAATAGTTCTTATAACAAAAAAAAATGGGATTTGTGCCTTAGTGCTTTAAAGTAATGGGACACTAAAGCAAAGGTTCTCAACTTTTTTGACATGAAGGCCCTTTATTGTCCAACAAAATTTTCATGGCTCTCTCCCCTTTCCTAAATTTTGGCATATTTAATTCATTTTTTGATTTCGATGTATACAACTACTGTAAGTATATCCAACCTTACTCGAATATGTTCATTACACTCACGCTAAGCAGTGTGTACTATATAGCAAATCTCAACTGCATGATTGTTATATTATCGAAAAATGTTTGAAAAATTATATTTTGTTTATATAGAACAACCTACTTTAGCCTGCGTACATACAGTATATTCACGTAAAAGATTCTGCTATATAGAATCTCGACTGCTTGGTTATTTATATCGTTGCAAAAATGTAACTAGATTATTGCCCAGCTCTTTATATAAAGTTGAATACACATTGTATTCAACTTAATTTGCATAGATACAGTACACTAACGTAAAGCGATATATACTTTATAGCAAATCTCAACTACATGAATGCTTGCATCTTTGCAAAGAGTAAACTATATTATGCGACTATAAAGCATGTTGATATTAAAGATGATATAATCATTAACAACATGATTGTGAAAAGAGCTATATAAATCAATTTGACTCGACTTGATTCCAGAAGTTTCTGTATGTTCTTCGATAAGACCAATAATCATTGAATGGCGAAAAAGAAATATGATTGCAGCTTGATTTTGTTTGTTTTTAAGCATTTAGATATATTGATAACAATTTGTTCAATTAATACATTTAAGTTATCATGCAACACTTTTGAGTGTTTGTTGAGGTCCCCTAGTCTAGAACCAGTGCTTCAAAGTGTACCATATCTGTGGAATGTGGCAGTATTGCCACCTACTGGCCAGTTCATTGAACAACACGTTTGTTTGATCTCTTTTTTTCTCAGGAAGGAGGCGACAGATGTCAAAGACACAGCTCAGATGGTGAAGGAGGCCTTGCAGCAGGCTGAACGCGCTCAGAGTTCTGTGACCGAGGCCTTGAAACAGGCCACCGCTGACATCAAGGGAACACAAGACCTGCTGGTCTCGGTAAGTCTACACTGGTTTTTATCACCACTCAACAATTTTGAGTTATAGACTTGTTTTGGACATGAACAATTTGCTGCTTTTGAATGAATCTAATTGACTCTTTTTGTACAAAAGGTGGAGTCAGAGACATCCGACTCAGAGCTGAAACTGAGTAACGCCACCCGAAGGCTCCTGAAGTTGGAAAGCGATGTAGCTCTGCTGAAAGAAAAGGCTCTTAATACCTCCACAAGCGTCAACAGCACAGAGAAAGAGGCCGATAGCATTAACGCACTGGCCGAGCAGCTCAAAAAGGTGCCTGTAATATCTGGACATGTTACGTCATTTTTGGTATTAACTGTTTTGCGTTTGTAACCTCTTATGTTGTGGTTGACGGTTTATGCAGAATCTGGATTCAGAGCTGAAAGACAAGTACAGTACTGTTGAAGAGCTGATCACACAGAAGGCTGAAGGAGTGACAGAGGCCAAGAAAAGAGCAGAGGAACTCCAACAGGAAGCCAAAAATCTATTGCTACAGGCCAGCGAGAAACTTCAGCTTCTGAAAAGTAAGTCGACGGTGCATTTCTAATTGCAGAGCAAATATTAAACATATCTGCATGAAATAAGCGCAACTGCAACATCGCTGGGTAAAAGCGCTGCAACTCTAAAGTGATTTCTGGGTTAAAACTTTTTAAAGATTGAGTTTTAAAAGTAGTGATGCACTGAAAATTTTTAATTCTAGGCCGAAACCCAAAATTCAGGATGCACTTGGGTGAAAATCGAAAGTTTATTTGATAATCAAATAAGTAATCATTCATTTAATAATCAACACTCAGTTGATAAGTTGTATAAACATAAAAACTGCCTAATGTGCGATTTAAATATCAACTTTTAATAATAGAATTATGTTTCTTCTAATGAAGACGCTGAAACACGACATGCTAATCAAACGTCAGTTTCGGTCAAAATTATTTCGGCCAAAGTCTTTGGTAGGCAAAATTTCAGTGCATCACTAATTTAAAAAGAACTATCATACAACTGTTTTCAATTTAGATTTTAGTGTTCTCAATTAGGAAGAGCTAATCTTCTGTTGTTTTGCAGATCTTGAGAAGAGCTACGATGAAAATCAGAAGCTGCTGGAGGACAAGGTCAATGAGTTGGTGGATCTGGAGAAGGCTGTGAAAGAACTGCTTCAGGAGATCAGTCACAAAGTGACCGTCTACAGCACCTGTCTGTTTTAACGCTACTACTGGCTGCATTAGGAAAATAAATTTTATTAACTTTGTTGAGTTTTACAACTTTACCCACACATTTATCTTTTGTCACTGTATGGAAGGGTGTTAAACACTTTTGCGACCACAAGAGAATGTCATTTGGATTTAAAAAATTTATAAAAGATCAAAGAGTGAATGTAAGATATGCCCAACATAACTATGAGACTGCAATGACAATGAATTAGGATAAAAGTTGTTGAAATAAGAAGTAAAATAATGTAAATATGCCTAAAATTTTCTACTTTTCTGTCACAAATATCTGGATCGGTTTATAAATGCCATGAAAATGAAATCAGAATAAACTCAAGTTTATTAATTAATACTACATTGTGAAATTGTGTCGTTGTTTTCACTCCCTCAACACATCCTTTATAAGATACTAGTACTTATAAAACTACTAAAACTAATTCTAGTTTATAAAATACAATCTAAGCATTCTAATGAAACTCTGTAAGATGGAAATAACAGTCGAGACTTATGTATTGTGGAAGAATCACTCCTTAATCCAATTTTTTTTTTTACTTGGTTTATGCTACTTGTTTTATTTCTATAATAGTGGTATGGTGAACTTTGGTCATGGCCGTAGAGCGGAGGTGGACCTGTACTGTGGCGATGTGGAGAATCATCAATGTCATTAAAATAACCAGATCATAAGAGTAATTTGCCCGTTAATCGGACCTCACTGGAAGCTCTATATATTTTTTAATCAGTATAAAGAACCAGCTCAGAGTAATTTGCTTGTTCGCTATATTGAGATTAAGTCATTGCGCTGAACTGATTTAATTAATTAAAGGATTCATCAGTTTTAAATGAGTATTTTTTTTGTTTTTGAACAATGCATTAAAATAACCAATAACAGACTACAGGCAACCGCAAGACAATTGAAAGACATGATTTCTATGTATTATTTCATAGTACGCAGTCTTTTATATCGCTACATTCAATTTATAGTCTCATTCACAACACAAAGGCGACGCAAGCCAAAGGTGACTGTGGCAAGGAAAATCCCCTACAAAATTTTATGTAGGGAGAAACCAAGGACGGGGGCCCGTTCTCCTCTGGCTGACACGTTTAAAAAAATACTGCATATTTGATTTAGAATATTTATGGCTTGATGATAATTAACAAAATATCAATCCAATTCTAAATTTAAACATTCAAAAAACATGTACATAACTCTTACCTGCAAATCTTACATGTTCTCTACAACACTTACATGTACTCTACAACTCCTAGATGTACATTACAACTCTTACATGTACTCTACAACTCTTACATGTACTCTACAACACTTACCTGTACTCTACAACACTTACCTGTACTCTACAACTCTTACATGTACTCTACAACACTTACATGTACTCTACAACTCTTACATGTATACAACACTTACATGTACTCTACAACACTTACATGTACTCTACAACACTTACATGTATACAACACTTACATGTACTCTACAACACTTACCTGTACTCTACAACACTTACATGTACTCTACAACACTTACATGTTCTCTACACCACTTACATGTACTCTACAACTCTTACATGTTTTCTACAACTCTTACATGTACTCTACAACTCCTACATGTACATTACAACACTTACCTGTACATTGCAACTCTAAAATGTTCTCTACATCTCCTACATGTACAGGGCTGGAGTGGGGCCACTTTTCAGCCAGGGAGTTTCAGGCCCAAGACTGGCCCAGTTTTTGGTGGAAATTGGATAAATTAAGCAACAGTTCAGCTCTTACTATTGTGTAGTTTTTGATAATACCATGGTTCAACAAATATTTGTAAGATCAAGCTTGAGTTTTGTTATCAATATTTGCATAATATTTGCAAAATCTATGAATCACCATATATTGGGTGATACAAAAAGGCTAATATTTTAAATAAATATTAATAATAATGCTCACTATTAACTAGTTTCATTACCATGCAATGGCAGCGTTTTATAATCACTGTGGTACTCTACAACACTTACATGTACTCTACAACTTCTAGATGTACATTACAACTCTTACATGTACTCTACAACTCTTACATGTACTCTACAACACTTACCTGTACTCTACAACACTTACATGTACTCTACAACTCTTACATGTACTCTACAACACTTACCTGCACTGTAAAAGTGAATTTTGATGATTTGTTTTCACAGCTTTTTATATTTTGTCAAATCAACTTAGATAATTAATGTAGTTCAGATAACATAATATTTTGAGTTTCTATTTATTAAACCAATCTCCTTTGTTGTTTTAACTCAAATTTTTAATTTCAATGAACTCAAAATTTTAAGGCAACCAGGTAACTTACTTTTTTAAGTTAATCCAACTATTTTTTTTTACAGTGTGTACTCTACAACACTTACCTGTACTCTACAACACTTACATGTTCTCTACAACTCTTACATGTTCTCTACAACACTTACCTGTACTCTACAACACTTACCTGTACTCTACAACTCTTACATGTACTCTACAACTCTTACATGTACTCTACAACACTTACCTGTACTCTACAACTCTTACATGTTCTCTACAACTCTTACCTGTAAATTACAACTCTTACATGTACCCTGCAACTCATACCTGTACATTACAACACTTACCTGTACATCACAACACTTACCTGTTCTCTACAACTCTTACCTGTACATTACAACACTTACCTATACTCTACAACTCTTAACCGTTCTCTTCAATTATTTCCTGTTCATTACAACTCGTACCTGTACTCTACAACGCTTACCTGCACTCTACAACTCTTACCTGTACTCTACGACTCTTTCCTGTACTGTTAAAACTCTTACATGTTCTCTTAAAACTCTTACCTGCACTCTATAACTCTTGTATTCTACCAGATTTATTTATCTATTTGTCACCCATCTTACCCCACTCAGCGACGACCCTGAATGTACCTGTACTGTGGTCATGGCATTGAGATGGTCCTTTGGTTTGCTGTGGCACAAAGGGAGGCCTTGGCTGTGAGCGCTGCACTGAGGACTGTCCTGGGTTTCCCTCACATCGAGGACTGCCTGGGTTTCCCTCACATCGAGGACTGCCTGGGTTTGCCTCACACCGAGGACTGCCTGGGTTTGCCTCACACAGAGGACTGGCTGGGTTTGCCTCACACCGAGGACTGCCTGGGTTTGCCTCACACCGAGGACTGCCTGGGTTTGCCTCACACCGAGGACTGCCTGGGTTTGCCTCACACCGAGGACTGCCTGGGTTTGCCTCACACCGAGGACTGGCTGGGTTTGCCTCACAACAAGGACTGGCTGGGTTTGCCTCACACAGAGGACTGGCTGGATTTGCCTCACACCGAGGACTGGCTGGGTTTGCCTCACACCGAGGACTGGCTGGGTTTGTCTCACACGAGGACTGCCTGGGTTTGCCTCACACCGAGGACTGCCTGGGTTTGCCTCACACCGAGGACTGGCTGGGTTTGCCTCACACCGAGGACTGGCTGGGTTTGCCTCACACCGAGGACTGGCTGGGTTTGCCTCACACCGAGGACTGGCTGGGTTTGCCTCACACTGAGGACTGCCTGAGTTTGCCTCACACCGAGGACTGGCTGGGTTTGCCTCACACCGAGGACTGGCTGGGTTTGCCTCACACCGAGGACTGGCTGGGTTTGCCTCACACTGAGGACTGGCTGGGTTTGCCTCACACCGAGGACTGCCTGGGTTTGCCTCACACCGAGGACTGGCTGGGTTTGCCTCACACCGAGGACTGCCTGAGTTTGCCTCACACCGAGGACTGGCTGGGTTTGCCTCACACCGAGGACTGGCTGGGTTTGCCTCACACCGAGGACTGGCTGGGTTTGCCTCACACCGAGGACTGGCTGGGTTTGCCTCACACCGAGGACTGGCTGGGTTTGCCTCACACCGAGGACTGCCTGGGTTTGCCTCACACCGAGGACTCCCTGGGTTTGCCTCACACTGAGAGGTGCTGGACAGAGGCTGTAGCGCTGGAGGGGTTTGTGACTGTGGCACATACTGTATGTGTAGCGCTGAGGCGGGCCTGGGTTGTGGCTCTAGAATGGCTCAAGGACAGGTAACTATGACATGGGCATGGACTCACAAACATTTAAGGCCCGTTCACACCAAGCACGATAACTATAAAGATAACGATAAAGATATAATTCTAAAAATCGTTCTCCATATTAAAGAATAACAGAGTTCACACCACAACTACAACGATAAAGATATTAGGAACGATATCGTTGGGATCACTTTCAGGGGTGCGTTTCCCAAAGCCAACTATGGTCGCAAGTTCCATCGTTACCAATAGAGTTCAATGGAAATTACGATCATAGTTGGCCAACGATGCTTTTGGGAAACGCACCCCAGAACGATTTTTTTCCAGCTGTCCAACGATAAAACACTGACAGCCAATCAGAATCCATTCTAATTTAAAGGTCTCGCACATTTAAAATGGCAGATGACATTGCAGAGAAGTTAATCGTCGAGGTACAAAAAAATCCTCCACTGTTTGACAAGTCAAACCCCCTTTTCAAGGATACGTTAAAAAATATGGATATATGAAAAGCAATCGGTCGTATCCTCGGAATAAATGGTGAGAAGTATTAACGATGAGCCAGGGCAAGAATGCGTTTCTATCTTGGAAATTCAAACAGCATTACACATTAAAAAAAGAGAAGGGATGATCTTAGAATAAAAATACCGTTATCGGTCATTGGTGTGGACGCATATAGTTATCTTTATCGTTATCTTTATAGTTATCGTGCTTGCTGTGAACGGGCCTTTAGGCTACATGAAACTACATGAAAGGCTTCTGTGACACAAATAATTAATGTAGCTCAAACAGTAGATCGTGGGTCATGGGTTTGATTCCCAAATGTGAACTAATAACGTATAACTTAAATGCAATCTAAGTTGATTTTGATAAAAGCGTCTAGGCTTGGGCTTGGCTGTGAGATGAACCTCAAAGAGCTTAGGTTAAAAGAGTTAGGAACAGGAACCTTAGGGCCAGTGCCCGTGACAGGAGGTGCATCCCAACTTGCTTAAGCACTACTCTGACATTTTGTAATATTAATACTATGAGTAATGTGTTGGCACTGAAAATTCCAACAAGAAGTGCACTTCAAGTACCCGGATAATGCAAACTGAAAAAAGAAAGTGTGGAATGTAGGGCAATGAACTTTATGCAAGGCCGCTTCTGCATTTAGCCTCAGTGGCAACTTCCTGTCCTCTGCAGTGCAGTGTACAAAAATTGTGAGAAAACTAAGCAAAAAATGAAAGCTTGAGGAAGTGTTGAGGGTCTATCAGCTTCTGATGCTGAATGACGAAAATCAATTTACTACATTTTGCCTTTTTAGGGCACTGTGGTCCTTAATGATTTCAGCAGCCATACAACTACAACCATAATTTACTATTTTGATTTTAGATAGTGGAGGCAAAATCATCTGGATTTGTTGGCCATAAAATAAAATGTAACTAACAATGCAAAAATGATGTGCATTATGTAAAATAATGAATAATGTCTATATGAATATATTAATGACTTTAGCAACAAATATTTATAAGAGATAAAATACTAAATAAAAAGAAAAATGTTTGTTGAAAATTGCTTTTATTAACACTAATGAACCAAAAACTGTATTTGTTTGTTTACTGTGCACTGTTAGTGGCAAGACGCACAGCACCACCTTGTGTCTGTATAATCATGCTGCAAACTTCAACTGATATGCATTTCAATTGGTCCAGCCATGTAAGATTACAAGCAACAAACCTTTTAAATTGAGAAGTGATCTGAAAATGTTTCTAACTAACAGTGGATATTTTTAAGCACATATAAAAGTAAAAACAGGTAAAAATCTAAATCAACATAATCCGAATAGAACTGTTGATAAAGCCACTCAACTCGAATTCACCTCACTAATAGACCCCTTCACGGTTGACGTCACAGGAAAATTCGCTGTTCGCAGTGCGCATGTCGGGGTCAGAAAGTTCAATCCATCCCATTGAATTGTGTGGTAACAAGAGAATTTCTCGTCACATAAAAAATGCCTACTTGTTGCGTCGTGGACTGTGAAAATCGCACCAGTTGTGGAGTCAGGTTTTTCAGGATTCCGGCAGGATCTCATCCATTTAAAAAAAAAAATAGACGACACCCGTGCAGTTTCAAAGGTATTTGAAGTCCTTCAACGGGCTGTGCACGATCGCAGCTGAGGAAGAGGGTCTTATCTAGCGAAACGATAGGTCATTTTCTAAATAAATAAAAAAGATATATACTTGTTAACTACAGTTGTTCAGATTGATCTGATCTGCAACGCGTCGGGAACTACGTCATCACGTCGATGTCGCCGGCGCCGGCAAAAGTACCGTCCCACTGTTTACAAAGCGACCGTGCAAAGGAGGATAGTTCAAATCTATATCGCTATATAAAACCGTCTGGACAAGTGGACATGCCCACAGACTACTTTATTATTAGCGTCTAGCGATTTGTAGGCTCTTAGTTTTTCGCGTGTGTAAAAACACTCGGCTTGTCCACCAGATAGCTGTAACGTTATATGGTGAGCCAGTGAATATCTGGCCGCTTGCTAACGTTGTCTACTACCCATTCTGTTAGGAGCTCGGGATCAGGCAGACAATCGCCATTAACCAAAACAAGTTTATTATGGTACTTTTCCCGTTCTTGTGGTGGCAAAGACAGTGAACAATATGCTGGTCTATTAGCCGCGCCGTTTTTCTGACCCCATGCTGCGCGCGCACCCAACCTAGGTGTTCGATGTTTACAAACATTGAAGGGGTCTATAGTGAGAATTGTAGTAGCCAGGCCTACAAAAAGAAAAACATAAATATCCAAAACTGATATAAATATCCTTCTAATCTCCCACACACTTTATAGTCCTTTTAACCACTTAAAATCCACGAACTCGGTACCGGGGTCGTAAATCTTCGTTATGTTCGTACGATCTTTTTGTGACACCCCAAAGTATGTGCACATTTTGTGTAAAGTTGTCATACGATTAGCAAAAGGTTATTTTTGCTTGGGTGACTGATAAGCAATGCGGGACTTGAACATAAATCATTACAGGATTAGTGTAAGAATATGGACTGTTGCTGTGAGAAACCAGGACTTTTATTATGAAAGCGGAAAGGAGGACCCTCACATCTGCTGAGGATTTGGTGCGACGTGACACTGTGGCTCTGGTCTCATCACTTTTTCCTGTGATTTTGCAGGTATTATTGTTAGAACAGCTTGATAACATGCACACGAGGTCTGTAATACAAATGTATATGTTCATGCTGGAGATGTTTTGAGTAATGATGTTCGGGGTTGTGAATATGTCAAATATGCACACTGTCCGCCATTTGGTGAACGCTGTAACACGAGGTCATTGTGAAATGCGGTTAATTCAATTCAAATCGACTCCAGTTACAAGGTTATAATGTTCATTATGAGTTTTCTTTAATGTGTTTAGTTTATTAAGTTATGTAAACATAAAGATCGGATGCACCTTCTCAGTTAAACGTTTCAGATATACATTCAGCTGATGTAATACGGTGTTAATTCCTGCTGTGGCAGAAAGGGAAATTAATGTTAAATATGTATGGTACATATGTGATCAGGATCGTGGTCCTTAAATGCACAGTCATTTATAATAGTTATATGCATAAAATATGCTTTTGACTCATTTGAGTACATGTACAAAAAGTCTTGTGGAAAGCTAAAAAAAGGTATTAGTTTTGTGGAAGAAAACGTAAATGTGAGGTTTGTGTTTCTGTTGAATAATATGGACAAAGAAAAGAAAGCTGACACTTATAACAGAGAATGAGAGAAAATAGATTTATACTTTAATGCTTTATTAGAAAACAATGGGAAAAAAAACATTGAATAAAGACAGAGGATTTGGTGCGACGTGACACTGTGGCTCTGGTCTAATCACTTTTTCCTGTGATTTTGCAGATCTGTCTTATCTGTATACAGGTCCTTCTAAAAATATTAGCATATTGTGATAGTTCATTATTTTCCATAATGTAATGATAAAAATTAAACTTTCATATATTTTAGATTCATTGCACACCAACTGAAATATTTCAGGTCTTTTATTGTTTTAATACTGATGATTTTGGCAGACAGCTCATGAAATCCCAAAATTCCGATCTAAAAAAATTAGCATATCATGAAAAGGTTCTCTAAACGAGCTATTAACCTAATCATCTGAATCAACTAATTAACTCTAAACACCTGCAAAAGATTCCTGAGGCTTTTAAAAACTCCCAGCCTGTTTCATTACTCAAAACCGCAATCATGGGTAAGACTGCCGACCTGACTGCTGTCCAGAAGGCCATCATTGACACCCTCAAGCAAGAGGGTAAGACACAGAAAGAAATTTCTGAACAAATAGGCTGTTCCCAGAGTGCTGTATCAAGGCACCTCAGTGGGAAGTCTGTGGGAAGGAAAAAAGTGTGGCAAAAAACGCTGCACAACGAGAAGAGGTGACCGGACCCTGAGGAAGATTGTGGAGAAGGATCGATTCCAGACCTTGGGGGACCTGCGGAAGCAGTGGACTGAGTCTGGAGTAGAAACATCCAGAGCCACCGTGCACAGGCGTGTGCAGGAAATGGGCTACAGGTGCCACATTCCCCAGGTCAAGCCACTTTTGAACCATAAACAGCGGCAGAAGCGCCTGACCTGGGCTACAGAGAAGCAGCACTGGACTGTTGCTCAGTGGTCCAAAGTACTTTTTTCGGATGAAAGCAAATTTTGCATGTCATTCGGAAATCAAGGTGCCAGAGTCTGGAGGAAGACTGGGGAGAAGGAAATGCCAAAATGCCTGAAGTCCAGTGCTGCTTCTCTGTAGGCCAGGTCAGGCGCTTCTGCCGCTGTTTCTGGTTTCTGTTTCCGAGTCTCCGTCTGAAGGCGCCCCCGCCTCTTTGGATGCGGAGCTTATGGCCATTCTCACTGAGGCGGTGGCAGATATGGAGCTGGAGTGGACAGCGCCCAAGGAACTGCAGTCGAAAAGATGGATGGACGGCTCCTTCCTCGGCGCGGGCTGTCAAGCCGAAGCCCCGCAGAGACCCGCCCCCTTTTTCTCGGAGGTCCACGAGGAACTCACCAGATCATGGCGCTCCCCTTACTCAGCACGAGCCCATGCACAAGGTACCCAGCTGCTGACTGCAGTGGAAGGGGCAGAGAAATTGGGCTACGCTCGATTGCCTCCCGTCGAGGATGCCATCGCGGCTCATTTAGCATCGTCTCCCGGCTGGAAGACCGCCCAACTGCCTTCCAGACCATGTCGCGCTACCGCCCACATGGTTGAGAAAGCATACACGTCAGCTGGACATGCAGCATCTGCCCTCCACACGATGGCAATTCTGCAGGTTTTCCAGACGCGACTCCTAGGGTCCCTGGATATGGGAAGCCCGGACCCCGAGTTGCTCAGGAAACTGCGCAGGGCCGCAGATCTCGCTTTGGCGGCGTCTAAAAAGGTTGTGCAGGGAATCGGCCGCAATATGGGCAGTCTTGTGGCCCTACATCGCCATCTGTGGCTGATGCTGTCTGGGATGCGCGAGACTGACAAGAGGCAGTTCCTGGACGCACTGGTAAGCCCCACGGGTCTTTTCGGTGTTGCGGTAGAGTCGTTATCCGACAAGTAGCCTACGCCGAGACCGTCAAACAATCTAAGATGATGCCTCATCTGCTGCCGAAACGGTCTCAAGCCCCCCCCGGCGGTGAGATCGAGATCATCTTCTGCGCAGCGCCCAGCGGGACCTAACAGACGCGCGTCCCCGAGTGTGGCAGAACATCGCGAGCCAGAGCCTCCCTTCGGCCAGAGGCAATTCAGGAAGCCACGCTTTGGTGCGAAGCCGGCCTCTAGCAGCCAAGGGCGCCCGGCGGGCAAAAAGGAGCAGCGCTCCTGATGTGCGTGTCGGGGAGGAAAGAGCGCGGGACGTGTTCGTCGGACCCGCTGCGAAGAGGGCGTGTTCCCACCCAGAGTTCGACGAGAATGTGTTTTTTCTGAAACCGCTGTGTTCTGTTTCAATAAACAAAGTGCATTACATGTCTCAGCAAAAGAGCCTTCTTCCTCCCAACATTATTACCCGCGTCATAGGCGAAGCCTCTCCCCCGGGAGACGCTTCGCAGAGCGGAAGCTCGTGGAAACCCGAGAAGATGGCTATCTATTAGAGTGCGGATCGGGCCGAATTTTTCTGTCCGAGCCCGGCCCGCGTCCGACAGAGCAGTAACCGAGCCCGACCCGAGCCCGACAGGCATAAAGATATTTATGTCCCAGCCCGACCCGAGGCCGACAGTTAAAATCCCATTTTTTTCTCATACTAATGACACATGTACGTTTGTTTGTGTGGAAAGCCCGCTTTTTATTAAGCAAATGTAGGAAGGCATTCGGAAATGTCAACAGGACGAGCACATCAGCGCGTACGCAGAAACAAGCGCACTTAACACAGGCGCGCATGCACGTGTTTCGTTGTCACGGCTACATAAACAAATTTCCGCACACAGGAAGACAGATGTTATGGTAATATTTTACATGTATTTTAATCACAAAAACGAACGTTTGCATCAAGTGAAAGCATCAGGCACATTTGCTACCTACATAAGCTGTTTTAAATAAAAAATGTTCAATGCCTTATCGCGCTGATGTGACCGAGCCCGACCCGAACCCGAACATAATTTCTAAATATCTGTCCGAACCCGGCCCGGCCCGTCGGGTACCGGCGAGTCCCGTCGGGCTCGGGTCGGGTATCCATCCTCTACTATCTATGTCCCCGTGCAGGAAGCCGCGGACGAGCTATCTACCATTCATATAGCGGTCAATGCTTCCTCGGTGGCTGGCGCCCAGCCTCCGCTGCAGCATTCATTAAAGCCCCCTTATCGAGTCACCTGAGCGTGTGGTCGACACTACTGACGGCATCACATTGGGTGTTACACACGATAAAACGCGGCTATACGCTTCAATTCGCTCGCAGACCACCCCGCTTCGGCGGTGTGATTTTGACAGAGGTGTCAGAACAGAGCGCTCCGTTGCTTCGGGCAGAAATCTCATCTCTCCTGGCCAAACAAGCAGTAGAGACAGTACCCGAAGAGCAAAAAAATTCCGGTTTCTACAGCCGTTATTTTCTAGTACCAAAGAAAGACGGAGGTATGCGCCCTATTTTGGATCTGAGATTACTGAACAAAGCGCTCGCGAAACGCGCATTCAAAATGATAACAGCGAAGCAGATCCTCACGCACATTCAGCCCGACGATTACTTCATTGCAGTGGATCTAAAGGATGCATACTTCCACATTCAGATAGCCCCGCATCACAGGCGCTTCCTTCGTTTTGCATTCGAGGGTGTGGCATACCAGTTCAAAGTGTTGCCGTTCGGGCTGGCCCTGGCCCCCCGTGTATTTACAATGTGCATGAATGCAGCGCTTGCTCCCCTGAAGCTCAGTGGAATGCGCATTCTGAACTATCTCGACGACTGGTTGGTCATCGCGCGGTCGAAGAGTGTTCTGGGGGAACACAAACACAGACTCCTCGCCCACCTGACAGATTTGGGTCTGTCTGTGAACATGCAGAAAAGCGCGCTTCAACCGTGCCAGTCCATCACATTCCTCGGTATGGTGCTGGATTCACGTACTATGATTGCAAAGCTGTCAGAGTCGAGAATTCAGTCGATTCAGAGTACGTTAGCCCTATTCGTTCAAGGCAGAGCCATCCCCTTAAAAACATTTCAGAGGCTACTCGGTCTGATGGCAGCTGCAGCCTCCGTCTGCAGACTGGGCTTATTGCACATGAGACCACATGAGACAACACTGGATACAGAGACGCACGCGTACAGCCGCGGGCGTGGAGAGCGGGAACGGAACGCCTTATCATAACGCGTTCATATCTGGAGACTCTAGCGCCGTGGTTCGACATGACCATGTTCGAGCAGGGGGCTGCCTTGGACAGAGTGGTCAGACGCGTAGTGGTCACTACGGATGCGTCGCTGTCAGGCTGTGGAGCCCTCTGCGATGGCAGACCGGCATTCGGTACGTGGACAGGAGATCAGACGCGCTGGCATATAAACTGCTTGGAGATGGAAGCGGTTCATCTAGCGCTGCGAGTTTTCCTCCCATTTGTGAAAGACGTCATGTTCTCATCAGAACGGACAACACGGCGGTGGTGGCGTACATAAATCGCCAGGGAGGGTTACGTTCGCAATCCCTGCAGGGACTAGCGAGGCGGCTGTTATTATGGACAGACAAAATACTGCTGTCGATTCGAGCAGTGCAGCTAGTGAACATGGCGCTTTTTCCCCCGTGGAGGATACCGCCGAGAAGAGACCTCCTGTCTCAGGCAAAAGGCACCATATGGCACCCCAACCCGGAGCTGTGGGACCTGCATGTGTGGCAGATCAGCACGGAGTATCACAACGGGTGCTACAGACAATAGCAGAGGCTAGAGCCCCTTATACGCTCTGAAGTGGAGGGTGTTTGTTAACTGGTGTGTTGACAAAAAGGAGGACCCCAGGAATTGCGACATTTCCATTATTTTGACCTTCCTACAGGAACGTCTGGATGTTGGCAGCTCGCCATCTACGCTGAAAGTTTACGTGGCCACTATTGCTGCTTGTCGTGATGTGGATGGTCATTCAGTGGGGAAACACCCTTAGATTACGAGTTTCCTCCGGGAGCGAGGCGGCTTTTCCCTCCCCGCCTTCGTCAGATGCCAGTATGGGACCTGTCGTTAGTGCTCGGTGCGCTGTCTGACCCACCTTTTGAACCAGCTGAGTCTAGCGACATTAAAGTACTCTCATTCAAGACGGCGTTTCTGCTCGCGCTAGCCTGTGGGTGACTTACATGCATTGTCAGTAAACAGTGCGTGTATGCAGTTCGGACCGGATGATTGCATGGTCAGACTTTTACCCAAGCGCAGATACTCGCCTAAAGTGCTTTTAACGCCGTTCAGAGCCCAGGTGGTTACAATCCCAGCATTTTGCCCCGAGGAGGTCAGTGTTTCAGAGTCTCAGAAGTACGCTTTGTGCCCCGTGCGTGCCCTGCGTGCTTATGTGAACAGAACTAGCCAGTTTCGAACTTCAGAGCAGCTCTTCGTCTGCTACACGGGTGCCAAGAAAGGCGGCGCGCTGTCGAAACAGAGGCTATCTCACTGGATAGTGGAGGCTGTGCGACTGGCTAATGCTTCCCGGGAAGCCGTTTGCCCTATAGGGGTGCACGCCCACTCCACTAGGAGTTTGGCGTCATCATGGGCGTGGGCGAAAGGCATGTCTATTCAGGACATTTGTTTCACGGCAGGTTGGTCTTCTCGTAATACCTTCGCGAGATTCTATAACTTGAATATCCCTTCATTCGCACCACATGTTCTGTCAGTGCAGGGAGAGAAAGCTGAGCTGTCATTGGACTAGGCTAGACTGCCCCGATGGCGCGCTCTACCCATGGTTTCGACTAGTCGTCAGACAGTGTGAGTTATTACTAGCAATAGCTATCATGTTCTCTATATTGTGCCCTTTATTATGCCCGCATTCATAAGCCGGCAGTATTTCCTAAGCACCAATCACTTGCTGCAATCCCCTTCCATTCAGTTCAGCGTGCTTAGCTAGGTGGGAGGGGCCTCGTTGGTGCAGATGCCAAGTTGGCTCTGTGCCAATAGGTGTTTCAACCAGGTCCAGTGCCTGTCCCTGAGCTGTGTAGAGATTAGTGCTCGTGTTATCTTTAGCTCGTTGAGCTGGGCGGGGTTTTTCCCACGCGGCGGGGGTTTTATTGTTCCCCATACGTAATGTCGAGAGACCGACTCGATAAGGGAACATCTCTGGTTACTCACGTAGAGAACGAGACATTACGTAACCTGCCGTGTGAGAAAAGACTTACAGTCTCCTTACTCGTTTCTCGTACAGCTCGTACAGCTAAGATTCTGAGGATTTTTGGCGCCCACCGTCACCTATATTGAGGAGTGTCAGCCAATCAGGTGATGGCGGGACCGCCATTGGCTATTTGCAAGCAAAAGAGTTATTCTATCAGATTCGAGGAAAATTGATTTCCCCATAGGTAATGTCTCGTTCCCTCCTCTCAGGGAACTATGGTTACGTGAGTAACCAGAGACGAAATGATTATTTAAATGCGCCGACAGCTCATTGTAACCTGTCAAACTGATTACACTGACCGGAGGGGGTGACTGGTTTAAGATGGCGGCGCCGTGGCTCGTCCGTGCCAATAGGAAGTAGCGGTCGATAGGGCGTCAATGGCTGCGTCCCGATTCGCCTACTTATACTACGTCCTAAAAGTATACTCTTTTTGTGAAGAAAAAGTACATACTTTTGAATGTGTAGCAAAAGAGTAGGCAAGCTTTGGGACATACTACTCCGTCATCTTTAACGGACAGCTCTGTCGCGTGCGCCCTGTCACCGTAAACTGCCCTGTCAATCATCTTGTCACAATCATCATCATCCTCCATTCAATCTAATTTAATTTCCTACCGTTTCTGAGAGAAGTGTAATAGCTCTTTCATCTGCCCGTCGTGGGTCTTTATGCGGAGACTCTCCTCATGTGTTTGCAATTTGAATGTAATGATGCATTTAAAAGTTAATGGTTAAACGTATCTTTACAAAAGTTCACAATGCTGATGCAGATGCAATATAACGTGAAAAATATTATGAAATTTTTATATTATGAAAAATAATAGATCCGAATTTAGATTTTTAGAACACGCATTATCTTATTTTCCATCAACCGCTTAAGAAAACACGTGGCACTCTGATGTAAACAATCCCCACATGTATAAGCACTGTATGCGGCGCAGTGCGCACTCTCGTCTAATAAACAATCCTTACATGGAGAAGAAGCATGGTGTCACGTTTCAGTGTGTTTAGTTATCTTTTGTGATCTTGTTTTCCCCTGTCTTGTGTGATTTTTGGTTTAGTCCTGTTAGTTTTCCCGCTCCTCGTTTGTGTCCAATTTTCTGCACCTGTTTTCAGTTAATTATCTCGTTTGGTTCAGTTCATTTAAGCCCTGTGTTTTCCCTCAGTGTTTGTTGGTCGTCGTCAATGTATGGTTGTGTGTTAACCCTGAAGTCCTGGAGTTCTGTTCTTTTGTTCTCGTTTGTTTTTTGACGTTTTAAGTTTGTTTAATAAATATATTATATTGAAGCCCTTGTCCTCGTCTTCAGCTACCTGCAGCAACCCTGACAGAACGACCAACCAAAAAACAAGATGAGTAGAAGGAAGAAGAAAGAGGTGAGCCCATTCGAAAACCCAATCCTCTTCCAAGAGGAGCGATCACTCGAAGAGTATGCGGGGCTCTATTTAGAACTTTATGATGATGTGTCGTTGGAGGAAGAGGAACTAACAAGGAGTTTCTGGGGTGGACTGAAAGACCCACTAGCCCAAATAATTCTTGTCCAGGATCTCAATTTGTCATTTTTGGAGTTTGTGGATCACACACTGTGGGCGTGTGGATCCACATACCACGTGGAAGATCTCCCACTCCAGCCAGTGCCAAGCCAGCCAGCCCTTGAGCCCATCGCATGCTCGCCAGAGCATGAGACCATCGCCTGCCCGCCAGAGTCTGCACACCGCATCAGCCCTGCCGCCAGATCGGTCCCTGGACTTCCCCGGCTGATGTCCTGTATGACTGATCCCCCGCTGATATCAGTACGATTAGCCAAAAGAAAGGCTGCCGAGGCTGGGGTTCACGTCAGCCACGTCCAGCCAGAGCTTCTCGTCAGCCACGTCCAGCCAGAGCTTCACGTCAGCCACGTCCAGCCAGAGCTTCACGTCAGCCACGTCCAGCCGGAGCTTCACGTCAGCCACGTCCAGCCAGAGCTTCACGTCAGCCACGTCCAGGCAGAACTTCTTTCGACGCTGGTCCCGTCCAGCCTAGAGCTTCCTTCGCCACTGGTCCCATCCAGCCCAAAGCTTCCTTCGCCGCTGGTCCCGTCCAGCCCAGAGTTTCCTTCACCGCTGGTTCCATCCAGCACAGATCCTGAGCCTTCACCGCTGGTCCCGTCCAGTGCTGATCCTGCGCCAGAGCCCGCTGATCCTGCGCCAGAGCCCGCTGATCCTGCGCCAGAGCCCGCTGATCCTGCGCCAGAGCCCGCTGATCCTGCGCCAGAGCCCGCTGATCCTGCGCCAGAGCCCGCTGATCCTGCGCCAGAGCCCGTTGACCCAGCGCCAGAGCCAGAGCCCGTTGACCCAGAGCCAGAGCCCGTTGACCCAGAGCCAGAGCCCGTTGACCCAGAGCCAGAGCCCGTTGACCCAGAGCCCGTTGACCCAGAGCCCGTTGACCCAGAGCCCGTTGACCCAGAGCCAGAGCCCGTTGACCCAGAGCCCGTTGACCCAGAGCCAGAGCCCGTTGACCCAGAGCCAGAGCCCGTTGACCCAGCGCCAGAGCCAGAGCCCGTTGACCCAGAGCCAGAGCCCGTTGACCCAGAGCCAGAGCCCGTTGACCCAGAGCCAGAGCCCGTTGACCCAGAGCCAGAGCCCGTTGACCCAGAGCCAGAGCCCGTTGACCCAGAGCCAGAGCCCGTTGACCCAGAGCCAGAGCCCGTTGACCCAGAGCCCGTTGACCCAGCGCCAGAGCCAGAGCCCGCTGACCCAGCGCCAGAGCCAGAGCCCGCTGACCCAGCGCCAGAGCCAGAGCCCGTTGACCCAGAGCCAGAGCCCGTTGACCCAGCGCCAGAGCCAGAGCCCGTTGACCCAGCGCCAGAGCCAGAGCCCGTTGACCCAGCGCCCGTTGATGTCAAGTCTGTTTCCGTTCCTGAACCTGTCCTTCTCCCCAAGAAAATTTTGGGGGGGGGCTATACGCCTTCGCCGTGGCCAGCCAAAGATCCACGGAGGCCCGGAAAAATAACACCGCCGTGGCCACCTGATGGGTCTTCACCGCCGTGGCAACCTTAAGGGTCTTCACCGCCGTGGCCACCTGAAGGGTCTTCACCGCCGTGGCCACCTGAAGGGTCTTCACCGCCGTGGCCACCTGAAGGGTCTTCACCGCCGTGGCCACCTGAAGGGTCTTCACCGCCGTGGCCACCTGAAGGGTCTTCACCGCCGTGGCCACCTGAAGGGTCTTCACCGCCGTGGCCACCTGAAGGGCCTGCACCGTCGTGGCCACGCCCGCAGCCTGCACCGTCGTGGCCACGCCCACAGCCTGCACCGTCGTGGCCACGCCCACAGCCTGCACCGTCGTGGCCACGCCCACAGCCTGCACCGTCGTGGCCACGCCCACAGCCTGCACCGCCGTGGCCACGCCCACGCTCTGTCGCGTGCGCCCTGTCACCGTAAACTGCCCTGTCAATCATCTTGTCACAATCATCATCATCCTCCATTCAATCTAATTTAATTTCCTACCGTTTCTGAGAGAAGTGTAATAGCTCTTTCATCTGCCCGTCGTGGGTCTTTATGCGGAGACTCTCCTCATGTGTTTGCAATTTGAATGTAATGATGCATTTAAAAGTTAATGGTTAAACGTATCTTTACAAAAGTTCACAATGCTGATGCAGATGCAATATAACGTGAAAAATATTATGAAATTTTTATATTATGAAAAATAATAGATCCGAATTTAGATTTTTAGAACACGCATTATCTTATTTTCCATCAACCGCTTAAGAAAACACGTGGCACTCTGATGTAAACAATCCCCACATGTATAAGCACTGTATGCGGCGCAGTGCGCACTCTCGTCTAATAAACAATCCTTACATGGAGAAGAAGCATGGTGTCACGTTTCAGTGTGTTTAGTTATCTTTTGTGATCTTGTTTTCCCCTGTCTTGTGTGATTTTTGGTTTAGTCCTGTTAGTTTTCCCGCTCCTCGTATTGTGTCCAATTTTCTGCACCTGTTTTCAGTTAATTATCTCGTTTGGTTCAGTTCATTTAAGCCCTGTGTTTTCCCTCAGTGTTTGTTGGTCGTCGTCAATGTATGGTTGTGTGTTAACCCTGAAGTCCTGGAGTTCTGTTCTTTTGTTCTCGTTTGTTTTTTGACGTTTTAAGTTTGTTTAATAAATATATTATATTGAAGCCCTTGTCCTCGTCTTCAGCTACCTGCAGCAACCCTGACAGAACGACCAACCAAAAAACAGAAGATGAGTAGAAGGAAGAAGAAAGAGGTGAGCCCATTCGAAAACCCAATCCTCTTCCAAGAGGAGCGATCACTCGAAGAGTATGCGGGGCTCTATTTAGAACTTTATGATGATGTGTCGTTGGAGGAAGAGGAACTAACAAGGAGTTTCTGGGGTGGACTGAAAGACCCACTAGCCCAAATAATTCTTGTCCAGGATCTCAATTTGTCATTTTTGGAGTTTGTGGATCACACACTGTGGGCGTGTGGATCCACATACCACGTGGAAGATCTCCCACTCCAGCCAGTGCCAAGCCAGCCAGCCCTTGAGCCCATCGCATGCTCGCCAGAGCATGAGACCATCGCCTGCCCGCCAGAGCCTGCACACCGCATCAGCCCTGCCGCCAGATCGGTCCCTGGACTTCCCCGGCTGATGTCCTGTATGACTGATCCCCCGCTGATATCAGTACGATTAGCCAAAAGAAAGGCTGCCGAGGCTGGGGTTCACGTCAGCCACGTCCAGCCAGAGCTTCTCGTCAGCCACGTCCAGCCAGAGCTTCACGTCAGCCACGTCCAGCCAGAGCTTCACGTCAGCCACGTCCAGCCGGAGCTTCACGTCAGCCACGTCCAGCCAGAGCTTCACGTCAGCCACGTCCAGGCAGAACTTCTTTCGACGCTGGTCCCGTCCAGCCTAGAGCTTCCTTCGCCACTGGTCCCATCCAGCCCAAAGCTTCCTTCGCCGCTGGTCCCGTCCAGCCCAGAGTTTCCTTCACCGCTGGTTCCATCCAGCACAGATCCTGAGCCTTCACCGCTGGTCCCGTCCAGTGCTGATCCTGCGCCAGAGCCCGCTGATCCTGCGCCAGAGCCCGCTGATCCTGCGCCAGAGCCCGCTGATCCTGCGCCAGAGCCCGCTGATCCTGCGCCAGAGCCCGCTGATCCTGCGCCAGAGCCCGCTGATCCTGCGCCAGAGCCCGTTGACCCAGCGCCAGAGCCAGAGCCCGTTGACCCAGAGCCAGAGCCCGTTGACCCAGAGCCAGAGCCCGTTGACCCAGAGCCCGTTGACCCAGAGCCAGAGCCCGTTGACCCAGAGCCCGTTGACCCAGAGCCAGAGCCCGTTGACCCAGAGCCCGTTGACCCAGAGCCAGAGCCCGTTGACCCAGAGCCAGAGCCCGTTGACCCAGAGCCAGAGCCCGTTGACCCAGCGCCAGAGCCAGAGCCCGTTGACCCAGAGCCAGAGCCCGTTGACCCAGAGCCAGAGCCCGTTGACCCAGAGCCAGAGCCCGTTGACCCAGAGCCAGAGCCCGTTGACCCAGAGCCAGAGCCCGTTGACCCAGAGCCCGTTGACCCAGCGCCAGAGCCAGAGCCCGCTGACCCAGCGCCAGAGCCAGAGCCCGCTGACCCAGCGCCAGAGCCAGAGCCCGTTGACCCAGAGCCAGAGCCCGTTGACCCAGCGCCAGAGCCAGAGCCCGTTGACCCAGCGCCAGAGCCAGAGCCCGTTGACCCAGCGCCCGTTGATGTCAAGTCTGTTTCCGTTCCTGAACCTGTCCTTCTCCCCAAGAAAATTTTGGGGGGGGGCTATACGCCTTCGCCGTGGCCAGCCAAAGATCCACGGAGGCCCGGAAAAATAACACCGCCGTGGCCACCTGATGGGTCTTCACCGCCGTGGCAACCTTAAGGGTCTTCACCGCCGTGGCCACCTGAAGGGTCTTCACCGCCGTGGCCACCTGAAGGGTCTTCACCGCCGTGGCCACCTGAAGGGTCTTCACCGCCGTGGCCACCTGAAGGGTCTTCACCGCCGTGGCCACCTGAAGGGTCTTCACCGCCGTGGCCACCTGAAGGGTCTTCACCGCCGTGGCCACCTGAAGGGCCTGCACCGTCGTGGCCACGCCCGCAGCCTGCACCGTCGTGGCCACGCCCACAGCCTGCACCGTCGTGGCCACGCCCACAGCCTGCACCGTCGTGGCCACGCCCACAGCCTGCACCGTCGTGGCCACGCCCACAGCCTGCACCGCCGTGGCCACGCCCACAGCCTGCTCCGCCCTGGAGGCTTCCTGGAACTGCACCATGCCCTCGTCAGCCTCCAGGGCGCCCACCCTCCCACCCCTTTAGATGTTATACGGCGCGAGGATGCGCCTTCGGGGAGGGGGGAGGTACTGTCACGTTTCAGTGTGTTTAGTTATCTTTTGTGATCTTGTTTTCCCCTGTCTTGTGTGATTTTTGGTTTAGTCCTGTTAGTTTTCCCGCTCCTCGTTTGTGTCCAATTTTCTGCACCTGTTTTCAGTTAATTATCTCGTTTGGTTCAGTTCATTTAAGCCCTGTGTTTTCCCTCAGTGTTTGTTGGTCGTCGTCAATGTATGGTTGTGTGTTAACCCTGAAGTCCTGGAGTTCTGTTCTTTTGTTCTCGTTTGTTTTTTGACGTTTTAAGTTTGTTTAATAAATATATTATATTGAAGCCCTTGTCCTCGTCTTCAGCTACCTGCAGCAACCCTGACACATGGCGGAAAGAGGACACTGCCGACGATTTAATCCCCCTTCTAAAAGCAGGACTGCCAACTCTCACGCAGTCAGCTTAAGACTTGCGCAATCGACACTCTTCACACGCTCTCACGCCACACATCCATTTTCTCACGCAGAGAAAAATCGCGGAGCTGTAAGAAAGTTCGCTGTAGCGCCTCAGTTCAAGTAAACCGATCATCTGATACTTTTTTATATAAAGATAAAGTAGCCTACAACTTACCAAAAGGTATGCCTCATACATAATATCGATCAATCAGTGTTTTTCAACCACGGAAAGAGGTCAGTAAAACTGCAGGAAAACAATATGTCACAGATAGGGCTCGGACGGTTACCGCATTACCGCAATACCGCGATCACGTGACCCCTACCGCGGGTCTGAGCTCGTCCCCGTCATCACCACAAAAAAAAAAAAAAGTGCCTGCACATGTGTACGTTTTGTCTAGACATCACTCCATTTCTGTTCTAAATGTCCCTGTTCTAAATGTGAAATAAGTGTTAAATAAACATGTTCCTTAAGTTCAATTGCCTAAAGCCTTGTTTATACTCGACGCGTCCGCACGAGCGCGAAGGTGCGCGCGGCAAAAATTATGTCATTGCTGTGTGGGCGGTCGCGCGTTGGGTGCGCAAGACTCTTTGTAACATCGCGCACGGCCCTGCATCCGAAGATGAACGACTTCGAGCCGAATCTGGCTGAGCAATGTATGTCTCACTGCACCGGCACCCAGTTTGTACGTCTTAAATTAGTTTCTTACATTTACAAAATGAGCCTATAGCAGACATAAGCCATTTTAATAAAAATAAAGGTCCATGTTTTATAAAATGTCCATGAAACTTAATTGTTTAGTGAAATAAGAAATATTTAAGAGATCGTTAATTGAGTTGTATGAAATAGGCTACATAGGCCTACATGTTTTTACATCCACATATTTTCTTCTAATATCACTGAGGTAATAATCTCAGGGTTTACTGGATTTTACTCGATTCTTTTTGTAGTGTTATTGGTGGTGATGTACTACATTGTCACGTGTGAACCTTTCTTCTTCTCACGTTGATGATGGTTAAGAGGACAATTACTTCAGTCGCCCGCTGTCGTTTCACAGAATAGCACATCGGCGAGCGCGTCAAGTATAAACGCCTCGTCCTTCTGGGGAGCTACGCGCGCAGTCAGCGGAGACTCGCGCTCATGCGGACGCGTCGAGTATAAACGCCTCGTCCTTCTGGGGAACTACGCGCGCAGTCAGCGGAGACTCGTGCTCATGCGGACGCGTCGAGTATAAACAAGGCTAGCCTTTTGTGTGTGCGCACAGTTTTTCACGGGATGGTGCTAATAGCGTTTTACCGCAATATCGCGGGAATTTCAACCGCGGTAAGAAAAAATCCATACCGCCCCAGTCCTAGTCACAGAACGTTACATTTACCTCAGGAAAGCCATTTAATGACCAGCACTTTAGTTGACTAGAAAAAAATAACTATAAAGAGAAGTATTTTGCTAAATATGCGCATTATATTACATAGGCTATTTATTATAGTTTTACTTGTCATTACATAATTTTTATTATAATGAAAACAATATTTAAACAGTTTTTTTAACCTTTAATAATACCAGCTGATAGGGCTCTGTATGTTTACAGCATTATGTGAGATATATTTTTTCTTGAGAAAAATTAACATGTTAATTAACATGTTTAACATCTACTGTAGCCTACCTAATATTTATCCAAATTGAGTCAATATTGAATCAAGATTAAACTGAAATCGTGAAAATTGTGTTAAGCAATAATACAAACAGTAGCCTACCAGTCATTGTACCATGTAAACATAGTAATGTTATCACTAAACTTAATACAATTCTGTTTAGTTACCAATTGTTTTGACAATCACAATTACACCTATTGTGATGCAAGATTTTTTTTTACATCCCCCCAATCCATCTGTTTCTTTTGTGCAATTAAAATACCGTGATAATACCGTATACCGTGATAAAAGCTCAATCAATTAATCGCAGCATGAAAATTTTATACCGGCACATGCCTACTCTCTACATAACCTCGCACGTCCTCCATGTCTGTAGTTTTTTTTTAACACTTTCCACTCGTGTTTGTAGTTCTAATCGAATCCTCGTCCAACGTGCGATGGGTTGTGGGCAATATCAGCCGTTACAGTGCGCATCGATCTGCACTTCGGATTCTGACCGGAAATAGTAGACCATCCGGGTATCTTTGGAACACTCATTTCAACATACTACGATTTGGGATGTACTAATTCTACTTTCGAATGCTATTTAGGACGGATAGTATGCGAATTGGGATGCAGCATATGTCTATGGAGTTCATGAGACGCACTTGATTACTTCCGGGTTGCGCGAGCTGACCTTGGGTCAGTCCTCGAGTTTGCGTGTGTTATTATAGTTTATGAACTGTTTTGATTTCTATAATTGCATCTAGAAAGATAAAAGCATCATTGGCATTGATAAAAGCGATCTTTGGAAGTGCAACTGGTTTCTAAATGGACGATTTGAAGAAGTTTTGAGTGCGCGCACTGAAGACGCACTGTTTGGGTACGTATAACCTTATACATTTTCAGCATTTACAATGTTTATATACATTTTTTTTAAAAAGTTATTGTTAGTTTGAAATGTAAAAGCACAGCAACCAATCTGATATACTATTATTTGAAAATAAATGTCAAACGTTTGGGATATGCAAATGATTGCGCAATAGTATGATTGCGCAATAGTTTACAACTTTGCATAAGTTGAATAAAATGGTAATTTCAGTAAATCTACATTTTGATATTGTGAAATGAATATTATTACAGTGCATAAACTATGTATAAACAGTGATTTCTTTGTTTTCGGTTATATTGATGAAGATGTGGCACTGTTGGCACAGCTGGCATAGCTGGTATCAGATCTCCAGGAGGCTAGCCGGTGATGCACAACACAGGTGACAAAACTGATGCCCATATAATGAATGATATAAATCTGGAGGATGAGGATCCTGTTCTAGATTGTAATAGACCACAGATTTTAGGCAAATTGTAAAATTATAAGTCTTGTATCTTCTGAAAGAATAAAATGATAAATCATAAAGCGCCTATTTTTTCTTTTTGTTTATTATAGCACAGACAACATATACTATAATATTTATCACATTCAGCAGTGTTTTATATATATTCAAAGGGATATGGGTATGAGCAGAGTTTAGATTTGGGTAGGTGGGAATTACATAAAAAAAAGGTAATATTCCTCCCTTCAGATTAAAAGAAACATATTTTTCATCATAGAGAAAAAATTATTTTTCCAGTGTTTGCTGACATCTATAGGAAACAACCATACTTGTCTGCATGTCCCTAGAGCCCACAGGGCCTGAGTTATACACTTTCAAAAATGAATTTAAAATAAAAAAAATAAAAAAGCACCTCTTTTTTGGGGGGTTTATTACAGCTCAGACAACATATACTTAAATGTTTATCACTTTTAGCAATGTTTTATGCAACTTCAAAGGGTTTCCTGTAAAATGACACCAAAACTGTATTTAGGCCAAAGTATGTGGGAATAGGAAGCTTTTTAATTTGGGTAGGCCAAATCCAGGCGGAAATCCCCAAAAATGACAAGGATTGTAAGAGGTTAAAAAATGAAAGAAAATAAAAACAGGTGCAAAGATAACTTTATTTGCTAACTTTATTATCTAGAGTAAAAACTTAGGCTACTTTAGACATTGTGTGTGAAAACCACAAACAATTCAAGAGAACTGAATCTTTTTTTGTTGTTGTTGCTGGTGAAGCTGGAAGTTATTGATCTGTTATCCCACGTGTGCTATTAGTATACTACTTTTAAACAAAAAAAGAAAGTATACTTCTCCAGAAGTTATAGATGATAAAAATGTCTTTGTTAAAGGGAAAGTTCGAGAACTGAAAATTCTCTCATCATTTACTCACCCTCATGTCGTTCCAAACCCGTAAGACTTTCGCTCATCTTCGGAACACAAATTAAGATATTTTTAATGAAGTCTGAGAGATTTCTGTCCCTCCATTAATAGCTACGCAACTACCACTTTGACACTTGAAAAAAGTTCATAAAGAGATCATAAAACTAATCCAAATAAATTGAGCGGTTTAGTCCAAATTTTCTGAAGAGACTCAATCGCTTTATATGAGGAACATTTAATTTAGGCTTTTATTCACATATAAACTTGATTAGCAAACATAAACAGAAGTTTGCTTGATTTTGCTTGATGCACATGAACAAACCTCTTGTGAAAGCTAAAACGTGCTGCATAACACCAGAATGAATCTTATTGGTTCTTGCGGAAGCTCAAACATGATGCGTATCACGAGAATGAACCTCATTGGTTCTTGCACGTCAAGCGAACATGATTGAGCTTCCGTTTACCACAACTGATGTGTGAGTTGATGATTTATTTATTTTACATGGGTTTATATGAAAGCCTAAATTCAATGTGTTTGATCATCATATAAAGCGATCGTGTTCGTGTTTCTTCAGAAAATGTACTAATCCGCTCAATTCTTTTGGATTAGTTTTATGGTGTCTTTATGAACTTTTTGAATCATCAAAGTGGTAGTTGCATAGCTGTCAATCAACGGACAGAAAGCTCTCATTTGATCAGAAATATCTTAATTTGTGTTCCGAAGATGAAAAAAAGTCCAGGTTTGGAACGACATCAGGGTGAGTAATTAATGACAGAATTTTCATATTTGGGAGAACTATCCTTTTGCTACGCCTTTGTTATTGTTTTGAACAAGTGAGCTCTAGCGGTAAAATAATTCTCATGATATATTGTACATCATGCATGTAGAATTTGAAAAGTGACCCTATTTAAAAGTATTGTCATTCAATATTCTAGATATTGATCCAACCATGTGAAAATAGCTCATATCTAAAAGAAAATAACTCAATTAAGACTGTATGAGCTCCTCATTTCCGTTCTGTGGCTGCGGTTCTGCAACTAAACCTGACAATGAAATTAAAGGGGCTATATGTAGTTTTTAGCGTCCTCTAGCGGTGATGTTTCAGATTGCAACCAATACGTTTACAAGCAAGTGCTCCATGTCCGTGTTTTCGTCTGAAGTTGATCCGATTCACGTTTGGCCTGACGAGCTTCAGCAGATAAAATTTTTTTGTTTTTTTTTAATCATTATGTGTGAGTCTGTGTTGTGCTAGGAGCAGGTCGTTTCTTAGTGTTTGCAGACTCCATGTTGAGAGGCTCGGGAGCGCGCATGCAGGTCTCAGTCACGTCACTGGATTTCTATAGAGTGAAAACAGTCTCAAAACCTTCCACAAATGCACGTGAGAGATCCACATGCGCGCGCACCAATTCACAGATGTACGCGAGAGATCCACATTCACGCGCACCAATTCACAGATGCACGCAAGAGATCCACACACACACACACACACACACACACACACACACACACACACAGCAATCCACAGATGCACGCGAAAGATCCACACATGCAAATCAATCCACAAATGCACGCGACAGATTAGGGCTGTCACTTTTGAGAAAAATCTAATTCGAACGGTTATCGGATATCAAGCAATGTATTCGAATATATTTGAATTTCTACGAGCCCCGCCCCCCCACCAAAAAAAAAAGAAAAACACCGTAACGGAGATTCAATCACAAATTTATTAACAGTCTGACAGTCATAAACAGGACTCAGGCCTGTCTGAAAAAAAATCTTTGACTTAGGGTGCTTTCACATCTGTAGTTCGGTTCATTTAGTCCGGACCAAGGGAGAAAAATTATACTTTGTAGCATTTTTCAGGCGTTTTGGTTCCTTTTCACACCACACTGATTGCTCTGGTCCGAATCAGTTGATGAAACGAACCAAAATGCAGTCACGTGACAACATCCACATCACTCGTTGGCCAGATGGGTCTTGAACGTATTTTCATTACTGCACTTCGATTGTCAGAATTAACGTGCGGGAAAATTCCAACAGAACTCCCGCAAATAAACAAAGAGGAGTAAAATCCGGCAGACAACGCGGCGCTTTTTACTATGGAGAGACGACTGCGTGGGCTGATTGTATCCCTGGTCATAGTTTATATAGTTTTCTACACCACTTTAGGCAAACAATAACATTTGAGAATGAAGCGAGGATGCGGCTTGAAAATAATGTTTTATGCAATGCACGCGGCGATCACTTCAGGAGGAGGCGACGCGTGCATTAATGTTGCTAAACAGTGACATAATGCACAGCACGGCTGACTACGGCAGCTGGTTTAGTTCAAAAATGCGCAGTTCTTTGGCAGTTGGGTCTGTTCGGGGTCGGATCACGTTCTCACCACAAACGAACCGCTCCAGAGTTCGTTTGAAAGCGTACCGAGACCACCTCTTGGAGGAGGTCTCGGTACGCTTGTTTGGTCCGCTTTTGGTGCGCACCCGAGTGCGATTGCTGCATTCACACCTGCCCAAACGAACCGCACCAAAGCTGAAAACGAACTCTAGTGCGATTCAACCGAACTAAATGAGGCAGGTGTGAAAGCACCCTTAATGTTTTAAACAGCAGGTTATCAACTTAATCTATATGAAGTGGCACTATGCATAGCCAATCACAAAAGTAGGCTACATGAAAAAAAAAAAAAGAATTGGAACAGCACGGCACGGCACAAACAATAACTTGACAGCTTAAACATCAGCAGGAGTAAGGCCTAGCCTAATTCATTTCTTAATATTGTTTGCTAGAAACACCAATTTATCAACTTGATCTGGATCAAGTGCGGCTCTCTTTTTATTGGCGATGATCCCCGCGGTGGAGAACGCGCTCGGAGCGCGCGCGCACACAGGTATTTGCGCGTCAATGTTGAGAGAAGTGGTATCTACGGTGTAGAACCCAAAATATTTATAATATACAAATAATATAATATACAAAAAAGTATATTATTTCAACCAACTAAATAATGAGACTGAATGATATACTCAATTCAAGGCAATATTTATTACAAAGCAACAACCACTTTAAATTGAATGGTTAATTTGCCAGACAACATGTTTTTTCCATCTATGTAGGAGAAAAAAAATATATACTATGCAAGTCAGTGGCTACTGTCTGGTTTCTGACATTCTTCAAAATTTCTTCATTTGTGATGGAAAAAACATGTTGTTGTGAAGAATAAAAAAAGAGGTTTGGTTTTACTCTATATTTGCATTTATGTATAGGATATTTAGTTAATGTTTAGACTTCGGTTATCTCAAAAACGAAATGAATCCAGCACTTTGAAAGATTCAGCTCAAAGGCCGGTTAGCGCCCTCTAGAGGAAGACACCATATCGCATCCTTGCAGGTAATGTGGACAGATAGGCTTGTGTGCATTTGTGAATCAAGGCCGCGGAACAACAGTCTCAAAAGTCACGTGATTTGCTGTGCATGAAATTACAGGTACAGATAAAGCATTTGTGGATTGTGAGCAAAGCAATGTGACTAAGGACAATAATGCATGATTGCTGTGTGTGTGGATCGCTGTGTGTGTGGATCTCTTGCGTGCATCTGTGGATTGCTATGTGTGTGTGTGGATCTGTCGCGTGCATTTGTGGAATGATTTGCGTGTGTGGATCTCGTGCATCTGTGGATTGCTGTGTGTGTGTGGATCTCTTGCGTGCATTCGTGGATCGCTGTGTGTGCATGTGGATCTGTCGCGTGCATTTGTGGATTGATTTGCGCGTGTGGATCTTTCGCGTGCATCTGTGGATTGCTTTGTGTGTGTGTGTGTGTGGATCTCTACCGTGCATCTGTGGATTGATTTGTGTGTGTGGATCTCTCGCGTGCATCTGTGGATTGGTGCGCGCGCATGTGGATCTCTCACGTGCATCTGTGGCTTGGTGTGCACGCATGTGGATCTCTCGCGTGCATTTGTGGAAGGTTTTGAGACTGTTTTCACTCCATAGATTTCGCTTAAATCTGACCCGGAGCCATCACATAGAAATAGGAATACTTGCTTTCAGAGGTAATAGCAAAACCCGCCAAGTGGATCATTTTAATGTGAGATTACAACCCTTTCACAGACAGGCAATAAAAAAAGGATTAATTTTAGTAGAAAGCCCCTCGTCACCACCGCAAACCCCAACAAAATAGTGCGTTCACATTATCATTGTATTTAGTTTCGTTTCTTGATGAGGAGTTCCCCCGTGAGAAGACTTGTCAACAAAATTGAACAACTTTCACTAAAGTCACCGCAATTACAAACAGAATTTACAGCCATGAGCTTCATGACGCTGTCATTGTTTCTGCAGCTCAGTTCACTTGTTTTTTAATATCTGGTTCGCAAACAACAGAAAAGTGTTTGTAAAAATCAGCTCAGGGAAAATGTAGCACTTTTATTCTAACTGTCGTCATTGACAAAATATAGCTATTCTACATTTAAAAAAAAAAACATAATTGCAAATATAATTTTTTTTGCATGATTTTCTGTTCCTCTTTAACTGAGAGATAGTCACTAGACAAGAATATTTGGTCGCATCGGTTTTCTTAATTGTTGATTTTATGATTTTAACAATCACACAGTATTTTATGGTAGGCGACTTTATCTAAAAAAAAATTACTAACCTGTAAAATTCATTCGGACAGAGGCAAATCTAAATATATAAATGTGTTTGTGATTCATACAATCTTTTAAAAATACTTTTTATAGTTTATATATGAAAAAGAATTGTCTGGCTATCGGTAATCACATCGAAAAGACAAGGGGCATAGGTCATGTGATATAAATTATAAACTGTATCTAAATTATGAATAACCTTCATCTGGACTGCAAAGTCCCTGTGGCATTAATGCGGAATTGAAGGGAGAGGCTGCGCGTTCACAATCCCTCCCCTTACACTGTGGAGGCGGGAGCGCGCAGTGAATTCTGTCCAAACTCGAGCGCGATCATGAAAAAACTGCCTCTGGACTGCTCAGCATCTCACGGACACTAAAATGTATCATCTGCCGTCTGCTAACAAAAATAGCTGAGATTTCCAGCGGGATATAAAAGGCTACATCATGTTTTGGGATAATTTGACATCTGAGCATTAAATATTGTTTTTAAATCTCATCTAAGAGTGTAACACTCTTGTTTTGGTCACATACTAAATGAAGGGGATCCATTCTTCCAAGAGTAGAGTTAAGTGTATTTATGTTTTCGTGAGACAACCCAAACTATATAGATATACACACAACAGCAATATTGTCAGCAAATTATCACATCCAAAGAAAAAGAAAATTCAACTTCATTATGTTAGAACATTTCAGTTCACCACATGTTTGAGTCCGAGCCGAAATATAGTCAATTTCTCACCACACCATTTCAGTTCAGGTTAGAAGCGAGCGTTTCCAATATTCCAAAAGTTCATTAGAAGTCCCGGAGTAGAAGTCCAACAAAAAGTGTTTCAAATCATGACCAAGCACCAGTCCGGGTAATCAACAAAGGTGTAGAATCAGAGCACAACATAGTCCAGATGAAGTGTCCATATTGAATGAAGCCAAAAGAGAACCCTCTAAACAAATAGGCAAATACAAATCAAAATATGAAATTGACACAGATAATGACCATAGAATTACAAAATATATACAACTTACATTGAGCTGTTGAACCAAAAAGATTCCTCATAATAGGGTTTCTTGCATACGGCTCAGTTGAGCAAACACTCAAAGCCATCAGTACCTCTCTAAACACTCTTACTTGCCTCTCTTAAAAGGATAGCCCTTCTCAAAGAAACCTCCGTAGCTCCCCATTGAGGTGGGGAGCAGAATTACAGCACAAGAAATGGAACATTCTTTCAGATCTGTTACACACCCCGCCCTTTAGAGAAAGGTTAGACATAACCGTAAAACTTTTTCAAATTCTCTACATGATAAGTTTCAGTTTGCACGGGGTCTACTGACACTTCAACTTTATAATTGACTTTGTTCAATTGTCTGATTACCTTTGCAGGTCCTTGCCACTTAGGGGCCAACTTTGCCATGAACGCATCCCCTGCTCGAGACACCGGATGAGTACGAACCCAGACAAGATCACCCTCTTCAAAAGTCTCTTGTCGTCTCTTCTGGTTGTAGTACTTCTTTTGTCTTTCCTGGGCTCTGGCAACATTTTCTTTCACCCTGTTCAATAGGGCTTGTTGGCGCTCAATGACATTACAGTATATGCAGAATGGTCAGGATCTGGATGACGATATTGGAACTGATCCATGGGCCCTTTCAGTTTGCGTCCTATGGCAATTTCAGATGGAGTGTATGAAGTACTCTCTTGCCACGCAGAATTGATTGCAAAACGAAACTCATGAACCCACTTATCCCAATGCCGATGGTTATCTTGGACATAAGAGGCGATCATGGTTTTGAGAGTACGATTTACTCTCTCCGTCAGGTTGGTTTGCGGGTGATATGCTGTGGTAAGTTTTTGAACCACTCCCCACTGCTTGCATGTTGTGTTAAGTAGTTGGGATGTGAATTGGGGTCCCCGATTTGATACAAGGTAGGTTGGAGTTCCCCAGCGAGTAAAAATCTCCTTGACAAGAATGTCTGCTATCACATGAGTCTTCGCTGAGTGCAACGGGAACACCTCCACCCATTTACTGCAATAATCCACGACAACCAGCAAGTACTCATTCAATTTTGAGCTTTTAGGGAAAGGGCCCATGAGATCCAAGCCCAACATATATCCCGGTTCCTTGATGGGTGTAGACTGTAGCTGTCCAGAAAGCTTGTGAATGCGGGGTTTATACTTTTGGCAAACCTGACACTGCTTGCAATGATTCCAAACATCCCGTTGAATTTCTGGCCAGTATACCACATTGAGTAACCGACTTAACGTCTTCATACGCCCCAAATGTCCGCTCAATGGGTTATCATGGGCAAATTCAAGGAATTTCTGACGAAGATCTGTGGGAATAACTACTTGCAAACTGCTACCTTTCAGTGAGTCAGGAATGCATCGGAACAAAAACTGATTCTGTACAACATAGTGAATATGATCGGGGTCTTGTGGAGGATATTTGGCTTTGTCCCATAGATCCCGCAGTGCTTGGTCGTCCTTCTGTGATCTTTCTAATTCTTCCCAGTCCACAGGCAAATCCTTACCCACATCCTGTGCATGACATATTGCAATAGGACTCGGGAGATCCTTTTCAGGTAAGGCACGAGATAATGAGTCGGGAACAACATTGCATTGGCCTTTCCTGTATTGCACAGTGAAGTCAAGCCCCTGAAGTCGGATGGCCCATCTCATGAGCTTCGAAGTAGGTCGAGGATGGTTAAATGATCTGTGATAATTTGGAATGGTCTTCCTTCCAGATACTTTCCACCGCCCACACCACAGCAAGACATTCCTTCTCCGATACAGAATACGATTTCTCCTCTCCCTGAAGTAGCCGTGATGCATATGCAATGACACGTTCACCTTGGTCTGATTCTTGGGTCAAAACAGCCCCCAAGCCGATGTTGCTTGCATCAGTCTGTACTTTAAATGATCTGCTAGGGTCTGGCGGTACAAGAACTGGGGCCTTTTGCAAAGCATCCTTCATTTTCTCAAAAGCATTTTGGCACTCACCAGTCCAATTCCATAGCACATTCTTCCGCTTGAGAGCATGTAAAGGAGCAGCAAGCTCTGAAAACCGAGAAATGAACCGATGATACCATCCAGCAGGGCCAAGAAAGCGTTGAACTTCCTTTAAGTTCCTTGGTGTGGGAAAGTTCTTCACAGCTTCCACCTTGGTTCCCTCTGTTTTGATCCCTTCTTCAGAAACCACATGTCCTAAAAAATATAGTGATTTTCTACAGAGGTTACACTTCTTAAGGTTTAGTGTCAAGCCACTTGCTTCCAATTCACAGAACACAGTCTTAAGATCTTTGATATGTTGTTGGATGTCTCTGGAATACACCACAATGTCATCAATATACACGAAGCAGCATTTACCAAGCAAATCCTTCAATATTCTATTCATCAGTCTTTGGAAGGTAGCTCCCGCATTCTTCAGCCCGAAGGGAAGACGGATGAATTCATATGGATTATTTTTGGAAATGAATGCAGTCTTCTGGACGCTGCAGTCATCCATCATGACTTGCCAGTATCCACTCCTAAGATCTAAGGTGCTGAATACTGTGGCTGCATACATCGACTCCAAGATGTCCTGTATTTGAGGCATTGGGAATCCGTCTAATGGGGTTTTGGTGTTCAACGATCGATAATCTACACAAAAACTAACACTTCCATCCTTTTTTGGTACTAGGACTATAGGAGCTGCCCATGGTGAAGTAGACGGCCGTATTATGCCCTTGTTCAACATCGATTCAATCTCCTCATCAATGAACTTTTGTTTGTTGATTGGCACAGGGTACGGTCTTTTCCGTACCGGGATGGAATCACTAGTCATAATCTGATGTTTGATGACGGAGGTTTGTCCCAGATCATCGGTACAGACAGTGGGCCAGTTCAATAAGAGACCTTCCAGTTGCCTCTTCTCAGTACGTGATATATCGGCTTGACTCACCAAATCCTTGATGATGGTAATGGTATTTTCTGACACTTGTAAAGTTGATAATGCACAGTGAATGTTAATGCTGGCAGGTTGCAGATAGCAAGAGAAAGATTGTGGTGACTCATGTGCACGCAATGAATAAGAAGAACTGTTGAAGTCAAGTTTCATGCCAACTGACACAAGGAAATCAAGGCCAAGAATGAGTGGAAATGATAGGTCTTGATTCCTCATAATGAACAACCGCACTGGGTATGTACTATCTTGCAATATACATTCCCAACTGACTTCCCCTATTGCTCTTTGTACTTGGCCATTGGCAAGAGCAAACGACAGTCCTCTGCTGGATTTCCAGGTCTCAGCATCATCTTTCCATCTCCTCCACAAAGATTCCTGAATTAGGGAATATGAGCTACCAGTGTCTATGACAGCATCACATGTATGTTTCCGTAATACCACAGGGAAGGTTAACAGCTTGATGTTACTTTCTGAAAGTATGGCAATGTTATGACTCCCGCCTTTGCCTTTACCTGATCTCTCTGAATCTCCTTTTCTGGTAGCTTGCTCAGCATGGCGTTGTTTCCAGTAGGCTCTTTCCTCTGCCATGTCTCGTTCCACTAAAGTTCCAACACGTACCAGCTCATCAAAGGTGTTAGCTGTGCTTCTCAGAATACTGGCAACTCGAGGATTACAGTTCCTTAATGTGGCTTGAAGTATTTCTCTTTCGGTCATAGATGGCCTCAGTCTCAGACACATAGCTCTATATTGAAAAGCAAATGTCCGGATGCTTTCACCCAGCCCCTGCTTTCTCTCTCTGATTTTCCTCTCAGCCTCCACCTCGTGGTCATCGGGTAGAAAGGAACGAAGGAATACCGCCTTAAATTGATTCCATGTCTTGACGTGGATTTTCTCCGCCATCCACCAGTCTTTAGCAGTGTGCATCAATACTGATGGAAGTATTGACAATATCTCGCCATCACTCATCGGTCGCACTGCTAAGTACTCAGCACACCTTTCTAGGTAAGTTATTGGATCTTCGCCTTCTGTCCGTCCAAACACAGGGAATTCTAGCCTGACTGCTGCCTTATAAGGAATTATGTGAGATGTAGATGTTGCCTGGCCAACTGGGAATGACGTGGCGAAGGCTTGTGAAGCTATAGGAGTAGACACAGCATTTGGGACAGAACTCATCATAGACTTGAGCTGATTATCTCTTCTCTTTAAACAATCCATCATGGCCTTGCCCATATCTTGCATCTGTTCCTCCAAAACCTGCTTCAAACGGTTACACCTTCTTTCAATTATATCTGTCAGCTTTTCTTCAAGCTTTCGCTGATTCTGATCAACCACCTGTGCTTGAGTTATCGTCTGTTTGGTTGTTTCTCGAACTTGTTCCTCTAGAGTTTTAAGACAGTGGTCATGTCGCTGAAGGTGATTTTGAATATCTTGCTCCACTCTTCTAATACACTCCACATTGTCTTTCTCCATGTTGTCTATTCTCATGCTTAACTGATTTACTTTGGTTGCAATGGTAAGACTGATGAGACTTTCATATTCCTCTACTGGTGGAGGTGGTGGAAAATCAGTTAAAACAACCTCTTCTTCCTGTAAGATTGCCTCCTCTTCAGACTCCAAGTACAAACTGCCAAAGGACTGTATCATGTCTTGAATTGGTTCTCGGCGAGTTGTAAAAGGTGCAGCAGTGAAGTCTGGGTCCGTACCCACATCA
Source organism: Semotilus atromaculatus (assembly GCA_031834385.1). Classification (NCBI taxonomy): domain Eukaryota; kingdom Metazoa; phylum Chordata; class Actinopteri; order Cypriniformes; family Leuciscidae; genus Semotilus; species Semotilus atromaculatus. Next base: position 7,283,514 of record JAULUF010000027.1, on the reverse strand, counting down.
GCCTCGGCATTAGACAGGTCCATACTTTTGAACTTGCTCTTACTCTTTACCAGAAGGTCCCTGTTCGGGCGCCATTATATGTAACACTCTTGTTTTGGTCACATACTAAATGAAGGGGATCCATTCTTCCAAGAGTAGAGTTAAGTGTATTTATGTTTTCGTGAGACAACCCAAACTATATAGATATACACACAACAGCAATATTGTCAGCAAATTATCACATCCAAAGAAAAAGAAAATTCAACTTCATTATGTTAGAACATTTCAGTTCACCACATGTTTGAGTCCGAGCCGAAATATAGTAAATTTCTCACCACACCATTTCAGTTCAGGTTAGAAGCGAGTGTTTCCAATATTCCAAAAGTTCATTAGAAGTCCCGGAGTAGAAGTCCAACAAAAAGTGTTTCAAATCATGACCAAGCACCAGTCCGGGTAATCAACAAAGGTGTAGAATCAGAGCACAACATAGTCCAGATGAAGTGTCCATATTGAATGAAGCCAAAAGAGAACCCTCTAAACAAATAGGCATATACAAATCAAAATATGAAATTGACACAGATAATGACCATAGAATTACAAAATATATACAACTTACATTGAGCTGTTGAACCAAAAAGATTCCTCATAATAGGGTTTCTTGCATACGGCTCACTTGAGCAAACACTCAAAGCCATGCCAGTACCTCTCTAAACACTCTTACTTGCCTCTCTTAAAAGGATAGCCCTTCTCAAAGAAACCTCCGTAGCTCCCCATTGAGGTGGGGAGCAGAATTACAGCACAAGAAATGGAACATTCTTTCAGGACTGTTACAAAGTGTCGTGTTGACTGAAATCCGCGCAAGCGTTAGGAATATATCACTTACAGGTAAGGCACTATGAGAAAGTTTTTAAGCAACAATGTTCCAGAATGTAGACAGAAACAATACAGAAACAATAGCAAATAAACTGTAAAAGTGTTTCTTATTTAAACTTTCAGCGAAAGATTGTAAGGTATATGGTTAAGATGCAGTCTCGAGATGTTCAAGACATTCGCAACACAAATAAGTTTTATTATATAAAGTGAAGTGCGTTTTCAGCACGCTGGACAGCGAACACGGTCCAAGCGTCCCGTTCTCGAGCCTTCGCGGCTCCGGTAACAGCAAGATGCTCGAGGATGTCGAGATGAATCAAAAGAAACAATGAATACATCAGACATCTCAATTAGTCCACAAGAACTTGAGAACTCGAGAAAAAAAGAATAAAATAAAGAGATAATAGAGTAGAAATAATAAGGTAACACTTTAATTTAAGGTGACATAGTTACACATGTACTTACTACAGTAATAACTGTAAATTATGCATAATTACATGCCACTAAGCCTAAACCAAACCATAATCCTAACCCTATAGTTAGTACATGTAGTTAATTAATATTACTCAGTGCAATGTACATCACCTTAAAATAAAGGATTACACATTCCTTAAATGTATAATTACAGTGTAACAAATACATCTTAAATACAGAGTAATATTAACTAACTACATACTTACTATAGGGTTAGGATTAGGGTTTGGTTTGGTTAAGTGGCATGTAATTATGCATAATTTATAGTTATTACTAGAGTAAGTGCATGCAACATATGTAACAATGACACTAAAATAAACTTAAAGGGCATATTGCAGGTTAGAGGACCCAACGAGTCAATGTATAGAAAAATAATGTAGGAACTATATTTTCTTTAAAATATACTTATAAATACGCTACAGAAGCTTCTGGAGACGTTTTTTGTGAGAAAATTTTACTTCCGCGTCTGAAAATGGGCGTGGCAGGCGTGACGTAACGGGCGGGAGTTACAAGTAATATTCTTGCTTCGGCATCACATGTTAAACTCCATCATATCGCCGGGATGATAATCCTCCGATCTGAAGTGAACGCTAGACACGACCGCGTTTTTGAAGCCGATGCGGAAGAGAAATCCCGTCTCTTCACCTGCACAAACCGCACCAGGCATGAAAGATACCGTCCTTTTTCCTCCGCACTACTGTTCCTCCGGTTCCACTTCCGGTTGTGAGAACGCTTGGCGCGCTTGTGCTGCCGCTTCACGCTGGTACCTGTCTGTCTGCTGCTGTTACGTTCGTGTTTTTGGATATGTTTTTCTCTGTTTCAACCCTCCTGGATTATTCGCTGGACTATTCTCATACCCTCTAAACTTTTTGAATTCGCTGGACTATTCTCAAAACTTTTGGATAACTGGATAACTGACCTGGGTGTCCCTGTGATCCTTCACACAGATCGGCTGCGAGTCCTCTCCGTCAATATCCTGTCATCCCTCTCGACATCTGATACTGTGAGTCTCCACTCTCTTTGTCATTTGTCTTTTGCGATGTAAATCCTTAGTATGGTTGGGTAGCCGTCCCTTCTGTGGATTGTTGATTCTGACGCGGTTCTGGCTAACGCAGTGAAACCGATAAACTGTTGTGTTAGGTCGAACGGGTCATCACTCGTCATGTCGTCACATATACACTGGCAGTTTCTGTTTTTGTTTTTTGGTGGTCTTATCTGGTTCTTCCTGTCTGTTGATGAGACGAATCACAGTTTTTTTCCGCAAGTTGGCTTTGCAATATTCCGTTGCTCATCTCAGATCATTAAAAGGAGTTTTCCGCCTGGCTCCTGACACTTATAAACGCTGTGAACAGCTCGAGGTTTTACGCCGACCTCGCTACATTCATCGGTCGCGGAAAAAACTTCGGAATTATCATTACTCGCCCCCCAATAATATTCCGGTTGTCTCTACCATCACCCGTGTTCTGGATACAACACAATTGGATAAAAGACATAGGCCTATCAACTTTGGAAATTTAAGATCGCTGCGTCCTGATCCTGACCTCGGAATCTGCAGACGTGCATCACCTGACCTGCGATGTGCGCTGCTAAACACCCGCTCTCTAACTGATAAAGCATCACTATTGAATGACATAATCATTGACACTGACCGGGACATGCTATTTCTAACGGAAACCTGGCAGGTGCCAAATGACTTTTTGAGCTTAAACCTCTTAACGCCGCCTGGATACATCTTTTTTTCTCAACCACGTCTTCATCGCAGAGGTGGAGGGCTGGCTGTAGTTTGCCGTGAGACTATTAAAATATCCAAGATTGAGTTACACGATGTTACAACATTTGAATATTTAGCGCTGAAAATGACGGGCCAAACGTCACTGGCGGTAATCTTAATTTACCGACCTCCAAAAAGTCCCTCTGACTTTTTCTCTGATATTAGTGAGTTACTTACTCTTGTCTGTGCTTGTCATTCATCTGTTATTTTGCTTGGTGATTTTAATATACATGAAAACACTGCACAATGCAAAGAATTTATGTCAGTATTGGACTGTTTCAACTTGACTCAAAATGTAACTTTTGCCACTCACTCCAGAGGTCACATATTGGATCTCATATGTACATCTGGCTTGAATAATATCCTTGTTAATGGCTCTGATTTTGCATTTTCAGATCACAAACTTATAAATTTCAGTTGTAGTTTTCCAATATCTATGTCTCCTCAGAAGAAAATGCTGACCTATCGTAAAATTAACTCTGTTAATTCAACTTCTTTTTCTGCTTCTATAAGGGCTTCTACTTTATCAGAATGTCTACTGTCTAACCGTCCATCAGAAATCTGCTGTACTTACAATAATGCTCTGTCTCAAATACTTGATATGCATGCCCCTGTTAGAACTAGACTGGTTCCATCTACTCGTGCCTCACCCTGGTTCACTCCTGAACTTCGGATGATGAAAACTGAGGGTCGCCGTCTAGAAAGACTATACAGAAAAACTGGACTCATTGTGCACTCTTTAGCTTTTAAAGAACACCTGCTCAACTACCGGACCGCCCTTAACAATGCAAGATCCTCTTATTTCTCCTCCACTATTAGGAATTCCTCGTGCAGACCCAAATCACTCTTTGCTATGGTTAACAAACTAACAAATCCACCACAACATGTTATGTCAGGCTCTGTGGAGCTTGTAAATAGCTTCTCTAAATTCTTTTCAGACAAATTGATGTCTATCACTTCTTCCATCACCAAAAACACGCATACAAGTGACTCAAACTTAATGATAACTGGTCCAGCCCACTCGTCAAACCCTCTCTCTACTTTTACTCTGACTACTCCTGTTGCCATAAGTGACCTAATTGTGAAGTCAAATTCTACATCCTGCCGGCTCGATCCTACACCTACTGTTCTACTTAAGAAGTGCGTCCTCGAGGTCGCACCACTCATAACTCACATGATAAACTGTAGTTTAGCTTGTGCCATTGTCCCAGCGGAATTAAAAACTGCTGCAGTGACTCCCATTCTTAAAAAACCTGTCCTTGATCATCTAAATATGGACAATTACAGACCGATATCAAACCTAACATTCTTAAGCAAAATCCTTGAAAAGGTTGTTGCTTCACAATTACGCTCTTATTTGGATATGAATGGTCTTTTTGAACCTTTTCAGTCAGGTTTTCGCCCATCTCACAGCACTGAAACTGCTCTTCTGCGTGTGGTTAACGACATTCTCTCATCGATGGATTCAGGGTTAATAAACATCTTGATGCTCCTTGATCTAAGCGCCGCTTTTGACACAGTCTGCCATGAATTGCTTATTTCTCGGCTTTCTGATATTGGTATCACTGGTTCCGCTCTTTCCTGGCTTATTTCCTATATCACTGACAGAAAGTATTATATCACCATACAAGGTCATAATTCTGCCACCAATTTACTTACACGGGGCGTTCCACAAGGTTCGGTTCTAGGTCCACTCTTGTTTATCATCTACATACACCCACTTGGTAGCATCATACGCAGGCATGGACTACAATTCCATTGCTATGCAGATGACATCCAAATTTACTTCACCACCAGCTCCGATAGACCATCCCTGCCTGACTTACTCACTGCATGCATCAGGGACATAAAGCATTGGATGTCCCTTAACTTCCTCAAATTAAATGATAATAAAACTGAGATATTAGTGATTGGCTCTCTCAGTCAAAAGGATGGACCAGTCCTTCTATATTGATGGTTTCCATATAAAGCCTTCATCACTGACTCGCAAACTCGGTGTCTTATTTGACTCAACTCTGTCTTTTGGCTCTCATATTTCTTCCATTGTTAAAAACTCTTTCTTTCATCTTCGAAATATTGCTCGTCTCTCACTTTAGCTGACGCCGAACTCTTAATTCATGCATCAATCACATCACGTCTGGATTATTGCAATGCTTTATTTCTTGGCCTTCCCAAAAAACTTATTGCAAGATTACAGTACGTCCAAAACTCAGCAGCAAGAGTTCTCACCTCCACCAGGCGTTCTGCTCACATTACTCCGGTGCTTCATGACCTTCACTGGTTACCTGTTTCATCTCGTATCCACTTTAAGGTATTGCTTTTAACATATAAGGCATTAAACGGTCTTGCACCCCCATATTTGTCTGATCTACTTTTCACCTACCGTCCTGCACGCTCTCTCAGATCAACTGAACTTGGTTTACTGTCCATCCCTCGTTTTCGATTATCTACAGTAGGTGGAAGGTCATTTAGTGTTAATGCGCCAACATTATGGAATTCACTGCCCCTTTCACTTCGAAATATTTCATCAGTGACTGCTTTCAAGACACAGTTAAAAACATATCTGTTTAACATGTACTTCGTCTAAATGTGATTATATGTGTCCTTTGTGATTGTAAGTTGTGTGTCAGTGTTTAAATGTATTATAAATGTACCATGTAAAGTGACCTTGAGCTTTGGAAAGGCGCTATATAAATAAAACTTCTTCTTCTTCTTCTTCTTTTTCTTCTTATAGAAACCTGTGGACTCGATGTCCTGACAGGCCAGAGTTTTTGCAACCTCCACAAACACAATATTTTACCATGACGATGACAAATTAAAATACAAAAACTACCGAAACCACAGTGACTCACGACAGCTCTTACCAGCCTACTCTGCACTGAGCCGAGGCTAGACTCCCTGTCGTGACGTAAAATTACGCAATGTTGAAAAAAGAGCCGTTTTTACGAGCAGTCCAAGAAACGCTCACTTTATCTACTAAATTAGTGCCCCTGTGTCGTTTTAAAACATTTTATATCCTGCATTAACTTTTCATATGGTATTTTCATAAAAGGTTATATATTAATTTAGTTTTTTTTTTTTTTTTACCTGCAATATGCTCTTTAACAAATAAAGTGTAATCAATAATAAAAGCATTTGGTTTTTGGTAACTTTTCTAAATATATTTGTTTGACACTATGATAGGATCAAGTGCCTTTTATTATCATCATAATAGTTTGCAATAGTTAACAGAAGTCTTTCATTCACATTTGTTCTTTGAGTGTGAAAAATACATAAATAATTTGTACTAATCTGCACCTTCATGTGTGCTTGGCAGGAGCTGAAAATGGCAACCAAATACCTGATGCTCATTGCCTTGGGGACTGCAGTGATTGGCAGTGTGCACTGTTGCCCTGAGCAGTGTACCTGTTCTGATAAATCTAGCCGCCAGTTTGCAGATTGTGCCTACAAAGACCTTCTGGAAGTACCTGTGGGCTTGCCGTCCAATGTGACCACCCTGAGTCTTTCAGCTAACAAGATTAAAGTGCTGAAATCCAAAACCTTTATAAATGTGACCCAGGTGACCTCTCTTTGGATGGCTCACAATGAAATCATCACCGTCGAAAGGGACACCTTGGCCCCGATGATTCAGCTGAGAAATTTGGATATTAGCTACAACAAAATTGTGCATTTTCCATGGGAGGACTTGACCAATCTCACTGCCCTGACATTGTTAAAGTTGAACAATAACGAGATGGTCAGCATCCCCAAGAATGCTTTTTCCAACCTGAAGGACCTGCGTTCGGTCCGTATTAACAATAACAAGTTTACCACCATCGTGCAGGGAACGTTTGATGCTTTGACTGCCATGTATCACCTTCAAATCTTCCACAACCCCTTCACCTGCTCCTGCAACCTTGAGTGGCTTAGGGACTGGATCACCAAATCCTCAATCTCAATCCCTGACCAAAACAATATTGTCTGCGATGCTCCTTCCCACCTCAAAGGTATACAAGTCACTAGCATGCCCAAACTGGATTGCAAGGCTCCGTCCGTGTCAATCACATATCAGCCAAACATCGAAAAAACCGAACTCTATGAGGGATACTTGGTCATGCTATACTGCGAAACAAAAGGAACCCCTAAACCTGACGTCACATGGGAGATATTCGCTGGAAACCAACTAATTACATTCCCTTTACCCGCCATTGTCGGAAAAATTGAGATTCCGGTTAATGGGCCGCCTACGAACACCAGGTTCCTTGTGTTTCAAAACGGCACCTTGATCATCCCTCGCATGAGCAAGAAAGAAGACGGCAACTACACCTGCTCTGCTGTCAACGACATGGGAAAAGCCGAGAGCTCGGTGAGACTTGTCGCAGGCACCAAAAAGCATGCCATCAATTCGATGCTCGTTTTTTTTACCTCCTTTTTTACCTCAGCAAGTTGGCAGTAAGTGCATACGATGAGTCATTATCATTCATTATTACAAATAGAGTTTTGAGATTTATCCAGTTGACTGGACGTAACAAAAAAACCCTCATAATAGCTACAATTCACCTTTCGTGAGTCTCGTCACTTTCATTGTCAAGTAGCCTCCATTTTAAGTCATCAATATAGTGGACAAACATTGAGCGCTTCTGAGGGAAATGTCACCCTGTTACTCTTTTCACAGCATGTGTGTGTCTGGAAAACGAACCAGGTCACCTTGGGAAAAAAAGTTTTCTTAATTGTAATGTGGGATCCCAACATGTGTGAATATATAATATTTTTAATATCTTTGCGACCGGGTGCTTTAAAATATCTCTCGCCTTTACGAATTGACTTAACGTGTCCTTTCTTCTATTTGAGATAGCCTTTATTCGGGGCATGTCACACAAAAGTATTTTCAAGTGTGTTTTATTAGGGTACTATAGACTGTAGATATTCAATGTCGATTTGTGATGTAAGCCAAGTAATCTGAGAAAATGTTTTCTCTTTTTTTTATAAATATAAATGGTCCGTTTTTACCATGTCAACACGACATCGAGTGTCCAGTAAATTGACGCATAGTGGCTTTTTTCTTGTTCAGCTGTCCAATGATGTTGTAAAAATACTCAAACCTTTTAGAGATTTTGATATGATTTTATGTACGTGACCTTAATAAAATACTGAACCAACGAATGTATTGTGGGCTAAATTATTTGCAAACATAGAATTTTTTTTTTTTCTTTTTCTTTTGTATAGCCTATAGCCTAATGTGGACAATCTTTTCATACAAACCACCCAACGGACTATGTAAAATCATAAATAATTTGAAGTGTGTTTGCTGGATATTGAATAAGGAAATGTCATGTGAAACACCGTGCGAACAGGTAAAACACTCACAGATTTAAAAAAAAAAGAAAAAAAAAAGGCCTACAGTATACACTCACCGGCCACTTTATTAGGTACCCCATGCTAGTAACGGATTGGACCCCCTTTTGCCTTCAGAACTTCCTCAATTCTTCGTGGCATAGATTCAACAAGGTGCTGGAAGCATTCCTCAGGGAGTTTGGTCCATATTAACATGATGGCATCACACAGTTGCCGCAGATTTGTCGGCTGCACATCCATGATGCGAATCTCCCGTTCCACCACATCCCAAAGATGCTCTATTGGATTGAGATCTGGTGACTGTGGAGGCCATTTGAGTACAGCGAACTCATTGTCATGTTCAAGAAACCAGTCTGAGATGATTCCAGCTTTATGACATGGCGCATTATCCTGCTGAAAGTAGCCATCAGAAGTTGGGTACATTGTGGTCATAAAGGGATGGACATGGTCAGCAACAATACTCAGGTAGGCTGTGGCGTTGCAACGATGCTCAATTGGTACCAAGGGGCCCAAAGAGTGCCAAGAAAATATTCCCCACACCATGACACCACCACCACCAGCCTGAACCGTTGATACAAGGCAGGATGGATCCATGCTTTCATGTTGTAGACGCCAAATTCTGACCCTACCATCCGAATGTCGCAGCAGAAATCGAGACTCATCAGACCAGGCAACGTTTTTCCAATCTTCTATTGTCCAATTTCGATGAGCTTGTGCAAATTGTAGCCTCAGTTTCCTGTTCTTAGCTGAAAGGAGTGGCACCCGGTGTGGTCTTCTGCTGCTGTAGCCCATCTGCCTCAAAGTTCGACGTACTGTGCGTTCAGAGATGCTCTTCTGCCCACCTTGGTTGTAACGGGTGGTTATTTGAGTCACTGTTGCCCTTCTATCAGCTCGAACCAGTCTGGCCATTCTCCTCTGACCTCTGGCATCAACAAGGCATTTCCGCCCACAGAACTGCCGCTCACTGGATGTTTTTTCTTTTTCGGACCATTCTCTGTAAACCCTAGAGATGGTTGTGCGTGAAAATCCCAGTAGATTAGCAGTTTCTGAAATACTCAGACCAGCCCTTCTGGCACCAACAATCATGCCACGTTCAAAGTCACTCAAATCACCTTTCTTCCCCATACTGATGCTCGGTTTGAACTGCAGGAGATTGTCTTGACCATGTCTACATGCCTAAATGCACTGAGTTGCCGCCATGTGATTGGCTGCTTAGAAATTAAGTGTTAAGGAGCAGTTGGACAGGTGTACCTAATAAAGTGGCCGGTGAGTGTATATATTATTTAGAATATTTGAAAAATATACGAGCCTGCATGCATTCTAGAACATAATGGGCTGTAGTAAACGCATTTAAATCCACTAAATAATTTATCCCATTTAGAAGCCTTTTTTTTTTCATCATGGATATTGATATTGTAATGAATTCACTTGCTTGAGAAAACTGGAGGGCAGAAAAAAGGAATAATGTGATTTCGGTGTACTTTTGCTCACACCACCTCTGCCTTTTAAATATTCAATAACTCTAGAAATCACAGGCTACGTTTGAATAACTAACGAAAATCTTTTTACAATGTTTAAAATTCTCCCTGGGGACTCCCTGGGTTTGCCTCATACTGAGGACGGCCAGCGTTTGCCTCACACTGAGGACTGCCTGGGTTTCCCTCACACAGAGGACTCCCTGGGTTTGCCTCACACCGAGGACTGCCTGGGTTTGCCTCACACTGAGGACTGCCAGGGTTTGCCTCACACTGAGGACTGCCTGGGTTTGCCTCACACTGAGGACTGCCTGGGTTTGCCTCACACCGAGGACTGCCCTGGGTTTCTCTCACATCGAGGACTGCCTGGGTTTGCCTCACACGAGGACTGGCTGGGTTTGCCTCACACCGAGGACTGGCTGGGTTTGCCTCACACCGAGGACTGGCTGGGTTTCCCTCACACCGAGAACTGCCAGGGTTTGCCTCACACTGAGGACTGCCCTGGGTTTCCCTCACACGAGGACTGCCTGGGTTTGCCTCACACCGAGGACTGCCTGGGTTTGCCTCACACCGAGAACTGCCAGGGTTTGCCTAACACCAAGGACTGCCTGGGTTTGCCTCACACTGAGGACTGCCCTGGGTTTCCCTCACACCGAGGACTGCCTGGGTTTGCCTCACACCGAGGACTGCCTGGGTTTGCCTCACACCGAGGACTGCCTGGGTTTGCCTCACACCGAGGACTGCCTGGGTTTGCCTCACACCGAGGACTGCCTGGGTTTGCCTCACACCGAGGACTGCCTGGGTTTGCCTCACACCGAGGACTGGCTGGGTTTGCCTCACACCGAGGACTGGCTGGGTTTGCCTCACACGAGGACTGGCTGGGTTTGCCTCACACGAGGACTGGCTGGGTTTGCCTCACACCGAGGACTGGCTGGGTTTGCCTCACACCGAGGACTGGCTGGGTTTGCCTCACACCGAGGACTGGCTGGGTTTCCCTCACACCGAGAACTGCCAGGGTTTGCCTCACACCGAGGACTCCCTGGGTTTGCCTCACACCGAGGACTGGCTGGGTTTGCCTCACACCGAGGACTGGCTGGGTTTGCCTCACACCGAGGACTGGCTGGGTTTGCCTCACACCGAGGACTGGCTGGGTTTCCCTCACACCGAGAACTGCCAGGGTTTGCCTCACACCGAGGACTCCCTGGGTTTGCCTCACACCAAGGACTGGCTGGGTTTGACTCACACAGAGGACTGCCTGGGTTTGCCTCACACGAGGACTGGCTGGGTTTGCCTCACACGAGGACTGGCTGGGTTTGCCTCACACCGAGGACTGGCTGGGTTTGCCTCACACCGAGGACTGGCTGGGTTTCCCTCACACCGAGAACTGCCAGGGTTTGCCTCACACCGAGGACTCCCTGGGTTTGCCTCACACCAAGGACTGGCTGGGTTTGCCTCACACCGAGGACTCCCTGGGTTTGCCTCACACCGAGGACTGCCTGGGTTTGCCTCACACTGAGTGGTGCTGGACAGAGGCTGTAGTGCTGAAGGGGTTTGTGACTGTGGCATATAAGTGTAGCGCTGAGGGGGGCCTGGGTTGTGGCTCTAGAATGGCTCAAGGACAGGTAACTATGACATGGGCATGGACTCATAAACACTTAGGCTACATGAAACTACATGAAAGGCTTCTGTGACACAAATAATTAGTGTAGCTCAAACAGTAGATCGTGGGTCATGGGTTTGATTCCCAAATGTGAACTAATAACGTATATATCTTAAATGCAATCTAAGTTGATTTTGATAAAAGCGTCTAGGCTTGGGCGTGGCTGTGACATGAACCTCAAAGAGCTTAGGTTAAAAGAGTTAGGAACAGGAACCTTAGGGCCAGTGCCCGTGACAGGAGGTGCATCCCAACTTGCTTTAACACTACTCTGCCATTTTGTAATATTAATACTATGAGTAATGTGTTGGCACTGAAAATTCCAACAAGTGCACTTCAAGTACCCGGATAATGCAAACTGAAAAAAGAAAGTGTGGAATGTAGGGCAATGAACTTTATGCAAGGCCGCTTCTGCATTTAGCCTCAGTGGCAACTTCCTGTCCTCTGCAGTGCAGTGTACGAAAATTGTGAGAAAACTAAGCAAAAAATGAAAGCTTGAGGAAGTGTTGAGGGTCTATCAGGCTCTGATGCTGAATGACAAAAATCAATTTACTACAATTTGCCTTTTTAGGGCACTGTGGTCCTTAAAGGAGCATTTCACCCGTGGGAACATTGATCTTTATTGAAACTGGGTCATATGTAGTCGAAATGTAATAAAATGTTTGATTTTGGTGCCTTCTTGACCAAGTAAAGACAGAAAGTAACTTTAGGGCACATTTGTACTGAAAACCACAACTCCCACAATGCACCACATTGCACAGCTCCGCAAGCCACTCCCACTAATCCAGAACAACGCATCTGACGAGGTATCCGCCTATCAGATTCAGAGAAAGCACTCTTCCGTCTACAAAGCTAGAAACCGCCAGAGTTTGAAATTCATTTCACTGAAAAAATCTAGTTTGTTGCCGAAATCATTATTGAATTACTCCTCGTTTCTATTTATGTAGAATGTTCAGTCCGACCATTATAATGCAATTTAGACTTGCAAAATAAGAATTAAAAAATGTAGGCGTGACCATTATTTTGTTATCTATTATTTTGAAAGTCTGCTGCTGTAATCCGATGTTCGTGTAGAATGTAGAACGACACGACCAATCCGCCTGAACTCAAGCCAGCCCGGGGCTCCTCATCCGCGACAGGCAGGTCTTCGGCAATCCGGCTCTTCGCTATATTGCGGCTCGTAAAGATAGCCACGAACATCGGATTCGAGCAGCAGACTATCAAAATCCTCTTCTTCCATATCATGTTTATTTCCTTCCGTCATTGTTGTAACTTCACATCTGGTTCCACACATAGACAGTAAAAGAAAGGCTCCACAGCGCTTGTTAGCTTAGCTTCCAAACAAGATGGTGGATATTGTTTTTAGTTTCTGCAAGTGAAGTCCGACCCACTGATCTGTAATAGGTCTGTAGTGTGAGTGGGTCCCACCCCCTGGATAAATGATGAGCTGTTTGTAGTCTTAACCCTTATACAAGAAATGGGACTTCCTGATTATTTTGATGCAAAATGACGATTTTTACATCATAATAAGCAGGAAGTGGAACACTTAAATCCTTATTTCTCCCATCTCAGGGGAAAATAAGGGAATAAACCATGACCATTCAAAAATATGACTGGGTTTCTAAAGATAAAAATCTTAATGCAAATGGGTGAAGTGTCCCTTTAATGATTTCAACAGCCATACAACTACAACCATAATTTACTATTTTGATTTTAGATAGTGGAGGCAAAATCATCTGGATTTGTTGGGCATAAAATAAATAAATAAATAAATCCGTTACATTTATATAGCGCTTTATCTGGGACCTCAAAGCGCTTTACATAGAAGGGGGTAATCTCCTCAACCACCACCAATGTGCAGCATCCACCTGGATGATGCGACGGCAGCCATTTTGCGCCAGTACGCCCACCACACACCAGCTTACTGGTGGAGAGGAGACAGAGTGATGAAGCCAATCAATATACGGGGATGATTAGGAGGCCATGATGGACAGAGGCCAATGGGCAGATTTGGCCAGGATGCCGGGATTACACCCCTACTCTTTCGAAAGACATCCTGGGATTTTTAATGACCACAGAGAGTCAGGACCTCGGTTTATCGTCTCATCCGAAGGACGGTGCTCTTTGGCAGTAGACTCCCCATCACTATACTGGGGCGTTAGGACCCACACAGACCACAGGAAGAACACCCCCTGCTGGCCTCATAACACCTCTTCCAGCAGCAACCTGGTTTTTCTCATGAGGTCTCCCATCCAGGTACTAACCAGGCTCAGCCCTGCTTAGCTTCAGTGGGCAACCAGTCTTGGGCTACAGGGTGATATGGCTGCTGGCTATGCAAAAAATGTAACTTACAATGCAAAAATGATGTGCATTATGTAAAATAATGAATAATGTCTATATGAATATATTAATGACTTTAGCAACAAATATTTATAAGAGATAAAATACTAAATAAAAAGAAAAATGTTTGTTGAAAATTGCTTTTATTAACACTAATGAACCAAAAACTGTATTTGTTTGTTTACTGTGCACTGTTAGTGGCAAGACGCACAGCACCACCTTGTGTCTGTATAATCATGCTGCAAACTTCAACCGATATGCATTTCAATTGGTCCAGCCATGTAAGATTACAAGCAACAAACCTTTTAAATTGAGAAGTGATCTGAAAATAATAGAAGTAAAAACAGGTAAAAATCTAAATCAACATAATCCGAATAGAACTGTTGCTAAAGCCACTCGGACACATAAATATATTTAGACATTGTGTGTGAAAACCACAAACAATTCAAGAGAACTGAATCTTTTTTTGTTGTTGTTGCTGGTGAAGCTGGAAGTTATTGATCTGTTATCCCACGTGTGCTATTAGTATACTACTTTTAAACAAAAAAAGAAAGTATACTTCTCCAGAAGTTATGGATGATAAAAATGTCTTTGTTAAAGGGAAAGTTCGAGAACTGAAAATTCTCTCATCATTTACTCACCCTCATGTCGTTCCAAACCCGTAAGACTTTCGCTCATCTTCGGAACACAAATTAAGATATTTTTAATGAAATCTGAGAGATTTCTGTCCCCCCATTAACAGCCACGCAACTACCACTTTGACACCTGAAAAAGTTCATAAAGAGATCATAAAACTAATCCATATGAATTGAGCGGTTTAGTCCAAATTTTCTGAAGAGACTAAATTTTTAGTCAAACAAATTTAAGCTTTTATTCACATATAAACTTGATCAGCGAACATAAACAGAAGTTTGCTTGATTTTGCTTGATGCACATGAACAAACCTCTTGTGAAAGCTAAAACGTGCTGCATAACACCAGAATGAATCTTATTGGTTCTTACGGAAGCTCAAACATGATGCGTATCACGAGAATGAGCCTCATTGGTTCTTGCGCGTCAAGCGAACATGATTGAGCTTCCGTTTACCACAACTGATGTGTGAGTTGATGATTTATTTATTTTACATTATTATTGCCTTTATTGTCATTGCCTATAACAACAAAATTTAAATTGCACTTCCCATGGTGGTAACACATAATATGACAAAACAACATCAGTACATCAATACATAAATACATAAGAGAAAACAGATAACATGATAAAATAGCTAAAATATAGTCATTAAAAATGCAGAACAGTCTAAATGCTCATGAGTTCAGGTATTTTATAGAATTTGGATAAAAACTATTCAAAAGTCTTGAAGTGTGACCCCGGAAAGATCTGTAGCACCTTCCAGATGGCAACAAAATAAAGAGGCCGTGACCTGGATGGGAACAGTCCTGAATTATATTTTTTGCCCGCTGCATGCATCTGGTGTGATATATGTCCATGAGTGAGGGGAGCTGTGTGTGAATAATATTTTGTGCTGATTTCCTAACTCTGTCCAGCGCTTTTTTGTCAGCAGCGGTGCAGCTACTAAACCACACCAGAATATCGTGTGAGATAATACTTTGGACAGAACAGTTGTAAAAGGATAAAAGCAATTTCTGGGAGAGGTTAATTTTGTTGAGTGACCTGAGAAAGTACAGTCGCTGCTGAGCTTTCTTCACAAGGGCTGTAGTGTTGGTTGCCCAGGTGATGTCCTGTGAAATGTATGTCCCAAGGAATTTGAAGTCCTCAACCCTCTCCACAATTTCTCCATTAATGTAGACTGGGGCAAGGTCAGTCTTCTTCCTGCGGAAATCTACCACCACCTCTTTGGTCTTAGAGGCGTTGAGAGACAGATTGTTGGTGGAGCACCAAGCGGAGAGTTTTTGGATTTCATCCCTGTAGGCGGACTCGTCATTGTTGTGAATAAGTCCAACTACAGTGGTGTCATCTGCAAACTTGATAATAGTATTATTTTCATGAACAGGGGTGCAGTTGTGAGTGTATAAAATGTAGAGTAAGGGGCTCAACACACAACCCTGGGGTGCCCTAGTGCTCAGTGTGAGAACAGGTGAAAGTTGCGAGCCCAGACGAACTGACTGGGAACGATCTGTAAGAAAGTCATTGATCCATCTGCAGATGTTTGTGCTGATGCCTAGTCCATGTAGCTTGGACACCAGTCTTCCAGGAATGATACAATTAAACGCAGAACTAAAGTCCACAAACAACAGTCTTGCATAGGTGCCAGGATGTTCCAGGTGGGTCAGCACACATTGCAGGGCTGTGTTGATGGGATCGGCGGTTGACCTGTTTGCTTTATAGGCAAACTGGTGCTGGTCCAGTGTGGGGGGAAGGGAGGATGTTATATGTTTTAGCAGCAGTCTTTCAAAGCACTTCATAACAGTGGAAGTGAGAGCCACTGGTCTATAGTCATTGAAGCTACTCACAGCTGATTTTTTCGGGATCGGCACAATGATAGCAGATTTAAGGCACTTGGGAATGGAACAGGTAGACAGAGAGAGGTTAAAGATAGAAGTAAATACCCCAGCCAGCTGATCTGCGCAATCCCTCAACACTCTCCCAGGGATCCCGTCGGGCCCGGCAGCCTTCCTGGGGTTCACGCCACAAAATGCCCTCCTGACCTCCTCTTCTCTCAAGGAGAATGTTGGGGCATCTTCTTTGGGCAAGAGTATTATTGGTCTGGCCGATGTTGATTCAGTCCCATTCGCCTCAAAGCGCGCAAAGAAATGATTGAGATCCTCGGCCAGATTGCTGCTGGTACTTGGGCTTGAGTCTTTTGAACCCTTAAAGTTTGTGAGGTGTTGTATTCCCTGCCAAACGCGCCGTGGATCCCCTTCGTCAAAGTGCTCCTCTATCTTCCTCCTGTAAGCCACTTTTGCTTCCTTGATGCCTGTCTTTAATTTGGATCTGGCAGTGCTGTATAATTCCATATCCCTGGACTTAAAGGCTTTATCACGTTTTTTCAGCAGCAGCTTGATCTCCCTGTTCATCCATGGTTTATTGTTTTGATAACGTTTGACCTGTCTTTCAACAGTGACATTATCAATGCAGGTCTTAATGTAGTGCAAAACAGTGCAGCTGTAATCCTCTGCTGTGAGAAAAGTGCCCAGTCAGTGCGCTCAAAACAATATTGCAATTGTGGAATCGCACTAGCAGGCCACAGTTTGGTTAGTTTAACAGAGTGCATGGATCTGTTAAACACAGGTCTGTATGCTGGTGTGAGAAAGAGGGTCAGATGATCAGACTGCCCTAAATGGGGGTGAGCTGAGACCTTGTATGCCCCTCTAATATTACTATAAACATGATCCAGAGTATTATCACCTCTGGTTGGACATGTTACATACTGATGAAATTTGGGAAGTATAGTACACAGGTTAGCATGATTAAAGTCCCCTGCCACAATAAAGATTCCATCCAGGTGGGTGGACATATGGGTTACATACGGGTTTATATGAAAGCCTAAATTTGATCATCATATAAAGCGATCGTGTTTCTTCAGAAAATGTACTAATCCGCTCAATTCTTTTGGATTAGTTTTATGGTGTCTTTATGAACTTTTTGATTCATCAAAGTGGTAGTTGCATAGCTGTCAATCAACGGACAGAAAGCTCTCATTTGATCAGAAATATCTTCATTTGTGTTCTGAAGATGAAGAAAAGTCCAGGTTTGGAACGACGTCAGGGTGAGTGACAGAATAAGGAATGACAGAATTTTCATATTTGGGAGAACTATCCTTTTGCTACGCCTTTGTTATTGTTTTGAACAAGTGAGCTCTAGCGGTAAAATAATTCTCATGATACATTGTACATCATGCATGTAGAATTTGAAAAGTAAGACTATTTAAAAGTATTGTCATTCAATATTCTAGATATTGATCCAACCATGTGAAAATAGCTCATATCTAAAAGAAAATAACTCAATGAAAACTGTATGAGCTCCTCGTTTCCGTTCTGTGGCTGCGGTTCTGCAACTAAAACTGACAATGAAATTAAAGGGGCTATATGTAGTTTTCAGCGGCCTCTAGCAGTGATGTTTCAGATTGAAACCAATACGTTTACAAGCGAGTGCTCCATGTCCGTGTTTTCGTCTGAAGTTGATCCGATTCACAATTGGCCTGACGAGCTTCAGCAGATACATTTTTTTTTTTTTTTATCATTATGTGTGAGTCTGTGTTGTGCTGGGAGCAGGTTTCTTAGTGTTAGCAGACTCCATGTTGAGAGGCTCGGGAGCGCGCATGCAGGTCTCAGTCACGTCACTGGATTTCGCGTAAATCTGACCCGGAGCCATCACATAGAAATAGGAATACTTTCTTTCAGAGGTACTAGCAAAACCCGCCAAGTGGATCATTTTAATGTGAGATTACAACCCCTTCACAGACAGGCAATAAAAAAATGATTAATTTTAGTAGAAAGCCCCTTTAAGAGTAGTATGAGTAGTATGTAGTAAATATTTTCAGGGAAAAAACATACATTAACGGCTCAAATTTTGTTACAAACTATCTTTACAAATATTAAATGAACTATTCATATGTTGGTGTATCGATGAGCTATAAAGTAGTTTGATTAAAAAAGAAATCGAATGAGTAGCCTATGATTCGCTAAATAAAATTGATGATACTCACGTTTCGGCTTAAGTTCTTCACATATGTTATTCGATATTTGTTATGTTTATCCGATCCAATTTGATAGGAGGCGCTGTCTCGAAAAACGAGGGGTCTGAGAATGCGGGACTCTGGGTGCGGGACTGTAGCTGCAGGCTCCGAGTCTGCAGCTTCATAATATTGCCCTTTAACTGAAAAGTTTAGCTTTTGTCTGAAGCTGCACCCACACCAGCAGGTGTCAGTATAAGCCAGCACAACTTAGAAATTTACCGAGTGCATAATGCATTTGCTGTAGTTTTATGACCGTTGTATTTCATTACGGCAAACACTTCTAAATAAATAAATGTAATAATTTCATTGATGCTGATACAAAATTCTAGTAGAGTTGAAATATGGGAAAAACTGTAAGATAAAGTTCTTTAGTTACGATTATGTAAAAGACACACACCGAAGTGTGTTTAAAATAGACCAATTAGTGAAGAGAGACCAGAAAGAGAAAATCAAAGGTCAAGTTTAGAAAAAAATATGCACATTTGCTTACTTTAAAAATTGGCCATTCATTCCCCACAATGCATTAGTTTTTTTTTTCTTTTCTGTAATTCCAGAGAGTGTTTAATCCCATGTTAAAAAAAAAAAAAAAAAAAAAAAAAATCTAGACTACTAAAATGAACGAGCAACAGCAACAACGAGTGTGTATAAAATGACCACTAGATGTCAGCATGTGAAAGGTTCGGGCGTCACCACCGCAAACCCCAACAAAATAAAAGGCAATGAACAGATATAAACAAGATCTGTCCCTCAAAGCCAAGTGCGTTCGCATTATCATTGTATTATTTAGTTTCGTTTCTTGATGAGGAGTTCCCCCGTGAGAAGACTTGTCAACAAAATTTAACAACTTTCACTATGTCACCGCAATTACAAACAGAATTTACAGCCATGAGCTTCATGACGCTGTCATTATTCCTGCAGCTCAGTTCACTTGTTTTTTAATATCTGGTTCGCAAACAACAGAAAAGTGTTTGTAAAAATCAGCTCAGGGAAAATGTAGCACTTTTATTCTAACTGTCGTCATTGACAAAATATAGCTATTCTACATAAATAAATAAAAAAACATAATTGCAAATATAATTTTGCATGATTTTCTGTTCCTCTTTAACTGATAGATAGTCACTAGACAAGAATATTTGGTCGCATCGGTTTTCTTAATTGTTGATTTTATGATTTTAACAATCATACAGTATTTTTTGGTAGGCGACTTTATCTAAAAAAAAATACTAACCTGTAAAATTCATTCGGACAGAGGCAAATCTAAATATATAAATGTGTTTGTGATTCATACAATCTTTTAAAAATACTTTTTATAGTTTATATATGAAAAATAATTATCTGGCTATCGGTAATCACATCGAAAAGACAAGGGGCATAGGTCATGTGATATAAATTATAAACTGTATCTAAATTATGAATAACCTTCATCTGGACTGCAAAGTCCCTGTGGCATTAATGCGCAATTGAAGGGAGAGGCTGCGCGTTCACAATCCCTCCCCTTACACTGTGGAGGCGGGAGCGCGCAGTGAATTCTGTCCAAACTCGAGCGCGATCATGAGAAAACAGCCTGGACTGCTCAGTATCTCACGGACACTAAAATGTATCATCTGCCGTCTGCTAACAAAAATAGCAGAGATTTCCAGCGGGATATAAAAGGCTACATCATGTTTTGGGATAATTTGACATCTGAGCATTAAATATTGTTTTTAAATCTCATCAAGTGTCGTGTTGACTGAAATCCGCGCGAGCGTTAGGAATATATCACTTACAGGTAAGGCACTATAAGAAAGTTTTTAAGCAACAATGTTCCAGAATGTAGACAGAAACAATAGCAAATAAACTGTAAAAGTGTTTCTTATTTAAATTTTCAGCTAAAGATTGTAAGGTCTGTATGGTTAAGATGCAGTCTCGAGATGTTCAAGACATTCGCAACACAAATAAGTTTTATTATATAAAGTGAAGCGCGTTTTCAGCACGCTGGACAGCGAACACGGTCCAAGCGTCCCGTTCTCGAGCCTTCGCGGCTCCGGTAACAGCAAGACGCTCGAGGATGTCGAGATGAATCAAAAGAAACAAAAAATACATCAGACATCTCAATTAGTCCACAAGAACTTGAGAACTCGAGAAAAAAATAATAAAATAAAGAGACAATAGAGTAGAGTAGAAATAATAAGGTAACACTTTAATTTAAGGTGACATAGTTACACATGTACTTACTACAGTAATAACTGTAAATTATGCATAATTACATGCCACTAAGCCTAAACCAAACCCTAATCCTAACCCTATAGTTAGTACATGTAGTTAATTAATATTACTCAGTGCAATGTAACTACATCACCTTAAAATAAAGGATTACACATTCCATAAATGTATAATTACAGTGTAACAAATGCATCTTAAAATACAGAGTAATATTAACTAACTACATACTTACTATAGGGTTAGGATTAGGGTTTGGTTTGGTTAAGTGGCATGTAATTATGCATAATTTATAGTTATTACTAGAGTAAGTGCATGCAACATATATAACAATGACACTAAAATAAACTGTTAACAAACAAAGTGTAATCAATAATAAAAGCATTTGGTTTTTGGTAACTTTTCAAAATATATTTGTTTGACACTATGATAGGATCAAGTGCCTTTTATTAGCATCATAATAGTTTGCAATAGTTAACAGTAAATTACTACTTTCATTCACACCTGTTCTTTGAGTGTGAAAAACACATAAATAATTTGTACTAATCTGCACCTTCATGTGTGCTTGGCAGGAGCTGAAAATGGCAACCAAATACCTGATGCTCATTGCCTTGGGGACTGCAGTGATTGGCAGTGTGCACTGTTGCCCTGAGCAGTGTACCTGTTCTGATAAATCTAGCCGCCAGTTTGCAGATTGTGCCTACAAAGAACTTCTGGAAGTACCTGTGGGCTTGCCGTCCAATGTGACCACCCTGAGTCTTTCAGCTAACAAGATTAAAGTGCTGAAATCCAAAACCTTTATAAATGTGACCCAGGTGACCTCTCTTTGGCTGGCTCACAATGAAATCATCACCGTCGAGAGGGACACCTTGGCCCCGATGATTCAGCTGAGAAATTTGGATATTAGCTACAACAAAATTGTGCATTTTCCATGGGAGGACTTGACCAATCTCACTGCCCTGACGTTGTTAAAGATGAACAATAACGAGATGGTCAGCATCCCCAAGAATGCTTTTTCCAACCTGAAGGACCTGCGTTCGGTCCGTATTAACAATAACAAGTTTACCACCATCGTGCAGGGAACGTTTGATGCTTTGACTGCCATGTCCCACCTTCAAATCTTCCACAACCCCTTCACCTGCTCCTGCAACCTTGAGTGGCTTAGGGACTGGATCACCAAATCCTCAATCTCAATCCCTGACCAAAACAATACTGTCTGCGATGCTCCTTCCCACCTCAAAGGTACACAAGTCACTAGCATGCCCAAACTGGATTGCAAGGCTCCGTCCGTGTCCATCACATATCAGCCAAACATCGAAAAAACCGAACTCTATGAGGGATACTTGGTCATGCTATACTGCGAAACAAAAGGAACCCCTAAACCTGACGTCACATGGGAGATATTCGCTGGAAACCAACTAATTACATTCCCTTTACCCGCCATTGTCGAAAAAATTGAGATTCCGGTTAATGGGCCGCCTACGAACACCAGGTTCCTTGTGTTTCAAAACGGCACCTTGATCATCCCTCGCATGAGCAAGAAAGAAGACGGCAACTACACCTGCTCTGCTGTCAACGACATGGGAAAAGCCGAGAGCTCGGTGAGACTTGTTGTCGCAGGCACCAAAAAGCATGCCATAAATTCGATGCTCGACACAAAATCTCCTAGCCATTTACCAGAAGACAAACTTGGTTCAAAGGGCTCCAAAAACAGCGTTATTAGCATGTGGTCCAAATCTGAGGAGAAGACAAAGAGCCTTCCAACTGGAACATCTTTTATTGCGAGGGATAGAGAGCGAGTGGAAGGGGACGATAGTTTGCCATTTGTTGGCAAATGCGGAATAAATGATGGTACGCAGTACATCTCCAACCATGCATTCAATCTCAGCTTAGACGAACTCAAACAGTACACGTTTGATTTTGGGGTGATCGCTCTGGAGGTTTCAGAGACTGAGGCTAAAGTTCAGCTGAACCCTTTCCAGATGGCCAACGCAAAGTCAAACATTCACCTCAGTCAACAAGAAGACCTCCAAACTGTAAATAAGGAGCCTTTTAGCCTTTTCCAGACGTCCACCAAAAAGTCACCCCTGGACATGTTATACCTTTGCGTCAGTACTGGTAATGGACATTCAGTGGTGCAGTGGTCCAAGATAGAGGAGGGCGTCAATGCCTATCGCTTTCAGGGCCTCAAGCCAGGCACTAATTACACCCTGTGCCTCACCTATGGAGGCCAGGACTGTCAAGTCCAAGTGGTCTTTACAACCCGGAAGAAAATCCCATCTTTGCTGATTATAGTGGTCGTTAGCATTTTTTTGCTAGCTTTGGCAACCGTGCCCCTGCTGGGAGCCACCTGCTGCCATCTGCTCTACAAGTATCAAGGAAAGACCTACAAATTAATTATGAAGACACAAAACCCAGATCAGATGGAAAAGCACATAGCGACGGATTTTGATCCCAGGGCATCTTTTGTGGGATCTGAGAAGAACTTTGACCCGAGTGAGCTGGGGGAGGGCGAAGGCGAGGCTGATGGCGAGGACGGAGAAGGTGAGGACGTCGAGGGCAGTGTGGTGACTGAGTCCATTCCCGAGTCACAATCCAAAACGCAGGAAGATTTTGAAGCTGGATCTGAGTACAGCGATCGGTTGCCGCTTGGGGCTGAAGCGGTAAACATATCTGCGGAGATCAACGGTAATTACAAACAACCCCGTTGAGATGTTTATTCTTCATTTGCTCTGAAACACAATACAAACCAGGTGAATACGGACTGTCATCACACATAATATACTTTATTCAGAGCTGCACCATGGCAGGTATGAAAGTGGGGCAGTGAGAGATAGACTTACCGTGTTTTCAATAGCATCTGCTGTAAAAAGCTGCATAAAGCTCCCAGATAACTTATAATTTTCAACAGCTCAGTTTTTTTTTCTACTTGAATTTCTTGCAAATATATTTTAGCAGTTTTTCGTCAGCAGAACAATAAAAAAAAACATATTAAAGAACAGCATAACCAACTCAAGAGATGTCTATTCCTCACAGCCTCGCTTGAATTTCCGTTTAAAATCGAAGATGGCGCCGCTGTGAATAAGGTCTATAGCCTACAGATGCGCGCTCCTTTTTTACCTCAGCAAGTTGGCAGTAAGTGCATACGATGAGTGTTCATTATTACAAATAGGGTTTTGAGATTTATCCAGTTGACTGGACGTAACAGACAAATTTCTCTTAAAAAAAAAACTCATAATAGCTACAATTCACCTTTTGTGAGTCTCGTCACTTTCATTGTCAAGTAGCCTCCATTTTAAGTCATCGATATAGTGGAAAAACATCGAGCGCTTCTGAGGGAAATGTCACCCTGTTACTCTTTTCACAGCATGTGTGTGTGTCTGGAAAACGAACCAGGTCACCTTGGGAAAAAAAGTTTGTTAATTGTAATGTGGGATCCCAACATGTGTGATTTTTAATATCTTTGCGACCGGGTGCTTTAAAATATCTCTCGCCTTTACGAATTGACTTAACGTGTCCTTTCTTTTATTTGAGATAGCCTTTATTCGTGGCATGTCACACAAAAGTATTTTCAAGTGTGTTTTATTAGGGTACTATAGACTGTAGATATTCAATGTCGATTTGTGATGTAAGCCAAGTAATCTGAGAAAATGTTTTCTCTTTTTTTAATAAATATAAATGGTCCGTTTTTACCATGTCAACACGACATCGAGTGTCCAGTAAATTGACGCATAGTGGCTTGTTTCTTGTCCAGCTGTCCAATGATGTTGTAAAAATACTCAAACCTTTTAAAGATTTTGATATGATTTTATGTACGTGACCTTAATAAAATACTGAACCAACGAATGTATTGTGGGCTAAATTATTTGCAAACATAGAAATGTTTTTTTTTCTTCTTTTTCTTTTGTATAGCCTAATGTGGACAATCTTTTCACACAAACCACCCAACGGACTATGTAAAATCAAAAATAATTTGAAGTGTGTTTGCTGGATATTGAATAAGGAAATGTCATGTGAAACACCGTGCGAACAGGTAAAACACTCACTGATTAAAAAATGGGGAAAAAAAGGCCTATATATTTTGTTTTTTTTAAACGAATATTTGAAAAATATATGAGCCTGCATGCATTCTAGAACATAATAGGCTGTAGTAAACGCATTTAAATCCACGAAATAACTTATCCCATTTAGAAGCCTTTTTTTTCGTCATGGATATTGATATTGTAATGAATTCACTTGCTTGAGAAAACTGGAGGGCAGAACAAAGGAATAATGTGATTTCGGTGTACTTTTGCTCACACCACCTCTGCCTTTTAAATATTCAATTACTCTAGAAATCTAGAAGGCTACGTTTGAATAACTTACGAAAATATTTTTACAATGTTTAAAATTGCCGCAAGGAAAATAAATAAAGCATAACAATATTTCGTGAGAGCAGCCTATATTATAATTTGAATGGTTCTCATTTTTATTTTTTTAACTGAACATGAAGCCATGCGTTTGATTTTACGCGACGCAGGAGAGGGCACCATTTCCCTTAATTCAACACAGTGAACAGATTTTTTAAGTTTTAATATTTATTTAATTTCATAATCACAAATATGCCATAGGTAGCAGAAAAGATAATAGAGGGGACTATCAAAATTAAGTGTCAAATGTAACAGTGAGACAGGAAGTGTTTATATTTAGTCAAAGATGAAAAAATAATATTGCAATGCAATTACAGTAGATGTTGTTTTAAAAGAACAGATACAGCTCAACCCATAATGGACATTATAGGTTTCATCTGTTTGTTTAATATAAGAACATTCTCACCACTGGTAAAAGTCACACCAATGAGTGCAAAAATGAGTGGAATGAATAATTCATCAGTTTCGCCAAAGAGCAGAACCTGTACATTCATAAAGTCTCACATACTAACCTCGCATCAAGCGGTTAGATGGGAGTTCAGTGCCAAACTAGATTTCCTGATATGCTAAGTCCAAGAAGGAAAGACAGTCTCACTCAGACATGCAACAAAAGACACAATCCATCCATCCGCAACAAAAGACACAATCCATCCATCCATCCATCCACACACATGCAAAGGATCCGTTAACTACGACTGCTTGAAGTTCTTCCTGAGGCACTGAGCTGTAAGTGCACTTAGCTAAAACACATGTGCTTCTCTGCTACACCAAAGCAAATAATACTATCATCAATATCTGGCCAGCAGCCATTAAGAGGAGGGGGGGGGGGGGGTCTCTGCATTGTGATGTTCAGTCCTCAGTTGTTGGTGGCGGCGCTGCTTTCGGTCTCCTTGCTCGGCTCCTTTACGCTGCCTTCCTTTTTGCTGCCCTCCTTAGAGGTCCGGTTGAGCGCTCCGTTGATGAAGCTTTCTGAACTCTGGCACTGGAAATGCTTTCGGGAGCCCACCAAGGACGGGTTGTTGACCAGCGTGAAGAGGAGCTGCCAGTGCGCTCGTGCCCGCTTGGCGTTGGACACCTTGTTCTGTTTCTTCTCTTGCTGGACCAGTTGAATACCTTTAAATGTTGAATATGAAAGAGGTTAAGTCAACACATTGAAAAGTCCATTTAATTGATTTATGATAATATACATTATATATATATATATATATATATATATATATATATATATATATATATATATATATATATATATATATATATATATGGCCAGCAGCATATAATTACAATGTATACGATAAGTGCATATATATATATATTATATATATATATATATATATATATATATATATATATATATATATATATATATATATATATATATATACACTAGTTTTATTTATGTATATACACATATATACACACACACATATACATATACATATATATATATATATATATGCTGCCCTTAAGAATAATATGCATTTACTTTACTTTCAAATTGCTATATTTTTGTTTAAATTGTCAATTGTTATATAGATATACATGATTATTATAGGAAATGAATAGAAACATTTGCTAATTTAGTGGTTATACAACAAAATGTAAATTTTTTAAAGAGGCCATCTTACCCCACTACATAGGTACGAAGGCAAAATGAATTTGATCAAAAATAAAATTATTCTATGACTTACTGTATATACAAGCATGTGAATATTTACAAATTAATTGCCCATATTTTAATTGAAGATGTGTCATAATAGCAATAACACAAACATATGTAGTGCTTTACTTTTTTTATTTTTTATTATTTATTTAATGTCATTCATTTGATCAATTTGTTAATTTAATTTATAATTATGGAAATCATTCATGTAAATAATTGCGCAAAAATAAAATTGCGGTTGTGCAAAAATAAAATTGGTGTGTATGTAAATATATAATAAAATGATATTATTTTATATTAAAAACTACCTAACACAATAAACATAATAGGTAAACATAACAGATAAATGAATTGAAATAATAATTAAAAAAAACAATGCTGGCAAATTTAATGAAAGTGAAGAGGTCTGAAATACATCTGATTCACAGTTGGTTCAGACAAGGTGCGATTAGTATACGGAGAGTGTAAGAACTGTGAGCCACACACATATGAAACAATTACTGCGCTCAGTCGGTGTCACAGACCAGTTTTCTCAGATCATAATTATTGTATGCAAATACAAACAAGCAAATATTTCTCCAGTTTTTTGTATGCAAAAAGCATCACATCTGTAGGTGTAAAATCAACAAAAGACAGGGTTTTTAATGTGGAATATACACCATCTGCTGCCTATCATCCTGCAAAACCCTAAAGCTGGCAGATCTGTCCTGCTCCAACAGCTTTGACTTTCTAAGACACATATAGCTCTAATCTCCGCTCAGCTATATGAAAAGAAGTGTGAACGTTCACGCTCCGGAGCGAGACGTGTACTGTGTGTCTGTGACAGGTCTGATTGAGCAGTAGCAGGGCCGAGGTGAGTTACTGCACATCAGGGCCCAATTTATCCTGACAAATGTAATCATTGCGGGAATGCTCGCCTGCTGCGTGCGAGGCAACATGATGAATCAATTATTCTAAAAACAAGGACAACCAGCCGTCTGTGCATATAGACATGAATCACCCAGGAGAAATCAAACATGGATCAATATAAATCTTGGCTTCAGTCAAGAGATTTGACACAGATGATCCAACATCATTTTTCACTGCTTTCTGTTTTGAAATGCATTAAAAATATGGAATTAGTTTGTTCTTTTAAAGATGGCATTAGTCTGAACACTACTGGGTACTGGGAGGGCAATCTGTTTATAGTCAGCAACAACTGCAATATTAATAGTTCAAATATTTTTGGATATATATAAAGTTAACAATGAGTTATTTTTTACATTTTTATTATTTTTTCATCATGGTAATTAGCTGTAGATTATCCCTTACATATAGTATATAAATATATAATAATAATAATAATAAAAAGAATAATAATAATATATTGTTTTAAATGCATTATTATTTATTTGATTTAATTTATTAATATCAATTTAAGTTAACTTATAATTATGGAAAACATTAATATAAAAAATAGGTGGTTGTAAACTGGTGTGTACGTAAATATATAATAAAATGATATTTTAATTAAAAACTGCCAAATATATATATTTAAATGACTGTTTTACATCTACCTTTTATTATTATGGTAGCTATGTATTAGTATAAATAATAGGTGGTTGTGCAAAAATAAAACTGCTGACCATATTGTGTCTGAAATGTTAGTTTTTCAATATTAACTTATGTCTATAGAACTGATTACCACTTAAAGTATGAAATAACTTTTAAAAAAACATCTACAAAAATGAAATATTTTTTAAGGAAGAAAGAACAAACATTTTACTCAATTTGGCAACCTTTTATTAATTATTATAATAAGTGAATTTGGACAGCCCTCCTAATGCCTGATTTGATATATTTTTATTTAATACTTCAAGTGTGTGCAGGTTTTTTTTTTTTTCTGTTTACATTCATACATATACAAATTGCATATATGTAGGTGATTTAAAAAAAAAAAACGGTTGGAAAATGGTAATTAAAAATAACTGAGAAAAAAACAAAAACATCTGCATACCTATTCGAAATCACCTCAATGCCTTTTTAAAGTAAGACCCATAAAAGTAAAGTTTCCATACGCAACTGAATGAACACAGCACACCCTTAAAACACGAACCACATCCTCAGTTCTAAATCGAGAAGTCTACAAGCTTTGAGTTTGAGTCTCTGGAACAGGCTGCTCTCAAAGCGAAGGATATTTCATTGTATCGTTGTCATGAACTGAAGAAATAAAGAAAGAAAAGCACAGACCTTCTTCAGCATCTCGAATCCTCTGTGCGGAGAGATTGTCCTGGCCCGTGGTCTGCAGCAGGAGTCCACAGAAGGCCTTCATCACGGGGTGAGACTGGCTGACCTCGATCTTCAGGTAATGAGCGTAACACCGGTATCCTGCAGAGACACGAGCAAGAGGAGATCTTCATCCAGAATACACTCACAGCCAACATCTGACAGGGTTCGAGCAGCTAGCGTTCAGTGTGGCACTTTTATCAGAAATACAAGTATATGGTATACGGGTGAAAATAAAAAAATTCGAATATCGTGCAAAAGTTTGTGTATTTCAGTAATTCAAACGAAAAGGTGACACTAATGTATTTAGTATATATAACTATATACATATGCATGATTATACTGTTCAGAGGGCTGACATTTCTATATTTAAAATCCTTTTTTTTATTGATTTCATGTAATGTTATAATTTTCTGAGATTTTGAATTTGGGGTTTTCATAAGCTGTAAGCCATAATCATCAAAATGACAACATTTGCACGATATTCTAATTTTCCGAGTTTCACCTGTAAATAGTTACATTTGAGATTTCTATGTGCATAACTACAAATCCGGCTTAAATAGGGTGACCACCTTACTCCGTTGCAGGACAGTAGATGTGATTTTTCGGGACATTATACTATGTAAATATTGGATGATAACATTTTAAATCGTCAATAAGCTGTTAATTGTGACCGGCTCAATTTGCCCAGGTTCACGTGACACCATGTGATTTACTCTTCGGGACCTATTCAGTCTAGTAAATATAATGATCTGAATAACACATTTTATACTAAAATATACTGCATTTCCTTAAGTAGCGACTACTTTATTTTCTTTTATTAGCCTACACATGGGCCACACATGAATGCAGCAGTACCTGGGTCGAACGCCTCCACGCTGCGGTTTAGAAGGCTGATGTCCAGGCGTCCTAAGTGGACTATGTTGAACAGGGCAGTGATCACTATCCTCCAAATGCCCACTATCACACCAACCATGACATTAACCAGGAAACACATGTAGCTGAGAAGAAACAGACTCCCTCTGCAGAGAAACACCAAATATAATTTGTTATAAAAAATTTTTTTTTACTGTATATACATTTGTTATTTTGATTTTATATAACAAAGTATTAAACACACACAAAAACAAAATTATATCCATGTATATACACACACACACACACAAATTATGTTTATTTATTTTTTATTATATAAAATCAAATTATCGAATATGTATTATTAAATATACATATTACTTAAAATTACTTTTCAGTATAATGAAATAATGTAATATATAATAAAATAAAGGGAAGTAATAATTGCAAGCAATTGATATATATATATATATATATATGCATGCATGTATAAACACACACACACGAATATGCAATTATTTAACAACGATGTCGCAAAAATAAAACCACGTTGAACATTTGTATCTGAAATTTATAATGCTCAATATAAGTCTCATAATCAATGATGTTTTATTCAATGATTTTTCTTGTTGGCCAGCCAGTCATGGCCTGCCAGATGGTGTATGAAGACAGTACAATTACATTAAAAGCAACAACCAGTAAGAGCCAGATGTTTTGGCCGTGTCGTAAAACGAATCCGCACCTGTTGTTCAGATCTCTCGTCCCTGCATCTTTCCTGATGAACAAAAACCTGGAAGTCACGTGCTGGATCAGCGCAGCCAGGAGCAGCATCAACCAGAAAGGCCTTTAGCAAAGACAATATGCAAGTGAGAACCATCTTAAGAGGCACTTATCTAAATTGCTCAGGTTATGATGAGAGATGACTGACAGGAAGGCGTCAGTAGAGATTCCTGGCTTACAGGGTCACGACCCTGAAGTCACAAGCAGGACAGAGGTTTCTCAAGGTCACGTCATCATCTAAAGTGAGCGGAGTGAAGGCCACTCACCACATGCGGCCGATGATATGGAAAAGCATGAGATTAGTTCCATAGAGAATAGGGATGACGATGAGGAAGACGGCGAACAGAATGCAGATGAAGAACACCAGAGTCTGGATCACCATGCCTGGACACACAGACACACATCAGACATGCTCATATACAGGACGCTTTCCACTTAAAAAATAAATAAATATCAAAATATGTTTATAATATTATATTTATACAGTGTATATTATTAAGTGTTTAAAAGCAGCATGAAACCCATCCTATTTACTTTCTTAATAAGCATTCCTGGTCTTTTGATTGGATGTTCGATGTGCACATTAATCTAAAGAAATTTGTTTTATCAAAACTTTGTCCATGTATGATGGACTTTTATTGTTTCCTGATGAACGAAGTACGGAGCCCCTCAAGGAACATGTTGGTGGTTAAAAGTGAGATGAGGAAAATCTTTCAGAGGAAAAATTATATTTCAATGCTTTTGCGTTCCCTCACAAATGCTTTGCGGTTTCCTAAATATCTTTGCGTCCACCTGCAAAATTTTTGAGTTCTTTGCGAGCGAAGGCAAAGTTTCTCTGGGGACCACAAACATTTTTGCAAGGGAATGCAAAGTTTCTGTGGGGAATGCAATTTTTTTTTTTGTGCATTGAAATATATTTTTTCCTCCCATCTCATATTACATTATCATGTCCCTTTAGGGGCTCCGTAAGTGAGCCGTGTACGCAGAGAAAAGTTCGAAACAAATTTCCGGAAGGATTCAGAACCGAGTACCTTTATAAAAATATAAAAAAGTAATTGGATAATTATATATATATATATATATATACACTCACCGGCCACTTTATTAGGTACACCTGTCCAACTGCTCGTTAACACTTAATTTCTAAGCAGCCAATCACATGGCGGCAACTCAGTGCATTTAGGCATGTAGACATGGTCAAGACAATCTCCTGCAGTTCAAACCGAGCATCAGTATGGGGAAGAAAGGTGATTTGAGTGACTTTGAACGTGGCATGATTGTTGGTGCCAGAAGGGCTGGTCTGAGTATTTCAGAAACTGCTAATCTACTGGGATTTTCACGCACAACCATCTCTAGGGTTTACAGAGAATGGTCCGAAAAAGAAAAAACATCCAGTGAGCGGCAGTTCTGTGGGCGGAAATGCTTTGTTGATGCCAGAGGTCAGAGGAGAATGGCCAGACTGGTTCGAGCTGATAGAAGGGCAACAGTGACTCAAATAACCACCCGTTACAACCAAGGTGGGCAGAAGAGCATCTCTGAACGCACAGTACGTCGAACTTTGAGGCAGATGGGCTACAGCAGCAGAAGACCACACCGGGTGCCACTCCTTTCAGCTAAGAACAGGAAACTGAGGCTACAATTTGCACAAGCTCATCGAAATTGGACAATAGAAGATTGGAAAAACGTTGCCTGGTCTGATGAGTCTCGATTTCTGCTGCGACATTCGGATGGTAGGGTCAGAATTTGGCGTCTACAACATGAAAGCATGGATCCATCCTGCCTTGGTTCAGGCTGGTGGTGGTGGTGTCATGGTGTGGGGAATATTTTCTTGGCACTCTTTGGGCCCCTTGGTACCAATTGAGCATCGTTGCAACGCCACAGCCTACCTGAGTATTGTTGCTGACCATGTCCATCCCTTTATGACCACAATGTACCCAACTTCTGATGGCTACTTTCAGCAGGATAATGCGCCATGTCATAAAGCTGGAATCATCTCAGACTGGTTTCTTGAACATGACAATGAGTTCGCTGTACTCAAATGGCCTCCACAGTCACCAGATCTCAATCCAATAGAGCATCTTTGGGATGTGGTGGAACGGGAGATTCGCATCATGGATGTGCAGCCGACAAATCTGCGGCAACTGTGTGATGCCATCATGTCAATATGGACCAAACTCCCTGAGGAATGCTTCCAGCACCTTGTTGAATCTATGCCACGAAGAATTGAGGCAGTTCTGAAGGCAAAAGGGGGTCCAACCCGTTACTAGCATGGGGTACCTAATAAAGTGGCCGGTGAGTGTATATATATATATATATATATATATATATATATATATATATATATATCTGTCTGTGTGTGTGTGTGTGTGTGTGTGTGTGTGTGTGTGTGTGTGTGTGTGTATGTATGTATGTATGTATGTATGTATGCATGTATGCATAAATAGATGCATGAATACATGCATAAAAAGGTAATTTGTTTGCTCCAGCACACAAATTTAGGTTCAATTTAGCAGGTAACAACTAAGTTTATAATAATAAAGTAAATAAAGGCTTTATTGCCATTGCCAGTCTTTATATTACATATTGTCTTTCAAATCTATTTATTCTCACACTTATATACCTTGAGAATGAGGGAGTGTAGAAATGTGTTCTCACCGAGACAAATGAAGGCAGCCTGGTAGCTGGTGAAGCCCATCCAGCAGACCAGCGCGGGCCGGGACGGTCTGATACTCCTGTGGCAGTTGTACACAGTGAAGATGTCTCCTCGGTACAGTCCCTTCAGGTTAGACCTGAGTCAACACAGAGACACCATTCACAGCTTTAATAGACACAAAGCATCTGTGCAAATGCATGTAATGGGGACGTCTCTTCATCAAGAAGGAACTGAGATGGAATTGCATGTCAGGGAGTCAAACTGCCATTAATGACATTTAAAAACTCAATTTGAAAAGCCATCATTTTTAATCTGGTATTCCTGACTGTAATTACCTCTTTCTCATTAGCCTAGAAAATGATTTCTCCCCCCCCCCCCCCGTTTCACCTCCAGCTAGCTCTTATTCATAATAGAAGCAGTCAGTTATGATAAAGAGAAAATTATTAGCAGTGCATTCACATGTGCATGATGACCAATAAAAAAAAAAGAAACAAGAGAAAATGTGTCAAATCAGGTAAACTGGTGCTCTGAGTTACTCACATATTAGAGTTATACATTTATACATACACATATTAAATTTACTAATATATAAAAAAAACTTTAAAATATTTAATGTTAAATAAGTATATTTATATATTTAATACATATGTAATATTAAAGACATTTTTAAATAATATTGTTTTATTACTAAATAAATAAACAACAACAAAAAATATAATAATAATAATAATAAATATATATAATATATATATACATACACACACACATACAGTACTGTGCAAAAGTTTTAGGCAGGTAAGATTTTTTATGTTTTTAAAAGAAGTCTCTTCTGCTCACCAAGGCTGCAATTATTTGATAAAAAAAAAAAAAAAAAAAACAGTAATATTGTGAAATATTATTACAATTTAAAACCGCTGTTTTCTATGTGAATATACACTCACCGGCCACTTTATTAGGTACCCCATGCTAGTAACGGGTTGGACCCCCTTTTGCCTTCAGAACTGCCTCAATTCTTCGTGGCATAGATTCAACAAGGTGCTGGAAGCATTCCTCAGGGAGTTTGGTCCATATTGACATGATGGCATCACACAGTTGCCGCAGATTTGTCGGCTGCACATCCATGATGCGAATCTCCCGTTCCACCACATCCCAAAGATGCTCTATTGGATTGAGATCTGGTGACTGTGGAGGCCATTTGAGTACAGCGAACTCATTGTCATGTTCAAGAAACCAGTCTGAGATGATTCCAGCTTTATGACATGGCGCATTATCCTGCTGAAAGTAGCCATCAGAAGTTGGGTACATTGTGGTCATAAAGGGATGGACATGGTCAGCAACAATACTCAGGTAGGCTGTGGCGTTGCAACGATGCTCAATTGGTACCAAGGGGCCCAAAGAGTGCCAAGAAAATATTCCCCACACCATGACACCACCACCACCAGCCTGAACCGTTGATACAAGGCAGGATGGATCCATGCTTTCATGTTGTAGACGCCAAATTCTGACCCTACCATCCGAATGTCGCAGCAGAAATCGAGACTCATCAGACCAGGCAACGTTTTTCCAATCTTCTATTGTCCAATTTCGATGAGCTTGTGCAAATTGTAGCCTCAGTTTCCTGTTCTTAGCTGAAAGGAGTGGCACCCGGTGTGGTCTTCTGCTGCTGTAGCCCATCTGCCTCAAAGTTCGACGTACTGTGCGTTCAGAGATGCTCTTCTGCCCACCTTGGTTGTAACGGGTGGTTATTTGAGTCACTGTTGCCCTTCTATCAGCTCGAACCAGTCTGGCCATTCTCCTCTGACCTCTGGCATCAACAAGGCATTTCCGCCCACAGAACTGCCGCTCACTGGATGTTTTTTCTTTTTCGGACCATTCTCTGTAAACCCTAGAGATGGTTGTGCGTGAAAATCCCAGTAGATTAGCAGTTTCTGAAATACTCAGACCAGCCCTTCTGGCACCAACAATCATGCCACGTTCAAAGTCACTCAAATCACCTTTCTTCCCCATACTGATGCTCGGTTTGAACTGCAGGAGATTGTCTTGACCATGTCTACATGCCTAAATGCACTGAGTTGCCGCCATGTGATTGGCTGCTTAGAAATTAAGTGTTAAGGAGCAGTTGGACAGGTGTACCTAATAAAGTGGCCGGTGAGTGTACAGTAAAGTGTAATTTATTCCTGTGATCAAAGCTGAATTTTCATCATCATTACTCCAGTCTTCAGCGTCACATGATCCTTCAGAAATCATTCTAATATGATGATTTGATGCTCAAAAAACATTCATTATTATTTTCAATGTTGAAAAAAGTTATGTACAATTTTTTTTTCAAAATTCTTTGATGAAGAGAAAGTTCAAAAGAACAGCGTTTATTTAAAATAGAATATTTTCTAACATTATAAATGTCTTTACTGTAACTTTTGATCAGTTTAACTCATCCTTTTTGAATAAAAGTATTGATTTATTATATTTCTTTCCCCCAAAAATAAAATTTAAATTCTTACTGACCCCAAACTTTTGAAGGGTAGAGTTTAATGTTACAAAAGCTTTAGATTTCAGATAAATGCTGTTCTTTTTTAGTTTCTATTCATCATAGCATCATGAAATAAAAATGTAAAAACTGTTTTCAACACTGATAATAATCATAAATGTTTTTTGAGCATCAAATCATCATATTAGAATGATTTTTGAAGGATCATGTGACACTGAAGACTGGAGTAATGATGATGATAAATTCAGCTTTGATCACAGGAATAAATTACACTTCACTATATATTCACATAGAAAACCGCTGTTTTAAATTGTAATAATATTTCACAATATTACTGTTTTTTTTATTATTTTTTATCAAATAATTGCAGCCTTGGTGAGGCTTAAAAAAATCTTACCTGCCTAAAACTTTTGCACAGTACTGTACATACATACATACATACACACACACACATATATATTAATATTTATAATATTAAATAAAAAATAAAAGTTACAATTGTTTTGTATTTTTTTGCTAAAATACATTTGATTTTAGGAACAAAAATATTGAACAAATATTTTATTGTACATTAATCAGATAACTTGTTGCTGAATTTAAAAAGTTAGAATTGAGTAGTTTGATGAGATATATGATATATATAAAAATAAAAATAAAATAAAAAAAAATTTATACTGTAAATCAATTAGCACTCAAAGTTAATTAGGACGACAAGAACTTCTGAAGTCTTTCATGTCCAATTCTCACTCCACATTCTATTTATAAAATATACCTGGCTTACTTGCTTCAACTATATTTGTTTCTGCATAGTTAACTGGGATAGATTAGGATGTGAGATTTTTAGCAGGTTTATCTGTAGTTTTTAGTATCACCTGTGCAACACCATGGACCTCATGAGCATGAACAGGTTGACCAGGCAGGCCAGGGTCACCGCTGACAAATAGCAAACTGGAAAACAAGAGCAGAATCACATGAGCCGAAGAGTCAATGTCAGATGCACAAGTACGCACTCACGACCTCAGCACTTTTTCCCACTGACTGATTGGAAAACGAGTCCTGCCACAGTTCAGCGGTCGGCGTTGCTGACTGCTTCATAATTCATCTGTTGATTTATATGGGCATTTAAAGCATTCATTGAAAGTGAATGCAAGCGAATGATTGGACGGCATGCAGTAAATGCACTGATGAATGCAGACCTCGAACAGTCTGGATCAATGCGAGCGCTTCATCAGAAAGCTCACCTTTGCATGGCTGTGGCATACATTAGCTGATCAGATATCATCATTAAACCCATTCTAGACAACTGCACTGATCCAAAATACTCCAGCTTTGCAATTCCTCTAGTATATCTAAATTGTTAAAACAACACTATGAAGCTTTTTCAACCTTCATAATATATTTCCAAGACCCTTGTGATGGTACATCGACTTACAATAGGTTAAATGACACGTCTGCCATAGCCTGACGGTGTCTGTATCGCTTTTACTGGCACTATGTAACACTATGAGCACAAAAAGAACTACAAAACTCGACTGCTTTACGTCAAGCGTTACAATAGTCATTATTTTGCTTTTCTTCGTTTCTGATGTCGCAATACATCATCATTTCATGAAATCATGCACCATACCAGAGACAATTTATATAGAGACATGCCACTTCCTCAATCCTCAATACAACTACGGCGTAAAACCCGTAACGCCAAATATGGCGGTTGTATGCAAATGTCCCGCCCCTCCCGCTGGAAAGCCAATCGTCTGCTTTTAACAGTCAAGCCGGGAAACCTTTAAGCCTATCATCTGGTTCCACTGACGCATGCGCACAGTTGATGTTTGCGACAGCGGAGACGAGAACCCTTGCGCATGCGTAGTAAAGTATAACCTGTGGGGAAAAAGGCGTTTTAAACCTTATTTTGGGGCAAAGTCATCAAACTTTTTCAGCGATTTTTATCATATTGTACTGCTGTTTCTATACATGCAGTTTTTATGTCCCGGTAACCAGTGAAAAGTGCAGTTCTGACTCTCTGCCCATTCATTTAGATAGGAGCCTGGTCTTGTTAGTTCGAAATAGCTGCCCGGAGGCGTTGCCAAGATGGCGGCCGAGTGGCATGACTTGCCTAAAATGACTTTGACCATACTCTACCTTGTCTGTGGACATCGTTCATTCCAAAGCCGGTGCCGGATAAGCAACGAGCGTGCGTGCGACAGTAGGTAGGCTAAATTATTTACGACAGCAGTAATGAACAATTCCGCTTCCAACCAGTAGGGCGACCGCAGAGGAAAAGTTCCTTGGTGCTGCTTTAAAGTGTTGTTCAAAGTGCCTATATTATGCTATTTTGAAGGTTCCTAATTTTGTTTTGGACTACAATAGTTTTACGTGCACCAAAACACTTTAATTTTCTCATAATGTACATTGCAGCATCACTTCTTTTCTCACAGTTCCTGAAATAGTTTGATAAAGGATTATGTCTCTCTAATTGGTCTACTTTTCTCTGATTTGTCAGCTGGCCCAGTTTGTTGTGATTAGTCTACTCTGCTCTGATTGGTCAGATGGCCCAATCTGGGCTGCGTTCAGCCCCGACAAAACGTTGCACAACGTTTTTTAAACAGAAACGGTGATGCATTGAACACACTGTAGCAAACAACCGTAGCAAAACGTTGCGCACCGTTTTGAACTTGAACGTGGCTCAGATTGGGCCATCTGACCAATCAGAGCAGAGCAGAGCAGAGCAGAGCAGAGCAGAGTAGACCAATCACAACAGATTGGGCCATCTGACCAATTGACCAACTGGCATCTGATTGGTCAGATAGCCCAGTCTGTTGTGATTGGTCTACTCTGCTCTGATTGGTCAGATGGCCCAGTCTGTTGTGATTGTTTACTCTGCTCTGATTGGTCAGATGGCCCAGTCTGTTGTGATTGTCTACTCTGCTCTGATTGGTCAGATGGCCCGGTCTGTTGTGATTGGTCTACTCTGCTCTGATTGCTCAGATGGCCCGGTCTGTTGTGATTGGTCTACTCTGCTCTGATTGGTCAGATGGCCCGGTCTGTTGTGATTGGTCTACTCTGCTCTGATTGGTCAGATGGCCCGGTCTGTTGTGATTGGTCTACTCTGCTCTGATTGCTCAGATGGCCCGGTCTGTTGTGATTGGTCTACTCTGCTCTGATTGGTCAGATGGCCCGGTCTGTTGTGATTGGTCTACTCTGCTCTGATTGGTCAGATGGCCCAGTCTGTTGTGATTGGTCTACTCTGCTCTGATTGCT
Source organism: Semotilus atromaculatus (assembly GCA_031834385.1). Taxonomy (NCBI): domain Eukaryota; kingdom Metazoa; phylum Chordata; class Actinopteri; order Cypriniformes; family Leuciscidae; genus Semotilus; species Semotilus atromaculatus. The sequence goes on along the minus strand of JAULUF010000027.1, from coordinate 7,244,345 downwards.
CAGATGGCCCGGTCTGTTGTGATTGGTCTACTCTGCTCTGATTGGTCAGATGGCCCGGTCTGTTGTGATTGGTCTACTCTGCTCTGATTGCTCAGATGGCCCGGTCTGTTGTGATTGGTCTACTCTGCTCTGATTGGTCAGATGGCCCGGTCTGTTGTGATTGGTCTACTCTGCTCTGATTGGTCAGATGGCCCGGTCTGTTGTGATTGGTCTACTCTGCTCTGATTGGTCAGATGGCCCGGTCTGTTGTGATTGGTCTACTCTGCTCTGATTGCTCAGATGGCCCGGTCTGTTGTGATTGGTCTACTCTGCTCTGATTGGTCAGATGGCCCGGTCTGTTGTGATTGGTCTACTCTGCTCTGATTGCTCAGATGGGCGCATGTTGGAAACCAAACATCCATTATCATATCTGAATTTCAGCTCTGGATCTTCCTCAGCGTTTGATACACAGTGATATGAACAGTAACAATGGCGTCGATTTTGCCATATCAATTTCAGCTCGAGTCCTCATATTTTGGAAGTGCATGGAAACAGCATCTTCTCGACATGACAACATCATGAACCAAACTCTTCAAGTCTCAGCTACAACTACAACTACAGAGTTTAAGGGTCAAAGTACAAAGTTGTTCGTGGGCAGCCAATGAAGACCATAGACTGACATTATACAAATTTGTTTCAAACCTACACAGGTTCGAGGAGAAAATAAGACTGGAATTACTGAAGACTTGTTTCAGGCAGTTCAAAATCAGTTCTTTCTTTTGGGAGACAATAACTCCATTTATCTGCACTTTGATGTTTGAAACTTTGCAGACCTTTTACATTCACAAACAGCTACATTACACACTACACTCAGAAAAGGTCATATCTGAAAAAGCACAATAGTGGCACTTTAAACGAATACCACATTGAAAGAAAGTGTAATAGCTAGGACAACATAAAATCTGCACACTTGTTTGTATTATTGTGATATATTTATAAACCAGTGTATGTAGAATTTAATAAATGACGGATGTTTGAATTCTGCTTGAATTTGTGGGCACAAATCCTGTGTAGGCCTAAGTAGAAGAAGAATAAAAAAGGACTGACTCACTTTCAACACACCACAAATAGTACACCACAATCCTGACCACCTCCTGACGGTCCTCTGACAAGATGATATTGAAACCAGCCAACAGGAAGGCAATGTTTTCATCCACTCCTCTACGGACGATGTGTAGGGTGGGCAGCACTCCTGAGACCAGCAAGAGCGCCATCTAAGAGATTCGGAAGAATGGAAAATGCGTTGGAATAAGCTACTTTTGCCAAGTTGAATGAAAGAAAAGCGCATTAATTATTCCTTTTAGACAGAAATAACTAAAAAATGTGCTCGTTTCTTAAAGTTTTTACCTGATAAAGTGCAATGAATGCAACAACCAAAGAGATCGCTAGTTTCAAAGGGAACCTAAAAACTGATGGAAAAGACAAAAAAAAAAAAAAAAAACTCTTACTGACTCCAAACATTTGAATAATAGTGTATATTTTTTGGACAAAGAAATTTGGTTTCAACTTTAGGTTTATTAAAAACATTCAAATGTAATAATTACCATCCTCGGGTGTGTAGATGTAAGACTTGGCAGCATCTCGGAGTCTCTCTAATAGTTTGGGTTTTGTTGCGCTGGAACTGCAAAACAAGAGATAATGGTCATAAACAACAACAACAAAACTTAATTCAATAGAATTCTATAATAATACCCCATCATATTCATTTGAATGCACAATTATACAATTAGTAGATGCTTTTATGTAAAGTGACTTACAGTACACGTATTACTTTGCACAATGACTTTTAATACCTTATAGATCATATGTAGCTATTAGACAATAGACAACGATACAATATCGCTATTAGAACCAAAATATGTCTATTCTGGACAGTGATCCTCCCCATTCTCTTGTATATGGATGAGAAACTTGGATCTAGTTCAAGCCAGAGCTGAACAAACTTGAGGTTTTCTAAATGTGAGGCCTGCGTCTGAATCTATCGGTGTCCCTGTATGAACAGATCCGCTTTGAGTGGTTTGGCCATGTCTGTCGAATAGAGGTCGACCGATAGTGGATTTTACCGATAACAATAACTGGGTTGGCCCACGTTTGCCGATGACCGCTCAGTCAACCGATAGTTTTTAACATGGATACTGAATGAAAACAAACATAACACATAAAATAGTGCCGAACCATGAAAATGTACTGTGCTTTTTAAATACAAAAAAAATATTAATATATTAATTATTCTTTGATCGTTAATGCTTGTTCATAGTGCATTGACTAATGTTAAGAGAAACTTTAAAATGTAAAAAATTATTATTAAATGTTGAAATTAGCAATGAAAAATACTTTTATTAACCTTAGTTAATGTTACAAATGGACTGTTAGTGTAAAGTGTTCCCATTTCATATAAATCCAAACATTGATGCTTAAAGACGGCCTTTAAATATCAGTATTTAAATATAGACACAAAGATATACATATATTGTATGTGTACTCTCACACTTAATTTGCTTTAATAGCTAAATATGTATTATAGTGACAATAAAAAAACATTGAAATCGAATGCGTTTCTGATTGGTTAATACGTTTCTGTATTAATTATTAGTTACTGCATGAGGATACAGTTTGCTTTCTCACATTACTAGCTTTATATATGCAACTTTCCTGCATAACGACTGGATATAAAACTAATGCAAAAAACATGGTAGCAATCGAGACATGAAACATTTGGGTGTGTGTTTTTGTCACATTGTTTTAACCGCTTGAGGTACTACCAATGTTAGAGTCCTCTCAGCCTCGAAGGCAAACTGTTTTTTCTAAACTAATTGCATCTAGTCAACAAATAAATGACTTTATAATGATGTGAAAACATGTACGGTAGTGTACTGTATAACATACAGTTTCGTCGTCTGTTTTAAATCCGTATCTGAAGTGTCCCGCTCTGTACAGCGCACAGCCTCGCGTGTCAAAACAAACTCCACGAGGCATCAGTGATAGTTTTTATTTTGCAGACACCAAAGAAGTTTCCATGGAACAGGAAACATGTGATCACGCGGCTCACGGGACTATTTTCACTGACGTTCCAGACACCCAGTATATTTTTGCATGAAGAAGATCAGCATCTGTGCCGTACAGACTCAATGGCATTAGCTCACGATTCAGACTCTAAAGACTGCAAGACAGTGGCTGATCACCATCTACGGCTCTTTGCATAAGTCATTTTACAGTAGGTGTGATTCATCGTCTGTCAACGGAAATGAGGAAGTAGTCCATGCACAATATCCCATCTGCATAGCTATTGTAAAGTGTGCTGCTTGCTACAATAGGAAACAAAACTCACCTTTCCTTTCCTTTATTGTAATTGTAATCCATTCCACTACCAAAACGGTTCCACAAGATTAATTTACATGCCATCAGCATTAGAACTGGCACTTTCCATTAATAAGCAACAAAACAAGGCCTGGAATACTTAAAAACTATTCTTGAGGTCAAAATGTTGTGTTTTTTTTTCTTCAGCAAATGGTCTGTTCAAGAAGGTGCTGAACCTTCAGAAAGTGTTAACCTCAAGAGGTCAAACTAAATGTTATAGAAGTTTTTTTAAATATTATTTATAGTTTATATGGGATTTAAAAACTCAACCCCCAACTTATCTTATAATAAAATGTATATCTTATAATATAATAATGTGGGACAATATTCGAGGAAAGCGTCAGCTCAATGTGAAAGTCTTGTCATGAGTTACTAGTATAATTTCTGCTGCTTTAAGTTTCTCGAACCTTTGGGTTAATAAATAAAGGTGTCCGCATATGTGGGCCTCACCTGATTTTGGTGAGCTTTTTCTTCTTGAAAATCTTCTTTACATAATCTCGGTAATAACTGCTACTGAGGTCCTGCAAAACAGATAAAAAAATTAATAAAAAAGAGATAGAGACCATCATCCTGTATGAAATCGATCAAATCTAAAACGGTGTCTATCATACAGTTTGACGTAACCAATACTTTGCTTGCATTCTGGACTAATCGGTTGTGCTTTATTACCTAAGAAAGTACTGGGTAATACAAAGTAACTACATGGGTTAAGGTTAGGTTTAAGGGTAGGTTCAGGGTTAGTACATAGTTATTGAATTACTATAATAAGTACATAGTATGTACATGGGGAGCAGGACTGTAAAATAAAGTGCTTCTGACAAATTGGTAAATCTGACAATTGTTTTAGATTTGTCAAATCGTTTACTCGCAGTTTAGACGCTTTGCGAAGGAATTGTTGCTCTTATTCCATCCAAACGTATTCGTCATTGCGATTATAGCTGAATAACACTGGCATTGTGCGTTTCCTGCGGGAAAACAGCACGCTGTTTGTGTAATGTCCTCTGTGAGTCAAACATAACCCAATCCCATTGAGCTGCTTACAATGATTAGACCTCTGGAATGCAGGTGCCGAGTTTACAAACTCCCCTCTTGCCTTTCCATGTTGCTAAGTCCCTCATTATGAATTAACGCAGTGGTGCTTAACTGGCGGGTCATGACCCGCAAATGGGTCATAGGTTTGTTCTGACAGGGTCACATGCAGTACAGCATGGAAAAATTATGGATCAGTGACAAATAGATCCAGGACAAATAAGAGAGTCCATGATAAAGAAAAGGAAAGTATTTTAAAAATCTAAAGGCAAAACACAAGGCAATGTTTTTTTTTTTAGAAATGTATTCTTTGTTTTCGTAATAGTTTCAAGTGGTTTTGAAAACTTTTATATCATGGTTAAGAAAAGTTTCACTTTAATGACTCTAAAAATGTCATGTGATGTTACCAAAAATATAATAATAATATATTTCCTTACATCTTGGGTACATGTGAGTGTACAAATATTGTCATTTCACATATTTTCAATATCACATGAGGGAGTTACTAACTAACATTGTTTTTCAAATATTAAGAAGCAGAGTAAAGCAATTAAAAAAACATTAATAAAAGATTATGCCTTAATTTTAAGTATTTTATTTCATCCATTCATCTCTATATCTTTATTTTCTCTCTCTCTCTCATGATTTTACAACATGAATTAACCTTATTTTTCAAATATTAAGCAGTTATATTAAAAATATTTTAATATATTGTTGAAATTTAAACAATGTACAATAATAAAAAAGGAACATTTTTATTTATATTTATATATTTTTATACAACCCAGTATAAAATATAAATATAAATAAATAATAAAAGATTAAATAAAACAATAATAAAAGATTATGCCTTCATAACGTGATAAGTTTTATTAAGAATTTCATCCTTTTAACATATAGTTTATTCTTTATTGTGATATAAGAATAGTTGTCTAATTCTTATTAATTCATAATTATTCATTTTGGGTAAATTGAACAATATAACATTTTACAAAATTGCATATTGTATATGTATATATTTAGTATGCATTTATATATATATATATATATATATATATATATATATATATATATATATATATAAATAAAGAAACAATGTACAATAATGAAAACTAAATGAAACAATAATAAAAGATTATGCCTTCTTTTTAATTTTATCCTTTTAACAGCTTTTTCTTCTTTATTGTGATATGAGAACAGTTGGGTCAGGATAAAATCATCCTGAGATTTTAGACGTTTTAACTCTTACCTCAGAGGCATTGGACTTGTCTGTATTCTGTAAGCCCTTGAACAGAAGTAGCGGGTACTGGAAGCTAAGAAAGGCCAGACAGGCAATCTGAGGAAGACTGCTGAGCAGCGCAAAGTACTTATAGATCTGGAGACATGGAGAAAGAACAGACAGATCGATTTCAAATAACATCAAATCTTCACAGCCATTCCTTTGGCTATATTACCCACAATATCTTCCACACATATTCTGTGCAAACCAATCGTGAAATTGTACTCAGAATTTATATTATAACCCAACAAGGCTTTTTTTTTTTTTTGCCCTAAAATAATTAAATGGCTTTCAGCATGAACCCAGCTATCCTTTTTTTTGTGCAGTTTGATCTCTTTGTTTTCTTGCTACTGGTACTTCTTCTTTAGTTCTGTCAGAAACTAAAGTGATTAACTGAAGGAAAGCTCCATGGTGAGATCCCAAGAAGCAGAACAAATTGTTTTGAGGCTTGACCATTCATTTAGGACACACGAGGACAATGGGAACAAAACCGGTTGAGGTTAATAAACTTATCTGCGAGTCTAATTCAACATTCTCTATAAACACAGAGGGAAGCTAAACTCAGAAGCCAGATAAACTGTGCTGAAAACACTCAATAAGATACATATAATAACTTGTACCTGTGGCGTTTTGGGACAGTCCACCTTCTGCCAGACCAGAACTCCGAAGTGTGTCCACGACAGCAGGCTTCCCAGGACATAACCAACCTTGTTATGCAGCGTACCACAGGCCAGAAGAGGGTAGTATAAAGCGGGATAGTACAAAAGAGCCAGGATCATCCAGAACTCTACAGAAATAAAGAACAAAATAGTGGATTCGGGTACAGACATGTAATAATTAGGCTTAAATGTACAATTGTTTTGTTGTTTGATTAACATTAATGACTTAGCAGCTGGTATTTATAGGCTGCTGTCACTTTAAGACTGAATGCACAGATCCAATATAGTGTGATATTGACAAAAATATTGTTTTTTATATTGTAAAATATTTTGTCGATAACGATGATCAGACGATATGTATAAATAAAACGTTGATATATGAAATTATTTTAAAATTCAAAAGATACTTTAAATGTGAAACTTAAACATCCAGTAGGTGGTGACAAATCACGGTTAATGAGCGAATAATCGAGTCATTATCTCAACCGATTTGTTCAAACGGCTGATCATTTCAGGAATGAAACATTTCACTGAACAGTCATTGAATCATTCATTCAGCTGATTCGTTCAAACAGATGGATTCATTCAGTAATGAAACATCGCTTGATGCTGAGAGATGCAAAACAGTTCCTCTGTGGCTTTGTTTGGAACTATTTTCGTTGGCGAAAGAGAGCAGAAAATTCATTTAATATTGAAAGGTTGCAAGTTCAAACTCACTACTGTGCGATCTATGAGATATCACCAATGAGTCTTGGAGCAAGAGAGTTATATATAAACTTATTTTTAGTGTCAATTGACTTCAATTTGGGTCCTGTTCCTCATACAAAACTATTGAATTGCTTCAGAAGACTTGGAATACTGCGTTAGTCGTATTAGAAATTATTACTGTTTTTGTTATTTATGCTTTTTTTTTGTGATCTAGATGCTCACAGATTTATTCTTTAGAGTTTTATTGCTTTAACTCATCAAAATAAGTTAAACAAATTTTAACTTTTTTTATAAGTAATACAAGATTCATCTCATTTTTTAAAGTCATTTTAATGTCTTAAGTTGAAATGACTTAAACATCCAAGTTGATTTTACTCAAAAGATTTAAGGCAGCAACTGTTTTTTTGTGTTTTTTTACACAATATACCAAATGGTACCAGCCATTTAACACTTATTTTTTTAAGAACCAATAACTGTTAAAAGTCTGAATATCAATAAAATATTGGTCAAAACTACCATTATCTGTCTTTTTACTGTGTTCAACAGTTACAGTGCTTTTATTAAATTTTTTGAGCACGATGCTCTGAGTCTCCATTTACATTCATTATTCTTTTACATGTCTTCTTTTGTGTTCAACGCAAGACGGAAACTCAGATTTGGAACGATGGGAGGGGGGAGTAAATGATGGCAGAATAATTATATTAAACCTCCGATTGCTCCAGGAGGATTGTGTACTGCAAGTTACTTTGAGTAAAATGACTACTTGCTACTACTTGACCATATGATTTTTTAAACTTCGGAAACATTGAGAATGAGGAGAATAACAATAGTGTCCCATCTACATTAACATACTTGTGTCTCAAAATGCACCTATTAAAGCACCAAATAGTTACATAATGCAAATGCAGCATTATGTATAATGTCTGAGGCCCTGTTTGCCAAAGAAACAAAAAACAAAACAAAAAAATGCAGGCGATAATCCAATTACAAAACACAACTAAGAAGGACTAGCAGTACAGGGGGGGGGGGGAGATCAGGTAGGGTGCTACTTTTCATCCTCTTGTGTGAACTGAGCCGACTTTGGATAGGTGCCATCTTGTGAATAGAGAGAGAGTGTTCAATGTTCATTCGATAGCACCGGTGCAGGGTGAGCCGCTATTCCCCATGAGATATCCCTGCAAACCGATGAATTTCCCAAACACTTTGGTGGCCCGAAATATTTCTAACAGCATTGATTTACATTATGATAAAAAAAGAATCTCGTCTTTTTGAAAAGTACGGTTAAGTGCAAAATGTTGGCGGATCAAGGTTAGCTCCTTGTGGGAATCGACCCAGCAACCTTCAGTTTGGCAGTCGTGAGGCTTAACCACTAGGCCACATGATAAAATAAAACAAAATAGGGGCCAAAAGTGATATCCGGAGGGGAGAACTCTTTCCCCACCACTGACGTAAATCTCCAGCTTTTTGTGTTTTCACTGTTAAACAGTAGGGGGTTGCTATGACATCTTCTGAAAGAGTATCGGATCTCCTGATCAAAACACAGCCGAAAAAGAAGCAGAAACATGTAAAATACCGCGATAATCAACATTAAACAGCATTTGAATCAAAAGTGCCTAACGTTACTGAATGAAATGTCGAGCCAGGACGAGCTACAGGACTGTGAAGCTTCGGTGGTGTTGATTAAAATTTTGAATAAAGAGTGAAGATGTCAGGTTTCCTAGGCCGGAAATCACTTTTGGCCACTACTATCGATATTCACTCGTGAAATATTCACTAAATGCATTTCACCACTTCATAAAGCAAGACATCTGTCCGTCGTACCTTTGTACACAGTGTCTCCAGTGAAAGGAAGTGGATGGTGACTGAGGACCATTCCGACCAGCTTGCAGAAGAGAACTCCATACACAGCTACAGCAAGACCCTTGTGTTGTGTGTGATCTAAAAAGTTTACTGGGCTGAAATAAAAACAGAAAAATGTATTTGTTAGTGGTTGTCAGGGTGTTGCTAGGGTGTTTGTTTACGAGGCAGATGTCAAACTGACCTGAGTAAACCCGTAAGTCCCCTCTGATTGACACCCAACTTCTGTCGTCTGGCCAGGATGGCAAGAACCAGCATGACCACCAGCTTTGGACATAAAGAGAGGACAATCTGTCAGTCTTACACCCCCCGTCTTTCTCTAATGGCCCACCAGAGCCTGGCGCTGCGGTGACGTCCACCTCTTCGTAACCTCTTCTGCATCACAGCCTCTTGGTTCAAATGAAAGCACAGACCCCCATGAAACAAGGGCAGGGCTGTCTCTGTTTCTGGTGTGAGTAAGTGCCTGGGGTCAGGGACCTGAAGTGACCTGTAACACTTTTAGGAAGCGTCACGGCCTAAGGTGACGTCTGAGTCCACATGGGTTCATCAGAGTCAATTAGCATGTGGCTTTTTGTATCATATCAAAGAAAGCAAAAGGCTAGCAACTCAGTGGGAAGTCTGGCAGTTACAAAATGAATGACAACAAATGCATTGTATACTTTTTAAATGGTTTCTTTACACAAGTGCCAAGACAGTACCATGGTATCAGGTGGAAATACTATAGTACTTTGCCAATGGTCAACTTATTGAGTGTGTGTGTATATATATATAAAATATATATATAGTATTCAATGGTAAATGCTCATATCAAAATATAGGAATTAGAAAGGCTATTATAGTTGACTAAAACTAAAAGCATAAAAAAAAAAACTTTCGTTACTTGAAATAAGATAAACTTTAACTGAAATAACACAAGACAAAAACACTAGTTCCAAAGCAAATGTCTCCTTTTCATTTAGTTTAATGATGTACTAAAACTGAAAGGAAACTTAATAAAAACTAGTTCTGTCAAACTGATTAATCGCATCCAACAAAAGTTTGTGTGTGATATATATATATATATATATATATATATATATAAAAAATTCATATATACACATTAATATTATACATTTACAAACTTTTAGATTAGATGTGATTCATCGATTTGACAGTACTAATAAAAACTATTTATAAATATTTAAAAGAAAACAAAATGACAAATTAATAAAATTTCATCTACAACAAAAAACTAAAATAGAAATAGAAAACTAAAAACCCTTCAAAATACAAATAAAAACTATAATAGTATATTACTATATAAACTATAGTATAAATGAATACTAAACTAACACTAGGGGGATTAGGATGGCCGATATGACAATGTCAATATATTGTTGCTAGGGTGTTCTGAGTGGTTGGTAAGATGTTTCTAGGGTGTTCTGAGTGGATATGTATAGGCATAATTCAAAAGAGCCCAACCCCAAATTTCTATGATACTCCAATCCATGGATGTTTTTTTAATACAAAAAGATTAATATAATTATTATAATAAATAAATAAATAAAAATTAAATTGATTTAAACTAAATATAAATGTAATGATGCAAAAAAAAGTTATTTTACTAATTATTTACTCAAGAAACCCACATGCTCCTTAAAAAAAAAAAGTATTTATTATTATTTCTTGATTATCATATTATTATATCTCAGATTATTGTCCAAATATTGTCAGTTTAATCGTTCTGGCCCAGATATATTGGTATATCACTAGTCCTTTGACATATACCATAGTACTGTACTGACTGATTACAATATTCCAAGTACTCAAAGATACTGAATTTTGGACAGACTAATATAAAGAAAGAATAGAAGGCAAAGACCAAAAGAGAAAATGGAGAATATAAAGAAAGAAGTACATCTCATCAGAAGGGAACTCACAGATATTGCAGCAATGCATATGTGGAAGAGGCCTTCTTCAGCAGTGGGGTCACATGGTGGGATAACTCTGAAAATGTCACAAACACAGTATTTATCATAAGCTGGTGAGATCCAGGCCGATTACTCAGCCAGCACACGCTCTCTCCTTTCCTAAGCAGCAGACCATTACTAACAAGAGCACTTTTACTGAACCTCTTCGAGTGAAGATTATTCATTTAAACCGATTGTCGTAGGTAATGTGACTGACGTGGAACGCCAGCGCACGGATCCGATCACACTTCCACAAAGTAAACTGGAATGCTGGGATGGAATTAGGAAACCTCTAGATGAATGAAAAGGCCCTTATTTCATTTGATTTCATTTGAGGAAGCTAATATGTGACGCATTGAAGTAACCCTATCTTCACAGTTTGGTGTCTTGTTGCCGAAAAGTCTCTTGCATATGTGAAAAGAATCAAAGGTGAGATCAAAAAGAAGATCTCGGCATGAATCGCAGTGATGGATGTGTATATCACTTTCCGCAGAAATATAATCAGATATGTTTGCACACCTGTAGACTTGGAACCATATAAATGTTCGGGGGAGTGCATTGTGGGATGGCAACAAGAGTGTACGACAAGCAGCAATAAAGATAATATCTAATGCATATCTGATTACCTTACCCATGTTATCAAGCTAAAAATCACAAATCTAAGTTAATGTCTAAACCCAGCATGAATGCACCTTTATTTCATATATATATAAGAAATTGAAATTATAATAACATTAAATACATGTGTAATTTAGTATAAATTATAAAAACAACAAATTCATTAATAATAAGAACAATATTAAAATTAATAATTACATATACACAACCGTACAAAAGTATAGGGTCAATGAGATTTTTTTTTAATATTTTTGAAAGAAGTCTCTTCTGCTCACCAAGGCTGCTTTATTTGTTCAAAAATACAGTATTTTTGTATTATTATTATTACAATTTGAAATATCTGTTTTCTATTTGAAAGTTTTAAAATTTAAATTATTCCTGTGATGTCAAAGCTACATTTTCAGCATCATTACTCCAGGCTTCAGTCACATGATCCTTCTAATATGATGATTGATTTCCTGCTCAAGAAACATTTCTGATTATCATTATGAATGATGATCAGTTATGCTGCTAAATATTTTTGTGGAAACACGAAAAACTCGGAGAACGATTCTTTGATGACTACAAAGTTCAAAAGAACACAATTTATTTGTAACTTGTATTTGTATTTTGTAATTTGTATTTGTATTTTAAATCTTTTGTAACATTATAAATGTCTTTACAGTCACTTTTGATCAATCGAATGGATCCTCCGGTGAATAGAAGTATGAATGTCTTTTTTTTTTAAATATACATTTTACATGTTCATTTATAATGATGCGAAAATGTATTAGAAAACGTAAGTGAAATGCATTCAAATTGGAATTTTTTTCACATATAATGAAATCACAACACTTCGAACATAAAACCCCAACATAAAACACCAAATTAAGAGTACTTACTCGACAGGAGGTTTGGTTGGCGCTGCATTTTCGTACCATTCTGAGTAATCGTAGTCGTCTTTCCCAGTTTCAGCACTCATGGTGCCAACCTACAGATGAAACAGAAGTTTCAGAGAGCTCCAATGACTTCGAGAGCAGCCGGAATCACGCTTTCACACTCCCGCGGGACACAAATTCGTTCAGGTTTGGGGAAAGAAAAAAAAGAAAGTTTCCTCCAAAGTTTGGCAGCTGGAAACTGGTTGTGGTTTGTGTTCCTAAAGTCTAATTTAGCCCCCTTGTTCAGGTGCCTTGTTACCACTGCGACCGAGAGCTGTGAGGAGCAATGTGACGGGTCCCTTTCTGGAGCATGCCAACCCAAAACGTCTTTACTTCAGCTTGGATCTCCTTTTCAGATTGGGGATTACCACCTCACTGGAAACCAGGAGAGAGAGCAAAGCAACGGAGAGAGAGAGAGAGAGAGAGAGAGAGAGAGAGAGAGAGAGAGAGAGAGAGAGAGAGAGAGAGAGAGAGAGCAATCATCCAGAGAGAAGTTTTCTTGATTTCCAGATGGGGCGTCCGATCTCTCCTACCACCTGTAGTTCAGAGGGATTAGGTGGACTTCCAAGGGCCGTCCTGTGGCTGGTATTGGGAGGTTGAATGAGTGCTGGACTTATAAAACTCAGCCAAAGCAGGCTGGAAGTGTGTGGGAGCCGAATGCTGACATATTCCAGAGTGATAACAGGGAAATTCAAGTGTGTGAGACTCCCAGAGGTGACTCAAAGTGTGAGGTATAAGGAAATAATTTCCATTGACCACACGCGTGATGAATTGACAGGCAAGTGAAGAATGAGTCAGGTGCAGTATGTTACACTTACTGTAAAAAAAACTGTGAAATTGACAGTAAAATAACAGCAGCTGTGGTTGTCAGAACTTCACTGTAAAAAATAAGCTAGCAACATTTTAAGTTTTACTGGACTGAAAAAAAAAAAACCCTTGATATAATGTCAATATTCCATTCTACTAAAGCACTACTAACTAAAGTCTTTTTGAAGCATCAATGTTTTGGTTGCATTGACAATCAGAAATCTGTCAGGTTTCATTAAGGATGTCTTCATTTGCATCTCGAACATAAATGAAAGTCAGAGAGGGACTTTTATTTTTCTGTGAACAAAATCTTTTAGATGGATATATCCACTGTTGTCATTTTTTAGATCATATTATTAGAGACCAGAGAGCTAATAAGATCTATATGCACACACTCAAAAAAATAACTCTTTAGAAGAACTAAGTTTAATTGAATTTAGAAACTCCTCTAAATGTCCAACATAACATTTAGCACTTATATTAACTAACAAACTATTTCCCTTTACTGAAAAACATATTAAAATAATACTTTAATCCCTAAATTGACTCTCCTAAAGCAGTCCCTTGCAAAGCATGCTGGGAACTACAGATCCACTGCCCAGATAGTTGTCAACAAAAATGATTCATGTAGTTTTAAAACAAATGAACATTGTTAAAAACAATGCTGCAATTGGTAATAACAAGGTTGGTAACTTAAACTAAAGTTAACTAAACTTAACATTTTCAGTCAAAGCACATACATAAATACACATACTTTAAGTAGAAACAACACATTATTTCTTATTCTAATGTTGAATTTTAAGTTGTGATAAATAAATCACAGCATTTTTTTTTACAGTAATAAGTAAACATCAGTTATAAATATATTAGGTTGATTGAACACAGTTAAATTAAGTTGGGACAAAATTAGATAAATCGTGTTACTTTAGCGTATTTTAATTAATTAGCCTAAATTGAACAAGAGGCAAAAAATATATTTTTTTAGAGTACAAACTCTGATCACTTTGTCAGATTTAAATAAGCACACAAAATGTATTATCTAATATTTAGTTACATCCTATATCCAATACAAAGAGCTCCAGCCATATAAATGAAACTGAAGATCAGACTAGATACATTATCCACATTTCATTTTTAATTATACCATTACATTTTGCCATTAATGTGCAACAAAAGAGAGTTCACTGAGCAATCTGTTTCAAGGCAGTTAAGCTCTTCTATGAATGAATGCTCTGCTATGATGTAAGGTGTGTTGCCACGCCCATTGTCCCACCCACCAACTGACCACGCCCCCTTTACAAGCATGAGGGACCCTTCAGCTGCATATTAAACTGATTATGCAGGGATTAGAGTCAAATGCAATTTACAAATCCATTTCTAACAATGCTGAGAACTTCTCAAATCTCATTCATCCATCAGGGAAAAAAAAACAACAAAAAAAACAAAGCAGGATTGACTAATAACAGTTGCAGAACAAAGAATGTTTTGAAGAGCTCTGATTACATCATGGAAATGTGTCTGAAAGTTTGCTTAAATCTGGTTGGGAGAAGGTCAACGGTTATTTCCATTAAACGCCTTTGTGTGGAAGGTTCTGACGCATCTAGTTTCCAAATAACATTGACAATGGATTCCGAAACCTACCTGATCTACCTGAGAGATATGAGGCGAATTCCTTTCCTAGACTTCCTATCTTTCCTCTCCTATTTCAAAGTACCCAATAGCTATTCCAAAAAAAAAGATATAGTGCACCATTCACTAGAGACATGAAGTTATCTCACAGCTATATTTATATTCATAGTGAGTCAGGCTGACACACGTACTGTAGAAGCTTGATCTGTGTAATAGCTCTCCTACCGCACCATTCACACCATATTACATACTGGACATGTGCTATTGTAACAAATGACCCCGACAGAATTACACTGCACATCCCGTCAATATCATGGACCGCCATTGTGGGTGGCCTTTGAAACGGTGTAGTGTGCTACGAGGATTCATTCTGGCATGGTTAAACCTAAATGGATCCTGTCAGTGCCCACAGGAGCTCTTAACAAGGGTGGAACTGATTAAGAAGGCAACACCATGGAGCACACAACACAAGATGGATGCTGCATGTAATGACTTCATATCAGCCACCATCACTCAAGGGCTCTGGGGAAAACCTACAGAGAAAACGGTCTCCATGGTGCCAACATGACCGTGCCATTGACAGTAAAGCTTTTAGAGGATAATGAAGGTCAGGTGACAACCAAGACTGCCATTGCACTAGCTGACAGAGAATTTCTAACTATCAGAGTTGTTGTTGGAGTTGACGAAGATAAAGTATAAGAAAATGATGAGAACTGAAAATGCCACATCTTCTAAACACAATCATTCCTCTCATATTCCAAATATAACTGTATTTTTCTTAACAAAATCATAAAACGTTGCCACATAGCTTTCACCAACCAATAGGCCTATTTGAAGTGACTTTTTCTGTGTTGACTTATGGTGCATTCAAGTCATGTTGGAAAGATCATATTTACAAATTCATGAATGCCCTCTCAAGTATGACTGGGAAGCTCGGGATAATTTTAATACGCAAGTTCCCGAGTTGGGCAGGTCATAAACTTTAAACACGATGAAGGAGAGAATTATTGCTGCTGTGACTGCTATTCTTTACTAGTTTTTCCCACAACAGCTACACCGCGTTGTCCTGTCATTAAAGCAGTGCATATTTACATACATGAATAATCATTTGAGGCATACTGTATGTTTTATACATACCGAAAACAGCCTTCATTTGACCGAAATTCCAGAATTATCAGCAAGATGACTATCTAGATAGCGCAATGAATGAGATGCTGAATATCATTTTGGCTTTAATAAGATTTTCCCAATAAATAGGCAAGAATAAACCTGGTGTCCTCTATGGTTCCTGTTCTTCCTGACAACAAAGAACTTTGATGTGATAAGAGTGTAATCACGACTTCAGAAGTGGGAACTAGGAAATTTACGATTGCACGTGAAGGTGGCATCAGAAAACATGGCGATGCAAACAATACAGCATCTGCAGTTGACGGTAAATTTGTGTATATGTATGGAATTATTATAATTATTTTGTTCTTTTTACAATATCTAAGTTCCCAACTCATAAATACAAACTTCCCAGGAGGACTTTTAAAATAGCCAATAGGCTTTAGCTTACATCAAGTGCATCAACAATGATTTGCTATCATTACTCAGTTTTTTGGAAATGTATAAAATATAAAAGAAAATGAAAAAAGAAAAAAAAATGTCATTTTTAAGTCAGTGCATTAGAAATGGAATAACAAACCTGTCCTAAGGCGATAAAAGGATATTTAGCTAGTAGGCTATAGAGCACATCTTAACAACTTGATTTATCATTCCAAAATGTTAACTATCCCCAAACTCTAATCTGCTAAACGTGACTATAAGGCATGAAGATATTATTTAACAGCACGATTTTCTGTAAAGCTGCTTTGAAACAAAATTGTGTATTGAGAAAAGCTAGCCTATACAACTAAAACTGACGACTTTATCTGCTAAATCGCATTACATTTTTCGTTCAAATAGCATGTTAAATTGACATTTTTTACATTTTTTGTGCAAAATGTGTTATAAAATTACAAACTATCATACTATTGTTATGGACAATGCTAATCTATCTACCTGTTGCCACAATGCCAGAGTGTTGCTAAGGTGTTCTGAGAGGCTTTTAGCAAGTTGCTACATAGTTGCTAAGGTGTTCTTCCAGATTACTGGCCCACAGAAACAAATTTGGAGATATGGCTCAGGTCCCACCTTCACCGTGCATGGGATTTTCTCAACGTTTCATCGTCGAAAATAGTAAGTTTGTAGCATAAAACGGCGTGACGCCAAAGTTCAGCGTGTGTGAAATAGTTAAACGCCACTAACTAACGTTAGTTCTTCTTGAGAAATGCAATTGCTTTTGTTTATTAACGAGTGTTTGAGGATGTTATATGCATTGCATTGGTTAGCTTAATGTAAATTAGCATCGAAAGATGAGTAACGGATTTTTTATGAATTGATGACGCAGTTAAATGTTTTTTTACAGGGTGTTTTTCAATGGCGCGTGTCAAAAGCAAGTTATTTTAATAACTTACCATCTCCTGACATCAGATGAAGACGCACTGATGGCGTGTGCGCGCGCACGTTCTTTCACCTGACCTTTAAGTAAAATTATGGACGATCCATCATCACATTGAGCATCTTTGGTCAATGGCCCATGTGCATTCATATTCAAAACAATCGATAATTTATGCAACTGTTTCATTGACATTGATATATATTTTTCCCGTGCTTTGTGTCTAATATGTTTATATTTACTTTGCCCATATATTTTTTAAATGTATACAGATCCATTTATTTATATTTTGTTGTTGTTGTGAGAAAGTAAAAAAAAAAATCATTTACATTTTCCAATAGTTTCCCAATTCCCAATCTGTTCCTTTCTTAAATTCGTATAGAAAATACTATATTGTTTTGACAAGAAACAATTTAACCATCAAACTGACTCTTACCTTGAATCAAAGATATGCAGTGCAAAATTCCTCCAAATGCAGTATATTCCGTAAGTTTCTTCAGGAAAGTGTATTTATAGGTATCATCACACACTTGGGTTACCTACTTTAACTTTTGCAATAACCATATGTTCAATGTTTTGAAAGTGGATAAGGATTTGTCTGAACACTGCCTCTCTGCAGACTTTGACCCTTTTTTTGCAGTGGCCACAATATCTTGGTAACGAACTTCATGAAGAAAAAAGACACAAGGAAAGTGCTGTTGTAAGATAGGACACCTCTTGGCTGAAGTTCAAAGCAGTGGCCTTTGATCACTGATACGAAACATCACCAAGGGAAATTGATACATGCTTTGCTCTGCGTTCACATAATATTGGATATAGTTGTGTGCAAAGTTTTTTTTTGTGCAGGACTACAAACCATACAAAACTTTTGTATTTTATTGCATTTGAACACAAACGCATTGTGAAGACCATTGGATGAAGTGTTATAGTCCCTTTTAATTGTCTCTGGGAACAAGTAACCTTGCGATATCTGTTCACACTTTACGACAAGCAGATTAGCCTTCTGACTTTAGCTATAGCAACAGAACAGAATATATGCACTGTACGTTCTATATGAAGTGCAAACCAGCTGCAATATAATTGTATTCTTCACATTTTGTATTTGTATTTTTTTCACATTTGTTTTTCTTTATCTTTAAGATAATCTTTATCTTTTCTTTATGCAGCAAGAATGGATCAAGATTGAATACCAGGAGCTGGATTTTGTTTTTGAGCGAGTGAATGTGAAGTTTAATCAGGTGTAAACACTTTGAGCCTATGAACACGTAATATATACGTGCAGATGATGTCATTTTGTGTTTTGTAAGGAATGTGGCTCTATCGGCTATTTATTATATTGCAAAAAAGCTTAGCTAGGTTACTGCCTACACAAATGTCATGGTTATTCTGGGGTCAAATTTATACATTTTTTTATAGGCATGACAAGTCCTTCAGACCAGGTCTCAGCATCACTACTTTCAACGATTCAATAAATACAATAAACCATTTTATAAAATAGTATTTATTTTATGCCTTTTAAGGACAATGCGGACCTTGTTAATCCAGATTCAGACCAGGACAGTGTGAACGCAGATAATCCAGATCAAGATCTTGAGGTTGAATCGCACACATCTGATGACAGTCCTTCGTATTTCTCCTCAAAGTGCAATTCTTTCGTCTACAAAACAACCCGGGATCATTCCTGACCCCTTTTTGAGTGGCAAGACAATCTTTCCAGTAGAAGACACTCCGCCACATTTACACACACATGTAAGTATCATTCTCTGTCCTCTTTCATATATAGCTTCAGAACATCTAGTGTCTGAGGGTACGTATCTTTTTGACATTGAATGATTTGTGGAGTCTTGACAGAAGAAAGCAATCAGGGCTTCCAAAGCAGATTCACCCTCATTGGCCCCAACATTACAACCTGACACCCTGAAACCTCCAGGGTCGGGTGCCTAATTTCTGAGGTCTTCTCAACGCTTGCTCATTCTATTACTCTGCCGCAGTTGTAATCAATGGACCTTGCAACACTCAATTAGGGCTTAATTGGATTGATGCGTGTTGCTGGTGAAATTGTCAGTCGCTTGTTCATTGAGGAGACCGAGCAGATTATTACTGTCGACAAGCGTGACACACAGAGCTTGAAAAAGCTGCTGCTTGTGTCAGGATAAACACCACTTCCACATCCGTTGTTATTCTTGTAGGTTTTATATACCCCTCTTTTAAATAATAAGAGACATCTTTATTTTTATAACAGACATTCAATGAGAATAATAATTCATGAAATTATTCTTAATATTTATTTGTGTATATAATATGTGTAAAATGTAGATTATACAGGTATTTTATAGAATATATCAGTGTTATTTTGGTATCATTAATATACTAGATCTTCTGTAGCCCCGCCCCTGTTCATGCTGCACCTTGTGTTCTGTCTTCTGGTTGTATTTCAAGCATGACAGATTTATGAATGAACCGCAGGTCTACCTACATCTGCTTCAAACATTACAATGCCCGTGATAGTTTGAGGTTTAATTGTTCTAGTACTTAAACTAAATGAAAATTAGAACTGTTGATATTTTTTATATTTTACTTTATTTCAGTTAATGTTTTTTTTAAGTATTTAAATAGTTTTTTTTTTAATACTGTTAGTTTTATAACCTTAAATAATATAATATAATATAGAATTAGCTACTGCAAACTTTAGGCTATAAATATATTATTTATAAAGTGTTGTAGTATTAAAAAAGTATTACTTTAATTTAGTAATTTAGTAACATCTGCTTCAAACATTACAATGCCTATGATAGTTTTAGTTTTAATTATTTTAGTACTTAAGTTAAACAAAAATTTGAAATGTTGATATTTTGTATATTTTATTTTATTTCAGTTAACGTTAATTTTTTTTTAAATAATGAAAATGTTTTGTTTTTAATAGTTTTATAATATAATATAGAATAAGCTACTGCAAACTTTAGTCTAATGAGCAATATCACTTTCTGGAAGATTTTTTTTTTGTGATTATTATTAATAAATGTAATAATTTATTAAACATTAGTGTCTTTTATTATATGGCTGCTGCAATTCAATTAAAAGCAGTATGTTTTAAGCACTCGACTTTGCATTATGTCTTTATGTGGTAATATTACTTTTTTGTTTTAAAATATGACAGATACATGCATCCGAGAATATATAAAACAGCTTAATGTTCAAGTTTATGTCAGTGGTTGTTTCTTCTTGAAACCGCATGCTGCTAGCAGCGCATAGAGAGATTTTCAGACATGATATAGCTGCCTTGACATGAGGTTGATTAGATTTTTTTAAAATGGTCACTAGACATAAAAGAGGGGAAATCAATTTTAGTCAGTGGGAATGATTTGTTCAGTGATTTAGCATTGTTAAAGAGAGCGCGGGTGTGGATTTATCGCACCGCTGTGTAATGAAGCCTGAGCTGGGTCAGAATCTACAGACTAGACTCTCTTTGACGTGTACAAATCACTCCGCTGGTTATTAAAACAGCAGCAGTCTGCGTTCACAGAGACATCCGTGCAATTACTCTCTCTCGTGGACGTGCGACAGCTCCTCACTTGTCATATTCACAATGTCAGAATATGTCTGCTTCTTTTACTAACACAGCACTTGCTGTCTAAGTAGGCCTACCACCTTGATTTACTAAATCTTGTGCTAAAAGAGATGTCACACTCCTTATTTTTATTCTGCTTGTGCTTTAGATGCATATTTGGGGACTTTTTGCCATTTTTTGGGGGGGAGTAACACATCACATGTAAAGTAGCTAAGTCACGTAATCAGATTACTAAAATGATCAAATTGATCAAATATCAGAGTGACTTTTTCAAATAAGTAACGCAAGTTTCTGTTTTCCCATTTATTGACTCCTCTCCTGTCCTCATGTTGAGAGAAATCGCGAATAAGTGCAGAGTAAATATGATGTTATTGTAGTTCATAAATGTGAGCAGGCATTTACGTAAGGGATAATGTACATCCAGCCGGTTGTTATCTCAAAATAAACCCCGACAGGGTGATGAAGACCTGACGTGAAGCGGAGCATCATCCTGAAGGGGTTTATTCTGAGATAACAACCGGCTGGATGTACATTATCCCGCTTATTACACGGCTGCTTTCCACGTAAGTAAATCATTAGACAAGAAATATCAGTCTGGGTTTTTTATTTGAGTTGAATATTTTATTAGGTCTTTAAACGCAAAGCTTCCGCGATGAGAGCAGTTGCTAGCGCGGCAAATTTAAACTAGGCTAGACGGACATTTAAAAAAATACGGTATAGAGTCATACCACTTATTACACAGCATTTCGCCACATAAATTATTATGGAGATAAGAGATATTGATTTCAGATTAAACTGTATCTTAAAATCATACCTGTTTGTATCTTAAAATCCAAGAGTGTACAAAACAATCACAAAATGTCAGCAGCTGCGTTTGTATGAAACAAGAAAGAGCGAGTCCACGATACTGGATGACATAATTAAATAACAGTTTTAATATTTTATTAGCTCACCAAATGCAAAACTTCCACAAAGAAAAAACGTTCCTAGCAAGCGTATAGCGCTGCTGTCTTCAGTAACCCGGATGAGCCTGCATTATCTGTTTTTGGATATAGCGCGACTGACCAATCAGAATCAAGTATTCCACAGAGCCGTGGAATAATCATAACGCCAAAGTAACGCAGCACTTTACTTTTCATAAAAAAATGTGTTACTTTTTTAGGGAGTAACGCAATATTTTAACTTTTAAAAGTAACTTTCCCCAACACTGTTCATAGGTGACAAGAAATAATGGAACCGGGAATCAAATTGGGATACGTTGCATGTTGGATGCAAATCTGTTTTTCCCAAATGAGCACCACAGCTCAATGTTCCCGGAGTATATCTAAACCATGGCCTCTACAGGCCTTCAGATGTCATTTAGAAACAAGTTTTGCTTTAAAACAAGAGCTTTGTAAAATCTTGATGCTATAAAACATTACAGTTTATTTAATTTAGCTTTTTCACAGAGATTGCGATTTGAGTCGTGAGCTATATATCAGTTTAATTGAGGTAACCTGCAGGGAAAGTGTTCTTCTAATGCACTTGAATGGTCAGAGTGTTCTCGAGAGTAAGGTACTTTAAGAAGGAGATCTTGAAGAACATTGAAATTGACGTTCTCTTTAATTACTCTTTGTTCTTGGCTGTGTACTCGGGCCCCCTGTAAACTCACAGCTCTCGTCTGTAATGCGTTGGTGAGCTGTGTGTGTGACACATCACGCCGTCTGCTGTGCCAAGACTTATTGGCAGGAAGCGGACCATGATGACACTATGACAGGAACAAGCCAAATTTAATTAAAAACAGTGGTATGCTACACAGATAGTGTGTCACTTTATCAGGTAGATCTCAATCTCAAAGAAAGGGCTTTACTTATTTTGTATACATTTTGTAAAATGTTTATCTATAGTGTGCGATTGCGTGTATATATATGTATATATACATATATATATATTAAATTTTTTTTAGATGTTCTCAAAAAGATACTTCTAAAATTATATATATATATATATATATATATATATATAAAATATTTTAAAGATATAATTTTTCTAATATTTTATTTTATATGTAGTATAATTTATTTGAGATTATATTAATTTATCTAAAAATGTTTAATATTTTAATTATTTTAAAATAAATTATTTCAAATATTTTAGATGTGTTTTTTGTTTGAGAATATCTTTTTTATATTTAAAATAAACTATTTTAGTTTATTTTAGTGGTATATTTTATTTATGAAAATATCTGTTTTGACACATGTACAACATTGTTTATGAAATTATCTAAAATATTTTAAAATAAAGATGATAATTATTATAAATATTTACAATAATTATCATTTTATATATATATATATATATATATATATATATATATATATATATATTATATAGTGTATATTTGATTTTTTATAGATATTCTCCAAAACTTACTGTTAATATAAAATGTGTACACACATTAAAGTAGTATATTTTTTGAGAATATCAAATATCTATCTATCTATCTATCTATCTATCTATCTATCTATCTATCTATCTATCTATCTATCTATCTATCTATCTATCTATCTATCAAATAAAGATATACCATCTTTATTTTAAAATATTTTACATATTTTAATTTTTTTCACAATTTAAAAGTATATAATTTCCTGTCATTTATCCCTCTGTCCTCTCCAGCACTGAGGGTGTCCTGTGAGGTGATTGTCCATCTCTTGCTGTGTTTTCACGGGCGTCTCGACCTTGGCCCGTGTGGTCCTCTTTTTAAGCTCCTTCAAACTCAGCTTGCGGCCATTTTAATAAGATCTTTCCTGAATAGAATCTGATATATAGGTGTTTCTGCTGAGTTCTGTGGCTGTGTATACACAGGCTGTAAAGATGTACTCCAGCAAATTAGTGCTGTAATTAATTGCTAAAATTTATGGTAGCCCAGGGAGTATTTTGTGTGAAAGCTGTGCCGAGGACTGATTGCATGTGGCTTTGTTTTTAGAGCACTTTACGCTGATGATGGATGGATGGATTTGGGTTTTATTGTGAACGTGTGTGAGAGAGATTTGGGGGTAAATCTGTGGTCATTTAAGCTAATTTATTACATCATAAAAATTATGAGTAATGTACAACAAAAAAAAAACGGTATAATTATCATTGGAATTTTTTTTTAAACAAAAACGTAGAAAAAAATAATCAATCAAAAAATCTAAACTTTTTAATTGAGAACTATGAAACAATATTTACAATTAAAATTAGTTTAATATTTTTAATACAAAATGCATTTTCTTCATTTATTTTTTATCAATAATGATACTAAGTTTGCTGTTGTATACCTGTGTTGATTTTCAAAAGGAGAGTAAACGTGCAAGATATTGAAAATGTCAAACCAATTTGCAAAATCAAGATGTGACATTTGGGATTTTTACTAATCTCATATTCTGCTCACATTTAAGCTTATGAACACTTGTTCCACATCAGTCAAATTGGTTGCTGCGATATTTCTCTAGTGCAGCAGCAACAAAATCTTCACTTGTTTATGCAAATATGAAACATTATGCATGCACACACGGGGACAGTTATGAATATTGATTTTCCTGCCTCTTCCAGTTTGGGGAAAATGTTACTTTTTTTTGTGCTAACATTTGCTCCATGTGGTGTGTTTAATATAATTGCTTTTGGTTTTAAGACTCAAAAGATTGTATGATAATGTGCATTATTTTCTTTCTCGTTTTTTGTTAATTATTTTAATTTATGGTATTGTGTGACATTAAAGTGAACATTAAATCAAAATAGATTTTTTGGTGGAATATTTTGTATATTATAATGACGTCTGACAGCATAAATCTGAGCTTTGTGTGATCAAACACTTCGTTTTTCTCCTCTTATTGGGATTCATCATGGTTCATCTTCATGGTTTGTGCGTGTGGGATTTGCAATTTTTTTTTTCATCAGATTATATTTTCATCAGTACAGTTATGGAATATAAAGGTTTGCATGTACTGTATGTATTGGTGCAGTCTAATGTAAGTTCTGCCATCTTTCATTTCTGAAGCACTGAAGGAAAAGCAGAGAGCAAGATGGAAATAGAAGATTCAGAAACTCACCAGGGAGACCGAAGCATTACAGCCTGGCAAGAGATGCTATTTTATTATGAAAAATACCTGGTTTTATAATGATTATTAGTAACTTTTACAGACATATATTTAAAGTGCCCCTATTATGCTTTTTCAGATATTATCTTACATGCAGTGTGTGTAATATAGTTGTTAGTGAATGTAAAAATTCTGTGAAGATTCAAAGATAATAGAGCAGATAAATGGAGTTATTGTCTCCCAAAATAAACGATTCTGAATGAGACTTCAGTCATTTCAGTCTTACTTCCAGCTCGAACCTGTAACAAATTTGCATAATGCCAGTCTATGGTCTTCATTGGCTGCCCGTGAACAACGTCTACTTTGACCCTCAAACACTGCAGTTGTAGCTCAGACTGGAAAAGTCTGGTTCATGGTGTTATGTCAAGAAGACACTGTTTTCTGTGTTGCAAATGGAAACCCACCTTCCGTGCACTTCTAAAGAATTAGGACTCTGGCTAGAATTGATATAGTAAAACTGACACCTTTACTGTTCGTATAACTGTGTATCAAGAAGCACTGATGAAGATCCAGAACTGAAATTCAGATATGGAAATGGGTGTTTGATTTCTGACATGCTCTGTAACCAATCAGAGCAGAGTAGACCAATCACAACAGACTGGGCCTTCTGACCAATCAGAGCAGAGTAGACCAATCACAACAGAATGGGCCATCTGACCAATCAGAGCAGAGTAGACCAATCACAACAGACAGGGCCATCTGACCAATCAGAGCAGAGTAGACCAATCACAACAGAATGGGCCATCTGACCAATCAGAGCAGAGTAGACCAATCACAACAGACCGGGCCATCTGACCAATCAGAGCAGAGTAGACCAATCACAACAGAATGGGCCATCTGACCAATCAGAGCAGAGTAGACCAATCACAACAGACCGGGCCATCTGACCAATCAGAGCAGAGTAGACCAATCACAACAGAATGGGCCTTCTGACCAATCAGAGCAGAGTAGACCATTCACAAGAGAATGGGCCATCTGACCAATCAGAGTAGAGTAGACCAATCACAACAGACTGGGCCATCTGACCAATCAGAGCAGAGTAGACCAATCACAACAGATTGGGCCTTCTGACCAATCAGAGCAGAGTAGACCAATCACAACAGACTGGTCCTTCTGACCAATCAGAGCAGAGTAGACCAATCACAACAGAATGGGCCATCTGACCAATCAGAGCAGAGTAGACCAATCACAACAGATTGGGCCTTCTGACCAATCAGAGCAGAGTAGACCAATCACAACAGATTGGGCCTTCTGACCAATCAGAGCAGAGTAGACCAATCACAACTGGGGCACATTCAAGTTCTAAACGGTGCGCAACGTTTTGCTATGGTTTCCGTGTTGAACGTCATGTTTCCTGGAAACGGAAAGTGTGCAACAGGGTTTGAGATGCGTTTTCTCTTGTTTGGTGGGTGTGTCAAAACTGCAGTCCAATCAGCAGCAACATGTATATAAAGCACGCGGTATTAAAGTGAACGCGCACAATGGAAGTAATTTACAAATGTGTTCGATACGCAACAACTGAGGATATTAGAAGACATGTTTGTCGTAAGTTTTATTGTAAAAATATAGGATATTAACATAATGATGTAGTTGTTTATATTTTTAGCTTCATTGCAAGTGTATGACATTTGGTATAGAAATAAACAATGGTAAAGTGCTTTTCCTAAAAATGAGAAAGAAAATACAGGGTATTAATAAAACAGTATGAACAACAAATAAAGTCAGTATGTGAGGCTAATAGATGTGTTTTAGTCTTTATTAGGTAAGATGTGTGCTTCCATTTCAGTTTCCACAAATCCCTTCACTTGATTGGGATGTTCTCTTGTGTTCTGGGCGGCAAGTGCAGTAACTGTAACGTCGGGCATATTTTGTAGTATTAAACACATATTTATACCGACTTCATCAGGCTCCGAAAATTCTTCACAAAGAACACAAAAAGCCTTCTCAGCTGCCGTAGTTGCAACTCTTGCGTCATCACAACAGTGCGTTCAACGCGTCACCGTTTCTGTTTAAAAAACATTCTGCAACGTTTTTTGGCGCTGAACGCAGCCCAGACTGGGCCTTCTGACCAATCAGAGTAGAGTAGGAAAGGAGGGGTTTAGAGAGACGAATCAACACTGTGAGAAAATAGGTGATGCTAAAAAGTGAGAAAATGAAAAAAATGTTTTGTTTGTTTTGTTTTTTACCTTAAATGCTTGTAAACCAATTGAGGGAACCCCCTAAACCAAAATTAGGAACCATAACATAATGAGACATTTAAAAAAGTATTTTCCAATTTTGTTTTGGGCCCTAATTTATTTCCGTTTATATGCACAAAAACAGCCGAGACATTCTTTAAAATATCTTCTTTTGTGAAAGCCATACGGGTATGGAACACATTATCATGAGGAAATCATGACAGAATTTTTATTTTTGGCTGAACGTCTGTTGTGCAGTTTTGTCATTAAAAGCATTTACTGCACTCCCTTTTATTTTTTTGGTTTGATCAGGATCCATACACTGCAGTCTTTTATATGTATTGTTTTTTTTTTATTTGGTTCAAAAGGCCAGCAAAAATAAGACAAATGAAATATTCTAAAGAGTTTGTTTTGCGAAATTTCATTTACAGCGCAGGCACTATAGACCGGACGTATGACTGCTATATGATGGATTTGGCGCAATATTGTAGACTCTGTTTTGGCCATCTGGGATGGTCAGAATTAAATCTTGGCATCAATTTGCTGGGAGTTTATTGTCAGGGTTTGAAGAAGACCCAATTTCGCAGCGATATAAGGCTGTGTGAGTCTTATCTCTGTGGGATTTCAACACCAGCCATAAAGCTGTAATTTTCTGTAGTTCAGAAAGCTGGTGTTGTGCAAGTCTTTCCTTGTGTAAGGGGTCTTATCGTCTTCAGACAGACTTCAGACGGCAGGAACAATTGATTGAAAGTGAAGTTATGAAATTATTTATTCACATAGAAATGAAAATTGTCATAATTTATTCATGTTGTTTCAAACTCGACTTCCTTTTTTTTCTGTAGAGCACAAAAAAGATATTTTGAACCGTGTTCACGCTGCTCTTTTCCATACAGCGAAAGAATGTAGTATATAGTCAATTTCACTCTGACTGAAAAGGCACCTACTATTAAAGGAACACTTTAATATTTTATTATAATAATATTTTAATATTTATAAATTGTTTTGGAAATAGGCTAATAGGCTAATAACTCACCTAGAGTTAAACAGTTGAGTTTTACCGTTTTTTGAATCCATTCAGCCGATCTCCAGGTCTGGCGGTAGCACTTTTAGCATACAGTGAAGAAAATAAGTATTTGAACACCCTGCTATTTTGCAAGTTCTCCCACTTAGAAATCATGGAGGGGACTGAAATTGTCATCATAGGTGCATGTCCACTGTGAGAGACATAATCTAAAAAAAAAATCCAGAAATCACATTGTATGATTTTTTAACTATTTATTTGTAAGATACAGCTGCAAATAAGTATTTGAACACCTGTCTATCAGCTAGAATTCTGACCCTCAAAGACCTGTTAGTCCGCCTTTAAAATGTCCACCTCCATTCCATTTATTATCCTAAATTAGAGATGCACCTGTTTGAGGTCGTTAGCTGCATAAAGACCCCTGTCCACACCATACAATCAGTAAGAATCCAACTACTAACATGGCCAAGACCAAACAGCTGTCCAAAGACACTAGAGACAAAATTGTACACCTCCACAAGTCTGGAAAGGGCTACGGGGAAATTGCCAAGCAGCTTGGTGAAAAAAGGTCCACTGTTGGAGCTAAACATGACTGTCAATCTCCCTCGGACTGGGGCTCCATGCAAGATCTTAGCTTGTGGGGTCTCAATGATCCTAAGAAAGGTGAGAAATCAGCCCAGAACTACACGGGAGGAGCTGGTCAATGACCTGAAAAGAGCTGGGACCACCGTTTCCAAGGTTACTGTTGGTAATACACTAAGACGTCATGGTTTGAAATCATGCATGGCATGGAAGGTTCCCCTGCTTAAACCAGCACATGTCAAGGCCCGACTTAAGTTTTCCAATGACCATTTGGATGATCCAGAGGAGTCATGGGAGAAAGTCATGTGGTCAGATTAGACCAAAATAGAACTTTTTGGTCATAATTCCACTAACCGTGTTTGGAGGAAGAAGAATGATGAGTACCATCCCAAGAACACCATCCCTACTGTGAATCATGGGGGTGGCAGCATCATGCTTTGTGGGTGTTTTTCTGCACATGGGACAGGGCGACTGCAGTGTATTAAGGAGAGGATGACCGGGGCCATGTATTGCGAGATTTTGGGGAACAACCTCCTTCCCTCAGTTAGAGCATTGAAGATGGGTCGAGGCTGGGTCTTCCAACATGACAATGACCCGAAGCACACAGCCAGGATAACCAAGGAGTGGCTCTGTAAGAAGCATATCAAGGTTCTGGCGTGGCCTAGCCAGTCTCCAGGCCTAAACCCAATAGAGAATCTTTGGAGGGAGCTCAAACTCTGTGTTTCTCAGCGACAGCCCAGAAACCTGACTGATCTAGAGAAGATCTGTGTGGAGGAGTGGGCCAAAATCCCTCCTGCAGTGTGTGCAAACCTGGTGAAAAACTACAAGAAACGTTGGACCTCTGTTATTGCAAACAAAGGCTACTGTACCAAATATTAACATTGATTTTCTCAGGTGTTCAAATACTTATTTGCAGCTGTATCTTACAAATAAATAATTTAAAAAATCATACATTGTGATTTCTGGATTTTTTTTTTTCCGATTATGTCTCTCACAGTGGACATGCACCTACGATGACAATTTCAGACCCCTCCAATTCAATTCAAACTTTATTGTCATATGCACAGGTAACAGTTGTCACACAGTGTGTGTGTGTGTGTGTGTGTGTGTGCGCATACTTGCAAGATGGGGTGAATCATTTCACCTCTCAGGATCATAGGGGAGTTTGCAGTGCCGCTGCTAGCCATTTTGGTGCCCTAAGCATAATTCCTTTATGATGCCCCCCAAAAAAACATTTTCATTTAGGATTTTCATTTATGTTTCATACCCCAATGAGGGTATGATTTATTAAAAAAATTAAAAAGTAACACTTTAGTTTGGGGTCTAATGCTCACTAACTAGTTTCATTACCATGCAATGGCATGGTTTTATCATCACTGTGGTCCCGAATTTGAGGCAGGTTAGTTAGGGGGGTTCGGGGTTTCCCCGAGAAAATTTTGGATTTCTCTGAACTACAGATGTGCATTTTAAGACGTTGTGAAGGCAAAAAAATAAATAAAAAAACCGATAACAACAGCTTTAAAACCATGTCAGTGGGCAGCTGATTATTTTTCTCTCCTCATCAGCATCACACTCTTTTTCACTTTGTTTTTATCTTGTTTTTTCCTCTCCTAAAGTTGGGTTTTTTAATTTACTAAAGGATACAATTTGTATTTTATTCTCAATATGTACACATTCATTATTAATCCTGTGCCTAACATGATGAAAACGGCTTTGTTCATGTTTCTTGTCCCCTCACAATGGCAGTAGCCTAAACTATTACACTAGGCTACATGTTACATAGGCCTATTTTCAGTTCAAAATGGCGAAATTAGACAAAACTATATTAGTTTGCCTAATTATTTTTTGTCATTCGTTTAACATTTATGACCTAAAAAAAACTGTCAAATATGAAACGTTAAGTTTAGCTACTTACATCTTATCTCGCACTTGACCGTACACTGAAGCGTCGAGTTGCACTGTTAAAATTCGCGCTCAGTGTCTGTGAACATAAAGCCCGCCTACTTTGATTTGATTGGTCATCTCAAATATTCTGACATTGACGAGCAGTGACGGACCAATGAGGCTCAGATGAACACACACACACCCTGTCCTCTCTGTTTCTGACGTGCTCTAGCTCTGCTCGGCGCTGCGGATTGAAGATGAAGCACGCGCTGAATCTGATTATAACAAGAAGTTTAATGATTGATTTTTCATTAGGCTATTTTTGGTGCCCCCTCAGCACTTGGTGCCCTACGCACAGCGCGTGATGCGCGTGGTGGGAGCGGCGGCACTGGGAGTTTGCAGTGTTGAGGGAAGGGGCAGTGGGTAAGTACCATTCACAAGCCTGATGGCCTGTGGATAAAAACTGTTTTCAGTCTTGTTGTCCTTGCTTTTACACTTCTGTAGCGTCTTCCGGATGGTAAAAGTGTGAATATGTTATGCTGGGGGTGGCTACTGTCCTTGATGATGTTGTAGGCCCTCCTGTTGACTCTGATCTGGTAGATCTTCTCCAGCGTTGTTAAGGCTGTTCCAGTGATGGTTTCGGCTGTTCTCACCACCTGTTGCAGAGCCCTGCGGTCCCGTGTTGTATAATTGCCGAACCAGACTGTGATGGAGCTGGTGAGGATACTCTCGATTATACATCTGTAGAAGCTGCTGAGGATTTTGCCTGGCATGCCAAATTTCCTCAGCCTTCTCAGGAAATACAGCCGCTGTCGGGATTTCCTCACCAGATGTGTGATATTGTAAGTCCAGGAGAGGTCCTCAGATATGTGGACACCAAGAAATTTAAATGTGCTCACTGTCTCTGTAATGGGTAGAGAAAATGGCATCACATATGAGTTTAATGGAAGAAAACAGTTACCTCCTATTCTTTTACTTTGATTACATGTACTAACATTTCTATGTATTTCGCTTCATGCCGGTAAATGGCGCGGTTGCACTGCTACACCGTAGTTGGTTGCCGTGGAGACGGTAGCTCGAGCGCTCAGAAATAAACAAACAGCGCTTGAGAAAGACATAACTTCTGTATCTCCACTTCTTTCCAACCCACAGGTATATTTTTAAACCTTTCCAATCTCTGTTAAAAAGTATCGCATGAGTAGATCACCAGTTCGGTTGTCTAGGTGATGTAGGTTGTTATGTTCCGTGTAGAAAGGGTATTATGCAGTGTTTATACGGTATGTATTTACTAGCAGCTTTAGCTAGCGAGTGAAGGTTCCGTTCTCTCGTCTTTTTGGACGGACTGTAAACAGTTGTGTCGAGTGAACATCTGTATGTTTAAAGTGTAATATGTAATGTCTAGTAAGTCTCTCTGTACTTCGTATCATTTTGTTTGAATTGCCGGTGCTCTGTTCAGTATACATTTTGTTTACCAGAGCCGGTCAATGTTCTATGGAGGCTATGCCGCCGATAGTTAATGTGCGCGTGCCTGTGTAGACACACACGCAATCGGCAGACCGATGTGTTGTGTTGGTGATTGATTATCACACAGCCACATGAACGGTTTAAATCTTAATAATAGTATTCTTGGTATTTGATCAATGAAAAGGTTGTTTGTATTGCAATGTATATTTGATATAGTATACAGTAAGACTATTTTACAATATGTTATTAATGGGTTTTTGTATTTTATCTGATATATTCCAATGCTTTACATATTGGTTTGTTTATTGTATTCAGTATAGTTATAAGCCATTTCTATATTATATAGTCCATGTAATGGCTAAAGTTATGGTTTATGATCTCATAGTATTATTGAGATATTGGAGCACTCAAGGAGAAATAAACAAACAGCGCTTGAGAAAGACATAACTTCTGTATCTCCACTTCTTTCCAACCCACAGTGCTATCCAGCCTGTGGCTTTGTACCTGCCCAGATTCCCCTAGGTCTGAGGCCGGTAACATCTCCACCGCAGTCTCTCCGATATGCAGTGATGGGTGCTGCTTCCTCCTCTTCCGTGGGTCAATAATCATCTCCTTTGTTTTGCTAACATTTAGGGAGAGATTGTTATCCTGACACCACTTCACAAGGCCAGCCACCTCCCTTCTATATGCTGACTCATCACCCCCAGAAATCAGTCCAATGACTGTAGTATCATCGGCAAATTTAATGATGCTGGTGTTGATCTGGGACGCCACACAATCATGGGTGTATAGCGTATAGAGCATAGGACTCAGTACGCAACCCTGTGGAGTTCCTATGTTTACAGTTATAGTCCTGGATGTATGGTTGCCCATTCTAACAGACTGGGGTCTGCCTGTCAAAAAGTCCAGGACCCAGTTACAGAGGGTAGGTGGTACACCAAGGATGGAGAGCTTTTTGATGAGCTTGGATGGTATCACCGTGTTAAACGCTGAACTAAAATCAATGAACAGCAGTCGAACAAAGCTGTCCCTGCTCTCTAGGTGTGTGAGGACTGTGTGTATTGTTGTGCTGACGGCATCCTCTATAGACCTGTTCGTTCTGTATGCGAACTGGCAGGGGTCCAGCGTGTCCGGTACAATCGTCTTGATGTAGCTCATGACGATTCTCTCGAAGCATTTCATAACTATAGGAGTCAATGCAATGGGCCGGTAGTCATTAAGACAGGTTACTTTATCCTTTTTTGGCAGTGGTATGATAGTAGTTGTCTTGAGACAGGTGGGAATTAAAATTTGTGAGAGGGACAGGTTGAATATGTCCGCGAAGACATCTGCTAGCATCCATGCGCAGGTTTTAAGTGCTCGTCCAGGAATGTTGTCCGGGCCGGCTGCCTTCCGGGGGTTTATTTTCCTCAGAGTCTTTATCACATCTGCAGATGTGATTGTAAATGGTGGGTTCAGCATACTCCCACTGGCCAACTCTCTCCCCAGTGGCTCGATGTTTAAGGCCTCAAAGCGGGCATAGAATTTATTAAAATCATCCGGTGTAATGTGACTGTCAATGATCTTACCCCTGCTTCTGCCTTTGTAGCCAGTGATACTTTCCATTCCCTGCCACATGCGTTGGGTATCCGCAGTGGTGTAGTTACTCTCTAGTTTCAATCTGTATTGTCTTTTGGCATCCCTTATGGCTCTTCGTAGGTCATACCTGGCTTTCTTGTAGTCACTGGCATTCTCTCTGTCCTAGCGTGTATCCCATATTTATATAGGGTCCGCTTGCTTGCATGCTTTTCGCCACTTGGCTCGATCCAGGGCATCTTCAGTGGTGATATTTACTGCGCGCATATCCTCCGCCAGACAATCGAGCCACCGCTTCTTCGGCCGCCCACGCGGTCGTCGTCCGGGTGGTGCTAGATTATAGGCCATTTTCACTGTTGTCTCGTCACCACTTCTGATGACATGGCCATACCAGCGGGGTCGGGCTTCACGCATCTTTTGGACTATGGGCACCACACCCATGCGCCTTCGGACATCTTCATTCATGACGCGGTCGAATCGCGTGAGACCGAGGGACCAGCGGAGCATCTTCATCTCCATAACATGGAGGGACTGCTCATGTTTGATGGTGGCTGGCCAACACTCGGAACCGTACAACGCGACCGGCCGTACAACGGTTTTATAAATCTTGCCCTTGAGTGGTATGGGCATTCGGCGATCACAGAGAATGCCTGTGACTTGTCTCCATTTAAGCCATGCTGTGTTGACTCGGGCTCGGGCGTCGGGAAGAGAGTCACCGTCACTCCGGATTAGAGAACCAAGATATTTAAATTCGGTGACTTTGTTTAATGGCTGCCCTCCAACTCTGATTGTCCCGTCGGTCTGGGGTCCGCACTCCATATACTCTGTCTTTTTGATGTTTAGGCGCAATCCGTGCGCATCTAACCGCTCATTCCAGTCTTGCACTTGACGTTCAAGCCCCCAACGGGTTTTGTCAGCTTGGAAGATGTCGTCGGCGAATAGAAGTGACCAGGGCTGAGACACCTGGATATCCCCCGTGGCAGTATCCATGCAAAGGATAAAAAGCAGCGGGGAAAGGGCGGATCCCTGATGCACGCCCACGGTAGTTGGAAATGTTTCGGACAGACCTGCAGGGCATCGGACGACGCT
Organism: Semotilus atromaculatus; assembly: GCA_031834385.1. NCBI lineage: Eukaryota > Metazoa > Chordata > Actinopteri > Cypriniformes > Leuciscidae > Semotilus > Semotilus atromaculatus. Next base: position 7,209,537 of record JAULUF010000027.1, on the reverse strand, counting down.
AGTGGTGTTGGTATAGAGAAGCTGGATCCATCGTACGTACTCTTCGGGGGCACCGTGGGAGCGGAGGGAATGCCAGATAAGATCTCGGGGCACACGGTCAAATGCCTTCTCGAGATCGAGGAAGGCCATGTGCACTTGCTGGTTCTTCTCCCGATGCCTCTCTAGCAGCAGCCTGACGCCGTGGATCGCATCAGTAGTGCCGCTTCCTCTAACAAATCTGCACTGATTTGAACTGATGGAAACGATCTTCTGTATTTTTCAGAATATTTTCGGGATATTTCTGTATGTGTTTACGGGGCACAATGTTGTCGATGCAGGTGCTAATATAGCTAGTTACCACTGAAGTGTATTCATCCAGATCAACAATACAGTCATTACGCCTAGCAGCTGTCTTGAACACATCCCACTCAGTACATTCAAAGCAGTCCTGAAGCACCTGATCAGATTCCTCAGTCCATACTTGTACTGTTTTCCTTATAGTGGGGGCTTGCTTAAAGAGCTGTCTGTATGCTGGATAGAGAAACACTGAGATGTGATCGGACTGTCCTAAGTGGGGGCGAGGTGCAGCCTTATATGCCCCCTTCACGTTACTGTACACCTGGTCGAGTGTGTTTTTCTCCCTTGTAGGGAAATCAACGTGCTGATGGTATGCAGGCATCACAGTCCGTACATTACAGTGGTTAAAATCGCCTGCAACGATAAACACCGCGTCAGGGTGTGTGTTTTCTTGTGTGTTTATGACGTCGTACAGAGTCCCAAGCGCTACCGCAGGGTTCGCGTGCGGAGGGATGTAAACACCCAGGAGAAATACAGCAGTAAACTCCCTCGGTAAATAAAAGGGTCTGCATTTTAACAATAGGAGCTCTGCATCACTCGAACAGTGTTTGCTGACAGTCTGCACGTCTGAGCACCAGCGGTTGTTAATATAGATGCAGGTTCCCCCACCTTTATGTTTTCCAGATGCCGCTGTGCGGTCCCCGCGATATATGGAGTGTGTTTGTAGCTGAACCGCGGAATCCGGTATATTGTCCGATAGCTAGGTTTCAGTGAGAATCAGCGCACAACAGTCTCTAGTTTCTCGCTGGGATATAATCCTGGTTCTGAGCTCATCCATTTTGTTTTCGAGGGATCGGACGTTCGCAAGCAGAAGGCTAGGCAGAGGCGGTCGGCTAGCTCTAGCCTTTAGCCTAGCATGTAGCCAACCCCTCTTGCCTCGTCGCCGCTTGAGCTGCTCTTTCTACCGGCTGCGCTGTTCACCCGACTCCGGTGTTGGTGGGCCCCGCTGGTGTGAGCTCAGATACAGCAGGCAGTCCAGATCCAACAGATTAAAAGAGAGCTCATACAGTTGCTTCCCGATTTCCAGTAATGTTTCTCTGTCATAAGTAATTAGTGCCAATGAAACATGTACGTTTAAAAACTGAAAAAAAACTAAACAAACATAAACAAACATCAAATAACTACGGCTGCAGGAGGAGTACACAGAGACGTCTGCCACGATGGGCGCCATCTTTGACTCCATGATTCCTAAGTGGGAGAACTTGCAAAATAGCAGAGTGTTCAAATACTTATTTTCTTCACTGTAGCTTAGCATAGATAATTGAATCTGATTAGACCGTTAGCATCTCTCTCAAAAAAATGACCAAAGAGTTTCAATATTTTTCCTATTTAAAACTGACCTCTTCTGTAGTTACATCGTGAGCTATATCATTGTGCTTGCTGCACCCATGGTACTGCAGCAAAGTTCCTTGATTATTACGCAGGATTGAGAGTATAGTTCCTAGCCATATTGTCCTAGAAAATCATAACTTTTCATTTTCCGTCGTTCTTAGTATGTGATGTTACTACAGAAGAGTCAAGTTCTAAATAGGAAAAATATCGAAAACTCTTTGGTCATTTTTTTTTGAGAGATGCTAACGGTCTAATCAGATTCAATGATCTATGCTAAGCTATGCTAAAAGTGCTACCGCCAGACCTGGAGATCGGCTGAATGGATTCGAAAACCACTGTTTAACTCTAGGGGAGTTGGAAAATGAGCCTATTTTAAAAAAAAAGTGGAGTGTTCCTTTAAGCTGCGAAAGCAAATCTCATGCACAAACCTATATCGTATGTCTTAAGAAGTCCAGAAATATAACAAATATATGGCGTCGGTGACTAAACATTGCTCTGACAGAAACAATGAATCTTTACTTCATCCCCAGTGACCATGGAAGGCCTGGACAGCTGTTTTCAGACGTGAAACCAATGCTTTGAAGCCAGTGAACAGTCAGTGTAATGTTTATGAACGTCCTCGCGATACAAATGACCCGACAGCCTGATGCGTTTCATCTGAGAGTCCCGCGGAGAGAAAGGAACCTTGCGGAGATCAATGACTGAGGTCCTCCATTTACACCCCTCTCTGTGAAGACAAATACTCACACATACGGATGTCACCGTATGGCTAGTTCCTCGAGATGTAAATGGACTGAGGGCAAATGGTCATAATTTGTCAGCGTTGATTTTAAATGCAGACGAACAAAGTGTTTGTATCACCTTACCATTAGAAAAAATACTGCGGTGATGCCATGGTACTATGATAGTGGAAGGTGATATGGTGATTTGATACATATACTGTTACAATATTGGCTATAATGTTGAATCATAGTTTTTTCAAGGTGGTAAATCTCCATAAAACATGGGTTTGCCATGAAGTGTGTCCAAAAAAAAAAATCCAAAAAAAAAAAAAAAATCCAAAAACCAAAGGTATTGCAATGGTATTATGTCCCCAAAAATGGTAGTGTAGGCCTATGCATATTGAGGTGTTTTTTAAAGATATAAAATAAATTAAAATGTATTAAGAATTTAAGAACTGATTTTGAACCGCAATAGACCTTAGTCAGGGTAGATGCCATATTAAAATTAATGCAGATGAAAATGAGGCTGTGAGGAATAGATGTACAGTCTTTACAATGTCACGCACTGTATAAAGGTCCTAAATCACGTAATTATCATAATTCACAACTTTTAAAAGTGTTTCATGGAGTTTTTGTCCGGAAAGACCTTTCGTCAGCTGAACTATCGGATTGTTGCCAACTCTATTGCAATTATAAAACTGAAAAAAGGTGGTGCAGTTATTAGCTATGGTAATGTGTGAATTGAGTAATTATTAGAATTTTTTTGTTAGGCATAAGGAAAACTGCATGGTGTTATTCCTTCCCTTTCCCTGACTGAGATCACGCAGAGAAATGCCTGGCAACAAATCCGACCTGCGGCTTTGGCCAGACCACATAAACACAGTACCGCAGCAAAAGCTTGTTTTGGGAGCCGCTTCAAATGAGCCCAGAACTTTAGTAAGAATGAGTAACATCTGATCAGATCATTTTAGATAGTGGTTTTTTTTTTTAAATGACATGGTTTCCTTGTAGAAAAAAAGATAGCATTTGTAAAAAATAAACTAAAGATAAAAACACAATAACTCTGTTACATTTATATATAACATTATTTGTCCCTAAGCTCACGGTGTAAATATTTTGCCGTTTGCTTTTTGTGGTGATTTTGTTGTGTTGTGAAATTCGTCTTGTATTTTTTGTTTTGTTTGTTGTGGTGTTTTTTGATTGTTATTGTGGTGTTGTGATGTTTTGTTGTGTTTTTGTTTTGTTTGTTTGTTTTTTGTGTTTTATTGTTTTGTGGTGTTTTATTATTTGTTACGTTTTGTGGTGTTTTCTTTGTTGTGGTGTTTTATTGTTTTGAGATGTTATTTTTGTTGCTGTGTTTTTTTGTTTTTTGTTTTTTGTGTTTTATTGTTTTGTGGTGTTTTTTTTATTTGTGATGTTCTGTGGTGTTTTGTTTGTTGTGGTGTTTTATCGTTTTGAGATGTTAGTTTTGTTGCAGTGTTTTTGTTTTGTTTGTTTGTTTGTTATGGTGTTTTATTGTTTTGTGGTGTTTTTTTTGTGGTGTTTTATTGTTTTGTGATGTTCTGTGGTGTTTTGTTTGTCGTGGTGTTTTATTGTTTTGTGATGTTTATTGTTAGCTGGAATTCGTTTTTTTGCTTTGTTTTGTTTTGTTTTATTTGGTTTCTTTTTATAGTTGTGAATGACAGAAAATCATGGCTTTATTGTTAAAGAAAATAAGGGAATATAGGATCAGGAAATGTTGCAGGCCAGACTTGAACCTATTGCCCACCTAGATGCCAAACACCTAGCATTGTCCTCATGTTCATACAGTAGCAACAGAAACTTATGAATAACAGTTTAAGGCTGACTTTCTCTGCAGTCTTGCTGATAAGAGTTTCAAAGCTATAAACCTCCACTGTCTGACTCAGCTGTTCTCACTCTTTTTCCCTACTCTATTTTTTTTCTTCTTTTTTTATATATACAGAATTCATATTAAATTGTTTAGTTTTGTTGTGCAGGACTTGCAGAAAGAGACCGTTTTTAATAAACTGCGGATAAATGCAACTCTTTTCAGTCAGAGAGATGGCAAAGGTCGGATCAATACCAGTTTCCATCAGTTCTTTATACGATGACCTCATTGTTTCGGTGGATGATACCGTCTCTGAGTCATCTCTCTTACCGGACACGAGTGTCTCAGAAAGCCCACTGGACCTGGGACAGATGTGCTCCTGTGGTTTTATGAAGAACTTTATATTCCATGATACAGCTTGCACCCAGAGTATTGCGATCAGTCTCTCATTTATGAAATTGATAGCCGACTAATGACTGAATATAATGCCTGTGTGTAACTGTTGCCGTGTGGAAATCGATGACAGGAAGCATGTCACATGATTCATCGACTCTCCCCAGAGATATTTTATGGAATTATGCTAATGAAAAAATAAATGAAGTCTGTTTTATCAAAAGAGTCATAATACAGTAATAAATGGATTATGTAACTTTGTAAAAATGTCTTCCCTTTCATCTTCCTTTCTTTCTGTCTATCCATCTGTCTGTCTGTTTATCTCTATCCGTCTGTCTGTCTGTTTATCTGTCTATCCGTCTGTCTGTCTGTCTGTCTGTCTGTTTATCTGTCTATCCGTCTGTCTGTCTGTTTATCTGTCTATCCATCTGTCTGTCTGTTTATCTCTATCCGTCTGTCTATTTATCTGTCTATCCGTCTGTCTGTCTGTTTATCTGTCTATCCGTCTGTCTGTCTGTCTGTCTGTCTGTTTATCTGTCTATCCATCTGTCTGTCTGTCTGTCTATCCATCTGTCTGTCTGTTTATCTGTCTATCCGTCTGTCTGTCTGTCTGTCTGTCTATCCGTCTGTCTGTCTGTTTATCTGTCTATCCGTCTGTCTGTCTGTTTATCTCTATCCGTCTGTCTGTCTGTTTATCTGTCTATCCGTCTGTCTGTCTGTCTGTCTGTCTATCCGTCTGTCTGTCTGTTTATCTGTCTATCCGTCTGTCTGTCTGTTTATCTGTCTATCCATCTGTCTGTCTGTCTATCCGTCTGTGTGTCTGTTTATCTGTCTATCCGTCTGTCTGTCTGTCTGTCTGTCTGTCTGTCTATCCGTCTGTCTGTCTGTTTATCTGTCTATCCGTCTGTCTGTCTGTTTATCTGTCTATCCGTCTGTCTGTCTGTCTGTCTGTCTATCCGTCTGTCTGTCTGTTTATCTGTCTATCCGTCTGTCTGTCTGTTTATCTGTCTATCCGTCTGTCTGTCTGTCTATCTGTCTGTCTGTCTGTTTATCTGTCTATCCGTCTGTCTGTCTGTTTATCTGTCTGTCTGTCTGTCTGTTTATCTGTCTGTCTGTCTGTTTATCTGTCTATCCATCTGTCTGTTTATCTGTCTATCCGTCTGTCTGTCTGTCTGTCTGTTTATCTGTCTATCCGTCTGTCTGTCTGTCTATCTGTCTGTCTGTCTGTTTATCTGTCTATCCGTCTGTCTGTCTGTTTATCTGTCTGTCCGTCTGTCTGTCTATCCGTCTGTCTGTCTGTTTATCTGTCTATCCGTCTGTCTGTCTGTCTGTCTATCCGTCTGTCTGTCTGTTTATCCGTCTATCCGTCTGTCTGTCTGTTTATCTGTCTATCCGTCTGTCTGTCTGTCTATCCGTCTGTCTGTCTGTTTATCTGTCTATCCGTCTGTCTGTCTGTTTATCTGTCTATCAGTCTGTCTGTCTATCCGTCTGTCTGTCTGTTTATCTGTCTATCCATCTGTCTGTCTGTTTATCTCTATCCGTCTATCCGTCTGTTTATCTCTATCTGTCTGTTTATCTGTCTATCCATCTGTCTGTCTGTTTATTTGTCTATCCGTCTGTCTGTCTGTTTATCTTTATCCGTCTGTCTGTCTGTTTATCTGTCTATTTGTCTGTCTGTCTGTTTATCTGTCTATCCATCTTTCTATCTGTCTATCCGTATGTCTGTTTACCTGTCTATCCATCTGTCTGTCTATCTGTCGATCCGTCTGTCTGTCTGTTTATCTGTCTATCCATCTTTCTATCTGTCTATCCGTATGTCTGTCTGTTTGTCTGTCTATACATATTTCTGTTTATCTGTCTATCCATCTGTCTGTCTGTTGATCTCTATCCGTCTGTCTGTCTATCCATCTGTCTGTCTGTTTATCTGTCAATCCGTCTGTCTGTCTATCCATCTGTCTGTCTGTTTATCTGTCAATCCGTCTGTCTATCCGTCTGTCTGTCTGTTTATCTGTCTATCCGTCTGTCTGTCTGTTTATCTGTCTATCCATCTGTCTGTCTGTTGATCTCTATCCGTCTGTCTGTCTATCCATCTGTCTGTCTGTTTATCTGTCAATCCGTCTGTCTGTCTATCCATCTGTCTGTCTGTTTATCTGTCAATCCGTCTGTCTGTCTATCCGTCTGTCTGTCTGTTTATCTGTCTATCCGTCTGTCTGTCTGTTTATCTGTCTATCCATCTGTCTGTCTGTCTGTTTATCTGTCTATCCGTCTGTCTGTCTGTCTGTCTATCCGTCTGTCTGTCTGTTTATCTCTATCCGTCTGTCTGTTTATCTCTATCCATCTATCTGTCTATCCGTCTGTCTGTTTATCTCTATCCATCTATCTGTCTGTCTGTTTATCTCTATCCGTCTGTCTGTCTGTTTATCTGTCTATCCACCTGTCTGTCTGTTTATCTGTCTATCCGTCTGTCTGTCTGTTTATCTGTCTATCCGTCTGTCTGTCTGTTTATCTGTCTATCCATCTGTCTGTCTGTTTATCTCTATCCGTCTGTCTGTTTATCTGTCTATCCGTCTGTCTGTCTGTTTATCTGTCTATCCGTCTGTCTGTCTGTTTATCTGTCTATCCGTCTGTCTGTCTGTCTGTCTGTCTGTCTGTCTGTCTGTTTATCTGTCTATCCATCTGTCTGTCTGTCTGTCTATCCATCTGTCTGTCTGTTTATCTGTCTATCCGTCTGTCTGTCTGTCTGTCTGTCTGTCTATCCGTCTGTCTGTCTGTTTATCTGTCTATCCGTCTGTCTGTCTGTCTGTCTGTCTATCCGTCTGTCTGTCTGTTTATCTGTCTATCCGTCTGTCTGTCTGTTTATCTCTATCCGTCTGTCTGTCTGTTTATCTGTCTATCCGTCTGTCTGTCTGTCTGTCTGTCTATCCGTCTGTCTGTCTGTTTATCTGTCTATCCGTCTGTCTGTCTGTTTATCTGTCTATCCATCTGTCTGTCTGTCTATCCGTCTGTGTGTCTGTTTATCTGTCTATCCGTCTGTCTGTCTGTCTGTCTATCCGTCTGTCTGTCTGTTTATCTGTCTATCCGTCTGTCTGTCTGTTTATCTGTCTATCGTTCTGTCTGTCTGTCTGTCTGTCTATCCGTCTGTCTGTCTGTTTATCTGTCTATCCGTCTGTCTGTCTGTTTATCTGTCTATCCGTCTGTCTGTCTGTCTGTCTGTCTGTCTATCTGTCTGTCTGTTTATCTGTCTATCCGTCTGTCTGTCTGTTTATCTGTCTGTCTGTCTGTCTGTTTATCTGTCTATCCATCTGTCTGTCTGTCTGTCTATCCGTCTGTCTGTCTGTTTATCTGTCTATCCGTCTGTCTGTCTGTCTGTCTATCCGTCTGTCTGTCTGTTTATCTGTCTATCCGTCTGTCTGTCTGTCTATCCGTCTGTCTGTCTGTTTATCTGTCTATCCGTCTGTCTGTCTGTTTATCTGTCTATCCATCTGTCTGTCTGTTTATCTGTCTATCCATCTATCTGTCTGTTTATCTGTCTATCAGTCTGTCTGTCTATCCGTCTGTCTGTCTGTTTATCTGTCTATCCATCTGTCTGTCTGTTTATCTCTATCCGTCTATCCGTCTGTTTATCTCTATCTGTCTGTTTATCTGTCTATCCATCTGTCTGTCTGTTTATTTGTCTATCCGTCTGTCTGTCTGTTTATCTTTATCCGTCTGTCTGTCTGTTTATCTGTCTATTTGTCTGTCTGTCTGTTTATCTGTCTATCCATCTTTCTATCTGTCTATCCGTATGTCTGTTTACCTGTCTATCTGTCGATCCGTCTGTCTGTCTGTTTATCTGTCTATCCATCTTTCTATCTGTCTATCCGTATGTCTGTCTGTTTGTCTGTCTATCCATATTTCTGTTTATCTGTCTATCCATCTGTCTGTCTGTTGATCTCTATCCGTCTGTCTGTCTATCCATCTGTCTGTCTGTTTATCTGTCAATCCGTCTGTCTGTCTATCCATCTGTCTGTCTGTTTATCTGTCAATCCGTCTGTCTATCCGTCTGTCTGTCTGTTTATCTGTCTATCCGTCTGTCTGTCTGTTTATCTGTCTATCCATCTGTCTGTCTGTTGATCTCTATCCGTCTGTCTGTCTATCCATCTGTCTGTCTGTTTATCTGTCAATCCGTCTGTCTGTCTATCCATCTGTCTGTCTGTTTATCTGTCAATCCGTCTGTCTGTCTATCCGTCTGTCTGTCTGTTTATCTGTCTATCTGTCTGTCTGTCTGTTTATCTGTCTATCCATCTGTCTGTCTGTCTGTTTATCTGTCTATCCGTCTGTCTGTCTGTCTGTCTATCCGTCTGTCTGTCTGTTTATCTCTATTCGTCTGTCTGTTTATCTCTATCCATCTATCTGTCTATCCGTCTGTCTGTTTATCTCTATCCATCTATCTGTCTATCCGTCTGTCTGTCTGTTTATCTCTATCCGTCTGTCTGTCTGTTTATCTGTCTATCCACCTGTCTGTCTGTTTATCTGTCTATCCGTCTGTCTGTCTGTTTATCTGTCTATCCGTCTGTCTGTCTGTCTGTTTATCTGTCTATCCATCTGTCTGTCTGTCTGTTTATCTGTCTATCCGTCTGTCTGTCTGTCTGTCTATCCGTCTGTCTGTCTGTCTGTCTATCCGTCTGTCTGTCTGTCTGTCTGTCTATCCGTCTGTCTGTCTGTTTATCTGTCTATCCATCTGTCTGTCTGTTTATCTCTATCTGTCTGTCTGTCTGTTTATCTGTCTATCCATCTGTCTGTCTGTTTATCTTTCTATCCGTCTATCCATCTGTCTGTCTGTTTATCTCTATGTGTCTGTTTTTATCTGTCTATCCGTCTGTCTGTCTGTTTATTTGTCTATCCGTCTGTCTGTTTATCTTTATCCGTCTGTCTGTCTGTTTATCTGTCTATTTGTCTGTCTGTCTGTCTGTTTGTCTGTCTATCTGTCTATCCGTATGTCTGTTTACCTGTCTATCCATCTGTCTGTCTGTCTATCCATATTTCTGTTTATCTGTCTATCCGTCTGTCTGTCTATCCGTCTGTCTGTCTGTTTATCTGTCAATCCGTCCATCTGTCTATCTGTCTATCCATCTGTCTGTCTATATGTCGATCCGTCTGTCTGTCTGTTTATCTTTCTATCCCTCTTTCTTTCTGTCTATCCGTAAGTCTGTTTAGCTGTCTATCCATCTGTCTGTCTGTTTGTCTGTCTATCCATATTTCTGTTTATCTGTCTATCCGTCTGTCTGTCTGTCATATAAGTCTGTATCATATAAGTTTATCTGTCTGTCTATCTTTGGTTCTGTTCCTAACACAAAGCTTGGAATATAGTATAAGTTATAATTTAATGATTCCTTTATCAAAGTTTTTTATTAACTGTGTTAAATCTGTTTCTAAAAATGTATTTTGGAACCCAAATTGGGTGGGAATGGCAAAGCTATTCCCTTCACCTCCCCCTCTCTCCATACTGGGACTGTTCACCCTCAGGATACGAGTACGTCACATGACCCAGCCCCTTCATTATAACATAACAGATTGTCATTTGCATGCGCAGGTCCCTGTGAGAGGAAGGAACGTGTGTGTGTGTGTGTGTTTCAGGGTTGGGGATGATGACCCTTTAATGCTGGATCCTGAACAGGCCTTGGAGAGAAAGTCATTGGTAAAATACTCATATTTCTGCTAATTACTGTGCAATGTGTTGATTGCCTCTCAGCATCTGACGTGACTTCCATAAAGATGAGGTCACTTCTGTTGTGTTTTTTTGTTTTTGTGAATCAGAAGCCGTCTCATATTTAATGCTTCCCTGTGGAGAAAAAAAAAAGATGTATGAAAGTTGGTTAATCTCTGCTAAACAGCATTGAGCCAGTGGATTTGCTTGTTATAATACAAAACAAGATCATTTGAGATATGAAAGACAGCATGTATTGTTGTTCTGTTGTTCAAAGTGGATGGAGCCGCCACCAAACCTGTTAGTCAAAAACGTGTCATTTCCTCTGAGACGAGATCTGCAGCTTTAATCCCCGCTGGTGTTATTTCACCAACAAAGAGACTCCGGCCCTTTAAACGCTGCCATTATCAGTCTATTTCCTTCACATCAGTCTTTTCTCTGATGCTTTTGTTTGAAACTTTGACTTTATAAATGCATACAGTGTGTGCATGATAATTGTGCAAATCGATATTCTGTTCAAAGTTTTTTCCAAGCATATTTTACCAATTCCAAACCACATTATTCTTAATAACTTCATACTATTAATCATCCTGAAACTTTCCTTCCCGTTTCAATGTAAGGCCTGCTATAACCTTCCTGAAACCTGTATTTCCTCTAGTCTGTTTTTAATGAGCAGAAGATGGCAATAAAAGAAGCAAATCCCTTTTGAAAGCTTTAAGCTCCACAAATCCAAAACCTTCCCTACAAGATATCTTCTCAATGGCATTTTGTGGCATTTGAAAATTTCCCACTCGCTCACAGAGAGATTTACAAATGAGTGTCATTTTATTTCAAAGTCGGTGCGCCGAGAGGAGCCTGATAAAGACGAGGCTTTTAAATCCTGCAGGGAGACTTCTCTCCTCTGGAGACGTCAAACCGCCTCTCTTTCATGGAGTCAGTCCCGTTCTGTCGCTCGGCCCTTCGGCTGTTTGAGCAAGTTTTCAAAAGCCCTGCGCCGTCGAGTGTGTTCAGCGTGATCAGGCTTTGTTCTACTTTTATCAACAACTGAATGCCTCAGCATCTTGTTCCTTTCTTGTTTTAAGGTTTACTTTGGCACGCTCACATCGCCATGCACAAAAACTGCAGTGATTCTTCAGCAAAACGATGATAATACATGTTTTATAACATGTTTTTTGACATTCAACCACCAACTCGATATTATAAATCTCCCCTCGTAGACCAGCGCCTTACACATTTACTTATTCACACATGTGGTCAAGCAAAACAGACCACTCTAGCAAACGATTAGGATTCAACAAATTAAGTGCGTTATCTGCGGCTGGGATTAATAACCGTGTGTGGAATAATTAAACAGTAAATGAGGTTAGTCTGCCAGCCCTACAGACACTCAATCTAATAACTGATGCAGCATCATAGACAAGTGTAGACACAGATAATGATCTAAATCATCAGTCTTACACATGTACATGTCTCGTTTCTCAAACCACTGTCAGCAGCTGTGCAAAATTAAAAGTGGCGGTTATTTATCATGAGTATTAGATGGTTATTTATCATGTTGACTAGTGTTTTCTTTTTCATTTTTGCATATGTTATACATTATATCAATTTTTTTATCTTTTTTTAAAAATTAGACTGTTAAGTTGCTATGCAACTTTAACTCGTTTTATGCTATTGTCCCTATCTTGCTTTGTTTACTTCAAAATGACCCCATTTTGCTCCCTTTTCCTCCACATGCTCTTTCTTTTCCTCTGCCCGTTCATGCTTATATCATTTCAGCCTCGGCTTCTGAATTATTGACTAGTCTGAAGTCTCTAGAGGTGGTGGAACGTGGATAGCTTGAGTCAATGTTGGTTTGTATTGAACCGCTGAAGAGAACTCAGACCTGTCCTCCATAACAATCAGTTCAGTGGAAAGAGCCATGATAAGAACGTTTCCTCCGATGTTTCTCAATGTCTGTCTTGAGAAAATGAATAGATTGTGTTTAAGTTCTTGATAATCACATACTTTTATACTGTTTTTGAGAGGTTCGGACATGTCTGTCAATAGCAACATGAGATTTTAGGTGAAGAAGGACATGGGAGATGGGGGTTATTGTCACAATGGTTAAATCTTACATACTTTGAGTCTGTGGTCCAATTTATTTTGAAAATGTATGTGATTTATTGGTTTATTGATTGATTTGCATACTAGTGTTGACATATGTGGTCTTCGCAAATACCGTGGTCTCCAAAAACCCCAAAACACTATGGTAATGTCTAACATAATGTCTAATGTCTAAAATAAATAAAAGATTTATTGAAGCAGCGATAACTTGTAGAAAACAAGGTCAACTTTTGGCTCTCTTGGTGTCCCTTCATTCCAGTTGTGCATGTACACATTACGTTAAACATTCAAATTATTTAATAATAATAGTCCAACGCATGCCTCCCAGTGAGAATTTTGTGTCCAGCACAGCGATTCATGACCCAAAAGCGCAGGTTCAGCTGCAGAAATACCCCATCTGATTATGTTTCTCGGGGTTGAGCAACTTTGAATGGAACTCTTGTTCGGTTGCGAACAACGTCACTCTGCAACAGCCGGCTTACTGATACTGTTGTGCCTTAGCACTGTTTTCTTTGCCCTGCCTTCGTTTAAGAAGCTTATTTCATAAGAAGATAAAAAAAAAATCGAGGCAGACCAAGGCAGACCTTTAGATTTGTGCTTGGAAGCCAGCCTCTATGAGAATCTCAGGCAAATGCGAGAGATGTGGGACGCAGAGACTTTTCTTTACCTTTCATTTCGAATGAAAAGTGGTAGCCAGTGCCGTGGACTGCTTCAAGGTTTCTGTGTGAAGCATTGACTTCCAGAGGAGCTGCATATGACTCCCACTGTGAATAGCCATTTAAACTACAGCTGCGTCTATTGTAAAATTACCTGTTGCTTAGAAACCATTATGACTGGATGGATCTGTTCTTGCTTAGCCAAGGTCTCCTTGTTATTCTTTATACAAAGAAAGAAACCTTCGTTTAACATAATTAGTGGTGCTTGCATTGAACAAACCCGTAACCCTATAAAAATTATACGCTTTGGCTTGTATCACATCCCACTCAGTTTGTCCTGAAAGTGGGCGTGGGTTGAGGAAAGGTGTGTTATTACTTTGTTAAGAACTGGTGGGCGATAAAACAGGTGAAATCCAGTTGATGGGGAGACTTGAGGCATATTTAGAGACAGGGGATGTGTTACAAAAGCTTAATTCTTGACATAAGATTTGAAAATATTCTCTTTCCTATTTTGAAATTACCAAACAGATAGGAGAGGATCAGGGCTTGACATTAACTCTTTTGCTCACCAGCCACTGTGGCTAGTGGTTTTCCAAAGTTACTAGCCATTCAGGATTTTAACTAGCCACAATTTGACATTGATACCATGGAGAAAAACTGCCATATAGATAAATTGTAATATTATCTCATAATTTGGCAGCAGGTATATTAGGCTGCTGTCACTTTAAGGCCTGACGCAAGGAGCAATTATACTGTTACACATTATACATTACATTATTACACACATTTTCTTGCTCAACCGTTTACATTCACTTAAAACATACAGTAACTCACTGTGTTTACGTGAATACTCACCAAGACTGCAATTTTGACATATTTTGAATAATTTTGAATATTTTGTGTGTATTTGACTGTTTAAGTGTAATAAGCAGCGGAAAACAACTCAGTTTAGTACTGAGAGGCAGCTTTATGTGCGCGCACTTTGGGTGTGAGCACATAATCTGCTGGAATGAGTAAAATTATGTGCAATACATGCAAATATATAGCATTGTGTTAAAACCAACTAAGAACGACTTCACAATCACCTACAACACTCTATAATATAGTTTGAAAACACTCAAGGAATAATGCCCCAGCAACCATGCATAATACCATAGCAACCAGCCATAAATCCCTAGCAATTGTATAGTAACGCCTTGGCAACCCCCTAGTTACACCCCAGCAAATGCCTTGCATTGTCACAAAAGACAAACTAAACACAATGCCTAAAACTGCTTGGCAACCATACTCAACATGTACTTTTATATAAAGCTCCCTAGCAACCATTCATAACACCCTAGCAGCTGCATAGAAATCACCTAGCAACTGAAGCAAATGCATAGCAAGGCCTTAGCAACCATGCATTACACTCTAGCAACTGTATTGCAACATCATAGCAACCAGCCATAACTCCCTAGCAAAAGCATAGTACAACCAGCCAGAACACCATGGCAAAGACATGACATTACACCTTAGCAACACCTTAGCAACTACCTAACAATGCTTTGGCAAACACCCACAACATCCTACCATCTAGTTTTATGTAAAGCTTGAAAACACCCTTGCAGCAGCATAGTATTGCCTTGGCAACCATGCAGATTACCACAGTAACCAGCCATAACACCCTAGAACCTGCATAGTAACCCCTTAGCAACCACTCAGAAGACCCTAGCAACCACTTAATAACACCATAGAAACTAGCCATAACATGCTAGCAAATGCATTATCTATTACCTAAAACTGCATTACCTAAAACTGCCATATTCAGTTTTATGTAAAGTTTGACCCTAGCAATTTCCCAGGACAGCTTAACGATGCCCTAGCAACGACCCGCAACTCCCTAGCAACTATTTAGACGACATTCCATCCTTTGAGCAGATTGTAAATGTTATTAAAAACCAAAACCATCATTGATGATCTTGCAAAGGTAATCAAGCCTTCACATCTTGGTATTTGTAATGTGTTAAAACAGTGTTTTGAACCAGGTGACAGAGTCTCCGTTGACAACAGAAGGCTCCGCCCATCATCCTGCATTGTGCCAGAAGCCTGACGAAGGCGTCCCGCTGACATTATTATTGTGTGAGTAACAACACCCCATAATTACCCCACTGTTCAAAACAACACCAGTCGTACCCGTTACTCCTTTCTTTTCAACACTGCCTGACAAGTGTCATATAGAATAAGCAATCTTTATTTTCATAATTATGTGTTTGGATGAGATACTAGGTTCCCAAAATACAGGTCACCTCAAAATACGTTTGTCATAAGTTAAAGCATCATCCATAAGATCTTTCTACAGGTCACTATCAGCGTAAAGCTTCTCTTTTTCTTAATTCTCCTAATGAGTTTTCTCTGTTGGAGATGCCATCTGCCTAACCTCAAGTAGAAAGGAAGTATATAGAATAATTAACAAGCTGCTCATGAATAATTAATCTCTATTAATTAAATTAAATAATTAAATTAGTCTATTAGATTTGTGAATACATTGTTTCATATAACAAGTAAAGGATATTGAAACTAAAATTAGAGCTTACACAAAATAATCATGATACTACCGTTTTGTTTTGTTTTATATTATACCATGGTAATTTTGTTTTGTTTTTTGGATCATGTTAATACCAAATTTTTTTGGACATTGCATCATGGTAATACCTTGTTTTTTAAAGTAACCATGATAAAATACTATTTAGTTTTTTTTACTGGACAAGATTCATGATGATACCAAATTTATTTGCACATTGTATTATGGTATTAATTCATAGACATTCTCTGGCGTATGGCAGCAGAAGTCCCATAGAATCAACAAGAGTCGGATACGACTGAAATGGTTCATGAATGAATGAATGATCATGATTATACCATGCTTTTTCTTACGAAAGCTTGTTTCTGCCACTGAATATAAGATATAAACTCGCAATTGTGGAAAAATATCTGAATCGTGAGAAAAAATTTTATTATGAGATAAAAGTCAGAATTGCGAGATGTAGGAACTCACGATTGTGAAAAAAAAATTATTCTGAGATAAAAGTCAGAATTGCGAGATGTAAACTCACGATTGTGAAAAAAAATAATTCTGAGATAAAAGTCAGAATTGTGAGATGTAGTAAACTCACAATTGTGAAAAAAAAAGTCAGAATTGCGAGAAAAAAAGTCAGAATTGCAAGATGTAAACAAGCAATTGCGAGAAAAAAGTCAGAATTTCAAGAAAGAATTCTGAATTGTAAGAAAAATTCCGAATTGTGAGAAAAAGGCAGTTGCGAGATGTATACTCGCAGTTGAGAGAAAAAGTGAGATTCACGAGATAAAAAGTCAGAATTGTGAAATGTAAACTCGCCATTGCGAAAAAAAAAAATCTGAATGGCAAGACATAAACTCACAATTGTTAGGAAAAAAATTTGAATTAAAAGAGGTAAAAAATCCCAATTATCTTTTACACTTTTTATTCTGTGGCAGAACAACCCGATCACACTAAATGCTTCTTTATAGCACGCATGTGTATTGTCATGTAATTTATACACTAAAGTGAGTTTTTACGTGCATATGATACGCATTGGCTGGTTAGGGTAGGTTTAGGTGTGGTGTGGGGTGCGTGTGTATTACACGCAAATGAACTGCGTATCAAATGTACGTGAAAAACTGCGTCTCATATGCACGTAAAAACTCATTTTCGCGTATATATTACACGACAATACACCGTGTTATAGGTACGCATTTACGTGAGAACAGGCTTCCATATATTCTAGACATAATATCGCAATGAAAATGATACAAAGCAGAACATTTTTAGACCATTCCACTGTTTGGGGCATGATAACAAATTAAATTTGATTAAAGTTTCTTGAATTTACCATGGTAATACAATCACTATACAAAGCCACAACCACAGTTTTTGTAAAAGGAAAGTTGGAAAACTTATTGACATTTGAAGTGACCCAGATGAACTTCCTCATTCCTGATTGGCTGATGAGCCATCACGTTTCCCCTCCCCTTTGTGAATTTTGTTTAGTAATATAGATAACATATTATCTGACTCATCACTTACCACTAAACAAACTCATGCTGATCCGTATGAACCTCTGAAACAGTCTTGTTGACCAGTGAAAGAACCATTTGCTGAACCACCAATTGATAGTCATTTAAATGTAATTGTTTTTGCTTTTTGAAGCGTGATGGTTGAGGTCATGAAATAAACCTGAGCTCCACCTGGAGTGATCTGTGTAATGGTGCTTTTAGCGTCTGGTGTGAGGGAAGATTCATGCCACACTGGGCAATATCTGCATGCCAGGCTGGGCACATGAATTCTTAAAAGAGATGCTCCAGCTTCTACGTGTGTGTGTGTGTGTGTGTGTGTGTGTGTGTGTGTGTGTGTGTGTGTGTGTGTGTGTGTGTGTGTGTGTGTTCAAAGACTTATGAATGATTCACAGTGAACTAGATGAGACCATAACATGGACTGTTAATGTATTTTTTAGCCTTCAGGGTGTGTTTTATGAGGTCATCGGATCTTTGCTCTAATTGTTGTTATTGCAGGCAAAATTGTCAGCTTCCAAAAATAAAAAGAAGAACAAAAAAAAGATCTTGAGATGGTCTTAGAGAAACTTCATGGCATTTGGATTCATTTGGTAAACCTTGAATAGCATGATTTTTTTTTTATTATTATTTTAAATGTTTAGCAAATCATCAAGTATGATTTTATGATCGATTTGGCTTATACACAAACATTGAGAAGTTTGGGGTCTATAAGATAAAATACAAATAAAAATGTTTTTTGAACATGCTCACCATGCATTTATTTGTTCAAAAATACAGTAAATTTTAGTAGTAATATTGTGAAATATGTTTTACAATTTAAAATAATTTTTCTATTTTAGTACATTTTTTAAATGTAATTTATTCCTGTGACCAAAGCTGCATTTTCAGCTTCATTACTCCAGTCTTCAGTGTCACATGATCCTTCAGAATCATTCTAATATGAAACTTCTCAAGAGACATTGTATTATTCTTAATGTTGAAAACTTAAAACCCAAACTCAAATGTTTTAATCAGAAGTAAAATTATCACCATTTTAAGAAATCGCACAATTATGGTATTGCTGTTTTGAATATGAGATGTCTTCTTCCTTAACAATGGAAGGAAAATTATTTGTAAAAAAATGCTTTCTGAAATACTTGATTCTGATTGGTCAGATCTCCACTTCCTGCCTGGGTCCTGATCACTCTGTCAGGGTTTATTTTGCGATAACAGCCATCTGGATGTACAGTATGATCCCTTACACACTCCCTTTTTTATTAGATATCTTACAGCTTTATAAATGACTATCATCCTGATCTTTTTTCTTAGTACCTTAGAAGCGTTTCCAAATGCTAGATATCAACATTTTACCTTTTTTCATGCAACAAAATTACATGCCATTACATGCAAAAATGCTCTTTGTGGTTAAATGCCTTGAGTGCTGTCGATTGGAAACGAATGGTTGAATTGTAAATCCATCTCGGTGTTGTTCTCCGTTTATTCGGCTGGAGGCTTTTCCCAGAGAAAGAAAGAGACACTGTGCTAATGTTTCTCTACCTTTTGATCTGAAGCCCAAATAATGAGACGCTTATGAATAATAAATCCGGATCGTTCCGTGTGACCTTGCGGGGAGATTCAGTGGGCCGTGATCGGTAGAAGAGGGAAAGGGTTATCTATGTAAATTTACTTGGGGATTCACTTCCATCACTAATTATCAAACCCATAATAATCACGACCGACTGGATTGAAAAGACGCCCAGTCAATAGTCGATTGGATCAATTCCCTAAATCACGCCAGCTGGACGACCCTTCTCGCCTTTTATCAGACTGACACGCAGAGGGACGAAAACCAGAGTAAAGATGGCCGCCATCACGCGAGGCAACTTCAGAAGAGCTTCACTTCAAATAGAATGGGAAGGGTGGCTTTTTCAAGGCACTTTGCCATACATTTTTCATCTGCATCTGGCTTTGAGGCAGACGGGGGAGGGGGAAGGCCAGCTGGGGGGCAAATCGAAAAGCTTCTACACAAACCTGGGCTCTCGGAGCCAAAAGGACGAGAAAACAAGAGGGGAGGGGGAGCTGACGGAACGAAAGAAAACAAGATGATTATTTACAGAAGAAGAACAAAGAGGGGTTTATACTCCAGCCTTGTTTGGATGCTCCCGGCCTCTTCGCTTTAAGTAAACCGGGGCAGGACAGAAGCTGTGATCTCTGGGACAGCAAGACGAGGAAGAAAGAACACGAGAGAAAGAGAGCGACTGCCAGATGCCCTCAGTGAGATCATGAGTATAGAGAACTCTCATCTTCTTCGTGTTGTGTTAAACCTGTATGACTTATAATATTAATACTAATTTAAATCTGCCCTGCAAACATTCAAATATAATATTCAAGACGATCACCAATGACGATTGTTCACGAGACGCTTGAAGACCAATTCAGTGCAATGAGTCTCGATACAACATTAAACAACAGTCTCTTTATTACGAGGGAACCAGCTCTAACATAATCTAAAGCGATGCATAAAACCAACCAAAGAAACCTCTGTGCTTCATTCAGAAAGTATGCATGAATTTATGTATGTATTCATATTTTACATTTATTTTAAGTTCCAAAATCATGTAGCCTACACAATCTTTGTGGATGCAACTTATTTTAAACTTTTTTGAAGTCATTTCTTTTTTGTGAGAGAAACAGCGCTAAAATAACTTGAAGTGATAAATAAAGGAAGAAAATTAATTTCTATATCATATTAGATTCGCATCAACCTCGGATGATTTAGCTACTGTATATCAAATTCATATAAACTTATCTTTGTGGATGCAACATATTTTGAAAGTGTCTTAATTGTGAGAGAAACAGCACTAACAGCACTTCAAATGATCTTGAAAAAATTATTTATTTATTTATACATTTTTATTTGTTTATTTATTTATTTATTTATGTGCTTTTTCATTTTTTATTTATGCGTTTTACGTTTATTTTTTATTTTTATTTTATTTTTATTTTTATTTATTTATACATTTATTTATACATTTTTGTTTAGTTAGTTTATTTATTTATTAAATAAACATGCTTTTACATGTTATTTATTTTTTATGTTTAAAATGTTTTTTTTATTATTTAGTTCGTATTATTTTAAATGTATTTATTTATGTATTTATTTACTTATTTATTTATTGTTTATTTATACATTTTTGCATTTTGTTTAGTTATTTATTTATACATTTTGTTTGTTTGTTTGTTTTTATTTATTCTGTATCATATTAGTTTGCTTCAGCTTTGCATCAACCTCGGCTGATTTAGCTATATAAAATTCATAATCTTTGGATGCAACATGTTATGAACAATAACTATAATCTCTTTATTGTAAGAGGAACAGCACTAAAGTAACCTACGTTGATTAATAAAACCAAACTGGCAAACATTTATTTATTTACATTCTTTAGTTATTTATCAATGGACTCTTTTGACATTTCCGGGCTTCTCGGAAGTAAGTCGTCATAGTTGAGTAATCTGCATTCACATTTGCTCCAAAAGAAAAAGAAAATAAATCTTTGATAGCATTTCTATGACTCTACAAAAGAGGAAAAATATATTGAGATATTGATTACGTTGGTCAGAAGAAGAAAAAAAGATGAAATGTGAAAGATGAAAAATAGAAATGTTAATACCTGTGGAAACGCATCATCACAGTCTGTAAAAAGGGTTAATTATTTTCTGTACACTGTGAGGAAAAATTTTGGCCTGATGATTACGTTTGCATGATGGGTATTTGAAAAATGAAAACAATGTGGAGGAGTTGCCAGACAGTAGAGGCAAGACTAACTATGACATTTGATAAGCGAATGAGCCAACAGTCTCATCTTTTCATGATTCATCCCTGAATTCACACTACGGGAGGACAGCATAAATGACCAGAACTGACCTTACGTCTGAAGGATTTTGCCTTTCCTAATAATTGCTTGTTCACAGTTCTCAATAATAATGTGGTAATGCTAGAATTCACATCCAAAAAATACGTTTTAATATAGCGAAAGAGTAAAAAAGCTCAGCCTTCAACCTCAAACGCTGCAAACAAAGGCATCGGATGTAATTCTGAGCTGGAGTCAATAACCATAATTAATTTATGACCGATGAGAATTCTGCGTTGCATTAGTTAGCTTGAACTGTGCATCAACCTTGGCTTATTTAGCTAAAGTTCCATATTCATAATCTTTGTGGGCATTTTCTCCATCAGTTCAATCTGAAATATCCACTTTTTGATCCAATAACCTGGGTCATAGGCTGTACAAGTTTAGTTTTGCTCAACTTTCATTCATACGCGCATCATAACTTTGAGGTATAATGGTGCTCTATCGCATTTCACATATTATATTTGCGCTAAATCACAAAGTGAGTGGTTTGAGAGTCTCCCTCCCCGTCTCAGCGCTCTCGGTGGGAGTTGCTCCGACTGGCTGCACTTTTAATGAGAGATTTCCCAGTACCGTCGAATCCTCGGGGTGCTGCTTTCGCTCTGACGCTAATATGCCCTGACGGCTTCAGGCTTGTTAAAACAACCAGCATCAACGAGAAGGAGCAGAGGAAGAATAAGAATTAAACTTGTTAAAAAAACCTGCTTTTATTGGGGGTGATTCCTTATTGCTCCCTAAAGTAGCGTTTACAAGACCTGACTTCATATTGTTGTAAGCTAGTAAGTCGCTAGTAAGCTAGCAGTTGTGTAACACCAATATTGACATTCGGAAACATATTTGTTTTCCGGTTCACAAACTTTTGCTTTTCTTTTTGCTACTTCCAGTAATTGCTGCCGTTTTTTGTTTTTGAACCTCCTGAGAGACTTTTAATGACTAGCTATCCAGAATCTTTCTTGTAGCGTAGAGAACTGGGGCATGCAAATGGTTGTGTACATATCTAAGGAGTGCTTTTACTGTTTATCCATCTTATTTTAAATCATTAGCCTTGAGGTATATAACCACAATGTCATTTTGTGGCACTGAGGCCCAAAATTTGACTTTTTGGCACTTTAAAAGTGTCTGTTGTCGTGTCATAGCCATGGTTTAGCGGTTAGCGCACATGCTAGTTTGTTAGTCGTGACTTGATTTTTCCAGCTCTTGCCCTGTTCTCTCTCCACTATCAATAAAAGAAGCACAAAGGTTCAAATGGAATAAAAACTACTTGAAAAACAACAACATTTTGTTTTGATAAAACAAATTTTTTTGCCTGAGCAAAACTGCTTTAGCCACAATGCTAAAGTTGTGTGTTTTCAAAGTTATTGCTGTAAGGTTGCTTCTGAATGGTTATTAATGTACAGTTGCTAGGGTCTTCTTGGTGGTTGCTAGGGCGTGGCTCTACTATTCTGAATGGCTGCTCAAGTCAAAATAGGCCAACATCAAATTTAAATATAAGTCTATGGGATTTTGTCATCAACCAGGTAAAAATGGTAACTCGGATCGGTTAGAAAATAAATCTCTTATGTTTTTATTTTTTTATATATGTCCGACTGTTTATTGTCCATGGACTGGACGTTTTTGGACCCCATTGACTTTCATTGAATATACTAAAACGTATATAAAACATTCTCCAAAATATCTTAATTTGTGTTCCAAATAAGAAAAAGTCATACAGGTTTAGAAATGACATGAAAATGAGTAAATGATCACCGAATTTTCATTTTTGGGTGAACATTACAATCCCATTATATCTGAGCAATAGTAATAGCAACACATGCTTTGGAAAGTCCCGTAAAAAGCTCTCTTTGAAAAGGTCTACTGTTGTTTTTCTCATTATTTCAGTGCAAATCTAAAATGTGGGTTTGAGAGAGGCAGATTATTCACACGTAATAAGTGAGCTTTCCAAACTGAAATGCAAAGTCCTCTTTGGCATATGCGTAGGTGTTTCAAGTGGGATCTGCATAGCGTATAGTGGATTAGCTACAATCACTTAATGGCACCTGGATAACCTACGCAAAACCCTTTCAATCCTGCAGCAGAATATGAGACTCTTACCTACATTTTTAATGAGCAATAGACCTTTAATCAGGGAAGCGCCATATAACATTTTTGACAACAATCCGATTGTTCAGTTGACAAAACGTCTTTCCGCAAAAGAAACTCAACTTTCAGTAGACAAAACCGCCATTAAACAATTTTAAAAGTTGTGAGCTGATAAAAATACATGATCTAGGACTTTTATACAATGTGTGGCATTGTAAAGACTGTACATCCCTCACAGCCTCATTAAACTCTACATGACGTCTAACCTGACTAAGCTCTAAGATGAAAAAGTCCATTTCAATGGGGTTAAAACTTAAATTTCGCCATTAATCTGCAAATGCATTTTTTTGCATAAGGAAGCATAGCATCATTCTTTGTTGAGAAGGCAATCCCAGAATCCCAGGCCCTGTTTAAATCCTGGTGTTAAGATGCGTTTTGGCGATCGGATCACAAGTAGATGGTGCTAACTACAGGTGTAAACGGGGTGTTACGTCCCTCGTTAATTAGATGTTATTTGTCTAGGAATATTAGATTTGCATTCATGTGTGTGTCAATACAGTAACGGGGAATTGCAAAAGAAAAGAAACAGACAACAACCCACAACTTAGCTGATCATCAGAAGAATAATCAGATCAACAGACAATCTGGTGGAGAGGAAGGAGTAAGAGAGTCGTGCTTAAATCAAAAAACTGAATATAACAAAAACAACCCTTTAACTAAAGTTACAGAACTAAACTAACTATCAACAAAAGATATAGAAAGAAACGTCTTCAGCGTTGAGGCGCTATAACTAAACTATACTAACTAAACAAACAAAAACATACATAATTAGCACCACTCCAAACACTAGTGCGTCTAATACTTTCTTTGAAAACTACGTGTGCAAATGTAGGTCGCGACCTGCTTACCTGACTCACAACCTCTCCCGCCTTTCTAGTGTTGGATGGAGAACTGAGATGAAACTTTCAAGAGAGCAACAAACATTTAGCTGTGCACATCAAGCATGTATCAAAAGCACAAACACATTCCAGCACAAACAAAGAGAACTGATCGAACTGGTTCTGGTGCTGGGTCAAAGTTGGTTCAACTTGCGAACCTTCTCAGAACCTGTTTGTTTTTCCACTCACTAGAGATCCCAGAGAACGATGTCGTTACGTCACTGTGTACGTTGCCATACGTCTTAGCTTTCGCCAACTTCAAGCATGACAATTACAATGGCGGACTACATCGTCTTTCTTCAAATGTTTCTCCTGGCTTTGTGATCCTATATTGGGCTCAGAAGAAGACGTTTCGAACACATTTGTGCTGCTCGTCTGGATTACTATTGGCTACGTTTAAGAAGTTCGACAATAACCCTGCCCCCAGCCCCCGACATAAGCATGACGTCGTAAAAGAACGGTTCTAGTCCAGCAAAGAGTTGGTGCCGCTTTGGAACCAATTTTCC